>CM052883.1:49133765-49398828 GCA_028534135.1 Potos flavus
GTTTTGGAGCGGAGGGGGTGGGGGGATGGGCGAGCCTGGTGGTGGGTATTGAGGAGGGCACGTATTGCATGGAGCACTGGGTGTGGTACATAAACAATAGAATCTTGTAACACTGAAAAAATAAAATAAAAGTATTTGGGGAAAAAAAAAAAAAGACAAATGAAACAGAAACAGAAGTAAGACTTGGCAAGTGGATGAGCAGGTCATTCTACAGCTGGTGAATATTTCATTACAATTACTTGATACCTTTCCTCCTTTTACTTAAACACTGATCCATTACAAAACCTAATTTTATAGATCCTTGAACATATCTATATTTTATTTTGACTAGCAATACTTAGAATACCTTAATATTTAAAATATTTTAAATAAATTCAAGACAAAATCAAGAAACATTAATTAAACAGAGTATATTAACATAAAAAGATGGAAATTTCATTCTTAACTCTTTGTTAAATATGCAAGATAATATACCTAAGACTTTATTACAAGTAATAATTACTCAGTGGGAACTTGAACTTCTAGTAGTTCTTTGTCCAATGCTTCTAAGTCCCCGTAAAACCTACAGAAGAAAATACTACTTCACTTGATATCACCAAATAGAATAAAATATTAAAGTCTGAAAAATACTTTCACTTTCTTAGGGCACTTAACCAGATTTCTGTTTACCGGTAAAGATTCTATTTTTCTTCTTGTGAAGCCAGAAAAATTAAGCCCATATTTAATGGATATTTCTTCCCTTTTTCCCATCAAAACCAAACATCACTCTACATTTCACCTGTGGTCTAATTTTAGAGCTATGTTTAAATGCCTACTAAAAGTCTCAAGCAGATTGATAAAACCAAATTAAATGTCCACCCAAAAGATAATGTTTGCCATTTCTTTAAAACCATATAAATAAAACTACCTGATGGAATGTTAAATATTTAAGCTGAAAACATCATTACCACAATTCCAATGTATTAAAATTTAATATACAAGACCAACAACAAACATTAGTCCTGGACATCTCTTATTTAATCCAAGAAGTAACTCCAAAATCCTATTCAATATTATGTTACAAAAGCCAAATGTAAATATAAGTTAAAAATCCCAGAATGGAGACTAAAACCAGTACTCTTGAAAGAAAACTATACAGAACTAATTCTACTCTGGGAGGCTTTCACTTGGAATGTCATCTCTATTGCATGCAAACTGTTGCCCAATATAAGTTTTGTTTTTATCTTTTTTATTTTTTTAATTTTTTAGTTCTTTTTTTTAATTTAAAACACCAAAGCTTATGTTTTAAGTATTTAAGTGTTCAAAGGTTCGCTATTTCATCATCTTCGTATAATTTTGTTTAAAACATATATTTTAAAACTACATAGTTATTTTTTTTTCCAAACCATATAATTAAACAAAGAGACCATATACTCTGCTATTAAATTATCCTGGAAAAACTCTGTGACCTCACTTTATGACTGCTGAAACTACTCTGTACACGTTTGAACAGCCTTATTTCCAAACCAAAAGTAGCTGTTACTGGACAACTGGATTTCTCAATAAATTTCAATTTCACTTAATAAATAATTACTGAATGCCTACTGAACATAAAGTACCGCGATAGATTCTATAGCGCATTCCAAGTGAGAATCAAGCATTCTCCACCTTTAAGGAGCTTATAGGATAAATATTTTCTTAACATGTAATGATAATAGCAAACATCTATACAGTACTGGGCAGTGTGTCAAACATGTATTAACTTACTTATTCCTGAGAGCTGGGTACCATTACTGCTCACGATTTATAAACGGGAAAAATGAGGCTCAGAGAGGTCAGTTTATCAGCTCAAGGTACAGGAGCAGTAAGAGATGGAACTGAGATGTGAATTCAGGCAGTGCAACTCCAGAGCCTTTCCTTATAACCACTCTGGCCCCGCTGACCCGAAGAAATGATTGAGGTTGGGCACAGATGGGTGGCAAAACACTGCCACCAAAAAAAAAAAAAAAGTCTTGAGTTTCCAAAAGCAGATCATGTCTAATCAGGCAGAACTTAAAATGAGATTCCCAGGACAGGTAAGTTTCAGGGGGAAGAATGAAGTGGGAATTCTAGGTAAAGAGGGTATGGAAGAAAGAGCAAGGGGCTATGTTGAAGTAGTATTATTAAAAGTACGAGTCAGTAGTCATCTAGAACAAGAGGAAGCCACTAAAGATTCCTAAACTGGGTACTGAGAGGGAATGTTTGAATGAGACTAACTGCATGACTGGAAGGAGGGTGGTAGGCTTGGATGCTGGATGGTCCATATGGTGCCTCCCACAAATAGTCCAAAGAAGCAGCAGTCACCTGGGCTGTGGTGGTGGTAATGGGGATGGAAGGCAAAAGGAGAAAAAAAGCAAGACCAGAATCAGAGATAAGCAAGTGTCTGCTGTGGACCAGGCACAGGGGACTCGGGGACAGGGATGTGGGAGGCATACGAAAGTGGATGCCAAGGTGACTAAGCTTTGGAGCCTCGATGACAGGAACACCAGGGCACTCATGCATAGAAGCTATGCACTTAGGAGGAATTCAAACAAAATCTGAGGCCATTAGTCAGCTCCACTGGACAGGGTGATGGGAAAGAGACTGAAGGTTGAAGATAAGGACTCGGGGTCCTCTGCAGAGTGTAGAGTTTAAGAACGGGCAAATGCTTCAGCAGGAAGTTGGCAGAAAGAAACAGAACAAAGGAGATGACTTACATACCCATCTAGCTCAAGGGAAGGAGGGTAAATAGCCAAGAAAGGAGACAAAAACAGTAGAAATAGACCACTAGAGAAATGCAGTGTCACAACCAGCAAGGCTCATCAAAGGAGTCAGGTCTAAGAAGGAGTCAGAGTATATGTTGTCCTGAAGAACTAAGGATCCGAATTCTTTTCAACATTTTACACTCCAAGTAAATACATTATTTCTAAAATCTTACGAAGCCTAATCACGTACACACTGATATTATCCCCTAAAGCCAACAAAGAAAACGAACTTAAAGTCTGCGAAATACTACAGAATGGGAACTCCTCACCCTGGAGAAGGTAACAGGATGCCCACAGTAGAGGAAGCCACAGCGTAAACGAGGAGGGCTCCCCGCAATGTCGATCGTCCTCGATGTTAGACAATTTACAATACTATCTCCTATTAAAACAAAACTGTACTGTGGCATGAAATAGGAGATTCACAGCACTTCACAGAAGTTTCACACTTGCTTCAAGTCCCTCCTAGTTTGCCTCCCCAATTCCTCCCTGCCTTTGCCTTCACTGTCCCCAAGATCTCTGTCCTCAGAGCCTTAAGATTCAGCACGGTAAATGCTGAACAGAGAGGAAGGTATGTGGTACAATCAAAGCCCAGAAGAGGGGACTTTTCCCAGGCTTGGGGAATCAGAGGCAGCTTCTCAGAGCAGTGACACAACCTTTAACTTGGGACACAAAAATAATAAATGCCAAAAATGTGCACAAAACTCTCAAATTTCATTTACACCCTCAAGTTATAACAGATTTGGGACAGAATTAAACTAAAAGCATGATGGTGACAAAACAGCGCTTGCATTTAAAAGAAGCTGACAGATGTTTTGCTTTTTATTTCAGTACTATTGACTGTACTTCCCGTTCTTCATATATAAAAGAGGAATACGAGCATCTTTCTGAATTCACTGAGTCCTTTATAATTAACACGCATTTAACCTCATAGAGATGTTCAAAGATAGTTGACAGTGGGTTTCTGAGACTCAGATGCTAACTATATTTAGCCTGGAGTTAGTTAGCTTAGTTACAGTAGGATATTAATGAACCCATCACTCCGAAGCGCCTATGTTCTGGTAAGTTTCACTTTTGTGGAGGAAACCTGGCCAGTTATCTTCAGATGTGCTGCAGACGGTCACAATGTGGATTTAGTCACAAAGAGAGAGAATATCCGTGTAACAGTGCCATCCGGATAGCAGAAACAGCTTTCCAACAGATCACCCCATTTCTACTCTTTTTCCTCTATAATCCAGTTCTCCACCCAGCCGCCCGTATGAGCGTTTAAGAAACATCTATTAGACTGTGTTGTCCCCTCCCCTCGATGTCCAATTACAATCCTTTACTAGAGTTCTCGTCACAGGACCATAGGGACTGAACTACCATAGGGCCCTACCGTCCCTGGCCCCGGCTCACCTCTGCAGCTCCCATCTCATCCCTCTGTCCGCCTGCCTGCTCGTGCCCAGCCACCCTGGCCTCCCTTCTGTTCCTTGAATAAGTCACGCTCCTCCCACTGCAGCCTTTGTACTTCCTGTGCCCTCTCCCGGCATGTAGGGGCAGACACACAGCCCCCATCCTCGTGGGTAAAAATTTCTTGAGTGAAGCATCCAGTCAAAAGGAACAACAATAAACCATGTAAATATCACAGGAGGCCCTTTGTAATATGCGTGAACTAGCAGATGAGCGACTGTCCTCGTAGAACAATGTACTAAGTTTAGGGAAAACTGACACGTATCCTAATAAACCATACCTTTCCATGAGGGACTGTAAATTACTAGTAACAATCCACAAGCCAACATACACTGAAATCTCAGCTATTGCACTCAGTGTGCTTCTACACCTAGACAAACCAACGAATCTCCACAAAATTACTACAGAAATATTAACAAATAATGGTTCACTAACAGTAAAAATGCTCCAAGCAACACTGGTGAATTTCGAAGCCAACATTGTTGTGCCGTAGGACTAATCAAAATGATCAAGAGGGTGGGGTGGTGGTGATGCTTGTCTAACGAAGTGAATGCCTTCGATGCCACTGAACTGGACCCTTAAAATTGGTCAAGATGGCAAATTTTACGTGATGAGTAGTTTACCACAGTTTCAAAAAAAAAAAAAAAAAAGAGGGGCGAGGAGTAGGAAAGTTTAAATACACTTTTAAGACTAAAAAACCTAGACCACCTTGTCATGAAAAGCACACAAGCTAAGGACATGATCTAAGTCTATTAAATCATGAAAGATACAGTAAGAACATGCAATTGTTCACTAAATTAGTTACTAGAACTAAAGGGGGAAGAAAGAAAGAAGATAGACCATCAAAAGAAGGAATACAATTAGTTTTAACATGTTTATCTTCGTTATTAAGCAAAGACTTACATTAAAACAAGACACTATTTTCACCCATGAAATCAGAAAATCAGCAAAATTAGTAAAAAATAATGATGCGGGTACTCTCATATATCCTTAGTGCAAATACAGTCAAGACCCTTCTGAAAAGCAATTGCCAGTATTTATTAGGAGTCTCAAAAATGTTTGTACTCTTTTGCCCAGTAATTTCGTATCTTTGAAATAACCCTAAGGAAACAATCCTAAACACATAAAAAGACAAATGTACAAATATGAATGTTCATTTAAACACTCTTTATAAGAATGAAAAAAATGAAATGTCTGGCAATGAAAATAAGTAAATTCTGATTCATCTACGTGTTTTTATATAGCAAGTAAAAATATTCCTGAAGAACCTGTGATAATGTGGGAAAATGTGATGTTAAAAAATTATGGGAAGTTGTATATACCAGGTAGAACTTCAAATATTTTCAAATATGAACAAAAATCCATTTAGGATTTTTCGCTGCTTTTCTATAGGTGAGTTTATGTCACTCTAATGGTTGGGGGAGAAATAAGGTTAACTTAGCAACAAATTAGTTCAAATTTATACCTGAGAGGAGAGAATAAGGGAAATTATAAACTCTGTAAAACATCCACCCAGCTGTCTTATTTTCCACATTAAGTTCCTAGTACTCTAGGATCAGGAGCTATGTCGTACTTCTTGATCTCTAACATCTAGCACATAACTAATCAACATATAGTAGTTGCTTAGTATGACTATCTAAGAACATCTACCCATTTAAATGACAGAGTACAAAAATGTACATACACACACTTTTTATTTTTCAACGATCAGGAACCAATCAAGCCAAAAATCTGGGATTCTATGTAGTATTTGATTGACTAAAAATAAATGCTACCAACAATGTGTCTTTCTTTTTTTCTCTAAATTCTAGAGAAAGTGGTAGAAATGGTTTCACAATGCAGACAGGTTTTAATTCTACTGCCAATGGACTGATCGGGTTTGGCTAGGTGAAGAAGCTGGATAGCAGTTCGAGGAGAAACAGCCCAACCAACAGCCATAATGAGAGTCTTTGCATCCCCTAAATGCTGATCTCTGCTCTTACTTTACACACAGTTTCTGGATCATCACTTCTCCTCTCACATCCTTGTTTATCAGCATGAGGAAAACAGCTTCCCAGCCGGTATCCTCCAATTTCAGAATTGTATCCCAATCTTCAGGCTCAAATGTGAATGCTCACTGGCCACCTCTATTTGGATATTTGTTTCAAACTCAATATGCTTAAAAGTGATTTAGTCTTCCCTTTGAAAACCTGTTCCTCCTGTATTTCCCATTTCTGTGAAACAGAATCACTCTCCACCTAGAAAAACAAGTTATTCTTAATTTATCCCTTGCCTACACCCACATCCATCAATTAACGAGACAGAAATTCCTAAGTCTATCTTAAATCAGTCTCTTCATTCCTATCTCTAAAGCCTCTGCCCTAGTTGAGACCCACACTAGCTCTTGCCTACGTCCTGAAATTGCCTCCTACTTGATTTTCTTGCCTCCAGTCCTATCTCATGGATCCACTTCAGAGATCAGCTTAAAAGTCACCTTGTCGGGCTGGTCTTCCCTGCTCCTCCACAGCAGGTTAGATGTAGCTGTGACCCATCACGCCACCATCCCCCACCTCTCCTAACAGGTCGGAAAGGGTCTATCGTGGCTGTCTTCCCTATCAAGTCAGCTCCTGCACAAGAAGAGACTGCCTCTCTCACACCATTCTGCTTGGTTAAAATGACTCAGTGTGTAAGATCTAATATGTGACTGCTGAATAAGGATTGCCTGGCCCCTGTATCTTCAAACATGAACCTATACACTTTTTCAAACGTATGTAGATGCTTTTTGTGATCAATACAGTGTTGACTTCAATCTCACTGCAAGAAATGATAGGTTTTTGTCATGTCTTTTCTTAATTACCATATGCAAAAATCACAACTATCTGTGACTTTTTTTGGTATTAGAAAAAGGTTTGCGTACTTGAAAATATGAAGATAAATAGATTAGGAAGAAAGTAGCCTAATAAAATAGAGTGCAATATTTAACAGTTAGAAAGCACTCCTGAAATAATGTGGACTAGAATAGAGATCAGCTTATAAAACCTCGTGGTTCTTTTTATTATGATTCAGAATTTGCATAAACCATTGGAAATCCTAATAGCTAACAGAGCAGACATATCCAACTATAAATCACCATAAGCAATACCAGTCAGTGCTATACTGAACCATAGTAGAATATCCTCTCTTCCACCTTCTAAGTTTGCTCTCGAGTTAAACTACTTAAGGTCTTTCGGGGAAGAGAATTCAGAAGACTAGTTATGTTAAGTATGCATGAACAACCTCAGACACCAATTAAAAATAGTTTTGATAGATAAACCCAGACAATAACCTACACTAAACTCTAGCAAATGTAGTAGAAAAGTTTGGGAAGAGTTCCTTTCAACTTGTGGGGACCTAGAGATAATTAAAAGTGTGGTAACTCAACTAAGAAGGGAACTAAAAATAGAAAATGTTACCTTTTCTGTTCCTTGTTTTTTCGTTTATCACCTCAGATTCAAAACATTAAAGGATATTATAATTAAACCCATTCTGAGGATGCTCTGGTCATCTGGAGAAAATATATTCATTAAGTGTTATCAGAACAACAGGAGCTACCTGCAGAAAGGCAAAGTCAGATCTACTCAGTGAACCAAAACAAACTCCAAAGAGGTGGAAGATTCACATGTGGAAAAAAATAAAACCAATAGCTAAAGAAAACATAACTTCTTTATACCTCTGAAGGAGTAGAGAGGTCTTTCTGACTCAAAATTTTAGTCATAAAAGAAAACTTGGATGAATTTGATTCCATACAAATAAAAAACCTCCGCATGGCAATATGCATACACACACATACAAAATCAAAAAACAAATGTCAAACCGGGAAAAATACTGGCTACTGCCTCTTATCACAAAAGCCTAACAACAACAATAAAACTCAATAGAAATGGGCAAAAAATATGAACTAGTAATACATGGAAATAAAAATAAATATGAAAAGCTTAAAGTTACTCATAAGAAATACGCAAATAAAAACTACTCTGAGATACAATTTTCAGCTAACAGATGGACAAAAATCCAGAAATTCATTAGCATACTCTAATGACAAGCCAGTAAGGAAACAGTATTCTCATCCATTATTAATGGGACCATAAATTGGTACAAACCTCATGTATGGCAATGTGCAATATTCCTCAAAATTACAAATACTCTTTGACACTGCAAGTCTTACTCTTGGGAATTTAACTTATGAATAAACTTATGAAGATAGGAAATGACATATGTACAAGGTTATTCATCACAGTATTAGCAAAAGACAACAACCTAAATATACGCTAATTTGAGACTGGGTAAGTAAAAGATAGTATATAAATATACTGCAGAATTATGCAGTTGTTAAAAAAAAAAGAATGAGGAAATAGCCTATTTACTGTATGAAAAAAGGAAGGGACAAAACAGTGTGTATGGTGTGCTACCTTTTGCATTAAAAAAAGTGAAAAAATAAGAATATGTATTTTGAATTGCTTGAATATACATAATGTCTGAAAGAACAATTAAGAATTTAATCATGGCTGCCCAGAGCTGGGTTAGGAAGGTAGATACTACTGGGTGAATTTCGAACAGAGGTTAACAGCAATACTTTGCAATATATACCAGTTATAAATCTATTAAAATTTTTTAAAATAGCTTTTGGCAACTGTGACGCTAGAAAGATTTCAGGCAGGCCGAGGACATCGGATTTCTTCGTCCTCCTCCCCTTCAACCTTTCTCTGAAGCTCCTCAATAAAATGGTTTGATCCAAAAAAAAAAAAAAAATTTTTTTTTTTTTAAATAGACAAAACCTCTTCACTTCAAATAAGCACTAACTTCACAGAGGGGGAAAAATAAGGATATCAATATGAATAAAACCCTACACTTCAACGTATACTATTTCTGAGAGTAGATAAACACTTTGCGTGTTCAGTTAGCCACAGTACAGTACATAATTAGTCATTGATGCGGTGTTCAACGATTCATTAGTTAAGTATAACATCCAGTGCGCATCACAGCACGTGCCCTCCTCCATACGGGGTGATGGGCATTAAGGAGATAAACACTTTTCATGTAGCCCTCCATAGTGCTTTGAAAGTAATGGCTGAAACCAAAAGTGAAGTCGATTTTAATACAATCATAATCCCATTTCCAGAAAGTAGTTTCTAAATGTTTTAGCTAGCTGTGTTATCCCTAGAGTAATGCACTACTTTGCCTGCAGAACATCAGCATCCACACTATTAAAAAAAGAGTTTTCTTCTTGAACATCATCAGTGTGCTTGGGACTCTGAGGGCACTAGAAATCAATGCTGAACAAAGAGGGGCACCCCCTCTTCCCATTTTCTCTGCACTATGGGTGACCTCTCTCTTAATTCTGACGATTCTACTTAAAAAAAAAAAAACTCTCTTAATAGTCTTAGTCTATTTTTTTTAACTTTTTTTTTAAGATTTTATTTATTTGGGGGGGAGGGGCAGGTGGAGGGAGAAGCAGACTCCACGCTGAGCAGGGAGCCTGATGCGGGACTGGATCCTGAGACTCCAGGATCATAACCTGAGCTGAAGGCAGTTGCTTAACCAACTGAGCCACCCAGGCGTCCCTAGTCTTAGTCTCTTAATAAAAGTTCCTGAAGACTTGGATTTGGGCTCCAAATGGCACCTGATCACAGTGGAAACTAGCTGTATGACAGCTGGTCAACAGAAAAACCCAGGACATCTCAACACATCAAACACACCTAGGCCATCTTCAAAACACACCCAGTGACTGCACTAGGCCAGTAATGAAACATTCTTTCTTACTTATAATGAGAAAAATTAGTATTACAAATGAAATACTACTTGACTTTTTAAGTAAATGTAGCAAATATAGAAAGGACACTTTAAAAACACCCCATCGGGGGCACCTGGGTGGCTCAGTTGTTAAGTGTCTGCCTTCGGCTCAGGTCACGATCCCAGGATCCTGGGATCGAGCCCCACATCGGGCTCCCTGCTTGGTGGGAAGCCTGCTTCTCCCTCTCCCACTCCCCCTGCTTGTGTTCCCTCTCTCGCTGTGTTTCTCTCTGTCAAATAAATAAAATCTTTAAAAAAAAAAAAACACCATCAAAAATCCACTAAGTAGAAAAGATGAAATCCAGGCACTTGAAATTTCTCCTCTCAAAGACAGGATTTTAAAAGTCAAGTTTTGTCTCTATAATTCCCCTTCCTTCTCCCTCCTATTTCTGGAAAAACAACAGTTAACAACAGGAGCTTCGCAAAGGCAAACGTAAGACATTTCAGCAAAAGCAGGTTGATTACTACTAAAATGAAGAAAGGGGTAGCAGTCGTCTCCCCAGACCTATCCAGTCATTAGTCACCCCCTCTTCATCCTGCCACCTCCTGATCCCTAGTTCTAGAACACACCACCAATTCTAAAAAAGGAATCTAGAATTACAGCTGCCTGATCTACCATGTACCCTCTGGTGAGAGATCAACAAAGTGTTTATACACACATATATACAAATGCGTGTGTGCACATTTTGTGGGTATACACAAATACATGTATACATATAATATATAAATACAATTTGATCCAGATTATGTGTACGTATACATATAAAATACACACACACATACACACAACCCTTTTAGTCATCGGAGGTAACAACTGAAATGGAAGCTAATTTTCAAAACTTCTTTATTCATCCTGTGCTATAGCCCATTTCAGGAACTAATGTTTATTTTCTTACACAGAATTACACAGGTCATTTTCTTATCTATGACCATTACATCTAAAATATAGGACAGCAATGTATCATCACTGTTAAAAACAAGAGTTAAAAAAAAGAAATTGGGGCGCCTGGGTGGCTCAGTGGGTTGAAGCCTCTGCCTTCGGCTCAGGTCATGATCTCAGGGTCCTGGGATCGAGCCCCGCATCGGGGAAGCCTGGTTCCCCCTCTCCCTCTGCCTGCCTCTCTGCCTACTTGTGATCTCTCTCTCTCTGTCAAATAAATAAATAAAACCTTAAAAAAAAAAAAGAAATTATTTCCTCCTAAAATATTAGTAAAAGTTAGAGAAAAGATAAGTGAGCATAAATCAGAAAATTTCCCAGAAGAAATTATTACCCCTACAATTTCTAAAACACACCAAGTAACAGAAAGTAATCATTAAATTTTCAAACTTAAAATGTGTGGGAACATTATTCCTTTATCTATCAAAACCGGAGCATTTTAAAGTATTTTCCAGCTTAATGCTATTATTTTCCTTAAATGTCTATAAATTAAATAAATGTCAAGAATATGTCTGCATGTTCAAAAGTTTCAATGCAAAAAAGAAGTCCCCAGAAGAAAACTAATATGCTGCTTCAAAGTAGAGGTAAACAAATTATATATGTTAATTCACAAAGAGTATTTCTAATAAACAAATTGTCTCATCCCCCCAAAAAAGGGCAAAGTTAAAAACAGATTGCTTACTTTATTTTTCAGTCCTAATTATAGTCTTTAGCTATCAAAGTATCGAGGATATAGGTTATTACTTTAATCAAACTTTGCTTTAATATTTATAATATCAAAAGTTGTATGGTGGTTTAGTTCAGAAAGCTCAATATAACCTTGGAAATAAAAAAAATTTGAGGGAATTAAGGTGATGGAAAAATTGTAAACTGTTACGTAAGGTTGGAATTTTAAATAACATGCAAATTAATTTTCAAGGGCTATGAAAGAAAAAAAATTTAACCATACTCTAAACCAGCAAATTTCAAAATTTGCATCTATTTGGTGCAGGAAAAAAAAATAGCTTATAAAAGTTTTTTTTAATCTTGAGAAGAAAGACACTGCACTTTGCTAATATTTAACATGCAAACTGATACTTCCTACTTAGTCTATCCCTGGGTCAGATGGTCTCCATCTGCTATAGTGTTCAAGATGTGTTCCAGTTAAGACTTCCCCAGAGACAGTGCCACAAAAGTTTAGGAATTTGAGTAGCTACTCTTTCTTGTTATTATCCATGTTTTAAATTCTACTGCAGTTAATGGGCATCTGAATAAATAATTTTATATTGTCTTAACCAAAATAACCCACACCAAATGGAGAAACGGCTTTGAAATATTCCTGCAAAGGAATATAGAATTAGGATAGTAATAACGTAAACACAAGCACATAAAAGGAAAATGGTAGAGTTGAACATTTTTCCTAGCATAAACACCCTATGAACCACACCAGTTGGTCATACTAATCAGATATATGAAAAAAGAACTTGCAAAACTACCAAGAATTCATTATGAAATATAGATTTGTGTCCACTACCAAAACCAACAATCACAGTCCTAAATATATATTGTGCTGATAATTTATGAGAATATGAAGCCATCACTATTAACATCTAAAACTTAAACATCTAGAACATCAAGACAAACATCTGTATTTCTTAAAGACCTCTTTAAAGCTATGTGATACTCAATGCAATTCTTCCAACATTTGACAACACCCACTAAATAGTACTAACAAAGTTGTATTACATGGGAAAGACTTGCTGTTCCTCCACGGTAAAAATGGATAAATGATTTTTTAAAAACCCATCATAGTGACAAATTAAAATGCAATGTTTAATCAGTAAATATTATCAAAAGAATTACAGGAAAAATTGCTGAATATGTGAAGAAAGAAGTATTAGAACAAATTATATTGCAGGAAAGGTTGGGTAGAAGATAAAAGAAGACACATAGCCTCCATGTCTCTGCCTATGGTCCTTGCTAGAGTCCATTTCCAAAAAAAAAATTTTGTGTGTGTGTATATGTGAAGAATTCAAGATAAGTTTTACTGGGAGAACATGAACTCTCCACAGCAAATTTCTTTTTTAATAAATCATGTGTGTAATTTCTAATGGAACAGCTACCCTACCTAGGAAAGGGATTCTCAGATAAATTTACAGAGACAGCAACTCAGGGGAAAATCACTCAGCCTGTCATTCAGTCACCAGCAGGATACTGCAGCAAAGAAGTTGAAATAAGAAGTGTGCAGTAAGTGTTCCAGGATATCATCAATGTGGTTAATTCCTTTTATTTTTTTAAGCCTTTAAAATAGAAGAATCACTAGGATACTTAATGAGGTAGGGAGCAGTTAAAAGTTATTTTCCCCTCTACAGTTCTCTAGTTATCTATTGTAAAGAACTTAGGAGTTGTTAAATTTTTTTTTTTCCTCTCTTTTTTTTTGAAAGAGGGGCCATGCACTTTTCTTTTACAAAAAAGAAAGACTGGGGCGCCTGGGTGGCTCAGTGGGTTAAAGCCTCTGCCTTCGGCTCAGGTCATGATCTCAGGGTCCTGGGATCTAGCCCCGCATCAGGCTCTCTGCTCAGCAGGAAGCCTGCTTCCCCCTCTCGCCCTGCCTGCCTCTCTGCCTACTTGTGATCTCTCTGTCAAATAAATAGTCTTTAAAAAAAAAAAAGACTTTCTAAATTTGCTGACCTTTTCTGTAATGACAAAGCAGAATCTCAACACAATAAACACAATGAACTTGCACATTCAATGTAAAAGGAAGGTTATTAACAGTTCATGAGAGAGTGGCTGCTTTTCTGGGGTACTGCCTATGACAAATGAATTTTAAAGACGGGTGTTTTAGAACATCATCATTTTGTTAATTTGTACTGAAATGTTGAGAGTAATCTAAAAAAAACCTCATATCTGCACACTCAAAATATGTACTTAAATTAGGGGTGAGCTTTAAAAAAAACTTAGGATTTATTGAGGTGAGCAATAAAAAAACTATTTATGTAACAAATTTAGTCCTTTTCCTATCAAGAAGCCAAAATTAAATAGAAAATACGATAATGCCCCAAAGCATAGCCAATAAATAGTACTCAATTTTTCACTGAAAAATTATAAGGTTAGAATTTACATTATAAGTATCTTCCTTCCTTGTAGAATCTTCATGTCAAAATTATATTTCCAAGAATGTAGCAGAGGTGATTAATCTTTTAGATAACCTCTTCTCCATTACAGGTAACCTGACATTTTTAGTGGACTCAGTGAAAAAAGCAATCTAAATTTGCCAATATTGATATTGGCAATATTGACCCATTAAGAAACTACACTACAGGAAGGGGAATTAATACATTTAAACAAAGATTTGGAATTTAGACTACTTAATTAGAAAATGTGCATAAAATGGGTCCTCATTCAGATTGTCCTATATCCACCACCAGCAGAAAGAGTTCAGGGGATAAAGGTGACTTCTAGAAGGCGATTATTGGTTTTCGTTCTTAATGTACTGAATTTTACAGCTAAAATACCAAGGCTCTGGTTTATATGAAAAGTGGAAGTGGAGCTGCTAATTATTTTTAAAAATCTGATAGCCATTACAGAATTATTCGTAATGATTTTCCAAAGACAACATTGAAAAACATTAAGAGTTCATAATTATTAAGTCACATTTTCCGTGAAGAAAAGTCTTGTTAGAAAACATAAAGAATGCCATCAACTTGTAAAAAAAAAAAGACTATATACTTAAAATGTTTGAATAAAAATTAACTTAGGAAAAAAATTACTGAGTCCTTATAATTAAAACTTTACAAATTTTAGGACGTATTTAATAAGCTCTTTTATACAGACATATTTTAGTCCGTGTGATAGTAGTGACGGACTTCTAACTGTTCAGTAAATATGAAGGTTCTTACCTGCTTTCAAAGGACTACTACAAATTTAATTAGGAAAATAAAGAAATGCAGTTCTATCTTTAGCAAAGGCACACGTTCATACGTTTTTAAGATGCCAGAGATAATTAGTTCCCTGTTAATTCAAACATACACATTTTCTCCAACTAAACTTATCATCATAAACTTATCATCGGTACCTCGGCAAGAAAATAAAGTTCTATATACTTTGGTGTACTCTTGAGCTCTACAAAAGGACATGTCCTGCCCATGTGACTGGATGGGAATAGTTTGTTGTCCAGCAATATACTTTGGCAGCACCCAATTTTGAGAATAAAAATGTACATGAAGCTCAAAGCTGCCGCAAAGCTGTTCTAAAAAATGTTAGGCGAGTCAGGCAAGAAAAACAAAAAGAGCTATAATGTACATTATTTCAAAACAGTGACTCAGAGTTAATGAGTATTTTAAGTGATTGCAAAAGGCTGAAGTGATTAGTTTATTCCAACTACCAAATGCCAGGCTGCCAAGAGTGTTTATTATTCAGAACCTAGGAAAACAGGCCCTAAAAGTATAAAAAGGTTTTTTGATACATTTTTGAAACTTTCCTTTGAGAAACATCCAATGTTAAATGGCAAACTGAGTCTTTTCATGCTAAACTTCTTTAATATGAAAAATAAATTGAGTCAAGGCAAAAATTTAATCTGTTATAGAAATGACCTTTTCAACCCCCTATGGGAATGGTGCAGAGAATGTCCTAAAGTGAGGAATGAAAACAGAAATACTGACAGTGGGTAACCTTCCTATAAAAAACAAACGCATGAGGAAAAAAAGAAAGGATAAATTAATGAAGAGCTAGACAAGCAAACAATGATTCACTACACCTCACCCTAAATTTAAAAATTCTTGTGATGTTCTTAAACTAAAATTATCACTAAGTATCCCTTCCCAGATACCATCACAAGTCAAAATCACTTGAGAGTTCACAAAGTCATCAAACCTACACTTAAAGCCAAATCAAAACTAACCTGAATATTTATCGGCAAAGTTAGAAACAAATCTAATGTTTCTGTTTTGGAAGGCCTGAGTAGTGGAAACATTAAGTGCCAATTATTTTCACAAAGTATCAGAATCTAGAAATAGACTCCAGAATTTTTTTCTTAAATAATATTTCTTTTACCATCATAGAAACGGAGGGGTCTGGGAGACGATGTTACACAGTTCAAGTGAATTCCCCTTTTATAGAAAATTCTTTTAATATTGCGAGCTTGTTTTTCACTGGATTACTTTATTCCTTAGCAAAAGAAAAATAAAATCGGCATCGTAAGAGTCACTGAAATGATGAATATAAGCCAGTTACTGTGCTAAGTACTGGCAAATGATAAAAGCAAACAAGATCCCTAACTTCTTGGGACCTTTTAGCTAGAGGGAGAAATGGCACACAAAAATGGAAAACCATGACTATAGGCAACGATATAGCACGTTCATGACACTGTGGGAGCAGAAGGATGCTCACCTAACCTACTGAGGAACATCAGAGGAGGTGTTTCTGAGGCAAGGAAATGACCACTGAGCTGAGACCATGAAGGATGAGGGAGAAAAAAAAAAAAAAAAACCCACGTGGCTAAAGGTGCAAATGGAGAGAAAAACAGGGACTTGGTCTTTCAGGGTTTCACAAATTGTAGTACTAAGGACTTTTGTCGGGGCGCCTGGGTGGCTCAGTGGGTTAAAGCCTCTGCCTTCGGCTCAGGTCATGATCTCAGGGTCCTGGGATCAAGCTCCGCATCGGACTCTCTGCTCAGCAGGGAGCCTGCTTCCCCCTCTCTCTCTGCCTGCCTCTCTGCCTACTTGTGATCTCTGTCAAATAAATAAATAAAATCTTTAAAAAAAAAAAAAAAGGACTTTTGTCTCTATACTTCCCATGGCTCTTAAGAGCAATAGGAAGCCAATTGAGTGTTGTAATTAAAGGAATAAAATCAAAAAACTAAAAACAATATAAAGGAATAATATCATTAAATTCGTGTCTTGAGAAACATCACTCTGGCCGCATTGTGGAGACTGAATTCGATTAGCACAAGGGTCTACACAAGGATACCAGTTAGAACTGTCGTAGCTCACGTTAGGAAATAACAGACTGATTCAGGGTCGTGAAAACAGAGAAACAGGTTGTTGAGATATTTTAGACACAAAAATAAACAAGACTAGATGATGCATTGGGCTAATACTGACTAGAATGAGGAATGGTAAAGGAAGCCCAGATTTAAGGGCAGGGGGTGGGGGAGATCATAAATTCATAAAATGTGTTTGACGTGCTCCTGGAGCACACGGAGATGCCAAGTAGGTATTTGATCTACAAAGTTGGACCTGTGTTATTAAACTTGAATCCTCATTATCAGGGTACTGAATCTGCACTGTGGACCGAGACACACAATGAACTGACATCATGACCAAGGATGCAACCTTAGAAATCCCAACATATAAAATAAAACCTCAATAGAGTGAGAATAGTCTGCAGATGAGACTGAGAACCACCAAAAAGCTACAAGAAAATCAGAAGTAAAGACCCACAGAACCAAAAATCTGAAGAGAATGACATCAACTGTGTTGAACGCAGCTGACAAGGTAAAAGCACTGTCTATTTGATTCAGTGACGAGGCCACCGGTAACCTCAATAGTATTATTTCGATGACGTTATTAAGAGGTAGAAACAAGACTGGAGTGGGCTGAGAAGGGAGCCATGCTGGCAGAAATAAAAGGAGAGAGTGTTATAAGTTTGTGTTTGAGTTTGGGTACGGAGATAAGGAGGGAGGCAGTAGAGGCAAGTTACCTTTTTTTTTTTAATTGGAGAGACTTTAACGTGTTTATAGGCATATGAGAGGGAACTAGGTGAAAGGAAGAAGGTAAATATGAAAAGAAGGGATGACAAGATGTTAGGACATCTAAGAAAGCAGACGTGGTATAATAGAGAGCACAGGGGAGAAGAAAGGAGGGCTACGAAGGCACGATTTAGGTCTGCCATCGGGAGAATGAAGTCTTTTCTCTGTAGAGTAGGGAGCGAGGGGCCTGTGGAGAGAGCTGCATGTTATTCAATAGAAGTATATCCTAAAGTAATAAAATTTGACTTAAATGAGGCCTTATAGGATAACAGAAACACTTTACTGCAGCACGGGGCACATAGTAAATGTGCTATATATATATATATATATATATATATTTGCCCATTTTATCCTCAAAACAATGCTATAAGTTTATTAGCTCCTTCACAGATGGGGAAACTAAGGCACAGAGAAGTGAAATGATCTGCCCGAGGTAAATGGCAGCACTGGGTATTCAAAATCAAATCCTGCCTGTAGAGCCAGTGCTCAATCAGTATGGCCTCCTGCTGGCCTGAGACCACCCCTACCCCGACGTACCTACACTGTCCCCGCAGAATGATGGGTTCTCCTGACACTTAGGGTCCTAAGTCTGGGATTGCTGGATGAGTTATGTTGACCCCACAGTAGCCAATAATAAAAATATAAATTAATTGCTAAGAAGCCTCGGCAATAAGACTTAATAAACTGACTTTTGTAATCACTGGTTCACACTAGTGAGAAAGAATCCCAAAGGTTTCTTTTTTTACCTTTCATCTCTTATTTTCTGGGACTACAACAACTGTCCAATAGCACTAATGTGGCACTGCAATTCATCTATGTACGTGTGGCTTTAGATCTGGGCATTTCAAAGGCTGCCCATGTCTTTCTTCTCCATTAAAATACATGTTCAGTGCCTACTATGGGGCAACTACTGTGCCAGATGCTAAAAACAATATAAGTAAGACAACCATGATCTCTGGTCTCAGGAAATCAGGCAACGAACAAACAATATAAGCTTTTAAATCGAGAAAAATACTAGGAAGAAATCAAGAGAACAGAGAATGAAAGGCAAGATGTAGAACTGGATGATTACAATATACTAACTAGAGAAGGCATCACTGAAAACATTTAAGCTGAGACCTAAAAGCGGGGAAAGAGGCATTCCATTATTATGAATCCCCTAAGGTAGAGAATAAATAATTCAAATAATTCAGAGACTAAATAAGTGCGAGGTTGTCTGAAGAGTAGAAGCAAGGGTAAAATTGAGGAAGTGAGGGTAAGATCATTTAGGGCCTAATAGGTCATGAAAAAGAATTTGGATTTTATTGTTTTTACAAAAGGAGGCAATTAGTATTAAGCAGAAAACAGACGTGATCTTAATTTATGTCTTAAAATTGTAATAAGTCATGGGCACCTGGGTGGCTCAGTCGGTCAACCGTCTGCCTTAAGCTCAGGTCACGATCCCAGGGTCCTGGGATGGAGCTCAGCATCTGGCTCCCTGCTCAGGGGGGAGCCTGCTTCTGCCTGTCCCTCTGCCTGCCACTCCCTGCCTGCCACAAGCAGGGCTTGTGCTGTCAAATAAATAAATCTTAAAAAAAAATTGTAGGGACGCCTGGGTGGCTCAGTTGGTTAAGCAACTGCTTTCAGCTCAAGTCATGATCCTGGAGTTCCGAGATCGAGTCCCACATCGGGCTCCCAGCTCCACGGGGAGTCTGCTTCTCCCTCTGACCTTCTCTCCTCTCATGCTCTCTCTCTCTCAAATAAATAAATAAAATCTTAAAAAAAAAAATTGTAATAAGTTATATTCTGTGAAGAATGCAGAGGTCAAGAGATAGAGCAAGAAGACCAGTAAAGGGCGCCTGGGTGGCTCAGTTGGTTAAGTGACTGCCTTCAGCTCAGGTCATGATCCCGGAGTCCCGGGATCGAGTCCCACATCGGGCTCCCAGCTCCACGGGGAGTCTGCTTCTCCCTGACCTTCTCCCCTCTCATGCTGTCTCTCACTCTCTCTCTCTCTCTAAAAAAACAAAAAAAAAAAAAGAAGAAGAAGACCAGTAAAGGCTACTGTTCAGGTAAGAGGGGATGGAGGCTTGGAGGACAGGTTGAAAGATGGAAATGGTAAGATGTGGACAAGTATGAGAGAGACTTAGGAGGTAAGTCTGAGCTTTGAAAAAGGAGCAAAAGCAATTCAAAGGAGAAAAGACAGTCTTTTAAAAAATGGTATTAAAACAATTGGACATCCACATGCAAAAAAAAAAGTTAACTCAAAACTGATCATAGATCTAAATATATAACTCAAAACTGTAAAACCTCCACAAGACAACACAGAAGACCTAAGCAACCATGGATGCACCGAAAGCATGATCCACCAAAGGAAAAACTGATGAAGTAGATTTCATTAAAATTTAAAACTGCTGCTTTGCAAGAGACACTGTTAAGAGAATGAAAACAAGCCACAGACTAGGAGAAGATATTTGCAAAATACTTGTCTGGTAAAGGATTGGTATTTAAAATACATAAAGGACTCTTACAACACACTAGTAAGAAAAACTGATTTTTTAAATGGGCAGAAGATCGAAACAGGCACCTTGCCAAAGATGACATATGAATGGACAAAAAGCTATGACAAGATGCTTGATAGCCTATCACCAGGGAGCTGCAAGTTAAACCAACAAAACCACCATACACCAATAAGAGTAGCTACACTCCAAAACACCAACACAAAACACCGACGAGGATGTGGAGCAATAGGAACTCTCATTTACTGCTGGTGAGAACGCAAAATGGTTCAGCCACTGTGGAAGACAGTTTGGTGGTTTCTCACAAAGCTAAGCACAGGCTTACCGTAAGACCCAACGATCACACTAACTAGGTATTTTTCGAAATGAGCTGAGAATGTCCACAAAAAACTTTGCACATGAATGCTCACAGCACTTGATCCGTAAGTGCCCAAAACTGGAAGCAACCAAGATGTACTTCAACAGGTGAATAAAACTGGGGTAGATCTAGACAGTGATAAAAAGAAATATGCTATGGCATCACAAAAAGATGAAAAGGAACATTAACTGCATATTGCAAAATGAAAGAAGCCACTGGAAAGACTACATACGGCACAATTCCAACTATATGACATTTTGGTGAAGGCAAAATTACCAGCACAGAAAAAGATCAGTAGTTGCCAGGGATTGAGATAGTGAAGGATGAAAAGGTGGAACAAAAAGGATTTTTAAGGACAGTGAAAATCTTCTGTAAGATACCCTAATGGTGGATATGGGACATTACGCATTTAGCAAAACCCAAAGAACTATATGACACAATGAGAGAATCCTAATATAAATTGTGGACCTTAATGTATCAAAACTGGTTCAGCTTCAACAAATATACAAAATAAATGCCAAGATGTCAGTAGGAAAAGAGGAAGGGGGAATCAATATAGAAACTCTGTAGCATTTGGTCAATTTTTCTGTAAACTTAAAACTGCTATAAATAGGGGTGCCTGGCTAGCTCAGCCGGTAGAGCATGTGACTCTTGACTGCAGGGTTGCGAGCTTGAGCCCCATGTATGGCATAGCCTTTACTTAAAATTAAAAAAAAAAAAGAAATTTAAAAAACCGCTGTAAATAATGTACGTTTAAAAAAGTCCAAAAGCAAACAATCGAATTAATGAATAATGAAGATACTGTATATAGGAGATGAAGAAGAGATCGCTCCATGGTTTTTCACATGAGATAAACAGTGGTGCTCCACTGAGATACGGAAGACTAAGAGAAAAATAGTTCAGGACTGAACATTTTACTTTTTTTAACTATTCAAGTGAATATCAAGACTGGAGCTTTAAGGAGGGGCTGGGGACAGAGGGAGATAAAGATTTGGGCAGAGTTAACAAAAGTATTAAGCCATGGTAATGGATAAGATCATTTTCTAAAGGGGCACCTGGTTGGCTCAGTCAGAAAAGCGTGCAACTCTTGATCTTGGAGTTGAGTTCAAGTCCCATGTTGGGTATAGAGACCAAATAAATAAATAAATAAAGTGTAAAGGGAGAAGAGGTTAAAGGAAAAGCTCAAGGACTGAGCACTGAACTACTTTCCAAAGTTGGATGAAAGAGTAAGACCAGCAACAGCAACTAAAAAGTAGAGGCAGGGAGGAAAACAAAAGCATATGCTGTTATGGAAGTCAAGAAAAGGGCATTTCAGAAGGTAGAAGTGTTCAACTACACTGAATTCTGTTAGAAGATCAAATTAAAAGGCACAGGTAAGTGTCCAGTGGATTTGGCAACAGCGAGAACCTGGGTGACTCTGACAAGAGCAATCCTCGTGGTATCGGATCGGATGCAAAAGCCAGATAGGAATAGATTGAAAAGTAAATAAAATTTGAGAACCTGTAACATTATGAGTAGACAGTAAGAGTGAACAGAGACTGAGGGTGGGGAAAGAATCAAAGTTCCTTTTCTTAACACGATACAGGACTACATAACCGATACACTAAGGATCCAATAGAGAGGGAGATTTGCTCATAAAAAGAGAAAGTACTAAAGACACAAAGTCCTTGACAAGATAAAAAAGATACATCCAGGATCTAGAGGGCAACGATAAAAGCAAAAGACTTTGCAAAGAGGTGTACAAGGGTAGAAGCATCTTAATTATCACCAAAGCTTGGGAGATGCATGAAATTTAGTAGGTGGATGCTCAATAGGATTAAATGAACCAAATTAAATAAGTAATGGCTTAGAAATCTCCATTACTTGTGTAAGGACACAAATCAAATTGAAGTCAAATTCGAATATTTAAAAATGCTCAGTGACTTCCAGTCTCCAATCCAACAAGTAAAAGTTGTCACTTCTGAGCACACAAGAAAAAAGCTGAATTGAAAATCAACACCTCTTCTTCAACCCATCAGAGAACTGAGGTTACAGGACCAACCTCCAGCCCCAAAACTGAAGAACCAGGCAAATACAAGTATCGGCAGCTTACCAGGAGAAACCACCAGCTGGAGCCAGCTGGGTAGAAAAACGTAAAAGGAATTGACTAACTGCTAGAGACAGAGAGCACATAAGCTTGAGAGATTAAAAACTTCTGGGAAATCAACCTTATGGGGCCTCTTACATTTCCATAAGTTTTATCTCCAGAAGCCCCAACAGATTTGCAGGCTATAGAACAGAAAAACCTCCTCTACTTCTGGAAGCAGGAGAAGGAAAAGTAACCATTTTGAAATATACTCAAAGCACATGGTTCTCCTTAACAAAGGGCTTCCCACAAGGAATATTATTTTACCAAAGCCTAACAAAATGGATAAAGGGAAGTATCCAAATCAGGCCCTTTCTAGACTTCATGTCTCATATGGAGAAAGCGGGGCACTTGAGAAGGTGAAAGCCAACAGTGGAATCCGCTAAAAAACTGAGACCTAATGATAGGACCACAAAGCACTTCCCCTATCCCCACACCTCACCCACAACACCAATAGAGAATTACTCAAAGAATGGCAAGGCTCAGATTCTATTTATAAAGAAGTCTCTAAGGAATCCCAAAGAAAATAGATTGGTCCCCCAAAAAAGCACATTCGAGGTAATTTCAGCCTCTGACACATACAGGTAGAACAAACAGTAAACAGACTAACACCTAGCCAGATCAACATAAAACCTCACTACAGGCATATTTGCCCAAGTTCCTTTTCCAGTACAGCATGTCTAGCATTTAACAAAAAAATGGTATGGCACCCTAAAAGATTAAAACACACACACACACACACACAATCTGAGTACCAAAGCAAGCATCAGAACCAGATTCAGATATGGCAGATATGTTTGAACTACTAGACCAACAATTTCAAATAACTACTAATACACTAAAAGCTCTAGTGGAAAAAGGGGATAACATGCAAAAATGGATGGGTAATAGAACTCTAAGTAAGAATCAAAAAGAAATGTTAGGACTCAAAATCAAAGTCAGAAATGAAGACTATACTTCATGGGCTCATAGGTAGACTGCACATAGCCTAAGAATCAGTGGCTAAAAAACATGTCAACAGAAACTTCCTAAACTGAAAAAAGAGGGGAAAAAAGGAATATCCAAAAGCTATAAGACAATTTTAAAAGAGGTAACATATGCACAGTGGGAATACCAGGAGGAGAAGAGAAAAAGAAACTAAAATACTTGAAAAAATAATGGCCAAGAATTTTCCAAAATTTGTAAGAGACCCTAGAGCACAAATCCAGGAAGCTCAGAGAATATGACACAGGATAAATTCAAAATATCTACACTTAGGCATATCACATTCAAACTGTAGAAAATCAAAGGCAAAGGAAAAATCTTGAAAGAAGCCAGAGGTAGGAGTAGGGGAGAAGAAGAAACCTGACCTATAGAAGAATAAGGATAAGAATTACATCAGATATTTTTTAAAAATCATATAAGAAGACAGAATGAATAAAGTGTTGAAAGGAAAAAAACTACCAATCTAGAATTTTGTATACAGCAAAGGTATCCTTCCAAATTAAAGAAGAAAAAAAATTTTCTCACAGAAAAATGAAGAGAATTTGTCACCAGTAGACCTCCCTTGAAAGAAATGCTAAAGTAAGTTCTCCAGAGAAAAGAAAGATTATATAGGTCATGGGTCTACAAAATTTCCTTTTGGAAGAGCATCAGAGAAGTCATTTCAAAAGGCGAAACAAAATATTTTCTTTTTAAAACTCTAAATTGATGTTAACAGTTTGTTCAAAATGAAAGCAACAATATTTTGGTTGATTATAGCTTAAGGAAAAGTGAAATAAAGGACAGCAATGTTATTACGGATGGGAGAGAAAAAGCAGAAATACTATCCTATATAGATACCTGCACTATCCATGAAGTGGTACGTATTATTTAAAGGTAGATTAGTTATAAATGTATACTGCAAACTCTAAGGCAACAACGAAAAAAAAGTTTTAGAAGTATGCTAAGAGAGAAAATAGAATTATACTCAATAGTCAAGATCAGAAAAAATAACAGAGGGGAAGGCAAAATATATTTTAAAGAACGAAGACAATGAAAAGTTATAAACAACATATTAATCCAACTATATCAATAATTGCTTTAAATGTAAATGGCTGAATTAGATCAATTAAAAGACAAAACCTACCAAGTAGATAAAAAAACAAGACCTACTTTAAATATAAAGATATATGTAGATTAAAGGGATCTATAAGAAACCCACTTTAAATATAAAGATAGATGTAGATTAAAGTAAAAGGATAAAGAAATTATACCATGACAACACTAATCAAAATAAATCTAGAATAGCTTTATTCTATTCTTTTTTTTTCTTTTAAGATTTTATTTGTCAGAGAGAGAGAGTGAGCACAAGCGGGCAGAGGCAGAGAGAGAAGGAGGCTCCCCACGAAGCAAGGAGCCTGACGCAGGACTTGATCCCAGGACCCTGGGATCATGACCCGAGCCAAAGGCAGCCACTTAACCGACTGAGCTACCCAGGCATCCCGCTTTATTCTATTCTTCGTAACAAGTAAAAGTTACCAGGGATAAAGAGAGTCATTACCTAATGAAAGGATCAATTTTCCGTGAAGACATAACAAGTCTTAATATACACTGGCCTAACAATAGCACATCAAAATATATGAGGCAAAAAACTGATAGAACTAAAATAAGAAACTGATTAATCAAGCTACTTTATACTTAAAGACTGCAACACTGTTCTATCCCTATCAGTAACTGACAGATCCAGCAGGTAGAAAATCAATAAAGACAGAGTTGAACTGAACAGCACCAATCAACTGGACCTAAGTGACACCTAAAGAATGTTTCATCCAACAACAAACTATGCCTTCTCAAGCTCACACAGAACACTCACCATGATTAAGGGCCATAAAACACATCATAAAAAATTTAAAAGAACAGAAACAATACTAAGTATGCTCTCAAGCCACAGTGGAATTAAAGTCAGTAACAAATAACAAGTATTTACAGGTAGATGGAAATCCCAAAATACTTGGGAGAGTAAACAACATACTTCAAAATAACACACTGGTGTAAAAAAAAAAAAAAAAAAAAAAAAAATTCTCGAGAAATCTTAAAATATTTCAAACTACAAGATGAAAATACAACTTACCAAAATACTCGGATAGTACAAAACAATGCTTAGAAGGAAGAGCAATATAAACCTAAGGCAAGTAGAAGAAATAAAAATTAGAGAGAAATCAGTGAAACTGTAAAATAGAGAAAAAACAAAACCAAAATCTGGCTGTTTTGTCAATGAAATTGATAAATCTCTGGCCGGGCTAACAATTAAAAGGAAAGAAGGAACAACTAATATTACAAATGAAAGAGGGGTCATTATGGCCAGTCCCTTGGACATTAAAAGGCTAATAAGGAGTATTATGAACAACTCTATCACCACAAATTTGAAAACTTAGATGAAATGAACGGATTCCCTAAAAGATACAATCTGCCAAAACTTACACAAGAAGAAACAAACCGAATGAGGTTATCTGTAATAAAGAAATTGAATCAATAATTAATAACCTTCACAAACAGAAGTACCGAGCCCAGATGGCTTCGCTGGTGAATTCTACCAAATATTTAATGAAATGATACCAACTTTCTGCGATCTCTTTCAGAAAGTAGGAACAAAGGGAACAATTCCTCATTCATTCTGAGGGAAATCTAATATCAAAATCAAAGACATTACAAGAAAGGAAAATTATAGATCAGTATCTCTCATTCACAATCGATACAAAAATATTTAGCAAAACCCAAAGAACTGTATGACACAAGAATAAACCCTAATGATGTCTATCAGTATTAGTTCGTTAATTGAAACAAATGTGCCACACAAAAGCAAGAGGTTAATAAGGTAAACTACAGGAGGAAAAACAGGGTATATGTTTGGGGGGGGGGGGGTGGTCTCTGTACTTTCTGGTCAATTTTCCTGTAAAACTAAAATTAGTTTTTTAAAGAGTCCATTTAAAAATGCATACTAAGTAAAATATCCCTTTTATCTACTTTAAACACTGATGTTCTATAAAAAATGTTCCTGAGAATATGCATTCTCTCTGGTAAATATGTTTGGCCATCAATGGTGCAATTCAATTCTTTCCACTTTGACAGATCCTTCAAATGCCAACTTTGTTGCTTACTGATTATGTGCCCTCAGGCAGATTCTGAAACCTCTGGGCTTCAGCATCTTTGGGCGTAAACTGAAAAAAAAACTACCTTTCTCACAGATCAGTTGGATTAAATTAGGTAAATATACATAAAGCAGCTGGCCAAAGCCGCACAGAGCAGGCATATGTGTGTTCTTTTCTCCCTCATTTGCCCTAGAATTCTAACTCAGATAGGGTAATATATCCAGTTTCAAACCAGTATTTCTCAAAGGTAAACGTGTACCCTGCAAGGTACATGCAACCATTAAACAAACACCTTGTGCCTTACAGGAGCTCAATTTAAAAATTTGGGTGAAAAAAGCTAGATATTTAATTGGTAATTTAAAATGCTGTTATGCTAAAACATTGCTCTAGCAGAGTATCCGCACTGTATTTCAAGAGGCAACATAAGACTATGCCTTCACCAGAACTTAGGCCGCATTCTTAGATTTCCAGGGTGGCTATTTCACCATCTTCTGCTGTTTGGGATATATCCCAAACCTTTCCACTGAAGCAGCTTTGTTTCTAATTTTAATTATGTTACTAAACCAAAGTTGATTTTCTTCTCATTGTCAGTCACGTGTCAACAGTTTAGCTCCAACGGGCCTGGTTACCCTTAAATTAGCAAGGACAACCTGAAAAATAACATTTCACATTATACAAGTCATTTAAAATGGAATTGATAGTTAATCTGAGTCAGAACTAAGCAGGCAAAAATGGAAGACCATATTTCCTAAACTATGACTTCTCAAGGTCTTAGGTATTAGATTTTTTCTTTCCCACTGAACTGTACGTATTTGCCTGTACATAGAGACCACTAGACTAATTTTTAGATACAAAATACTTTGCATATCACTATGGAACTTTTTTGTGCATAAAATTAAGCGCCTTCCTGGGTATAGAAGGGTAAACAAAGGGGCATGAGTATCTAGGGCCAAACAGGCTGAACAAATCTGTACTGTGTTGTCACACATTAAGAACGATAAACTGAAGCACGTTCAGAGAAGATCTAAAAAACCTTTAAGGACTTCAAAACTATGTTACATGAATAAGGGCAATAAGATGGAGGCGCTTAATGTACTTAAAAATAAAACAACGAAACGGGCCTGTATTTATACAGTATCACAGTCATCTTAAGACATGCGGAGGCTGTCATAGTTGCAGGAAATCAGACTTGCTTTATGTTGTCCAGAACCGGGAACAACATGAGGAGGCAGCAGAGTGCAGATCCCTGAGCTTGCAGTCAAGAGACCTGGGTCCTACAATTGTGTATCCATTGTGTGTATCAGAAATACAGGAGATATTCCTGGATATCCATTCCTTTGTGTATAAAATGAGGGTGCTAAACTAGATAATGTCTATGGTAATTTTCAAATAAAATATGACATGGAAGCAAACCCTGGATCAATTTCTCACCATTCGGGCATCCTGAACATGAAATCATCTACCTCCGGAAGTAGTGAGTTCACGCTCTAGTTCACATATCAACATTATCATTTGCTCTACCGTAAAGGTGTAAGTGGACTAGACATAGCCAACTATTTTAATTAAACACCAAGCTAGTCCGCAAGCTAGTGCTCTTATAATAAGAATTAAAAGATAGGATGGAAGATTATTGTGGTTTCTACGTTACCATCTATTGAATAAACTATATTAGTATTTCTAGGGTAAAAAAAAAAAACCCTAAATCATTTTTCTAGATCATTTGTATTGAATATTGCATTTTCCTTTGATTCTAGATATACTGAATAGCATATGCTAACACTTCACTGTGAATCTACTTAATATTCCTCAGAGAGTAACAGCATAACTTTTTTTTCTAAATGATTTTGTAAACTACCCAACATAATTTTTAAGCCTTATATAACAAAGTCCCCTAAGTTACAGCATAAAAAAATGCTTTTAAAACTCAAATTAGTTTCTCAAACCAAGATAAAATTATTCAGCACAACTGTTTTCTAGGTTCTAGAGATCATGTAACTAAAATAGGTAAAATGGGGCACCTGGGTGGCTCAGTGGGTTAAAGCCTCTGCCTTTGATTCAGGTCATGATCCCAGAGTTCTGGGATCAAGCCCCGCATGGACTCTCTGCTCAGCAGGGAGCCTGCTTCCCCCTCTCTCTCTGCCTGCCTCTCTGCCTACTTGTGATCTCTCTCCTCTCTGTCAAATAAATTTTAAAAATTTAAAATAAATAAATAAATAAATAAAAATAAAATAGGCAAAATGAAGCCAGGTAATAAGCTCATGGAATATGTACTCCACTTTCCATACAAAGTATAATATTTTAGTAGTGCTCAGAGCTTAAGAAATACTAAATTAAAAATGGATGATGAACACCAAGAGAGCACAGGTAAAAGATGCCCTGAAATACAGGAGGCTGAGTACACCAAAGGTACAATGTCTGTGGATATGTGTACCTAAATGCACTCCAAAGTCCTACAAAACAAATTTGTGGTTCATCCTTTTTTCTGGGAGAGACTTTTAGGAAAAATTATTTTCCTAATTCTACACCTGTCTGAAAATCCAAGGATATCTGTTGTAGTTGACTTTACCATCAGACATTACATTAAACACATTTAACATTTTTCTACCTATTCCATACCTTACCTCTTGAGTAGAGATCCCTTTGATCATAATTCCTGAAAACTCCGAAGCATACTTTGAAGTTCCCTAACATTTTTACTGCAGTAATCTAATTACCTTAAAGGATACTAGTGGAAAAGAATTTTAGAGCACCTATATGCTTATTTTTGAAAACAAAAATCTTTCACATTTTAGGACTATATTAATATGCAATCTTTTTAATGGGACATAAAAATACCTGAATAAAAAGCAAGCAATTGCTTAGGACATCTAAGCACTGACATTTTGCTCAATTGTTTCAATATAGCGAAGTAAAATAAGATCTGAGCTCATATTTACAATAAACTGTAAGGTCAGTACTTTGTCAGCCACACTGCTTATGTGACATTTACTTTTTTTAAACAAAAGCTATTTTGTCTCCTCACTAAAGAACAAAAACAAAATTTTATACTATAGTTAATCCAATGAACGATGGTGAAACAATAAGCCTATGTTCTCATACCTCAAAGATATAAAGGTAAGCCATGTTTAACATTCTGTAATATTTTTATTTTGAAGACAGTATAGGGAAGAGTCCACATAATAAAAATTAAAGTGTTTAAAACTCTCATTTCACCATTATTTTTACAGTATGTTTGAAGTTTCTGGTACAGAATTTTTATTTAAACCCCCCACATCCCACTCTTACGCATTTATAGTTAAGGCTTATAAATTTTTCGGATTCGAGTAAAAAATATAGCCTTCCATTGGAATATATCTGTGAATCTTTTAATGGCTGTAATTCTAAAAACAAAATTTTATCCACAGAATCTTAACTCCTTTTCCAAACTTACCAGAGTAATAAAGCCAAGAAATTTAGCTTCCTTCTACCTCCCAAACACAGTAACTATTCTAAATCATAATTTCCTTTTTCTTATTTTTTCAGAGTATTTCTTTAGGGAGCCAAACGGGTTCATTTTAATGCACAAGTTGTCATTAATTCAACTTTTTATTTCTTGCCTAGGACCCCATCACAATGTTTTTAATTTTTGGAGTCCTTCTCTTACATATGTTTTCTTTAAATCAAAAGAGGAACGCCTCTTATTTCTAGCAGACTATGCATAGAAAAGGTAAATTGTTCCAGTGGCTTCAATTAAAGTTTATGTAGCTATAAAGAATCATAAAAAACAAGTTTCATCCTTTCCCATGTTGTCTTGATAAGGTTAAAAGCAAGAGACTCTCAAGTCAAGATTTCTCCTTCTATGATTATCCGTTCAAACAGAACATTAAAATATAAAACATTTTTCTTCTCCTGTTAACAGCTCTTGTGAATTGGGTAGTTCTCCAATCAGCCAGTATTTCCAAATGTTCTTTTTCTGGGTCGAGGATTGTCTTTTATATGCTATTTTGTAAGGAGTTATATTTTGATCAGTCTCACTTTAAAAGATTTGACCATGTTACTCCTGATATTTACAATATTTCCTTGACAGTTTTAATGGTTTGCAAAATAGACACACCAAAACGGCATCCAAAGGAAAAAAAAAAAGAAAGAAAGAAAGAAACCCACTTCTGGAAACAAAGATGAAGCTAATCAGGAAAATGGAAAGAAAGACTAAATAGATCACCTATTTCAATACATTTGGCACTGGGTGACCCAATAAAGAATCATTTTAATTTAACAGTTTTGAAAATTTTTTTTCGAAAAAGATTAACATACACAAAAATAGGATATATATTCAGAAATACTTAGAGGAAGACATATAAAATTAAAATACACTTAAAAATACTGTTGTTTTCATTGTCTACTCCTGAAACAAAAATAAGCCATTTATCAGTAAGTGCATTTTTTTCATGGAGAAAATATTTATTAGTTTTCAAATGATCACATAATACAAATATTACACAATTAGTCATTCTAGAAAAAAATTAGCTTATACTAGTAATCATAAAATAAACACTGAAAAATATAGGTTGCATAGTGACAAGAAATATAAAAAAATCTGAAAGGAAAATGTATCAAAATAAAAGTTTAAATAAACAAATCAGTTCACATTGATATACAAAAAGTTTCACTTTTAAATAGCTTTTAGTGGCATGAGGTGAATGGAAATGCACTTACATTTCTTTTGCACACTTTAAGGAACAGAGCTAAAATTTAATCAAAGCATGAGGTTAAGAGATTAAATCACTTTTCATCTTTAAAGCTGAAACAAAAGGCTAATAATCACACAGGCCATAAACTGGTTGGTACTGTGGTTCAAAGAGTTCAACTTAATTTCCAAGCAAATTTCACTTTCATTTCCCCTGAGTCTTTCTAAAATGGTGGGTATGTTTTAATTTATGTGTTTGTAAAGAGTGTCTTATTCATATTTAACAACATATCAAGCATAAAAAGCTGTAATCATTCATGGGAATTCAGAGCTCCCTACGGAAATTTTAGTTCAAATTGCTCTTTTAAACTTTTAAGTACTATATAAAAATTTATAATTAATGAGGAAAAAAACAGGTCTCATGGAAAGAAAGACTAAAGGCCAGGTTATAATTTAGTAAATGTGGTTCCTAAGACCTTCAAGATCCCTAAAACATTTTAGATGCTTCCTAACTCTAGAATTTCTATTCCTGAAAAGTATACCAAATAAAACAAACTGGCAGCATCAAGTAACTTTTAATAACTTCTTTAATAGCTTTTGAGTGACCAGTTAATAGATACCAAAGAGAAAAACAGAAATATTTTGATAACTCCTTCCATTTGGGTAACTATTTTGCAACACTTATTCACATATAGAGGCTTATTCTAGTACTACTAATTGTCTTTGCTCTATAAAATACTTCTTCATTTCGGTATCATTCAAACTTTGGTATGCCTTCAATGCAGAACAATACCTCAAATTTAACAGGTATTTACTATTTTAGAAGACTGACCAACCTACTTTGATCTCAAGAGGTCTCTTCTACTTCAGACTAGAATCTTTGTTGATTTGACAAGTAAGAATTAAGGCTCAAGACCAGAAAAAGAGAAGCTAAAAGACTGTATCCTAATACTAAAAGTAATTTGGGAATAATTAAGAAGTTCACCTTTTATTTACTAGTTCTTTTCAGTGTCAGGCAACAAAAAACAGTTTCAGAAGTTTTTGGGATCTCCTATAATACTTAAAAAAAGGGGGGGGCAGGTTGCCTGCTTCATTAAGGTGATTTTCAATCCCCCACAAATCTTTTAAGTGAAACAGAGAGCTGCTTTTAAAAGAAAGGAGTCTCTCATACTTCCTCTATTTCAGTCTTCTGGATAGAAAGGAATATTTGCATGGCCATGTAAAACTCCACTCTCAAAAAATTATTTCATTATTGAGCCTTTCCATTTCCAGACCAAGAGTACACCAGAGTAAATCTTAAAGTTTATAAATGACAATATCAGGTGGCTCTCTCATCCTTGTGTCTTCTAGATATAGTGCGTGGCTCCGTTCACCACTGCCTTCCAAACTGCAGGTGCTGCATGTGTGACTGATATCATCCATGAAGGCTCTGCTAGAAGAGTTCCTTTTGCTGAAGAAGTATGATGTTTACCAGTTGAAAGAAATCTGGGCAATTAAGAGAACAAATAAACCGGTCTCCCATTATCAAGATACCTGGAGTCACAGAAGGAATCCACCAAGGAAAAATGAAAACTTGCCAAAGACACCAAAGTTCACGTTCTACCCATTGTAGATGATAAGAACTTCCTGAAGTCAAATCCTACCCTTGGCATCAAAGAAACTAAGAGAAAAACCATCTTAATGCCATGGGAAACATCTAGGACAAGGCTCTTTTGCCACAAATAACATTATTCCTAGGGACTGGAAAACTACTTATGAGTACATATTTAACATAGCTTTCAGGGATAATATATCCTGAAACTTATAATCATTCCCATTTATCTTATTAAAGAATGAAGCCTCAATTTGACAGTAAAACCATAACGGTACTATCATATCTTCTAAAAGATCTAATTAATATGAAGTCCTAAAGTTTGAGGTAGGAAAAAGACCAAAAAGTTCTAACAGCGTAGGATAACACCTGGACATCAGACTGTGTAAATTAGGAGAGTTCAGATGTCCAGCTTGCCCAAGATGAAATACAAAAACTTCTTAATTACTGGAATATAAAAGAGCATGTAGAGTCCACTAATACCATTCAAGGTTAAAATGGGCAAATATTCCTTTTTAAAATTCCTGTGGACTACACAGGCAGTCACCAAAACTAGTGCCCCCAAATCATCCACTGATTTATCTGGAGAGAAAATTAAATAAATTGTAGGTCTCTTTTTTGAATGGGCACTAGTTAGCATTCTTAGAAAAAACAAACAGATTGCAGCCCCACTTGGTTCTTATATGAACCCAAGGAGTATACCAATAGAATTAAATGGGCAATGGAAGGACACTCCAATCTATAAATAAACCCAAGTAAATAATGGAAAGCACCCACTTGTTTATTATCCTTTCCCACTCTCTCCAGAAGCTGGATATTCTGCCTCCAAGGGTTCAGTGGAGAAAGTGGACCCCTGACGTCAAAAGCTCTCCGTGGTCTTGGCTGTATCTGTGGTTCTAGGATCACTCCTTGCACCTCTGGTAGGAGAGAAGCACTGAAATAGAGAGCTGAATATAGATTTAAGAAAAAATTCTTATTAAGAAATTACATTCTCTGGTCATTTGAGTTTGTAATGACTTATCCTCAGGATAAAAAGGAGCTACCTTTGGGCATACTTTAGTGCCTTCTTAATTTGAATTTTAGCAATCTGTCACCACAAATGATTAATTCTTCAGTAACTTAAGAAGGGACCTATCTTGGTGTAAGCCATAACATACTCTGTGACAAACCACCCAACTTCGAGTGGAAGACCGAATCAAAAAATGATTAAATTATGCCTAGAAACAAGAGCACAGTTGTCTTAAAGGGACAGGGAAAGGCACTCGACCTCAAATATACCAAAGGAGGAGTCCCAGTTAATTCTTCTGTCAAAGAGAAGAAGATGGATTGAAAAGGAGAAACAGAATAATCAAGCATATTAACAGAAATACTACTAAACTTTGGGAATTGTCTAAGAAGCTGAATTTGTTCTCATTTTTAAGTCTTCAGTAATTTATAGAATTAATCAGACTACAGTCCCATATTACAGCAATACAAAGCTAAACCTAAATTTTATCAAGTTATGACTACTGTCACTGAAGAAGATTTATTCTTCAAGCACTCATATTTAAAAGTGGGAGGGCAGAATAGTGGACATAGGTAATACAATCTAAAAATCTTTTTTAAATGTATGATCATTTGGTTTTGGGTCAAGAAGGGCCAGGAAATAAATCATTAATGGCTACAATGCAGAAATTAAAGCAGTAAGATATACCCAAATAATAGATGATGATAAAGATACTGGAAAATAGTTTGTTTTATTATAGGAATAAGGCAAATAAGAGAAGGAAGTTCAAAGCACATAGCATCCGATCAAGGAAAAGCTGAAAGGAGAGTAAGATAGGCAGATATGTATTTAAAGTTATAGGGACTGCAGAATAAATTTTAATAGTGGAAAACAGATCAATTATAGTTTGTGGTACAGAGTGATACATCCCTATTAAATTTCAGATCTTACCCTAAATAGAAAGGTGCTGCACATTTCTGTTGTATAGAACATAGTCACACTATACTATTTCATGGACATGTTACATTTGGGGATAAATTAAGAAAAAAACGCTATCAAATAATTTCTCTCACACCAACTCATTATCAGAAGGGTTCCTTACCTGTTAGTGGAACGAGGACTGTGCTCTCTTGTTCTCTATCAATCAACCAACAAAGGTTATAGTCTCAGCACTAAGAAAGTAGCAACCAACCAAAGTTAGTGTTTTAAGGCCTTCACTTCCTCCTGGCTCTGCCAGCCAGTTTGGAAATATACCAACAGCTGAAAAGGAATTGTTATTCCATTACCTAACAACATTTAGACTCAAATTTTTTTAAAGCCTGAAGAAGAAAGACAAGCTAACCCTTCTGCTTTAGGAATATACTCAATTCTGTACAACTGAGAAATGAAAACAGTTTGGACTAAGAAAAGAAAACCTATGAAATTAACCATCAAATCTGTGATTTCCAAAATGTAAAGAAGGGGAAAAAGAAATCTAAAAGAAGCCAAGGGGGTGAAATTGCCACCTAGCAAGAGGTATCAAATAAATAACTACGGAGGTACTTTACGAGCCTACGTGGCAGCTATTTTTTTAAGTTTCCAAAGGATTTTAAGTTCTAAAGTCTTTTAGTTTTGAAGACTACACTTTTTGAGCAATAGCTTACAACAGTATTTTACAGTGTAATCACAGTGAGGAGGTATATGAGGGATGATGAGAGGAAAGGAGTACAAATTAGAAAAAGATCTGAATACTAAATATCGCAAGAACTGCACTCTACTTAGGTATTTTCAAGAGTCAAAAAAAACCATTATAATCCCAAATAGATTAACAAAGAATTCCACAGCTGGAGTTCTTAAGGGGTGACGTTTTAACAGATCAGAAAGGCTTAGAATGAGTACATCAGAGCTAGCTTATTTACATATTCATTGTACCTACAGTATCTTAGTCGTACCTACAGTATCTTAGTCGTACCTACAAAACCTCCCATGATTTTGCTCTCGTGGTTCCAGTTACCCTGTTCAACCATGAGCCGGAAGCAGCTGATCCTCTGACACATCGTCAGGTCAATAGCAGCCTAATGCTACGTCACAATGCATATGCCATTCACCTCACTTGATCTCATCGCTAAGCATTTTATCATCTCACATCATTACAAATGGAAGGGTAAGTACATAGAATAAGATTTTGAAAGAGAGACCACATTCACATAACTTATATTATCATATATTGTTATCATAGTTCTATTTTATTATTGTTATCTCTTGCTGTATCTAATTTATAAATTAAACTTTACCATAGGTATGTCATGTACAGGAACAGACATAGTATATACAGGGCTTGGTACAACCTGTGGTTTCAGATATCCACTGGGAGTCTTGGAATATAACCCATATAGATAAGGAGAGACTACTCTACACTGTGCAAACAGGTGCTATTGAAGTATTTTTAATTATTAAAAAATCACCCTCTAGTCTTTTCTAATCAACTTCCTTGACAAAACACTCTTTTTCATATTTAGTATCTTAATATAAACCATAAGATTAAAGATTTCCAAATTGATGAGATCTAAGTAAACCTTAACTACTTTAAGATAGTTTTAAAAAGTAAATTCAGAAATTATAAAGACATGATTTTCCAAATTTCCCAGTTTTCCTTCATTTCTTGAATACTAATCAGTAGTAACAGTACATCTGATGAAAAAAAGGGAGCATTCCATTTGGGAACAGGAAATACAACCAGTAATTTTTTTTAAGTTACAGGCTCACTTCACTTTGAAAATGAAAAACAACTAAGAAATCATATCTTGCTCAGATTAACAGTAGGCTAAGTTTACAATTTCTTCTACAGTAGGAACTCTAACCCCTTGATTTATTTACCATACCCCATGGGATTCGTAACTTAAAAATACAAATACATTAAAAAGAAAAACAAAATGTTCCTAAGATAGGTGATAGGGCTGGAGAAGTAAATCCATTCCTAAACTTCTCCCACGTGAGAGGACTTTCAGGAAATAACATCTTTATTTTGCCTGATATACCAAAACTTGTGGATTCAACATATTCATACTCAAAAATGGACAGATTTCCTTAAGTAGAAATTATTTGAATCATTGAGGAGAGCCAGTATCTCTCTTGCTTCAGGAGTTAATTATTTATGAAGAACTGTGGATTTGGTAATGTATCATTTATAAAGAAAAATGTAAAGGCACTTTCAAAATGAGATCATTATTCAAACAAGAAAGAGCAGCCTTTGTGAGACCACTATTGATAAAGGCTCTTAAGAATGATACAGTAGGACCTCACTTAATTCTATTTTAATAGACAGCATTCTTCTATGTGATGTTTAAAGAGATGAAAAAAATTAGCACTCCACTGGAGAACTTGTATTTCAACCACTAGAGAATAAATTCCAAAACAAAGCTAATAAAATCACCAGTGCTAAAATGCCACAAAGGAACTCAAATGGATGTTAGAAGGTCTATTAATCCACTACACTTCAATATTATCATTTGAATATTACCAATAATATTTAAATTTTTAAAGATTCTTACTGAAAATCCAGTTATATTCAAATCAGAAAAAATAAATGTATTTTATATATAAATATCACTGAGAAATTCTCCCCAAATGTGCAAACTAGACCATTTGCAATATTTGTTCTCAACACTAAATTTATATTAAATGAGCATATACTGCTTATTAGTTTTAAGCATTTCTAATACTGAAGAAAGAGAAAAAGCTAAGCCTAATCATTTTTAAGCAATGAAATAAGAGGCAATATGTTTCTATAAAGACTAATTCTATTTACTTGTATTATAACTGACTAAAATTGAACTTGCTAATTTACAGATTTATAAATTACCTATAAAACAAAACATTCCAGGCTAAATTGGAAGCATGATAGAACATATTCTTCTTATTCATCCTTTATCACTCATTCGTAGTGGTTCTAAGGCAAGTCTATAAAGAAGAAGAATTTCTCACAAACCCCTCCAGGTGCTCTCAACAGTCCCAGCTGGCAGTAAGAAGAAAATCAAAGAACAACCATGACAGAAAACCGTGAGTCTCCAGCTCCAGATAGAGATATTTAGTGCAGTGAGTTAAGTCAGTAAATGTTTTACAAGTGAATGAAGTCTACTGATCAAGAAACAAAAAGTAAGAAAAGAATAATTTTGTGAAGTGGCTGATATCTAAAATAAACACTAAAAAGCTCAACTTTCTAATCCTAAAGAAAATAAAAATTATCAAAAGTATTACTTTCATGTGTCTCTTGGGGGTCATCAGTTTCCAGGATTACTTTGCCAATATGGTTGGCAGAACTTCAAAGGTATCCTAGGATGATACAAATTTTAGCTAAATTATAATACCTATTGTAGATTCTCTAATGTTCTTTTCCAGATTCAAAATTAGTAAGAAAACAAACCAGATATTGCCAGAACATCCAATTTTAAATATTCAGTTTGAAAAAGTGAGATCTTGCCAAAAGCAAAGGAATGAACAAACAAAACCAGCTACCTTAGAATTAGTTAGCCACGGTATTGTATTGACTCTGGAGGAAAAGATTACTTCTAATCCACAATTCTGTATATACTGTCAAGTAGGATACACTTCAGAAACACCAAAATAAGGAAGACTGAAACTTTAAGGAATGTATAGCATTATGAGAGTAGACACTTATCATGGAAAGCAATTTCCTAAAAGAGAAAAAAGTTGTGATAAGAATGAAAACCCTAATTCTTAGAATGCTTCAAGAACTACCAAATTTCAAGATTTACCACTAAATTTTCTCTTCATGCTTTTGGAAAAGATACTACCCAAAAATGTTATTGGGATTCAAGTTACTCCACTAGGTTTAAAAATCAGGTATATGTTAACTGATAAACAAGAGACAAATAATGTGTCTTCATGATTCACTGATTAAGGTATAAGATAAAGTAAAACAGATAAAGAAACAATGCACAATGCATTTTTTTAAGTAGTCGATCCACTACAGAATAAAAGATAAAAGGCAATCATAAGAATATATGTCATATAAAAAAGGCAACTTCAAGGTCAAGAAGATTAAACACAAAAACATTTAAATTTGCCACTGCCTCCTCTGAATGAAAAAAGCCTTTAGATTTGACAAGAAAAGAAAACCTTAGTAGAAGTCTATTTTAAGAAAACTCTCTAAGTTGCTCTCGTAAATTCCTTTCATAACTAACCCAGCCCATTACTTTTATCTCCTTTTCACCTATTTATTTTGCTACTATGAAATATTTGGCTTTGTTTTTATAATGGCCAGCATATACTAAAGTATATACAAGGTACTGGGGAAAAAAAAAAAAAAAAGAAAGGATCATCTTTCTATCTCATTTTTTATTCCAGGATCTTGGGTTGTTGCTACATCCCTAATGAGTGCATTTAGAAACGGATGAAAAGACTACAGAAAGAAAAACAGTGACGTTTTATGAATTATGCTGCCTTTATATTAATTCCTTTGAGACACCTCTCCATCTATAACAAGAAATACATCATCAACAAAAAGATGTTAGAGAATTAAATTCAAAAGATTCTGATCAAGATTCATTAATGGATGCTAACATCAATGGAAATTTGATGAAAATATGAGAAATTGAAAACATGAGAAACAAGATATTTACAGTGTCTCAAAATATCTCCCCACAAAACACTTGCTATTTCTAAGGGGAAAAAGAGTAATTTTAAACAGTATAAAAACTTGGCAGACACTTCCTTAACCAAATGATCAAGATAATGTCACCAGTAACGGAACAAATCAATACCACATACCTCCTGATATAATGCACTGATAAGGACATAACATTATTTCTGCGGTATCCTTGCCAAAAATGCATTATCCCAATCTGATCATGAGAAACATCAGACACACAATTAAGGGACATTCTAGTACCCTTCAAAAGTGTCAAAGTCGTGAAAGGCAAAGAGAGAAGCATCCCAGATTGAAGGAGACTAAGGACACAGGACAATTAAGGACAAGAGTATGAGATCCTAGATTAGATCCTGGACCAGAAAAAAGGTCATTTAGTGAGTAGAAAATGGTCAAAATCAAACAAAGTTTACAGATGGGTTAGTATTAACTCCTGATTTCTACATTTGTTCTATGGTTATGTAAAATACGACCATTAAGGAAAACTGGGTGAATTATATGAGAATTCTATGAATTAATCTGCAATTTTTTGGTTAAAATTATTTTAAAATAAAGTAAAAAATACACAACAGGTTCTGAATAAGGTACCATATTTGACACACGTATGGAATGTCCACTAAGAAATACAAATCTACATTTTTTAATTTGAAAAGTTTACACCAATCTTTCTTTAAAAACTAATCCTAATGGAAATGACAGCATTATGTCATGTTCTGTACTAATATCAAAAAATTAATCAGGGACACCTGGGTGGCTCAGTGGGTTAAAGCCCCTGCCTTCGGCTCGGGTCATGATCTCAGGGTCCTGGGATCGAGCCCCGCATCGGGCTCTCTGCTTGGCAGGGAGCCTGCTTCCCCCTCTCTCTCTGCCTGCCTCTCTGCCTACTTGTGATCTCTGTCGAATAAATAAATAAAATCTTAAAAAAAAAAAAAAAAGAAAAGAAAATTAATCAGATGGTGATAGTCTTGCTTAGGTTTTTTAATTTCTTTGGTAAATAGTTCTCTATATAGAGAACTCTAATTCAGAAGAAAGTATGTGAAAGATCAAGAGAAAATCTTCTCACCCACAAACAGAAACAGTTATGTTTATGTTAAATAACTAGTTGCAGAAATTAACTTTGGACTACAGCAAACATATGATAGAAAAGGTAGATTAAAAAAACAAAAGGTCTTCCAATTTAAATTGATAATTTAAATTATCATGTATAAGCTTTTATTGCTGCATTATAAAAGTGGAAGGAATAAAATATTCTGCTCATTTTTTTCTTTAAAAATGTCTATAGGAAACAAAGTTTAGTGCCATAAATGCCCCTCTTGCATTTTTTTCACTAAAAATCAAATGATGAAGCTCCCCAATATTTATTTTTTAAATTTAATTAAGTAATCTCTGTACCCATTGTGGGGCTCAAACTCATAACCTCAAGATCAAGAGTCACATGCTCTTTACCCTGGGCCAGTCAAATAATTTACTTTCACTTATAAAATCAGTTAAAATCATTCATGACTTTTTTTTTTTTTTACCATTTATTGAGTTTAGTATATAGCAAGTAATATATTATTTTGCATTTTATATATACTACCTCATTCAATCCTCACAATAACTCTGACATATACAATATTAAAATAAAATTTTACTGATAAGGAAACTAAGGCACAAAGCAATGAAATAACTCCCCTAAGATCATACACCTAGTAGCTGCAGAGCAGGAAATTCAAAACCAATTTGTCGCCACGATCCAGAGTTTTAACTAATTTTATACTTTTTAAAGTCATATTATTTTCATTAACTATTTTTTCAAATATTAGTATATGACAAACTACTAAAACACACACTGTTTTAAGTAGAATTCTGTAATTCTTCCCTTCAATTTCATTTAAACATGGATCAGCTGATAGTTACTTGCTTTGTCATTTCTGTCAACCAACGGATGTTTGACAAGGCAATAAAACTTAGAAATAAGGTGTAGCAAAACTCTGTATCAGCAAAATAAATAATCTAGAAACAGATGTTTCATTAAACCTGAGAAGACTGTATCTAAAAGTAAATTGAAATGGTAATCAGAAATCTCTCTTACCTTTTAAAAGTGTCTACAAAGAAGCAAGATGCAGAAGTTTTTTTTTAATTTGAATTTCTAGTTTACCTATCCATTGACTTGCCTAACAAATAAATCTATAGGATAGTCTTTTAAATGCATAAAAATTTCACAAAGAGTTTAATGAGTTTAATTATCTTAGTGTAATTTAACATCCTATCTACAATTTAAGTCATCATTTCTGTTACAAGCATGATTAAAATAATAATCTAGCAATAATAAAGTAGACTTTATTCTACTTTCCAGACATTTTGGGATTAAGATTTTATAGTCACAATTCATGTCTTGAAAAGGAAGATATTGCCAAAAATAGTAAAAAGGTATGAAGGGAAAAGAATATCACCACCTGTCAAGTTAATAATTTAAGAATATGATTTGCTGTAATTTAAGAAATACTGTTTGATATAAGAGATATATGAAGGTTAGTTAGCATTGTATAGACTAGCAGCACAATTTTGTAAAAGCCACCACAGATTTTGGATTAAGCCCCTGAAGTGCCAATACTACTAAATTCTCAATTCGTCAAGTGAGACAACTTCACATATGGATGTATCCCCATTAAGAAATGAAATTCCTGTATATTCCTTCACATGTTTTAATAAGTCACTCCTTTAAATTTTATTCAGAAGTAATACCAGAGTACAGTACTTCTCTTTCCATTCTTCAAAACTAGAGTCAAATTTCTGAAATCGTCAAATGCTAGTTTTAAAAATTCTGCCTTTCTACAGTTTTACAAAGACATTCCCAAAAGAGCCAAAAACTCCTTCCTTAATCTACCAATATATCTTCAGAAACATCTCCAATAACCATTCTTTTCACCCCTTTGATAAATCTTTCAGTCCCCAAAAGACTTCAATTTTTCTCCTCAGAATTTGACATCCCCATTTGTACTTTCTTAATCCATTTCTCAAGTAAGTGTAACAAAGGGAAGGGATAAATGGAAGAAGATAACGTTCAGTTGGCTCCTTTACTTTGTTAGCAACATCAAGCTTTAACTCTAAAACATAAGAAACACAAAGTTAGTAAAAAGTTCTACGTTAATGGTAATCAAAGTATAGAACAAACTGATCAGCTTCCCTATCTCTGAATGTTTACAGCGTTAACTAGTTCTTTCTATCCTATTTACAGATTTCCCCCAGGAATACACTAACTCATATGAATTCTGTCCCTAAGGTCTGTAAACCATCTACAATCACAAAGCCAATTAAATGAGGCTGCAAATATGTCAGTGTTGTACTTCTCAAAATATGTTCTTAAACTTCTGCTAGATGGCTCACTTGGTGTATATACTCACAGGACAACAATTTTACTTTTATTTTTAATATAAATCAAATACTTATGAAAACCAGGGTGGTATAGCAGAAAAGGAATTGTTAGAGGCAGAATAATAAGTGTAGAGATGGGATCTAGGTGAAGTCTGCCACCATCACTTAACTATATGACCCAGGACATTTCTCATATATAAAATGAAGGGTATTAAAAATTGGATTCCACTTAAGCAAATGTAACTAGTGTTACAAAGAACACTAGTTCTACAGGACATTAATAAATATTAGATGATAAAAAAAGGTGGTAAGGTTAGTGGTCGATAAATAAAATCGTCTCTCTTCTGCAGAATTTGTCAGTCTTTAATACATTAAAAAATGCAGTGTTAACCTCTAAGATGTATATAACGAAAAGCATTCCCCAAGATTCCTGGACTCTAGAAAATTTTTTTTTTTTTTTAGCTTGAAGAAGTGGTATATCAAAAACACTAGTTTTGAAAGTTTTACACTAGATTTCAAAATCCAGTTTAATGAATCTTTGAAACCTAAAATCCAGGTACTAACTCATTATCTTATTAAAAACAAACTGATTGATGCCATTCATTCTAAGGAGACAGTGTTCAGTCAGTCCCATATGGGACAGAGTATGGAACAGATGGTCTTCAGGGCACCATGCCCATCTAAAACAATCTTTATAATGAAAAAGTTTAAGAGTCACTTGATTAGGGTAATAGTTCTATTTTGGAGTATTAACAAACAGCCAGAAGACACTAAATTCCTTGTAAGTAGCTCCTACATCCATTAAGAAAGAGAGGAAGGTGTGCTTTGTTAACAACTTTTGTTTCCGTAAATTTAAGAATTTCGAAGTACTTCTCAAATAGTTGTAACACAGTCCCAGCAGCCTAGGACTCAGAAGAATTAATCCCTGATGCCTCCATTATAAGTAATAAATTCCCTTTGCTCATATGCATCTAGAATGGTGATATCAGATACATGCCATTCTTAGGATTGAGAGAGAGAGTAGTCACTCTTTTCCTACAGGGATTAAGTCTCTTATGGATCCCCTGCCAAGAAAGGCTATACCAAAAACGTCACGAAGGTGCAGAATCACTGGTTTAGAAGGCTATTGTATGGCAAGCTTTTAATTTTAATTTACAGTGCTTCTGAAAGGAATTATTCTTATTTGCACAATAATAAAAGCAGCTACCATGTACAAAAACTACTAAGAACTGAGCTAGGTGCACTACATCCTTTATCCCCTTAAATCCTCCCAACGACAGTAGCTATTACTCCCACTTCACAGGTAAGAAAATTGGGCTTACATTTACATTTACAAAGGTCACACAATAAGAGGTAGCATAAACAAGATTAGATACCAGATCTGATGCCAAAGCTAATGCTCATTAAACTGTCATTGTCCACGATGCTCCTTAATCCATAGCCTAGATTAATCAACTTATTTGAATCAAAAGGCTGTCATGCACATCATATACAGAACAACTAAGCATAATATAAGTTAATTTGGATAATTCGGAAGATACATCAAGATCTTATGATGCTTTTTCAAAGTACTATACAAAACTCTTGGAAGACCAAAAGCATGACTTTTTTCCTTTGTACCCTTAGTACGTTTGTTCAGTGCTAGCATGCATAACAAGCATTTAAATATTTCTTAAGTAAATAAATCATCACAATACCAGGAAAGATTAGAAATACTATAAAAAGACTCACAGGCTAACAGACAACTGCTTAAACTAGCTTAGGTAGCTTTTCTAAAATGTTTTATATTGCTAGATTTAGAGATGTAAGCAACAAAACTGTTTAATAATTTTTCAATTATCACCAGATTCTCCTCTTTCCCTTCTATCCACTTTAAGTCTTCTAGACCTTTCTGCTCCCTTATTCATGTGTTGAGTCTCTGACTCAGACCACTACATGGCATTTAGGTATTTATAAGCTCAAATACAGCACAACTTGAGTTTTGTTAGGCCAGTGTGTCTACTTGTTAAAAGCTTTTGTTTTTGCATATTGGATCCATTTCTTAAGAAAATTTAGTAAGCTACTGTTAGATCCTCATGAGCTAAAAATACGAGTACAACTAGAAACTAAACCTTTAAATAAAAGAAAAAAACCCAAAGTGGGTCCCTTTCAGCCCTGTATTTCACAAAAGACAACCCCACTTTTAAACATTCTCCCTTCATGGGCACCTGGGTGCCTCAGTCAGTTAAGTGTCTGCCTTCAGCTCAGGTCAGGATCTTGGAATCCTGGATCTCAGGATCCTGGGACCAATCCCCTCCCCCAAAATCAGGCTCCCTGCTCAGTGGGGAGCCTGCTTCTCCCTCTCCAGCTGCTGCTCCCGCAGCTTGTGCTCTCTCGCTTGCAGTCTCTCTCTCAAATAAATAAATAAAATCTTTGAAAAACAAAATTCTCCATTGTGATTGCCTACATGAATGGGGAGAATGGCAAATTTAGGCTGTCAAAAGCATATGAATAAGTAAAATGTCTAGAAATGCAATCGACTTGTACAAGATGAGAAAATTATTGGCTTTCAGTAGCTTTTGGCTATGTCATATTAGTGGAAAGTGAAATTATGGAAAAACTGAGTAAGATTCATACTATATTACTATTAAGTGATAAATTACTATATCCATTAAGATCTTTACCATTAACTACAATTTTTTAAAAAGTTCCAATTGCTTCTTTATATAGTTCCAATGTTTATAAATCAGGAAACATACAATAAAAATGAAGCAAAGCAACACTACTGTAAAAACTTTGAATTAAAAGAATACCTAAGGCAGGGGAGCCTGGGTGGCTCAGATGGGTAAGCATCTGCCTTCAGCTCAGGTCATGACCCCAAGGTCCTTGGATGGAGCCCCACATCGGGCTCCCTGCTCAGTAGGGAGCCTGCTTCTCCCTCTCCCTCTATTGTTCCCCCTGCTTGTGCTCTCTCGCTCTCTGTCAAATAACTAACTAACTAAATAAATAAAAAAATAGAATACCTAAGGCAATTGTCTCAAAAAATAAACTCCTTCTTCTAAGATAATAAGCAAAAAGACAAGGTAAATCCTGTTCAACTTACTATTAAAGTATTCACATAAATTAGCATTTTCTTATTCCATTAATAAGCATGAGATGCAAATAACCACTATAGCCATAACCATCAAAATTAGAAGATTGAGTCATAAAATGTGCTATTATGATTCAACCGATTAAAGTGACTTTTCTACTTTAAGAAGTATCTTAATGTAATTTGATCATGTTAAGCATTAAAAAATATATATCCTAAGTATCAACAGCTTATTGTAAAAGCTCACAAAATGAGACCAATAGAAGGCTACTAATCTGACTTACTGACAGGTTCACGTCATAAAAGTATTTCTACACTAATTTAATCTTAAAAATTGGATTCCACTTAAGCAAATTCTCCAAATTTAAAATTTATTCTTTAGCAAAAATTTGGAAAATTTAATCATTTGGGGTAGAAATGTTTTTTAAAATTAAGAGAGTTAATTAGGAGAAAATAATATTAAGAGAAAATAATAACTAAGATCGAATCCTTAAGAACATCAGTCACTGTATAACTCTATACTGAGAATCCAGTGAAATCTACAGGGCCAAATGTCCCCATCCTCACAGGCTATAAAGACTGCTTTTGACAGTTGTCAGCTGCCACCTCGTGTGGCTCATCAGTGGGCCAGGACAATCTCCAGAATAGTGAAGAGTACAAGCTTTGGATCAAATCAGCTAGCGGAATACTCGCTCCATCACTTAGTATTATGTGACCAAGTTACTTAACTTGATAATATTTTACCTAAATAATATATCGACCAATAATATAGTAAAAGAAAAAGAAATTTTAGAATCATCTCTGTCATCATACAATCCTCAAGTCCCCTATAAATCCATCATTAATCTTATATAAATTTACCAAAAAAAAAAAAAAAAAACCTAAAGAGGTCGATAATTCAAATATTATGTTCCTTCAATAAGCATTAAATATACTTGTTCCTAAAAGGACTGGGGTTCAGCATCATGGTTAATTATTATGGGATTCAAGAATGAAAGCAGGAAACATTTTAAGATATCTAACTTGGACTTAACCCATCTCCCCATTTTGGATCCACCCTTCCTCCTGAGAACCTAAAAATAACGAAAATTCCTAATAACAAAATATAACAGTTGTAAAAACATATAAATCCTGCTGTCATTTCAAAGAACTAGTAAATAATGTTTGGTAGATCCCCAAAGAAGAAAACACAATGAAGCTGAAGCTTCATTGCCAGACAAAACTTTATTCCAAGATTCTACAGTAACAGGGAGCATCAACCGAAGAGAAGACACGGCTCCAAGCTTGAGTCTGAAAGGGAAGTTAAGACAAACTACAGTAATAAAGCCTAAAAAGAGGAAGAAAATGAAAAGGCCAGACATTTGATGGCTTATCAGCACTTGAGCAGTGGACAGCACTACAGCCAAAACCCTTATTTTTTCAATCCACCTCACACCACCTTGAACCCAAAGCAATACATTTGAAGAAACAAAAATCAAGCAAAAAAGGTAATTTAAAAGCAGCATTTTTCTAAAATAAATTTGCTAAAAAAATAAATAAATAAAATAAATTTGCTAATATAAGTTTTATTGACTACCATCTTTAAAAAGTAATTTTTAAAACATGAGCTTTTCCCTCGAGCAGAAAGAGAATCCTCGTTATTGTTCAAAATGCCACAATGTAACACAACCAAGAAAATAAAATTAATTTAATATTAAGCATAAACAAAAACTTCCTTAGTATGTAAGTGGGTTAGGTTATCTATTTCATAATCTCACTTTCAACTGGTGAATCATTCAACACTATATCATGTTTCTTTAGGGTAATCTTAAAATTTCTAATTCCTACTTTGCTGTCAGGCTATACGCTACTACTTGCCCCATGTCACCCTACCTGCCTTAGAATCCCATTTCTTTTCTCCCCCCCCGCCCCGCCCATCTGCTTTAAGATGATAAAGATGGCAAACGTGAGACTTAAGAGGTCTAAAAAAATAACCAAAAGTACTGGGCAAAAATAGCCCTGGGGGAGGAGGGTGGTACCCACAAGGCTTTATTTTGTGATAGCAATTTCAAGCAGTTTGGAGGCCTTTACATTCCAGAGGTTGTATTCCAAAGGATTAATTTACCAGCGTTCAATCTCTGGATTAGTAGAGTCACCATGTGTGGACTGGGTCCTTACCTCCTTAGCTTTCCTAATGAAGCCAAGGTCACTGATTCAAACCATTATCTCAGACTGTAACCACAAAGACAATATACCTCCATTTCCACCACTGACAGAAAAAGGAATTACTGAGTTCCTCATACCCTATTAGGGAAGGAAGCAACTGACATCCGAAATCAAGTCAGCAGTTCCCTAAAACCCGACATTGGGACCAGTCCACTACACAGCACAAAAACTAAAAGGGGCCCTCCATTCCATGTCCAATTAAGTCCAGACTCCTCAATCCTGTCTTCAACGCTTTTCAAAGTTAGGCTTATCTTCCATATTCCTGTATACAGACACCATCACCTACCAACTTAGACGATGTCCTATGCTTTTTTCCATAAATACTCCCTGTACTTTGAACCTTCTTGGTGTAAGTTTTCTCTACTAAAATAACTTCTCTCAAATGTCACTTCTTCAAAGGCATGTGATCTGATCCTTACCTTCTGACTCTCAATACTGCTTTATTAATATCTCTCATGACACATAGCCTACCTTTGTCATACTTTTCCCATTTATTGTACTTCTATCCCAAGTCATTCCCTAAAATGTTTCAAGCAGCCTATAAAGGTAGATATAAATACTACAAAATAAATTATAAATAGATGAAAAAATGAAACAAAGGACCAAAAATTGGAGAGTAGTATTTGAAGTCTGTTACCTATTATCTTTTTACACACACACACATATATGCTTATCTATATGTATAGATACAAACTTATTCTTGATTATAAGTAGGCTCTCCTTAAGGATAGAGGTAGTGCTGTGCAAATACTTATTAAATTATATCCTTTCAAACATATAGAATACTTGGTAATCTAAGAATTTCAAAATATCCTTTTAAAAACTATATTCCTTTATATGTATATCTACACATACATGAATATATTCTCAAAATTTAAAATGGCAAGTGAAGTGAAAAAAGGCACCAACATATAAAGGAATAATTTACTTCTGTGGCACTTTAAATGTCAATAAAATAATCAAATTACTCACATTTAGTGTCAATGACAGCATTAATGCTTTTAACATTTTAAGTAACTATATATACCATTTCCCTTTTGGTAGAGACCTAAGAGTGCTCAGGGGGATAGGAAAAAATTATTCCTCCTCTTTCCACTGCCTGGAAGAGACTGGCAAGTGAATGAATGAAAAGAAAGGAGGGCAAGGTCTCTATGATCACTAGTGTAAAGAACCAATCCTAAAATATTAGTTCACACTTGGATTTCTTTTCACTACTAAATATATGTGGGACACATCTGCTTTGGATTAGACACAGATAAATCCCATGAAAACAAATTGCCAAAAAATCCTACCTGAAGGTTATTACCACTTACCCATCATACCTTTAAAACTACAGCTATAGATAATAGCCTTTCCAAGAAATTAGGCTATTTTTGTTTGTTGATTTTTCAAAATGAGAAGAGAAATATATTGCTTTTGAGGGAAGAGAGGCTGGGAAAGTGAATACGGTATTTTTATAAACTGAGAAATTTGCTAACCAAAGGGCTTCTATACTGAATCACTTTACAAAAAAAAAAAAAAATCACTACCCCTCTAATTTATTTCCTTCATTCATTAAAAAATAACAGAACAAACATAATTTCCTAACTGGTCCTTCCTGCCTCCACGTGTACCCCCATTCCAATCCAAACTACAGATTCATTTGATACTAATCTTCCTTGCATGTGATTTAGTCAACAAGTGTTGAGCGCCAGATCACTCCCAAATCCAATCCACAGTCACTTCCTAGCACAGCCTAAGACAAACTTACTCTATTAAGTCCAACTGTTGCCTTACTGATATCCTGAATGCGTTTCTTATTTTTTACCTTTTTATTAGTACTCTCTTACCTCAAACATTCTCCTTCAACCCAAAACTTTCAAAAAGTCCATTCAAATAATACGGCATCCCTGACCTACCAAAGGTCAATTCTATCCCTTCTATGAACTTTGAATGCAATTTCCTATACCATTTTCAAGACCAGAATTCCAGTTAGTCTAAGAAACACTTTGTAGTACTATTTCAGAATTCACTAGCCTTTCTGAACTTGTTCCTTCATCTATAAAACAAGAGTTGAATGAGATCTCAAGACTTCCAGCTCTAAATTTCTGATATGTTGATTTTGTAGTTCATGTCATTTAAAACTGTTATTTAGCTCTTATTGTTGTCAGATGATTTCACCATATGTACGTCGTATACACTCCCTAAGAACAAGAACCATGTTTGATTACATCTTCGCCTACACCATTACTATGTAATAATTTACACGTAGTAGGTACTCAATAAATATACCCATTAACAGGTTGCTAAAGGGGAAACAGAAGGAAATTTAATATAACAGGTACAGTAATATATCTGGGAAGAATTGAAAATTACTCCTGCATATCAGAACAGCTATGCACATAATGTTAACAGAATGGCAGAGTTTCTGGCTGTAATGATATCCCTATCCCGGATGTTTATGGGGTTTTTTTCTGCCACATGTCTGAATGCACTCATTCGACAAATATTTCAAAACACTATGAGCTAGGCACTACTGCATGCAGTGAGAATACAGAGGTAAACTAGATGGGTAAGGTCCTTGTTCTCATGGGGCTTATATTCTTGAGTACAAGAATAAGAGTAGCATCCCCGCTCAAACTTCCAAGATCAAAATAAGATTATTTGAGGATATAACAAGATAAGAGATATCTGCAGTTCCCAGTGCCTTCCAATACATGAAAGATGACTGAGAAAACAACTCTCAATACTGCTGTCAGAACAGCTCGGTTCTGACCATATGCTAGTAGAGGCCAACAGAGCTCAAGGGTCATTAAGAGTACAAACTCTGGAACCCAGACTGCCTGGATCTAAATCCTAGCCCCCACTTACTAGCTATGCGACACTGAATAAGTTACTTAATTGTTCTTTTTTTTCAAGTTAATTATTCTATGCCTCAGTTTCATCTCCTGCAAAATGGGAATAATAAGGGTACTTACAACTCATATAAGATTTTCTGAGAATTAAATAAGTTGATATATGTAAAGTGCTTAGAACAATCCTGCACCTAAGTACTATAATTTTGAACTCTCCTACAACTACGACTACTACTCTTACTGCTGAATTGTTATAGTCTACGAACAAGCTAAAAACAATACATAACACACAGTAGTAACTCAATATTTAATCGATGACTGAATAAATGAACCAGACTGTTTCTTCCTCTGTGAATATGGAACAAAAGCATCCTATGAACTTTAAGACTGCTAGGACTCAAGGGGATATAATCTATTTCAAAGTACTTTGTTAAAAACAAACCCCCAAAAGTCATACAAGAATAAGATTTCATTACTATTACCAGTAGAAATGTAACATAGCCATACCACAGCAAAAATCTACTGTTAGATATTATTTAAATTGTATGTTTATACCTTCAAAGCATTCCTAACTAGTCAATATATTATTTATTACCATGGGAATGTATACTAAGAAAGCCTAATACCAAAGAAATTAGATAACTAGATGAGCTGGGAGAGAATGAAGTCTCATCACAATGAGCAATTTTATAATCAACCCAACTACAACTTACTCAGAAAAGGAATACTCAGGCATGTACCCAAGGTATCAGAAGTTCCCTAACCTGAGTGGTGCGCTGATAGTACAAAAATAATCTAGGAGTCCTGGGAAAGTAAGATGCTATCACACCTGTCTTAACCACATGAAGCTCAGAGTAACCCTTTACTCCAGGCTTCTGGGATGGGGAAGGGCAATACCACCCATACCATGGTGGATCCGTACACACCAGGATCTAAAGTTAATCCTTAATAAAAATCAACCAAATCCCCAATCAACACAAATACAGTTTTAAGCCAAGCAACCAAGTTTAATACGGATAGGTCCCTCTCATAACTGATGATCATTGCACTACAACATCAGATTCTATATTTTCCCTTCTGTTTTTAATTACCCCAACCTTAAAAGTAAAGACCTCATCGCGTAACACTTTTTTATGCCCATTTAATACCCACTCACAGGTAATCAATTAATTTATTACTAATTTTGATCACTGCCAAACCTTTTTCATCTGCCTTTACTTAATCCATAACTTACCTGTTCAATAACAAGTAACCATAATAACCATAAGTAAAATAGATCAGTTAGGAATTTTAAACAAGTAATTAACTCACTCTTTACTAAACTGTTTAATAAGGAAAACTCTCAATACAAACAAATGACATTTTTACAAGTAAAATGTTTATATTTTCAACAGCTGAAACTGTACCAAAGGACTTCCAAGACAATAGTTGAATACTATTTAAGCTTCATTATATATTGAGTAGATGAACAAGTCAAAAGTTGATAAAGAATACTGATACTCTAATTTTGAAATAAATAGGGGTTTTTTTGCTCTTAATCAAGTTGAAGAACTTTCATTGGCATAAACAAAAGTAAATATAAAATAAGCAGAAAAACACAAAACAAAATGCTTGTTACAAGCAACAACTAAGATTGCTTTTTTGGCTCATAAACACAGCAAAAAGTAATCAATTAATTCTAATTCACCTCTATTAAAGGAGGAAACAGTGATATCACATGGTCATCTATACAAAACTTACTTACCTTCCAAATATATGATAACAGTGATTTTAAAAAGACAAGTTGTCCTTATCTTATGCCATTTGGCTTCTTTTACTCACTAAGTAGATTTTTACTAAGTATCTATTTGTTAAGCACTAAAATATACTTTGGGTATGTAGTAGCAAATCAAACATCCCTGCCTATGAAGCTTAAAATCATCAGATAATCACACACACACACACACACACACACAAATTACAAACTGTAATACACATTATAAAAGAACATTATTAACAAAGAACCAGAGTTTAGATTGCTATGTCATAGAAGGCCTATCAAAAAGTGACAGTTAGTACACTTGTGATGAGCCCCAAGTAGTATATAGAATTGCTGAATCACTATATTGTACACCTCAAACTAATACATTGAAATAAATAAAATTTTTTTTATAAAAAGGTGTCAGTTAAACTTTGAGGAGGAATAGAAGACACGTGACGAGGGGATGTTTAGGCTGAATAACTGTGCTTAACCCTAGAGGAATGAATGAATGGCAACTTGAGGAACTGAAAGAAGGCAGTTGGAACACAGAAAGCAGGGAGGAAAGTGCCATTATATGACGCCTGAGGTAAGCAAAGGCAAGTAATTACTTTCAAAGAGATGGGAAGGCTTTAAAGGGTGTTGGGCAAGTGAGTGATCTGAACATATTTTTATTTTAAGAATATCATCTGACTACAAGATATAATATCGGAAAAAACGTGAAAATGTATGCAAGAGGCTAGTGGGGAAGCTACTGCAGTACTTTAAGAGTTAAATACATTAGACTAGAGTTGAGGCAATGGGAGAGGCAGCAGATGAATTCAGGATATATTTTGTAGGTTATGGTCAGGATGTACGGGGTGAGATAAAGGGAGTTATCAGGAATGACCCTTAAGTTTCTAAAGTGAAGAACTAGTAAGAAATAATAATTACTAAAATGAAGATAATTGAAAGAAATTTGAGAGGTTAGGTAATGGAGAGATAAGTTTGTGCTCTGTTGAGACTATGAGAATGCAAGTGGAGATGCTTTATGAAGGTAGATAACGGTATCACCCTAAAGCTAAGAGAAGTGTGGGGTAGTGGGGCGCGTTCAGAAAACTGATAGCATACAGACTGTATTTAAAGCCACAGAGCAGGTGATCACTTAGGGAAAAGGCAGTTAAGTGGGAAGAGGACTCAGAAATCCAAAGAAACTCCAACACTGAGTCGGACAGAGTAGATGAATCTGAGAGACACTGAAAGAAGGGGTCAGAAAGGCAGGAAGAAACTAAAAAGGAGATCCCTGAAAGCAAAAAAGAGTGCTTCAAGAAGAAGGAAAAATGAAGGTCAACTAGGCTCAATGATGCTGAAAGGTCAAGTAAGATTTCCACATCAAACCGACTGGTAAGGAAGAAATACTGGGGGGAAGGACATGTGAATATATGTGAAGCTAGGGAAAAAAGTCAACCTAGAATCTAAAACTAATTATAAATAGTTCTTTAAAATAATGTAAACATGTAAACATGTAATTTCTTTTAATGAGCCACTAAAGCATATTCTTACCATGACACATTCAATGCTAACAACACGGGAACGTGGCAAAAACCAGCCACCGGAGTCCCAACATCGCAGCAAGCTTCTAATATTGCAGCGGCAGAACAGTCATGATCTGCATACTTTCATAGTTTTAAATTCAACTTCCTAAACAAGAACCAAAATCTAATGGTTTACAGTTCTGAAGCCGATGCTACAAAGACGAATTTAAATTAGAAAATTAAAATAGTTTTCCGGAAAAAATAATTTTCACACAACTTTCAAAAGAAAAAAAATATTAAACTTAATTCATTTAACATTTGCATGTCTACTACATTCCAGGTCCATCAGTGTGATGACTTGAACCACTTCTTTCTCACTGAGGGGTTACAGGTAAACAGCAGTGTGTTCTATGGTAATTCTACTATTTGCACAAATACACAAATCAAAGAAACCTGCCTTTTTTTAGGTTTTCAGCTGCTCTAATATTATATATGGGCATTAGGCTTCCCTCTTGTTGGCTTTATTAGCAGAAATACCAAAAGACTTTTAATTGGAAAAATAATTTTTAGTATTAGCTGTTTTACTGCTCTGTAACCGGAGACAACCCCACCTCTCTAATAAACTATGCTTCAGTTTATTCACCAGTAAGACAGAATAAACTTAACTCACAGGGTTGTTGAGTTGGTTTAATGTGATAATAAATATTAACTGAATCTAATCCTAACATTTCTAATCACTTCTGTGAATTGAAATACCGAGTTACATACTATTCTTATTTCTACTGGATATAAGCCAAGCAATTCCACTCTTAAAATTTATGTACTTATTACAGATCAAACCTTGGAGCAATGACTTCATTAAAATTAGCATCATTCTTTACATTTAATAGTGCAGTATTCTATAGTTAACATAGGTATATAATGATGATAAACACAATTTATACTCCTTTTCTAAAAACCCACTAAAATTACCAAAAAAAATGAATTTTTAAGATATAAAGACATAAATCCACAAAAATTGAGAGAATGGGTGAAAAGACAAGAGCAACAAAAATTGGAAGCTGGAAAGCAGATGGTTGAGTGACAAATGACTTTTAGCAAACACTAGAAAATCAAATCTTTAGCAAACAGTGGAGAAAGCCACGAACAAACCCAATTTAAACTGTAAAATCCCCAAAAGACTCAGCAATTGGCAGTACCACATACATCTGAAGTGGGATATGGGGGATAGAAGGAGCTAAAATAAGGAAGATTGTTTAAAAGTCTTTTTAAGAAGTAACCAGCCCCACTGATCCTAACTGTCCTTCCCCAATCCCAACAAAACCTGAAAATATATTGTCTGGAGAATATAAAACACCACATCTCAAGATTGAGAAAATCAGGTACAGCCGTACAAAGGAAAACATACTAAAAACAGGGTGATTGAGTGAAGAAATAAATATGGGGCTGCTAAGACTCCCCCAAGACCTTTTACCCAACTTCCCTCCTGTCCCCCACAACCTTCACCTCCAAGCAAGAAAGAGCCTTCTACAGGGAATCTAACCAGCTCAAAGAAAAGACATGAAGACACTGACATCAAAAAAGTCCTCCAACGAAACATCCCAGCCTGGTTACTATACAGTAAAGCTAACAAGTCTCACTGAGGATTTCTAATTAGCATTTTACTTCCCTATTCACAACACAACCACCAACCAACTAAGTTAAGACTACAGAACATGAAAGATAAAGACCAAAGCAAATATGAACGAAGAAAACAAACCTGGGGGACACTGATCACACAAGGAGAAGAAATCTTTAAAAAAAAAAAATAACGTTTATATATTCAGACAGCTAAAAGTACTATTGTTATTAGAGCAAGATAATATTTCAAAAGAGCAAAGTCAAAAAACAAAAGCTTTGGGAAATTAAATATATGATAACATATGAAAACTCAATAGAAGTTGAGCAAAAAGAAAATGAGATGGAAAATAGGAAAATACAAGAAAATTAGAATAGAAGAAGGTCCATTATCCCAATAAGAGTTTGAGAAAGAAACAGAAAATGGAAAGAAATAATCAAGATCTCATTCAAGAAAAAGTCCCAGAATTAAAAGATGTTTCCAGACTAAAAGACCACACCAAGTACTCAGCAACATGGATGAAAAGAGACCTACACAAGGACCCATCACTGTAAAATTTCCAAACATTGGAAACAGATACAATCTCAAAAGCTTTCAGAGAATTAAAGAAAAAAAGGAAAAACAAAACACACACACAGTTCACATACAATATTTGAGAAATCAAGATGACTTCAGACTTCTCAAAAGCAATATGGAAACTAGAAAGCAATGGAGCAAAAGTATAAAACAATACAATTTTACATGTAGTATTCTTAACCTAACCAAATAATCAAATGAATGTCAGGGTAAACTAAAACCATTTTTTTTTAGATTTTATTTTTAAATAATCTCTACACCCAACATGGGGCTCAAACTCACAACCCTGAGATTAATAAGAGTCGAGTATGCTTGGCCAGGGACCCCTAAAACAATTTTAAAACATCAAGTAAGCCAAGAATGAACATGACATGGATCACTGCAAAATGGAAATCTAACCACAGCAGAAAGTGAAAGGAATCCCACAATAATGGTTGTGTACCAAGTCTAGAAGACACTCCGTCCAGAATGGAGGCCAGAGGGACATGAGAGACTGCCTCAGGAAGATAAAATTGATAACAGTACCTGAACATCTCAAGAGACATTTGATGAAAAGTAGAATGAGTGATAATTACAGCAAAAACTAAGCCAGGGGTGGGGCAGAGACATTGAACTTCAGCCAGATCACCCTATGGTAAAGCTAACAGTCAACAAGTCACACTGAGACTAGATAAGCTCTTTAGTCTCCTAACGTACGAGCAGACGACCAAGAATTACCAGACATCTGAGGAAAGGCTCTATTCCAAAAGGCAAAGCAAAAATAGGAAGAAAGGCATACAAAAATGAGAGAAAGGCAATTTAGAGGAAACAGATGAAAATTTGGTAGGGGGTACTAACATTTCTATCTGCTAAGTAGTATATAGAAACCTATATACTATATATTCCAGTACACTATATCTACTAGATAGCTGGGGTGGAGTGGAGAGAGGCAGGCAAGTACGGTACAATGTGTAGGATAGAAAAAGTGATATTTTACAAGAATATTGAATAATCAAAAGTGATGGAATCATAGCTATTAAGAAGGGTACCAGAAAGTAAAGGAGATCAGCTGAGTAGGTGCTAACAAAGTTAAATCTTCATTTTCCATCCAGGAAGTTAATAAAACCGAAACAAAAGCATAGAGTATTTTATTTAACAAATACTATACAGAGCATATGAGTTAGACACAGTTCTAAGGGCTTTCCAAATTCATTTTCTTTAACAATCCTATGAGGTAGGTACTACTATTCTCATTTTTTAAATGAGCCAAATGAGGCATAGAGAGGTTAAGTAGCCCAATATTACATAAAACTAACAGTTGACAGAGAAAGATTCAAATCTAAACAGTCTAATTCCAGAGCCCATGTTCCTAACCATCTAACCACGTTGCATATCCAGTAGCAATATAAGCACGTTGTTTACAGACTAGGAGGTAAATAGGACAATCATCTAAAAGAGGTAAACGTGACTGCTTTTGGGAAAGGAAAAATGGAAAGGGGAGGGCAGGAAGCTTTTGTTTGTTTCAATAAGCACGTAAATTATTTGACCCTTTAAACTGTGCAGGTACAACCTAAATAAAAATTAAAGCCTATAATTTAATATTTTATAGTTAAAATATTTTACTTAATGGTACCATCCTCAGAAGTAGGCAAAATGAGTATTACTCCTATTTCATAGATAAGACTTTCATTCCTCTTTATAAAAATTTGAGAGCCTATTACATAACAGACATTGTATTTAGAAAATAGGTATCAATTCATCTCAACGATGAGGTGAAAAAGGTGCAAAAAAGCAAGTCTTTTTATTCTTTTCTTTTCAATTTATTACATAAATTATATGATCCTGCATCTCTAACAGCATCATGTGCTTATGATAAGACAATATAAATTTTAAATAGTGCCAGAAAAAGCAGAGAAAAGTCTGCTCATTACTTCATTCAAAAATTATTTAGTTCTTGGGGTGCCTGGGTGGCTCAGTTGTTAAGCATCTGCCTTCGGCTCAGGTCATGATCCCAGGGTCCTGGGATCGAGCCCCGCATGGGGCTCCCTGTTCAGTGGGGAAGCCTGTTTCTCCCTCTCCCACTCCCCCTGCTTGTGCTCCCTCTCTCGCTGTGTCTCTCTCTGTCAATTAAATAAATAAAATATTTTTAAAAATTATTTAGTTCTTGCCCTTGAGGAGCTCAGAGTCTTGTGAGGAAGAAAAGTAAACATAGGAAATGAATGTGTGCAGTGTGTTAAATAGAGGAACAGGAAAAAATGCTTCAGAGGGAACAGCTGAGTCTTGAAGGATGAATAGAAGTATGACCAATTTTACATAAGAGGCTGTACTAATAATTGGAAAACACAAAACACTACAGATTGGTGTGAAATACCTCTATCTTCCCTGTGTTATAAAGGTAAGTTCATGTTAAAAGCTAAAATAAGACATTAAGACTTTTCTAATGAGAATGAATTTTAAAAAACAAGATAATCTTAATGCCTGACCCATGTTTCTAATTTTTATAGTCTTGCCCCATGATCAACTGAAAGCATTTCTCACATGCCTAATAAACATTTTAAATTTTAAAGTGTTAAGAGTATTATCTCAAAAATAGACTAAAGAATAATCTTTCATTGGCTTTACCACCAAAATGTTTCATTGTTAACATGGTTTCTAAGTCATAATATTGAAATTATAATGTACCCCCACCCCTTCCTTCCATTAGAGAGAAATTGGTGGCCAAACCCCAGAAGATGCAAGTGACACGGAAGCTGTCATGGGAAGAAAAGGTAAGAAGAATTTTTTTAATCATTACCACTTTTTTCTCTAGTAGATATCCTCAAATTCCCTTCCAAAGGCAAATTTAAATGAAACATTTCTTTTTCTAAACTTTAGGGATAAAAGAATTTGCGGTAAAACACCATAAAGAAAATAATATACATGTTTATCTTTATTGGCCTTTATAGGTTTTTTAGGGGTGACACATTTTGATTTTTCAGCATTTAAAGGACACCTACAAAACAAAAATTTTCTGGCTTTGATGACTTAACTTTGATGTTAACTAACAAAGGTTCAAATATGTAGTAAATTCAAAACAGGTAGAGTCAACTCAGGTTACTTTACACCAATACTTAATCATACTTCAATATCTCTTTTTGTCCCTTTATTTCCAAACCTTTCTACATAATTTGCCCCTAATTAATCTTCATCTCAGTTACTATATGGAAAAATTAATTTTGTACTAAGTATCTTAAACTGGCCTCTATCCCTACAATTAAAAACCTAGTTGTAAGTAGCAACATCTGATTTTAATTGTCTGGAAAAGCAAGTTGTGGAAAGCTCTATCATGCCCTACCACCAGGGGAAAAAAAAAGGAGAAAGTCATGCCAGGAGACCGCGATTGGTAATTAACAAAAATCATGGTAGGTTTCAATTCAAAATGTGTGGTTTTCATTTGTGTATTTCATCTACCTTTTATTTCTCTGAATTTAGCATCTACATAATATACCCGATTTTCAGGGGTTTCGCTCAATCATGCCACTTAGATTTAGAAACCATTAATATTTGGGGTAAATAATTCTTTAAAATTATAGTGAATATTAGCAATTAGCATATGAAACAAATATTATCATTAATTATAATAGGACTACTAAGGAAACCACCTCTTAGAAGAGGTCTACCTCTTAAGTTCAGTTTCGTATTCATGATACAGAACACATGTGGTTAGGTAACAAGGTTTTAATTACATGACTCCTGGAAAAATTAAAAAAATTTTGAATGACAAGATTTTAAATTATTTCAATTAACCATGCCTTTACCTTACATCTTTTAAGTAACTAAAAAAAATATATCATGAAAACCTCACTGTAACATTTGGTCTTTGTTCTGTTTCTAAAACTGCAATTCTTTTGAAATACCCTCAATTTTTCCTAAGTGAAAATCACAAATACACATTTAGAATATAAATTTCCAATTGGTTTGATGAAAGTTCAATCACAAAAATCTCCAACACTAAAATAATTAAATGTGTTTAGAGTTTATTCAAAGTTCGATGGTTAAAATGAACAGCCTTTGTCATTAACTCCTATACTATTTTGATCAAGGTTAGTCACAGACCAGCAAATCTGTGAAAAGGACATTCCTTTAAAAATCAACTTAGTTTAAAGCAATGTAGAATCATTAGAGATTTCACAACTTTTCTAGGCAGTCACCTTAAAAGACACAATTTGATTCAATGGCATGTTTAGAGCATTCTTTCCAGTTCAATTACGAAAACACTGGTTTAATACTGTATTTTCGGCTTTAGGTATATTTTTGGCAAAGAAGGGAACAGGTGGAATAGATTATCAGGAGAACAAAGTCTTATTTTCATGCCTCTGTAAATTCAACCCTCCAAGACTTTCCTTACTTTTTAAAATGGCTACCACCTTGATCTACCACACAAAAGGAAAAATGTAGAGGATACTACTTTCAAAGATAAACCTGGTAATTTTGACAGTGTATACCCTCCTCCCCCACTTTAAGATTTCCATTCCTGTTCTGTTCAGTTAAAATGACCATTAAATACGTACACAAAAGTTGGTCAATTACAGTATAAGGGCAACCTATATAACCCAGACTAGGTCATCTTTCCTATAATGCCTGACTAGGAAAAGCAGGTAACATTATCTTTCACAGACTAAGATCAAACACAGTAGAAGTGAAAAGGATTGTCCAATCTAATAAAGGAGAAACCACCGAGGGAACCACAACCCCCTTCAAGAGATGATCATAAGGATTTTAGAAATTCAAATGACTAGATTTACTATTATATGGGTTAGCAAAAATTTTCTGTTCGTAATAAATCCCTTTAAAAAGCCTAAGTAACAAAAGCCACTTGGTGCCCCCCAGACCTATACTTAATGCTCAGTAACTAGTCTGTTACATGTTACTTGCACCCACCACTTGCTATCCACTCTGAAACCATTCCATCACACTCTTGCTCTAGAAAACTTACCACAAAAGCGCACTTTCACATACAAAAATGAAAAACTATGTAATGCTTTTGACATATGTTGTGCAGATACATAGCTACTACACAGATTAACTTTGAATCTGTTGAATGTCTGCAGAAGCATGGCATGATCTTACCTCTCATCCTCGCCATCCACCAGGGGTGTCGTCAGCGGTAGCACCTTCAACGGGAAAAGAGAAGCAGAGGCTGCTAGGCTGCTGCTACTCCCATCTGAGACTGCTGACATTCCCCCACTGTCGCCACTGAGAGTCTGAGGTAAGCCAACTAAGGAGGGTTCCGCTGGGCGCCTGGCATCTTCAATTTGGCTTCCAATTGCCTGAGCTAATGATTGTGCAGAGAACTGAGTAGAACTTAGTGGGATCTGTTGTGCCAAAGGCAGATTTATATTAGTTGCTATCAAGGGAGGCTGGCTAACACTCTGAACCAGATTACCGTTTTGAGTGGCAGGGGTTTGTGCTATATTCTGTGGTGGAACCAAGTTTGTTGGGGCAGAAGGCATTCCAGAAGGACCGGTTGAACTAACCTGATTTGTAACAGAAATACTACTAGCAGAGGGCAAAGGACTAACTGCAGGCAACTGCTGCGAAACTTGAGCTACTGATTCTACTCCTTGTGGCTGGGGAGGCACAGTTAATAAGGTACTTTGGGGTGCAAGGACCAACTGTTGAGGAAGGCTTGAAGCACTAGTTTGAACTCCCTGATGAATAATCGCAGCTGGAGCAGGTGGAGCTATCTGTGAAGACGGAGGAGCACCTTGCGGAATAACTGAAGGTGTGACTTGGGTAGAGGGCCCCTGCACTGCGGTAGGCACGCTCGCTTGTTGACCAATATTTGCAATCTGACTGCCAGTAGATACAACAGACACTGCCGCCTGAGCCTGGCCAACAGGCTGGCCAGATGCCCCTGCAGGTTGTGCTTGGATTGCTGCGGGCTGCACTGGCAGCTGGATACTCTGTGGCTGGGCCGTAGGAATCACTGCTGCTCCTGCTCCCACTCCTGCGGCGCTGGGCTGTGCGGAGGACACCGCTGTTTGAAGCATCGGCGGCGGCTGTACATACTCGGGAGCAGGATTCTGAGTCACCGGTTTACCATGGCTTGGGACCATCTGTGTAGACACAGCCGGTTGCTGCTGTCCATACTGCAACTGTTGGGGTGCTGGCCCTGGAAGGGGAGCCTGCACTGGAGGAGCCGGCTGAGGATATGGCAGTTGGGGTTGAGCCAAACTGGAAATGGAAGGCTGCTGACCTAAAGCTGAAGTTACACCAACCACACTAACAGGTGGTGGCTGGATACCAGTTGCAGCACTGAGTGTGGCTTGCAGAGGTACTGACTGAAGACCTGGCTTTTGAGGATAGCTCAGTTCTTGAGGCTGTAATTGAACTTGCGTGATCTGCGACTGAGAGATACTCGGAGGACCAGAGCTGCTGAAATCCATCTGCTGAAGAGCCATACCCTGAAGAGTCGGCGGCTGTGGCTGCGGCTGCACCACCACAGTAGGGGCTCCCATCTCCCCACTTCCCACACTCTCTGTGTAGTGACTCAGTGTGCTGACACTACTGCTCACCGAACTCCCACTAGTGCTCTCCCTCTCAGAAGTCACTTCTGCTGGGTTTTGCTTTACAGTTTCCACCACCTTATTCATTGCCACACCTTCTGCAGCAGGTACAGCGTTGTCTTTCTCATAGAACTCGGTGCAAGTCCATCTACCTTTTTTAAAGGGTTCGGAACTAGAATCTAACTTCACAACTCTGAACCTGGACGTGTTAACTGTTGGTTGTTGCTGCTGACTTGAAACTGATCCCACAGTCATCCCTGCAGCTGCATTAGGGGCAGTGTTGACAACGGCGGAGGAAGAGATAGTACCGTTGCCCATGCCACTCAAGATATTCACATTAACACCGCTGCTAACTCCAGGCCCGACGCTCACACTAGCAGCACTAGGAATATTGCTTGCATTTACATTAGCATTACTAAGCATGCTGCTTGTCACACTAGGATTAAAACTACCCACAGCAGTAATGTTAACAGTATTCACTGTATTCGTGCCAGTAACAGAACTGATACCTATACTGCCGGTAGTACTTGGAGCACGGATATTAGTCATTACAGACGCAGGTGAGCCACCCGATGAGACAGCAGAAGTTGGTGCAGCTGGCATAACACTGTCAGAGCTTCCCGTGGCAGAGAGTTTTCTGGATACTGGACTTGAGGGTGGCCCTCCGGGAATGGATGTAGTGGCCACACCTGCATGGGATGGATGATGGTGCCCATGGTGTAGGTGGTGCCCGTGATGAATGTGATGGTGGTGATGGAGGTGGTGTGGATGAGCATTCCCATTGATCACAACATTCTGTTGGGGAGGGTGAGGCAAATGAGGCTGTGGAAGGTGAGGCTGGTTGGGAGAAACTGCCCCAGGTGTCTCAGCTTCCTGGAAGTTATTTAGAGTCTCTTCTGAGGAGCTGCGTTCAGGCTCCCCCAAGTCAGTAGCCCTGGAAAGTGACACATCAAGGATCTCGGAAGAAGACAGATCTTCCGTGTGAGATTCGTCCAGATCATCGTAGCTCTCAGTGTCCTCTGCTATACTGTTATTAGAGCTGATGCTGGCTGAGATCTGAGCCGGGGTAACGCTCGTTATCTGGAAGCCACTTTTCTTTTTCATCTGAGTTCCGCCTGGCGCAAGAGGCTGTGCCTGCAGCTGAGCCTGCGAAAGGAGGTTCAGGCTTTGTGGAGGCGGAGGCTGTGGTCCCGACGTAGAAGATGCTGCAGGAGGTGGCGGCTGGAGCAGCGACGGAGGCGGAAAATCCTCGGAAGATGTGGCACTACTACCAACGCCGGTACCTGCTGCATTGAGAGCAGAGGCGCTGCCACTACCGCTGCCCCTTCTAGGGAACATTGCCGGGTGCGCCATCTTCCTAGCACTAATGTCTGCAGCGGCCGCGGCCGCCGCGGCGGTGGACTCAGGCGGCTGGTGCATTGTGTCGGGTACCGGGGGGCGGAGGAGGCGAGTGCAATTTCCTTCTGCACCGTAATCTTTGTATTCAAGACGCCGGGGAGGAAAACGGGACCTGACGCTCCGCCCGGCGCGGTTCCTCCTTCTCCTCCTCCTCCTCCTCCTCAGCCGAAGGCGCCGGCCGCTCCTGCCTTCGAGGGCGAGCTTCGGGAAGGGAGGATGAACGAGGGTGAACAGGGCGGCCAGGGACCCGAAGGGGGGGACCCCTTCAGTCCTTCGCCATTCACTTTCCCCTCTAGTCTCACACCCCCCTTTATATTCCGCTTCACGTGGGGTGCGGGGCAGGAGGGAGGGGGGAGACAAGGCAAGGGAGAGACAAGGGGAGGGGGTGGGAAAACCGAGAAATGCCCACCTTCTCCGGACAACTCAGAACCCACCTCAACCCCTCCTCCCGCCGCGGCGGCGGCGGCCGCTGCAAAACCCTCCCGGTCGCTCTGCACGAAGGCAGCGCGGAGCGAGTGTCGCCTTCCCCTCGCCACCCCCAGCGCCGCCGCCGCCGGCGAGCCCCGAGCTCAGTGTCGCTCAAACCTCCCCTCCCGGCCCCGCTGTCCCCGCTCGGCCCTCCCCCCACGCCCCTCGGACCCTTTCAAACCCCCTGGGCTCGCGGCGGCTGTTCCGTGAGCAAACGCTGGCCGCGGCTGGGGCGGCGAGGCTCGGAGCGGGGCGGCGGCGGCGGGGCGCCCGGTACGGTGAGCCCAGCAACGAGGCGCGGGCGGGCGCGCAGAGACGCCGGGTCCTCGCGGAGCACGGCCGGGGCGCGGCGGCGGCAGTGGCAGCGGGAGCCCAGGGACCGCTCCATCACTGGCAGCCATGGAGCCCGAGCATTTTCCTCCCTCAGGGCAGGCGCCTCGGCTCGGCACACGTCCTCGGGGAGGAAGGGGCCGGCGCCCAAGCCTCCCCGGAGGGCGGCGGGCAGTGCGCTAGCGCAGAGGGGTGCGAGCCGCTCCTGTCCTCTTCCTCGCAGCCGGCTCGTCCTCACCCTGCTGCTCCCGCGGCCCGGGCTGGAGGGGGCCGCAGGCAGCGGCGGCTCCTTCTCCGCGGCGTTGGTGGCCAGACGGGCTGGTGCAAGCGACTGCAGCCGACGCCGTTCAAAGGAACGAGAGGTGGGGTTGGTCGGTGTCGGCAAACGGGGCGGGTGAGTGGGTGGGTGCCGAGGGAGGGCGGCGGGCGGGGAGGGGGCTGTGATGGTTGTTACTAGTGCTCTTCTCCGGCTCCACAGTATCCCCCAGTCTCTCGCGGCATCGGGAGAGGAGGGACCAGCGCCCGAGCGCAGGAGGAGGAGGGGCGACCGCCGGCGAGAGGAGGCGGTGGCGGTGGCGGGGGGGGAGGGGGCAAGCAAAGGAGAAGGAGGGAAGATGGCGTCTGCGCATGCGCCCCGGCGCCGCAGACATAAAGCCGGGTCCGGCAGAGAAGGAGGCGGCGGGGCTTCGGGCCTTGCCGAGCGCTGGGGGTCCCGACGGAAATTGCCGAAGGCTCGCGGAGGCGCCGACGCCGGGGGATGGTGGGGGTGGGGAATTTCGGCCGGGGGAGCGAATCCGGGTCGGCCTGGGAGTTTCGGCCCGAGTGGGGGTGGGGCAGGGTGCGGGGCGCGCGCAGGTTAGGTGTGTCCGCTCTGTTCTCACACGCGGCCGGTGCGCGCGCGCGAGCACGCGGTAGGGGAGGGGGCGCGGCGGGGATGGGCCGGCGGAGGCTGCCGGAGCGCCGGGTCTCGGCTGTACGCGCCCTGGGTGGTGTCCCCCCCCCCCCCCCGCCTGCGGAATGGGTAATAAGGCTTTTCTCCGCAGCAACGGCATCACGAGTTTCAGTTCCCAGGAGCCCGCCACCGCCACGACACGACATGAGTCAGGCTTTCTTCCTTGGCGCGTGGCGGAGCCCTCCTCCCCCTCGCCGCACCTGGGCTCGCCCCAGGCCCGCGTCGCCCGCGCCCCCTAGGCGGAGGCCCCTGCGCCGGGAGCTGCGCGGTCCACGCGAGGCCGGAGTGTCTTCAAGATAGGTGCTGCCTTTTGTGCAGTGTAGTTGTGGCTGCCATGCGGTCCTCTCGCCCTTCGACGGGCAGGGGTAAGCTAACCAGGCAGATGTTGCAGCTGTTTGCTATTAATTGCTTAAGTTCCTCGGGGTTAAGGCTCTTCTCTGGAGAGGGCGTGCTTGCAGTCCATCCCTACGTGGAGGGAAAAGGAGTCTAGCCTTGTAAACTAATTGACCTCAACAGGTGGAGCTTATCTCCGGCGGAGATGTCTTTTCGTTTAATTGTCCAGGCTATAGCCCCCATAGATTTGGCTGAAAAGACAAATCTTGGTGGCAACACGAGTGCAGTGATAAATGAAGACCACTTCTTAGGGTTAGAAAAGAAAAAGAGCCATCTGCAATTCCAGTTTAAAAAAAAAAAACAAACCTGCATAGTCTGAGCATAGTTCTACAGAAGCAATGTTAGGTTTGATTGGAGGCAATTTACTGGAAGTTGCTTCTCTAGCATTACCCGTCAAAACATTCTAGCTCTAAGCTAGAATGTACTAGGAAGCGAGAATGTGCTTCTCGCCCAGGAATTAAACAACAACAAACTGATGTGGAAAATCCTAGAGAGAAATTTTTATTTTTTTTATTTAGGTTGTTGGGGGACTAAACTTTTATGATTGGACATCTAATTTAGGAAATCTCACGAATTTACAGATCTATAATCCTATTTCAGGAGTTTGTTTAAGCATAAAGAGCTGTAGTCTCCTGCACAGTTTGATAGACATCTAGTTTTCAATTCGGTGCGTTACCTTTAGGTTTCTTTAAACGATTGTCTTCATTCCCTCCCTCAGCGTGTCACCGTTCTCTTATATTACTGAATAGAAATGCACCCTTAATATCCCATGTATATCCTGTTTCAAACTTATGATATATTGTTGCTTTTTCTGTGGTCTCCCTCACTGAACCCAAACGCAGGACTACCTTTTTTATTTTAAATTGCTAATGTGGAACTCTGTGCGAGGTACAAAGTAGGTGCACACAAATATTGAAAATGATGTGATAATAAAAATGAACTACATCTGAAAAGATCGTACTTCTGTTATGATATTCATGAATATGTGAATGACTGTATTTTTACATACCCATGGCCATTGGTATATTTTACAATAATTTTTTTTAATACCCAACAGTTCTTGTTGCAGGTGAAACGGGTAGTTAATGGTGGCCATCCATTGTTGAAATGCAAATCCGACCTGCTAGATCAACAATTTGTGAATGAAAAATAGAAACTATCCTAGCCAATTGAACCTGCAATGGAATGTAGATAGACAAAATGTGTTTCTTTGGACTAGCGTGAAAGAAAACGCTCTTTTGAGAGAAAAATGCTCTCTCAAAATGTTGCATTAGGTCCAAGTTTTAAATTACCCCAAACAACAACAGCTCAACACCCCCCTTGGATCCTAAATACCCTCTGTGATTGTGCTGATATGGTTAGAAGCAGAAGAAACATAATAAAGTCTTAACCCAAAGTTGAAGGCATGAGTTGAGATAGCCCTATAAAAGCAGATACTTATTCTGATAACCAGTAGTAAAGGATATTGTTTGGGGCTGTTTTGATGGGGGCAGGGGGAGGGAGGCAGGCCATGGCCTTTTCAAATGTATTTCATTTTTGTCTGCCAAATCGCTTTCAAATTCCCGTTTAGGCTGCATCAAGCCCCACTAAGCTACAAGGAACAACTCTGCAATGAAGGAAACCTGAGTTTTAAAAACCTCTCTGTATCTCTCAGTTGCCAGCATTTCTGGGACCAGGAATACCTGAATACAAGTACCTTAAAACAAGCAGACGCACTGGAACGGCCAGGTGTTGTTATGTTACCACCTTTTAATAAAAAAAAAAAGTCTGGATTTTTTTACATTAATACTAAATGCCTACTGCAATGCATAATGAAGTCATTAAATCCTTTGAACTCAGTACTTAGAGTTACCCTTTGCCTTTTCAAAAACTGAATTTCTCCGGTTTACATTCTGAAGGTGCAGCTCTGAATTACTCTCTATTGACTGAAAGATTAGTCTGTAGTGCACTGTTCACTTAAATCTAGTCACTGCAACATTGCAAACCAACGTGTATGTCTAGCTGTGTTTAGTGTCTTTCTCCTACCATAAAATACAAACTTTGCTGAACATTGTAACATAGCTTACCTATTAGAACTGTGAAATAGGTCGGTATTTAAAACCAAGTGATTCTCCAAAAGTAATGCAGGAAGGGAATACTTAACACTCAGAATGGCTGTGAGTGGCAAAGACAGATATTAAAAGAGAAATGTGTGCAGAAAAGATGCCACTGCTCCGCTAGTAATTCTAGCTAACCAGTGCTTCAGTCATGCAATATTACCTATCTGTAACTCTTAAATGTCACCTGGAAAAAAAGTCAAAGTTTTAAATGAGTTCTAAACATACAAAAAATCACACATTTTTACATATGCAGAAACTTATGCCTAAGGATATTACAGCATGTTTATAAATCAGTTTGCTCTCTAGAAAATTTTTTAAATGAGACCAGAAGTAGTATATGCTATTTGACTTCTGTAAATAGCACGAAATGCTTATTTTGAAATCTCCCATCCAAATTTCAATGAGTACAGTTTAGCTTATAATTGATTAATTTTTGCAGCATTTGTTAAGTTTTCAATACAAATATGTTTCTGGTCTGTGAAACAATTTTATATCCTCAAGGGAGATATGCTTATAAAATAAAAGTTTGAATTCAGAAATTTTAATTTATGGTTCAGAGAACACACTGACACATTAGCTCATTTGAAGAAGACATTATCATTCTCATTTTAGAAATGATCACAGAGAGAATGAATCACTTGTACAAAGTTTATACCGAAATCTGGATACTCGGGTCCTCTTAATTTCAGATTCCATGCCTCTGTGTTGAGAGATTTTTTCCTAAAAAAGCAGCCTGAACTCTAGGGACTAGTATTTTTCAACTCTCTTGGAAATTAATGAGTGTTCTTTTCATGGTTTTGAATGCCAAGAAAGATATGCTGCACACACACTAATTACATACAGCTTTTCTTCTACATGAAGGGGATAAAAGATTTTTTCCCTGTTAGACCAAATATAAATGTTACAGATTCTGCTATAGTCAGTCTTTTCTGACTTATGAATGTGTTACTTTGGAGAATTTTCTCACAACTTAAAAAAAAATCATTTCTAACTTCTGCTACAAAACTGTGAAGTGACATTGCAAAAAGAAATAATTTGTTAATTTAGGTTGTTTTTAAGTCTAAAATCATATAATATTCTGAATTTCCCCAGATGAGGGCTAATATTTATTTAATGCCTACTCTGTACTACGCATTGTTCTAAATGCTTTAAGTGTTTTATCTCAATCCTCACAACTGTATAAGGTAGGGACTATAATTACCCCATTTTACAAATGAGTAAAGTGGGGTGCCCAGAGGTTGAGGTCTCACAACTTGGCAAGTGATGGGGCTGAGATGCAAATCACACTGTAATGTAACCACCCCTCACAGCTGCCTCCAGACATATTGTTAAATCAGGCTCCTGCTAATTCTAGCTCCCAAGTTAAATTTCTATAGAATTCTCATGTTTTGATTTTTCTAATGAGATATCTCCAAAGAATCTGGGAGCACCATTTTCTCCTGATGTAGAGACATTCTAAGAAAGAGTATACATTTTACAGACTGTGGCCATATTGAAATTAAACATAAATTAACAGAACGACGATTTGATAAGTTGGATGATCTTTCACTGATCAAAAGCAGATGTCTAATGCTTGAAAAAAGGCATTAATCACACATAATGGAGGAACGCTGTCTATACAGGACAAGATAAATGTTTTCCCATTTTAGCAATTAGCGTTTATTGAACATGAGCCCCTGCAGAATAGAGATAATAGTAACCTAGCCTTTTCAATATGTTTTAAGGACCAATTTGTATTTGTACATCTTCTTGAATACTTAAAGTTACAGAAATAAATACATTTATTATTTTTGTTTGTATCAAAATTCTAATAAGATCTCTGTCCTTCTACTATACATGAACCAAAACCGGGTCGAAAAGTACAAACAAATCATAGCAGCCAGTGTTTCTTTGTATTTAAAGATTAGGTTCGGGGCGCCTGGGTGGCTCAGTGGGTTAAAGCCTCTGCCTTCAGCTCAGATCATGGTCTCAGGGTCCTGGAATCGAGCCCCGCATCTGGCTCTCTGCTCAGCAGGGAGCATGCTTCCCCCCCTCTCTCTGCCTGTCTCTCTGCCTACTTTTGATCTCTCTATGTCAAATAAATAAATAAAATATTTTAATAAATAAATAAATAAATAAAGATTAGGTTCATGAACAGTTAGGTGTATCTCGAGTCTCAAAGCTCAAAGGAAAAGGAATGGCTGTTGAAGTCATTCCTTAGTATGAAATTTTCCTTTGTTCATTCATTTTTCTCCCTCTGCTCTGACTTTATCTTTTATTTATTTTTTTATTTTCTTATTTTTTATTTTATTTATATATTTATTTATTTATTTTCATTCGACAGAGAGGAGAGAGCTCACAAGTAGGCAGAGAGGCAGGCAGAGAGAGAGGGGGGAAGCAGGCTCCCTGCTGAGCAGAGAGCCAGATGCGGGGCTCGATCCCAGGACCCTGAGATCATGACCTGAGCTGAAGGCAGAAGCTTTAACCCACTGAGCCACCCAGGGGCTCCTGACTTTATGTTTTAGAAGAAAATTGAGAAAGTAGTTTTTAGTAACATACTTAAATTGACATTTCCAGTTAATTTTATTGTAGAAGAAGAACAGGAAATCATTAGTCTTAAAGGCCAAAATCTTTTCATGTTTTAATACCTTTAAGAAAAGAAGAAAAGTCTTAGACGCACACAAGATAATTGGAATCAGAAGCATAAGATAAAATCTGTTAATATTATGACCACATAATGTTACAGGCAATAGTACTACTTCTCTATGGAAGGTGTTTACAAAATCTTTCTATATGAATGATAAAATTAGAATGATTTAAAGAGGAAAGGTTAGAATTTCAAAGAAAAGTGTGAGATGAAACTTAGGAGGAAAAAGCCCAACATAATTGGTTTGTTTTATTACATGTTCTACACACTTGTCAAACTCAAGAAAATTAAGTATATAACTGACTCAGCCTAACTGAGTTAAATTTAAAATTAATTGCAAAGATGCCAACCAACCTTTCCATCAAAAATGGAAGAGAAGGTCCAGGTGCTATTTTGCCCTAGTTATTTTAAGATAGGAGTGGGATCACATGATAATGGCAATTCAGTGGTTTACCTCTGATGCTTAAAAGAGTTTCTAAACATACTCCTTATTAAAGCATAACCAGCATCACAAAAATGGTTGTTAAATTACACCTATATCAATACATATTTGAATAAAATGGGGTAAGAGTCTGTATTAACCCAACATTGATCCAAAATTACTTGATAAAAACAAGAATTTTGAAAGGAATAGTTCCAGTAAAAAGCATCTTGAAAAAGGAGCTAAATTTTCTTTATTCTGTCAAGCATATGATAGGCACTCAACAAGTACTCATAAAGAATTTCTTAAATCCCACATTATGTAATAATGTTGTCAACATAATTTATCACATGAACTTTACTACTAGATTTTTCACAAGATCTCTCTGAAGAACATTAAGTTCAGAAATTATGACATTAGGAAACAAGCTCATTATCAAAATTTTGGTCAAGGGCATTCAATGTATTAAATTTCCTTCTCTGTTCTTTACTTGATCTCTGTGTAAAATTCTCCTTGTCCAACCTAAGCCAGTAACAACTTGCTGACTACTCTTTTTCATGGAACATCATGCCCAAAGTTTTTTTTTTTTTTTGGTAAACAGCAAAGTCCAGTGAAAACAGTAAGAAGATACGAACTGAATCTGTATGTCCTTTTCTGATAGCTTCGCATTTGTTTAAGGACAGGGCATCATGTTAAATACCAATGAGAACTGGAATCTTCAGCCTTTGTGCATTCTGGAAATGCATTCTTTCCATCCTAGTTTAAAGATATGAAGAATTCATGTGCTTCTTCCAGGCAGATGAGCTCCAGAACTATTTTCTAAGAACTTACTTGGCATGACTAGTCACAGACCTCCTACAAAGCCTACAATGAATAGAGTGATTTCAGATAAAATGATCCATTGTTTAAAGCTTGACTTAGTTAATAAGTCTAAAAAATTTACTTTCTACCAGTCAAAACTTCTATTTTGAAGTGTTAATATCAAACGAGGATTTTTCTATTATTTTTTCATTTCTTTCTTCATGAAATATCTTTCTTTTATTCATAATTGTGAAGGGTAATAGGACATGCCACCACATGCTGCTTTGATATATTGATATTTTGAGCTGAGCTGTAGGCACTTAAAAAGCAAATGCAGGACGTTCTCTGACCTCCCTTCATCTGCCTTAAGACATATTCTCCAAAGGGAACTCGGATGTCATAGATGCCCTCCCCTGGAGTTTCCTCAACCAAAGAACATTAACTCTTGTCATGGAGAGGAAACTTCAGGTTGACACCATACTCAAACAAACTTTGTCACAGACTATCATACCTCCCATCTATTCTTCTAATGGCCCATTCATCTTTCCTAAAATTCACCCATGCTCACCTAAGAGGCCTATACCTCCCCTACCCTTTCCCTATTAAGATAGCACGTAATCCTGAATTCTAAAGACACCTTGGAGAGTTACTCATTTTTCCTGAGTGTATCCTGTGTATACATGAGGTATATGTGGTAATAAACTTCTGTTTGTTTTTCTCTTGTTAATCTGCCTTTTATTACAAGGGTCTCAGCGAAGAACTCTGAAGGGTAGAGAGAAAATTATTTTTCTTCCCCTACAATTGTCAGAATAATAAAACCACCTTCTATTATAAAACTTAGGTTAGCATGAAGAAGCCACCTTGCTGATCATTATGGATATATTTTTAAGTACATAATATTTAGCACAGTATACAAGTGGTCAGTCAATTCTTTTTTAGTGGTAATGATGCTGTACCTGAAATATATTCCTAGTGAATACATGGTAGCTGCCTGAAAATAGGACTTCTTTAAGCTGTTCCTTTTTGTAGAAGAACAGGAAGATTTTGACCCCAGAGCGTTTCAGGTCTGTAGGATCCTCAGAGGAGGCAAACTGCCATTTCCACCCAGCTCTGCATCATTAAAATGTCCAAAGAAAATAGTCTTTGGCACTGTTTCCAATGACTCTGTTCTAATAAGACATTAACTTAGCATTCATCTTATTACTACTTGTACCAGATGAATCACTCATTTAAGACTCAGGCCTTCACATATTTTCAAATGCCTTTGATCTACAAGTCAACATTTTTTTGAATGTTGAATAGATTTTATAGTGAACTCATTTGCTATTCCTCCCTCTTCCCTTTCCATTCACCCCTCCACCTTCCCCCTACCCCAATCTCATGCCCCTCACCATACCTCAGAAATTGAGCTTCACGCTGATGGCACCCCAAAATAGTATAATACTTCATTTTTCTTTGTGATAATTGTGCAGCAGCAGCCACCTAATATAACACCACTTGCTTTTCTGTCCATCCTAAGGACACGATGAATTGTATTTCGTGAATAATACTGCTACAAAAACAGACAATAAAAACAAATTGACTAATTAAAAGAAAGAACATTCACTATCTCGCAAATGCATATTAACAACCAGGCTGATCTCATCTGCAGATTTTTTTTCACTTCATTAGGTTACAATATGGTTTTTCTCCCCTGAAAAGTACTTAAAGTAGAATCACCTAAAAGTATATAATAATTTGTGGCTGCGATATTGGTAAGAACTAGAAGATAGGAAATGGGGGTTTTGTTCTCCTTAGAAGAACTAAGGACAGGAAAGATAAGACTGATCCAACTTCAGTGTAATTAATTGAATATCTACTGTGTGCTCTTTAGCAGATGAAATTGCCTATGCAATGGTCTTTTATATATCCATGAAAGCACAAAAGGAGACAACCTACCCCCACCCCTTACCCCCAGCTTAAAGGTATATTTGTATAACCTTATCGTAAACAAAGGGCAAATGGAAAGGAGCTGGAAAACAATGTGGTTCATATTTCACCAAAGACATTCTTCCTCCAGGTTAAAAGTAACCAGAGACTTCCAAATCATTGCGAACACTTCCTCATCCCCCAACTACATAGGCACAATATGGATCTTTGGAAATTGGATAAGAATAATTTCAACCGTGGGGCCCTGGCTGGCTCAGTTGGTAGAGCAAGGGACTCTTGATCTCAGGGTTGTGAATTTGGGTGTAGAGATTACTTAAATAAATAAATCTTTTAAAAAAATAATTTCAAAGTAAAACAATAGCAGCATCGTAGTTTAGAAACTATAATGCCTCATTGATACATACATCTGCCGAGAAATGAGCATCTGGTAGTGCCCAGTACAGATGGAAAAAAGATGGAAAAAATAATAGCTCCTTATTTTGATAATTCATTCTGAGTAAGTGTGTAAGTATTGTTAGTTGTCTTAATTTTTTGTTGTTGTGTTTTGCTTTTGTTTGTTTTTATAATGGCAGACATTTGGGGTTAGAGAAGACTCTACGTTCTAACGATATTACTAAGATGACCAGGAAAATACACCAAACGTAACAGAAAGTAAAGTTAGTAACAGCACACTAAAAGATTCTCTGAGACTGCTTGTTCCCTGATAAACATCATGATAGCAAACGGCCCTGCATAGAATAAAATTGAGTCCCTATGTATTTAACATTCACCAATTTTCTTCCGCGGCAGCCTATTATCCCTACAGAGACAGATGGAATATTCCTAAGGAGAAAGACTAAAAAGTAGGTTTTATGTTTAAAAATAAATAACAGTAATAAGTCATCAGCTCCACCTTTAAAGGATTAAAGCGAAGTTTTTTAAAACCTAAGCTTGAACTCCATTTTCAACAAGGAAACTAGGGAACATTTTAAAAGCTTAAGCTTGCTTGTTGTGTTCAGGAAAGGACTTCATTCCATTGACTTGGCTGTGGCTGTCCTGGGCCAGAAGGGCCTGAAGTCTATTGCACAGATTGAATTGCATTTTGATCAGTATTTTAGATACAACCTCCACCTCATTATTTGCATGTGAATTTCCCAAGGGCACTTTGCATTCCTAGTCATCTTGAACCTCTCAATCAACACCAGTGGGGCCCCCCATCCCCAAGCTACAATGTGCAAAGGGATGTGAAACCATTAGAAATTTGGTCTAGACCAAAAGAAAAAAAAAATAGTTTAGGCAGCAAATCCAAGGGGGAAAAATCCATTTAAGTATTATACTTTATCCACTATTTTGGAAAAATTCTACCATTGCTTTCTTCTAATAGCAAAGATAACAAGAATTGATTGCTTTTGTTTCAATGAGGTCTCTCTGCCCACAAACGTGGCAGACATGTCAAAATTGTAGCTCACGTTTAATGTGGAACTGAAAATTCTGTTTGTGCCTACAGACTTTGTAACAGAACATTCTAGAATGATTATATTTCAGTAGACAAATATTACATTTATACCACCAGCAGAAATGTGCAATAACTAGGTCATAAAAGAATAATTGATTCACTAGTGGAGCAAGTACTTAGGGGTACTGTGGTAATGTCCAGAAAAGCTGCATAGGGATGGAATTTATTTTATTTTATTTTAATTTATTTTCTTAAGTAGGCTCCATGCCCAACACGTGGCCTGAACTCATGGCCCTGAGATCAAGAGTCATGTGTTCTACTGACTGAGCCAGCCAAGTGCCCCTAGAATTTTGTATTACAGAACTCTCAAGTGCTGTGGTAGGTTGGAGAGCAGCTAGAAGTCTCTGGAAGATTAAGCAGGTCCACTCTCTTACCAAACCCCTTTGCATTTAAAAGATCCACTTTTTGGGGCATCTGGCTGGCTCAGTAAGTAGAGCATGAGACTCTTGATCTTGGGGTTGTGAGATTGAGTCCCATGTTAGGCACAGAGATTACTTAAAAAACTAAAATAAAGGATCCACCTCTATCTCTGACTTGGCTCCTTTATTTTTATTTTTTTTTTGGGGGGAGGATGAGGGAGGCAGGCACACCTTCAAAAAGAAAGGAAGCCCAAACATATAGAACCTGGACTCCTGAACATCATTTTATATCACTACTGTCTTCTCCTGAGGCCTAAGCTAGTTCCCTAATGATAATGACCCTGATATACAGCTTAAATGACTGACAGTTAGAATTATACTATGAAGAATCTGCCATCAAATATACATTAGGGTCTTATTTCCTGTAACATTAGGGGTTCATTTTCTATAAAATTCCTACTACTCAAACGAAGTAATTCAAGTGAAAGATACAAACCTATTGCTACAACATTGTCAATTATTCAGCAAGCATTTACTAAGAAGTACTATAGATTGCATATATCAAATATCCCATATGTCTTAGGCTGAGTTCCTCCAAAATGAGAGACAAGGCTTGCATGCAGTTAGTTTATTTGAAAAAATAGGGCCAGGAAGCAGGAATATCAGCTGAGAGGAGAGGGGGTGGAACTGGGAGGAGTTACTGAGTTGGCTATCATGCTTTCCAGGAGACAAAAGGGTTAAAATTCATCTACCGATTTCTATTCTCCATTGGTCAAGGGTGGTTCTATGAACATCAAATCCACTGCCCATCGCCCAATTTTTATACATGCTCATGAGTACGGAGCCAGTTCTAATGGTGCTCCATCCCAGTGGGTCAGGGAGGGCACAATCCTATCACACTCACGCAAAGCCATTCAAGGCTGGTGCGGAATTAGTAAGCTGTTGAGTAAGAGGTGGGTCCCAGAGGACTTAGCAGAGACCTCCAATTATTACAGTGTTTCAGAACTGATTGCCATGATTGGAATTAGCATATAATTTTCTAATTCTGATCAAATATCTTTTTTTAATTGAGGTATAGTTGACATATAATATTATATTAGCTCTGGTGTGCCATATAGTGATTGAACAGTTATATACATTACAAAATGCTCCCCACGATAAGTGTAGTTAACCTCTGTCATCATATAAAGTTATTACATCTCTATGTTGTACTTTTCCTCCCGATGACTTATTTATTTTATAACTGGAAGTTCGTACCTGTTAATCAGGCACATAACTCAAAAATGCAGAATCTGTTTCTTGTTTGTTCATCTGTTTTGTTCTTTAGATTCCATGTATAAGTGAAATCATATGGTATTTGTCTTTCTCTGACTTATTTCACTTACCGTAATATCCCCTAGGTCCATCCATGTTGTAGTGAATGGCAAGATTTCATTCTTTTTTTATGGCTGAGTAATATTCCATTGCGTGTATATATACCATATTTTTTTTAATCTATTCATCTATAGATGGACACTTAGGTTACCTCCATACGTTGGTTATTGTAAATATTACTGCAATAAACATAGGATTGCATATATGTTTTTGAATTAATGTTTTTGTTTTCTTCAGATAAATACTTAAAAGTGGAATTACTAGATCATATGGCATTTCTATTTTTATTTTGTTGAGGAACCTTCATAGTGTTCTCCATAGTAGCTGCACCAATTTACAATTCCAATGACAATGCACAAGGGTTCCCTTTTCTCCATATCCTCACCAACACTTGTTATTTCTTGTCTTTTTAATACTAGCCATCCTGACTAGTGGCAGGTGATATCTCATTGTGCAAATATCTTTTAATTAATGTATTATAGAATCATTTAGATTTACCAAAATAACCTCACTAACACTTTTGCAAACAGTGAAATCCCACTAATTCAGTGCATTAATCATCATGATTCCTGGACTGAGAGTAAATTTACATTGTAATTACTTTTTTAAAGTAATTTTTTTTAAGTAATTTTTTAAAGTAAATTAAAGTAATTAATTTTTTTAAAAAAGGATAATCTTAGAAATTAAGCATATAAGCCTGACTCCAAAGAGCATTTTAATATATTTATCTTCACCATCCCTTCTATACATACAATTATATATTGGCAGTTACCTCTAAAACTAGTCATAGTAAACAATTATCAATTGCTGAAAGAATGAAAAATTTAAATTGTAATTGCAAAGCAGCTTAATCCATTAATGAAGCAACGGGTCTTCCACGAGCCACTATTAGCCTGATTCTAGCCATTGTATGTATTTTAAATTTATAAAAGTATGTTTTAAAGAATTAGTCAATAAATCAGATGTTTCTCTACATCTAAATGCCTCTAGGAAGTTTGAATTAATGATGTGTCTCTTGATAAAAATAAGGAAAATCTAAGGATAGAAATAGTTAAGATTCTACTGGCTAGTCACAAGTAATTCTAGTGTGCTTCTCATACCTTTGATGTCACTTCAAATTGAGATTGTGTGTTCTATCTGGCTTAAGTCTTTAAAAACTATATCTTTTTAAACAACTGAAATATCATTCATATACCATTAAATTCACCTGTTTTAAGTGCAGAATTCAATGAATTTTAGTATATTTACAACGCTGTACAACCATTAATTACCACTAGGACATTTCCATCACCCCAAGAAGAAATTTCATTCCCATTTACACTCATTCATTATTCCCACTCCCAACCCTAGGCACCACTAATCTACTTTCTGTCCCTATATATTTGCCCTCTTTGGGACATTTTATATCTTAAGCATAATGCCTTTAAGAGTCATCCATGCTGTTAACCTATTATCTTTTACAACCAACATATATTTCAGTTTCAAGTTAAAATTTATGTTATGTACAATATTAAATAAAGCCATTTAAAGAATTAAAGAATCACATACATTAAACCTAAATGGACATTCCTAATAAAAATCTTTTTTATACAACTTTTCTTATTTGCCAGTTATAAAAATAATAGGCTCAGCATATTAAAATACTGCAAATAGAGAACTACATATTAGGATATAAAGACATCCCTTTATTGAAATTTCTTTTTTTTTTTCCTTTATTTAAATTTCTTAGCCACTCTGTGAGGTTGAAGGTTTTTTCCGAAATATTTAAGTCACTAATTCATGTTCTGTGAATGAATTAATTTGTTTACTCTTTCTATACAGGTTTCTCCCACTCTTTCTATAAATTATTATTATTATTATTATTATTATTATTATGTATGAACTCATTTCCCTTTTCCAGTTATATTGCTGGCAAATACTGTCCCCAGTTTTGAAATTTGCCTTTTAGTTTTGTTTATCAGGTTTTTTTTGGCATCCAGAAGTTTTACCTTTTTAAGTAGTCAGATTTGTCTGTCTTTATCATTTCTTCTATTATCTTTATGCCTAGGAAGTGCTTCTGTGAAGAAAACTAAAGCAGGGTTAGGGGACAGGGCACAGTAGGGTGTCAGTGCATTCAGGGTGGTCTGAAAAGGCCTCACTGATAAGATGACATTTGAGCAGAGGCCTAAAGGAAGAGAAAGAAAAGCCAATAAATCATAGAAAAACACATTTCAAGTGTTGAATTTTAGCAACATTTTTCTGCATCTATTGATCCTTTTACCACTTAATACAGTGGATTGGACTGACAGATATTGAAATAAACCTTCTTGCTCATGATGCGTTTTTGTTGTTGTTTTTTGGGCTGGGGGCTTATAATCTATTTTTATTTTTACTTTAATAAGAAACTAAAGAACAGAAAAGTAATTTACCCAAAGTTATATAGGTAAGTGGTAGAAGTAGAATTGGAACCCAGGCCATTTCACTCCAGTGTCTGAGTATTATCTGCTGTGCCATGATCATTTTTTTTCTTAATCCACTGTGCCATAATCACATAATCTCATGCCAGTGAGATGGTAAAAAGACACAACATTAAATTTGCCATCTTAACCATTTTTAAGGGTCTGGTTCGGTAGTGTTAAGTATATTCATATTGTTGTGCCCCAGATCTTTAGAATATGTTCATCTTGCAAAACTGAAACTCTATACCCAGTAAACCCTAATTCCACTACCCTCTTCTTCCCAGCTCTTGGTAACCACTTTACTATTCTCTGATTTTGACTACATTAGACATTTCAAATGTGTTGAATCATACAGCGTTCTTTTGTGACTGGCTTATCTCATTTAGCATAACATCCTCAAGATTCATTGATATTGTAGTGTGTGTGACAAGATTTTCCTCCTTTTTTGTTTTTAAGGCTGCACAATATTCCCTTACAGGTATATTCTACATTTTCCTTATTCACTCATCTGTTGATGGGTATTGGAGTTGCTTCCTCCTCTTGACTATTGTGAATAATGCTACAGTGAACATGGGTATGCAAATATCTCTTTAATAAGATCCTCTTTGAATTCTTTTGGACATATATCTAGAAGTGAGATAGCTCAATCATAAGGTAATTGTATTTTTAATTTTTTTAAGAACTGTTTTCCATAATGTCTATTCTATTAATCACAATGCATATGTAATACATTACTGGATATGATTTGTTAGCACTTAATTTAGAAATTTTGCACCTAAATTTATAAGTGAGCTTAGCCCGTCAACTGCCATAAATTGCCAATTTCCATAGATTGCCTTGTCTGGATTATTTCCAAAAATTAGATTTTGGTTTGTTAATAATCTATATTTTTATTATTTTTCTATTTCCTTATTTTCTATTGTTAATTTCATTATTTTCTTTTCCAACTTTGTTTTTTCCTAGCTTTTTGAGATGCACATGTAACTCAATTATTTTCAATCTTATATTTTAAATTCATTTACATACATGCATTTCATTCAAATTAATACTAATTACCATTAACTTTTTTTTTTTTTTAAGAATTTATTTATTTATTTGTCAGAGAGAGAGTGAGAGAGAGATCACAAGTAGGCAGAGAGGCAGGCAGAGGCAGAGGGAGAAGCAGGCTCCCTGCTGAGCAAGAAGCCCGATGTGGGACTCGATCCCAGGACCCTGGGACCATGACCTGAGCCGAAGGCAGCCGCTTAACCAACTGAGCCACCCAGGCATCCCGACCATTAACTTTCTAACTACCCTTCTAATTATAATTTCCATTGTGGTTTCCTCTTGAACCCATGAGTTATTGAGGAGACTATTTGATTTATTTTAGTTTGTGACCCCGAATTCCATTGTACAGATAAAGAAACTAAAGTCCAGAAAAATTAAATGTCTTGCTCAAAATTGTATAGCTAATGCATGGGCTGAAATTAAATCTCCTGATTATGACTCCATTTACCTTTCTAATTTCTAAATTCATATTCTTACCCTATCAGAAAGTTTCCTAAAATTAAACCAATATTGTCACTAACTTATATTACACTGAGAATCCAATTTTTACTAGCCTTATACATTTTAAAAATAGTTTTCTACACCTTTTTCTAAATATATTGGACATCGTCTCTTTGATTTTCTTATCCAGCTAGGATTTATTAATTTCTAGCCACATCGTTTGGCAGAGTGCTTAGCACATATTAGGCTCTCAATAAAAAATTTATCGAGGGAATTTTTGTTTAATGAATGTTTAAAGAATATTATTACTGCCACCTATGAGCTTTATTAAACATCAAATGACAAGTACTGAGATGAAGGAATCTTTCTAGCTTATCATAGCACGAATTCAGGAGATTAATGAAAAAGATGAAATGAACAAGAAACCAGAATCACTGTTGAAATGAGCTACAACTCCATGGCCAAAAAAAGTGGGGTGGGAGGGACTGAAATATATGGAAAAATAAAAATGAAGTATAAGGAACAATAACCAACTTTCATTTAATATCCTATAAGAAGTAAGATTCTATTATCTCCACTGTATAAAGAGAGAAGGGGAACCCCAGACAGTCTTGAGTCACTTGCCCCAGTGACACAGCTAGAAGTGACAGTGCTTGGATTGGAAGGCAGCTTCTGTCTGAGGCCCAGCCCATTATCTTTGCAATAAGCCATAGTCTTCTCCAGGGCCCTGTCCTCCCAGCTCTCGCCCACCCCTTGGCTATAACTGGGAAGAGGGAGATAGCTCAGAAACAAAGGGAGGGAGGGGCTGGTGGTATCAGGATCAATCTCCAGTGAACACAAAATACTTTGCTAGAGATCAAATATTACCACATTTTTTTCTTGTCCTTGAGAATAATCTTTGGCATGGGTGGGGAGGAATTAGACAGTTCTGCCTTTAACATCCTGTCCACCTCTTTTTCTAACTCCTCACTAAAGCTCACAAAGGGAATCTAATGTCAGAACCTGCAATGCCATGTTAAGAATATTATTCTTACAATTAAGGAGCTCCTTTTCTCATGTTTTCTCTAGGCTTCTTTTTAAAATGTAGGCATTTCCCTTTTATTATTTAATCAAACTGCATTAATTAATGTTACCAATATAATTCGATGCTGCACAATAGCAATTGTTTTCTTGGTATTTAAACATTATATATAACACCTTCACTAACAACTATCTTTTCGTTATTTTATACATTTATCAAAGCAGCTTCATTCCTTATGTACCAGTTCCTAATTTTTTCCTTGAACACCCTCCTCCATAATGTATAGGATCTGCAAATTGCTAATTAGAACAATCATTCCTCCATCTTCAACTTTTAGGTTGTTTCCTTTTTCCCCCTTCAGTGTTGTAGTTTCTCCTTGATCTCTATAATCATTATTTTTTTTTAAAGATTTTATTTATTTATTTGACACAGAGAGAGAGAGGTCACAAGTAGGCAGAGAGGCAGACAGAGAGAGAGAGGGGGAAGCAGGCTCCCCGCTGAGCAGAGAGTCCGATGCAGGGCTCGATACCAGGACCCTGAGATCATGACCTGAGCCGAAGGCAGAGGCTTTAACCCACTGAGCCACCCAGGCGCCCCTATAATCATTATTTTTTATATCATAGATGGTATGTGTTGATTACAAAGAATGTTTTTATAACATGGAGAATTGCTCACATGCAAAGTTAAAAAAGAAAAAAATAAAGCAGGATTCAAAATTGCATATACAGTGTGACCCCGACTAAATGAACATTTCTATGTTTTATTTAGATAAAATTTTTAAAAACTATACTCAAATAGGGACAGTGATCACTCTGGGTGCTGAAATTATAAGCAACTAAAAAAAAAAATCCTGTGCACTTTTCATATTTTCTACAATGGGTATGGATTATCTTTTGCCAGATCTAGGTCAGAGCCCAAAGCCAGAACTAAGGCCAGTTCTGGGACAATCTTGCTGAGGACCCCCTGCTGCTGCCAAGGGCTGTCCATCATAGGAAGACTTCCCGTGACAGCCCTGTCCTGAGGCAGCTGGTTCCGGTGGGCACCTGGTAGGTATGTGTAGTGTGCATGGGGTGTGGGAGTGTGTGGCAGGAAGGAGAAATCCAGGGGAGAGGTCTGACAGTCTGATTTCTCTGGGGAGAGACCAGAGGTCTCTTAGTCTGTGGTTAAAAGCAAATCTCCCTTGGACTAGAATGGAAATAACATCTGGATCCAGATGAAAGCTGAATATCTAGTACCTATATTGTCCAATTCACTCTCCAGCTGGAGGTTCACTTCCCGGAACGAAGATATTTGAGCAAGTTCTGGTCTTTTAATTCAGATTAATAGTGTAATATTTAATATATTTTCCAGCATCCCTTTGTCTCCATTTTCTCAAATCAGTAAGGGCCTAATAATAATATTCTCCCACTATCTCATTAAAGTGTCATGAAGATGCAGAAATAAATACCTCCAATTTCTTTGCCACTTAGAACGCAGCTCTTTTCCACAAATTATGTTGCCTTTCTAGGTTAGAAAGCTGTGGTGGGGGAAGGGCGCATACCCTTTTCTTTCCCTTTTAACTCTCCAGACTTTATTACATTATTCTTCTTTCTGGGAAATGAGACAGAAGAACTGAAGTCCTGTCATCTTAAAAGGTTTGCTTAATGACCATCCCATGTAAACATACACAGTCTCTGCTGAGAAGCATGACGGCTACAACCACCTAGGCCCACAAGACTGACTCATTTATCAAATATTAAAGAGTCATTTCTTAGAATGGCTTTTCCAGTCACTTTTCAACAGAACTGAAGCCAGAGCAATTATCAGAAAAGCAAAGAACCCTGAGGTGTTTTACTGAAGGGGTCAGTCCCTTAACCATTTGGGAGACCTGACATAATAACCTATGTGATTTTCTTCCCCCAAGCTAAATTTTCACACAGAGCAAAAAAATACATTTCCCATGGCAAAGAAACATAAAGAGAAGATATTTTCAAGGGGCTATTTTCTAAGAGTTAATATCTAGAGCTCAGTTCTCCTCTATGGATCATATTCCCTCATTTCCAGCCTCAGGCTCCCCATGAGTTGTTAGATTAATAGACTGAGCCACTGACTAATGTTGAGATGATAGAGTTCTGGTAATATATAATTCTTACATGGTCCCCCTTATCACGTCTAAACTGACAATCAGTTTAGTTTGGCACAACACAGGACTCCACACACCCGTTGCCAGAATGTAATATTAATGTAAGATATTATAAGGTGGAGAGATTGGGACTGAGCACAAGGTAATAGTTAAGGTCTACATTATATACCGTGGGTCCTTTTTATTTGTACTCATGGCGTCTGCTCTTTGCACATTACTAACAACACCATACCTTTCCCGTGCATGGCTTGAGGAGAGAGCAGTGGATCTGAGCTACTAAAGTGATGTGGGATTGTCTTCTGACCATCAGGCTAAGACCTAATAAAACCAGCATCCCTAGTAGGATTAGGACTGAATTCTAATTCAGCCTTCTATCTTGAATTGCTCACCCACCAACACAGAACTGGTACAAGTGGGCTGCTCTGAAAGTCTGGCCTGCTCACCAGATATTGGCAGCAAGCCATTCTCTATGGAGATGTTTGATGTTTAAAACATGCAAACTTAGCATCTTTGGTAAAGTAGAACAATAACCGTTCCTCATTCAACATAAACGATGATCCTTTTATGACAAAAAAAAAAGTCAATAAGGAACTCAGTTTGAAACCAGACTTTTTTCCAGTATGAATAAGAGTTCAATTATTTTCTCACTTAAGCTTTGGGAGGGCTTCTCTCTTTTTGGACAGTTTTGTATCTCCTTTCCAGTACAGATGTCTATTGCCTTCAAGGCTTTCACAGAGAATTTAATCCTTGGCAGTGAACAGAAAGAATCCCATGGGGCAAGTCAGAGGGGAGGGAGGAGGGACCAGCCAAGTTGAAGGAGGTTGATTTGAATGGAAAAATCCTTTAGTCATGCCAAAGATGTGAAATTATCAAAGACACAAAGATCTTGTAAAGTAAAAACTAAGGTAAATCTCTGCCTTTCAGGAAGCACATCCTTTTTTAGTAACCCAAATTGTAATGTCAATCCTACAATAGGTTATCCTTGAAAAAGAATATTACTCTCACCTTTTGGAAACCCTCTGCTACTTTTTAAAGTGAGTATATTTGCTCCTAGAGATCTAAGATGATCGAACACTAATTTATACTTTGCTTCAGATTTAAACTAGGTTTGTCCCCAGTACCTAGTGTTTGGGGAACTGAAAATAGATTCTCAATGGATCTCATCCCAGATCTTAATTTCAGCATTTATTTCCACCTACCTTCTTCCTTGATTGTATCAGCTCCTGTTCTTTGATTGCAAACAACAGTAGCTGCCTCCGGTAAATGTAAGCAAGAAAGGAATTTTTTGGGAAAATTGGGGAAGCTCTGAGGATTGTGAAGAGGAAGCTGAAGACCCAATGGTGGAAAGGACAGACCCAAACAGCTCAGGAGTCTCCACAGCACGAACTTATCAACCGCTGCACCTGAAACAAAGAATGCTGATTCCAGGAAGAGAGCAGTTGACTGGTTTAGCTAGGTTCTACTCTTCGCTCGGGGGCTGGGGGAAGGCAGGGTCTCCGAACAACAGTCCCACCAGATGGCATCCAAAAGTGAGGATGGAATTACCAAAAAGCAAATGGGGAAGCTATTACTGAGAGAATGAGGACTGAAAGCTGAGTAGCTAAAAGAAGTAAACCCAAAACAACAACAACAAAATAAATGGGTGCCATTCTCTTCCCTTCTCCGCTTCACGGTTTTGTATGTTTTCTGCTCTTTTGTATATGTTTCCCTCTCTTCTTTTTTCCTCTGTCTTTTCTGCCTTTCTTGCCTTTTCTGTACCCTTTAAAGTTTATCTGATATCGTGGCTGAAATTTTTTGTCATTGTTTCTGCTTTTCCTAGAGCTCCTAATATCAAAATTGTATCACCTAAACAGTGGATCCTTGTGGGAAATTGGTGTTAGCAGCGTAGGAAAATATCCACATTGTTTGATTTTTGAAGACATGTTCCTGAATCTATCTTTTTAAACCAGCAATTCCCCAACTGCTTACCATTATACCTATTATTTAATTGTCATAACTGAATTCCTTTAATTAAAGCAAAGACACTTTCAGGAATTTGTTATTGAAAGGATAATAATCTACTATTTACTGTTTCCATCTTATCATGAAATCAGTCAACCTGTTCTCAAAGGAAGCCAGGGAACAGCCCACCTGGCTGACATAAAAGTGCCAGAGTAAAATGAGACTTTACAAAGGAGACAAAGGTTATAGGTCAGACCTCAGATCCACCTCTTTCTGGCTTTATGACTTAGTTTAATTATTTATCTTCTTCAAGCTTCAATTACCTCATCTGTGAAAGGAGATATAATTCTTATCACATCTGGCTATTCTGAAAAATCAATAAAACTATACTTGCAAAATACTTACTATACTACCTGACATAAAATAGGTGTGTGGTAAAGGTTAACTTTCTCCTTCCTCCAACAAATATGTAATGAACACCTACTATGCCCCATACACCATGCTAGATGCTAGGCACACGAGCAAAACAGACATGTTTCCTACCACCTGGAGGTTACTTTCTAGTGGAAAAGAAGCACATTAAGCAAAATCCAATATAGAAAGTATTGATATCAATAAACGCATTAATTAGAGGTTCACAGACAATGGCTGCTATCGACTCAATGTTTGTGTCATCCCCAAAATCATATATTGAAACCTAATCCCCAATGGTATTTGGATGGTATTTGGAGGTGGGACATTTAGGGGGTGATTAGGTCATGAAGGTGGACCGTTCATGAATGAGATTAGTGCCCTTATAAAAGAGCCCCAGAGATATCTGTTACCCTTTCTCCTACAGAAGGACATAGCAAAGAGATGGCCATCTATGAAGCAGAAAACAGATCCTCATCAGACACTGAATCTTCTGTATCTGGATCTTGGCCTTCCTAGCCTCCAGAACTATGACAAATGAAACTTTGTTGTTTATAAGCCACCAAGTCTGTTATTTTGTTATAGCAGCCCAAATGGACTAAGACATGACACTCACACCACATAAATTAACTACAGATATGGGCTAATTAAGAGAAGCATTCACGTTCAGTAGACCAGAGTAAACTCGCTGCAGATATGTGATTGACAACTCTGGGTGTTCAGGGGAATACTTCCCATCTCTCATTTTGCCAAAAAAGATTTAATTAAAGAAATAATATTTCTATGTTTGCATAAGAAAAAGACAAGTTGTTTTACTTGGTGGAGAAGTTTCAATTGTAGGATTTTGCAGGGAGAATCTTTGGAAGATTGAAATCGTGTATTTTAATGATGTAAGCATTGAGTGAATTAGTATATGAGCAGTAGTTGAGGTGATCGAGATCAAGAAAAAGACACAATCCAAGAAATTTTAGGGAAAAATGTGCTTAATGTTTGTAGCAGAGATTGCTAATCGCATACCAGTATCTTATTTCCCCTTCATTACTAAAAGTACCCCAATTTTTTAGCTTAGCCCACTGCTTCTCAGCTAAAAGTCTACATTTCTGAGTTGCCCTTGTAGCGAGGTAAAGCCACATGACTGACTAGGTGATCAGAAGAAAGAAGAGATATAATGTCTTCTGAAAAGTCTGCTAAAATGGAGGGGCACTCTTTTACTTCCCTCTTCCTTCTTACAGCTACTATCAGGAACTTTAGCACCTTCTTAGGCCATAGATGAACCTTGGGAATGGAAACCATGTGGAGTAATGCAACAAGATAAAAAAAAAAAAAAAAAAAAGCCTGGGTTCCTGATACTTGCTGTCTTCATAATACCCTTGCACTGCCTATCTCCAGACTTCTTCCATGTAAGTGGGAAATAAACTGTCTAGTCAAGCCACTATTTTGGGCTTTATTTTTTAGCATATATTCAAATTTAATCATAACTGATATATTGCTTGGATAATATGCTACATACTATGGAGGTTATAAAATAGACATAGCACATTGCCTTTCTACTTTAGAAGTGCACACTGAGTTGATCATTAGATTTTTGGAAAGTTATTTGAGAGTTGGAGGCAAAAAAGTTGGAGATGTAGCCTGGATCCAGGTTGCATAGGATCTTCTGGACCACTGTAAAGTCACTGTACTTTTATTTATGGAGAGTTTCAGTGTCATCATTTGACTTATGTTTTTAAAGGATCGGATTTTCACTTCTGGCATGGTAGACTGGGTCATTTGAACAAACGCTCCACTGAGAACAACAACAAAAACAAAAACCTTGGACAAAATGTTAGAAAAAAAAATTCCTTGAAGGCATTAGAGAACCAACAAGTTAATTAAGAATTACAGGGCCAAGTTCCAGAAGAAAACAAATCAGAGACATAAGCTTGGCAGTTAGGAAACTTTTCCTATAGAGCCTTTACCAATTCTGGAAGAAGTGGCTGAGAAATTGAGAAATGAGTGTTTTTGACAGGCTTGTAAAACCAAGGCAAAAAAATTTAAATCACAAAGGGGTGGGGAATAAATCTAGTACACCATTTAGGCTTCAGGTTGATACTTCAATAGGCTACATTATAGAAGTAAGGGTGACCTGGGAGTCAACTGACCTTCACAGGGACTGAATCCCTGCTTCAAATCAGCTTAATCATGAGATTGGATTGCTAGAGCCCCTTGCTGCCTATAGAAGCAAATTTCTGTAAAAACATACCACACCCAAAATAGCCAAGTACACAAAGGGAGACATGATGGAATCCTAGAAAACAAGAGAAAATAGAAATAGACCCCCTAAGGCTCCATCCAGCACAGACTTAAAAATAGCTGTATTTACTATATCAGAATAATAAAAAGACTGAGCTTTTGGAAGAAAACTGACAACCTAAAAATGAGCCCCCCAAAATTTATATATGAAAAATGCAATAACTAATTAAAATTAAAAATTCAATGGAAAAGATTAATAACAGATTAGACAAAGCTAAAAAGAGATTTAGTAAACTGGAAGATGGAGCAGAGCACGGAGCTTATAGCGAGAAGGTCCAAAATACATACAACTGGAGCCCCAACTGGAAAGCAGGAAAGAGAATGGGGCAGAAGCCATATTTGAAGAGACGATGGCTAAGAATTTTTCAAAATTTATAAAAGACATTGAGCCCCATATTCAAGGATCTCTATGAACCCAGGCAGGATAAATAAAAGAATTCCACACCTAGATTCATCATAGTAAAACCAAAGACAAGGAGAAAAAATCTTAAAATCATCTGGGAAAAAAAGGAGCAACAAATTTCAAAGCAACAACAAACTTATAGCTAACTTCTTCATAGACTTATGGAAGCCGGAAGAAAATGGATAATTAATTAAAAATGCTGGAAGAAAATAACTGTCAACCTAGGATTACACACCCAATGAAAATATCCTTCAAGAATTAAGCTGAAATAAATATCCAGACAAGCAAATATCAATAAAATTCATATTGACAGATTCATAGTAAAGAAAATACAAAGGATATTTTTTTAGGCAGAAAGAAAATGATCACAGATAGAAGCAAAGAGATGCAAGACAGAATAAAGAGCAATGAGAAGAATAAATATGTGAATAAGCATAAATAAATATCGACTGTATAAAATAATAATTTATTGTGGAGTTTTCAATAAATATGAAATTAAAATACAGCAATACCATATAAGTCAGGAGAGGGCAAAGAGTTTCAAGATTCTACAGCTCTTACATTGTCTGGTAAGACGGTAAAATACCAACTAATATTATATTAGTCTTTGGCAAGTTAATACTATAATCTCTGCAGCAAAAGAATAATAAAAGAATGTATAACTAATAGAGAGAGGAAACTGGAATATTGACAATAGTAAAATCAACCCAAAAGATGACAGGAAATGAGAGAAAACAGACCATAGAGCAGGAGAAACAAATAGAAAGCAAATATTATGATTGTAGATATAAACCGAAACATATCAATAATTATATTAAAAGTAAGTGAAGTAAATGTTCTAATTAAAATACAAAATTGTCAAACTGGTTAAGAAAACAAAATTCAATTACATGTTACTTACAAGAAGCACATCAAGATATAAGGATATGGAAAAGTTGAGAGTGAGAGGAGGGAACACAGTATACTATGCAAATACTTTAAAGAATCATTCTATTATCATGGGGATAATAAATAAGAACTGTGGACAAGAAAGGCAACTTGACAGGAGCATGAGATTTATTTCAAGTGGGAAGTAACAGAGGTCAAGGTATTGTAATAGCTCAGATGTGCGATGAGGTGCACTTAGGGGTACTAAAGCACTATAGAAAGACTATAAATGTAAAAGGAAAGAATGTATTCCTAAGAATGCTGGGTGCAAGAATTAATATCTCCCCTACCATATTTCTCCCTTTGTTACCTATATGCTATTATCAAGGTCAAACTAAGGACAAAAGAATCCTGGCGAAAGGACAGAGCTCTCCCAAGACTCATACAAAGGGACCCCAGAGGATGTAAGAAACCCTAGATGAGAGGCCACCCCACTTCACTTTACTATTCAAATTTGCCATAGACCACATTCATTGTAGTGCTGTTCTTGCCATGCTACTCTAAAAAGTCAAATTTTAACCCAAGGATATTCTTTCTCAAAGACCTGTGTTTTTCAGCTTCAGCAATACTGGCTGAAGATCAAGATCAAGATCCTTGAAATAACAGGATTATTCTTTAATACCCATTGTTCCTAACCCCAGCAACATGAATATTGATATCCCTGGTGAATTCTAGCTCTCAATTGCCAGCACAGAATAGAGAGTATATGCTCGTTAATAAAATAGTCATCAGTTGGTAGAAGAGCAAGGGGAATAAAGAAATTCTTTGTAAATTCTATTCATTTTCTGGCCACATTATTAGGAATGCCAAATTGACTAGTTGATGACATCTTTATTAGCTCATTTGTTACATAATCTAGACGGAATCATATGTCACACATGCATAGAGGTTTTAAGCATTATTCTGTAGTGATGCTGCTTGCTTATCCTTCCATTCTGAACACCAGTATCTTGGTTGCAAAGTTATTTAGGGTCAGTTAGTTCAGATACCTCTCAACTAAGCAACATATAAAGAAATTCTTGGGACGCCTGGGTGGCTCAGTTGGTTGGGCGCCTGCCTTCGGCTCAGGTCATGATCCCAGGGTTCTGGGATCGAGTCCCGCATCGGGCTCCTTGCTCAGCAGGGAGCCTGCTTCTCCCTCTGCCTCTGCCTGCCACTCTGCCTGCTTGTTCTCTCTCTCTCTCTGACAAATAAATAAATAAAATCTTAAAAAAAAAAAAAGAAAAGAAATTCTTGACTTAGGACTTGAGAAAGAGCTATGATTTGAGAAGAGAACCCAAACTATAGAATGAACTAGGCTTGACCAACTTAAGTATAAATATACACTAGGGAAACCATAATAAAAATATGCCCTGCAAGAGTTTTGGTGAAATGCCCAATATATCTCATTAATTATTTCAATTAGAGAATAAATAATTCTCTTGGTTAATAAATAATAGAAAACCCTGATTTAAAATGGCTTGGGAGATCCTCTCTACTTGATGGAGTGCTGCCCGAGTCACGAACTGATTAATAAAGCGGATCAGAGGAGCGCCTGGGTGGCTCAGGTGGTTAAGCATCTGCCTTCGGCTCTGGTCATGATCTCAGGGTCCTGGGATCAAGCCCCGCATCGGGCTCCCTGCTCACGGGGAGCCTTCTTCCCTCCCTCTCTGCCTACCTCTCTGCCTACTTGTGATCTCTCTCTCTGTCAAATAAGTAAGTAAATCTTAAAAAAATAAATAAAGCCAATCAGATTTTCAATAAATAATAAACTGCCTTAAGCATAAGGAAACATTATTTCACATGAATGGAAGTCCAGAAGTAGGGGAAGATTCAAGATTGGTTGATTAATAATTCAACAATGTCATCAAATCCTCAAGTTCTTTCCATTCACCCACACTGTCAATTTCAGCAGACTTTTTCTCATTGGGTCACAAGCCCCTTTCCTAAGCCAGTTACTGGCAAGGTGAGTGGAATCACCACAGTTAGCCTGGATTGATCATCTGGTGTGCGGGAAGGATAGTGAGAAGTCCACTGTAATGAACACTGGGCCAGGGCCCTACTGACAGAGGAAGCTGTTTCTCACCTCATCTTGTCCATGTCCTAAGATTCTTCTGCCCCTCAACTCTGTCACCCTTGCTCCTCTGTCCACTCCAGACTGGCCCATGCTAAAGTGTTTTCATTCCGATCTGATGCTTGTAGAACATTCTCATTCTTTTCATTTCTTCGTCTGCAATTATTAAAAGTACAGATTTTACGACCAACTGGTGATTGGTTGCCAAAGGGGAGGTAGGTAAAACAGAGCAAGGGGATTAAGAGCACATTTATTGTGATGAGCACTGGGCAATGCATAGAATTGTTAAATCATTATATTGTACACTTGAAATTACTATAACACTGTAGGTTATTTATTACTTCAATAAAAAATACAGGTTTTATATGAGAGGATCTTCATCAGTTTGATGTCTGTACCTCGTTACTTCTGTTCCTATAAGCTGTTAAGATTTGTGCGGAACTGTACCTCAGGGAGGGGGAGCTCTTTGGCCTTCTCTTTAAAAACAGGCCTATAGGGGCACCTGGGTGGCTCAGTGGGTTAAAGCCTCTGCCTTTGGCTCGGATCATGATCTCAGGGTCCTGGAATCGAGCCCCGCATCGGGCTCTCTGCTCAGCAAGGAGCCTGCTTCCCCCTCTCTCTCTGCCTGCCTCTCTGCCTACTTGTGATCTCTCTCTCTGTGTCAAATAAATAAATAAAATCTTTAAAAATAAATAAATAAATAAAAACAGGCCTATATTATCTGCCTTTAAAAATAAAATTCTCTTTGCCTTACTGTGGAAGAAAGGATAGGTGCCTTCTCAAGGATATTTCATTATCCCCCAAAATATGTTCCCTGTGTTTATTATTATTATTATTATTATTATTATTTTGGTATACCACTTGCAAATGTACTCTTTGGCCTCAGTAAATACAGCTACAACTAACCAGTGGCTGCCTCCCTGAGGTTGTGTTGTTTAACTGTTTTATGTCCACTTACGTGTGGATTTTAAAGACAAAGTGGTTATATTTCCTATTGTTTCAACAAATTATAATTATATAAGATTATCAAATCATATGACTTGAAGGCAGGTAGGCCAAATTATAATTATTTTTCATTTAATTATGAATAAAGTTTGCCTAGAAATAAAAAATAATCATTTTTGGGATACCGGGCTGGCTCAGTCGGTTAAGTGTCTGCCTTTAGCTCAGGTCATGATCCCAGGGTCCTGGGATCGAGTCCCTTATTAGGCTCCTTGCTCATCAGGAAGCCTGCTTCTCCCTCTGCCTGCTGCTCCCTCTGCTTGCATGCTCTCTCTCTCTCTGACAAATAAATAAAATCTTTTAAAAAATAATCATTATTATTACTCAATAAATAATAAAAATAATTTTTATCTCAGCAAATAAGCTGAAACTGGACAGTTTTCTCATATTTTGTGTTTTACTTTATATATGATGCTACACCTATAAGAAATTAATGAGAATTTTTTCTCATGTTCTTTTTTTTAAATATTTTATTTATTTATTTGACACAGAGAGAGAGATCACAAGTAGGCAGAGAGGCAGGCAGGGAGAGGGGGAAGCAGGCTCCCTGCTGAGCAGAGAGCCCGATGCGGGGCTCGATCCCAGGACTTTGAGATCAGAGTCTTTAACCTACTGAGCCACCCAGGCACCCCTTTTCTCATGTTCTTAACATAGACTATAATGCCTCTCAACCTCCTCAAGGAAACAGATTTCCTACAAAATGCTTCATAGTGTTAATTGAGGTCTGAAGACACCAGAAAAGCTTCTAAATTCAGAACAGGTCAGGAGAGTTTCTTTTTTATTGTCCCTTTCCACTTCTACTGTCTGTAGTCATTATTCCTTTTCCATTGTCCCCTTCTGGAAAGCAGAAAAAACACTGCTTCCCCATAGTCCCTCAGGGAGACTAGGTTTAATTAAAGTCTGAAAGGCACATTTGAAAACGAGGACTATTAAACCAGAAATAATTTGAGAAGTGTTTGACCCCAATCTGAGTATTACCAGTAGTTGAAAGAGAGAAGAAAAAAGTAGAATAAGAAAAAGAAAGGAATCGGGGAAATATTAAACCTAATGGTCAGTTACCAAGTGCCATCAGGGGTGGGGTTCCCTGGGCACCACTTGGTGGGAAGGGATGGGAGGCTCTGTTGGCCATTCGTTAGCTATTGTTCTGGAAAACCCAAATTAAACATCCTTATAGACGTACGGGGTCATCACATGTAATTGAGTGAGTCCTGGATAGACCAGCAGTAAAATCATCCCGAACAAAAAGCTTTTGCACTCGTGTCATGTGCACATGCAAAGCAGCATTCCATACTTTACTCAGCCACTTGAGGGAGGCTAATGAGGTAGGCATCTCCCATCGTGGGCCATGTCTCTGGAAAGATCTATGTCTTCTCGTCCTCCTCTATCTGAGATGCTACACGCCATTTCTTGGAAATTTGTTTCTTGTGCTATTGTCTATTTTTGTTTTCTCTTTGATTTTCTCATTATTTTCCACTCTGCACAGAAGTTAAGCCTCAGAATTAATTTATCAAGCATGATATCCATTAGTGGGATTACCACTTGAGAACTGCCCAATTTTTCAGTATATTCATCAATCTGTTAATTGAAGAGTTGGCAGCCATTGTACTTGAACTGTAGTATTGAACCCTAGGAAGATGCCGTTATCAGATGAAATTTTCCAACCACGGAGGCTGATATTCAGTGTTACTTTCACGTTGGTTTTTGGTAGCTAGTGCATACTGAAGGGTCGTGGAAACTTAGTTTATGGTCCTTTTTTGGATTTGACCTTTTTTTTTTTTTTAAGACTTTTTAAAAATTTTGTTTATTTTAGAGACACAGAGAGAGAGAGAGATCGGGGTGAGGAGCAGAGGGAGAGGGACAAACAGACTACTCACTGAGCCTGAGCCCGACACGGGGCTTGATCCCATAATCCTGAGATCATGACCTGAGCCAAAGTCAAGAATCTAATGCTTAACTGACTGAGCCACCCAGGCACCCCTGGATTTGACCTTATTTTAAGAACAGTCACAACCTGTAGTTGGCAACTTTTCATTGGCAATATATCCTTGTCTGCTATCCAGGACTTAGTTTAAATTAACAAAGATATTAATAAGCAAGAAAGTAATTAGAAGTAAAGGGCAATCATGGGTTGATACACAGTTTAGAAGAAATTATCTAAAACAGAGATTGCCCTGTGTTCTAATTGTTCCTGAAGTGTCGTAAAGTTGAAGTTGAAACTAAAATGAAAGTTTAGAAGTCCTTTGCTCTACTAAATATCTTCTACTTTCTCCCACTTTAAAGCCTAAGGGAATAAGGGTTTTCAAAACTTAACTTGAGGGTTTTTACTTTTCTGTTTTACATTAAAATGCTCTCATCTCTAACTTTACTATTGATACCTAAAAAACGGATACAGCTCACATGAAACAACCCTTCATGAATTATTTACCCGATGAGGAAAGAGAATATTCCTAGTCTACACAGATGTATACCTTATAGCAACTGATTTAGTACCATATGCCTTAGGGACATTCATAAAGGATCAGCAAATGTCAACGAAACATCCATGGTAAAGATAATAAATGACAAAATGCTGTTGTATTTGTATAAGATTCTGGAAGGTCTATCTGAACTCACCTTAGAATGATGGTTAAAAGGAAGATGATATTATCCCTTCTCTTTAAATCTGCAAAAGAATTCTTATAAGATGATTTATAATTTTTAAATTTGTGAGCATTTTAAGCAAGTAAGAGCAATTAACACTATTCCCATATTACTATTTACTTCCCATATACACCAGCGACCAAAAGTCTCTAAGAGGCTAGATAAGAACCAAGAAAGTACCATAGGGCACAAATGTCACCAGAGATAGGTTAGTGAGTCTCATAAAAATGCAATTTTTGTTTCTGTCCAAGGAATTCTTCTAACTATGACTGTGAATTTGAAAATAATTGTGAAGTCGACAGAGGTGTATTAATTGTCCAAGTTAGTTAGCTGAATTTTCTCTGGTTTAACCCTTATATTTCAGGCTAGAACATGTTTATCTTTATATTCTAATGAAGTCTCTCTAGTGAAATAACTGGCTCTAGCAAATTACTTAGGGAATCGAAGACTTTATTCTAAAAAACAACAGACACATGGTTCCTGGGTTTTCCTCAATTAAATTGTGCCACACGAAAGGGAAAAGAGTGTCTCCCTGGTTTACAAAATACATTATTCCCCGTTCCCCAGGAAAGAAACAAAGCTGGAAACACACAGTGTCAGGAGCAGTGAGAATCCGTGTGTAACTGAGACACAAAAATTCTGGCTTGTTTTTCTACTTGCAACACTGACTTATCTCACAAGATCCTTACCCTGCCGGTCTCCCTGGCTCCATCAAATGCGGTTCTTTCCACTTGTTCAGATATAGTGGCATAAGCTTAAGGCCTGGAAGTGCCAAACAGGAACCATGGCAACCTCGAGCGATGGCAAGATGAACACATCTTGCACAAAAATGGAACTCCTCCTTTCGGCTTTTGGCCCCTAGAGGAAATATTTACATCTTGGATTTCAATCCTATGAATGCAAATATTGTCTAGTTATTTACAGGGTGTAACACATTGCGTTTCCATTGTTATCTCAACCAAAATAGGTTGGTGACTAGGAAAACAAACAATTGCAGGGAGGCAGGCAAGAGCGCTGTAGATTTCAGGAAGGATGAGAACGGCCTGGCCCAAGCTTCGAGTTTGTCTAGAAGAGGAATAAGATGGGAGGCTGGAAAAGCAGATGGGAGAGAGAACGGAGAGCCTTGAATGTCAGCCTGATCAAGGCAAAAAACATTAGCAAAAGTTTATACAACACTGAGGGTGCACCAGGCATAATGCCTAGACTTGACATGGGTTCTTTTCTTCATTCTTCACAATGAGGGCTGTGGATCAGTCGCTTTGCACCGTTACCATGAGAACTCTTATCCCCCTTTCACAGAGTTTGGAGAACTTAGATAATTTGCCCAAGGTTACATAGCTGGGAAGTGGCCAAGCTGGTTTTAGAATCCAGGTCACTCTGACTCCCTAAGGTGAGCTCTTGGATCGCCAAGAGTTTGGGTTTTATCCGACAGGTTTGGGAGTCTAAAAAAAAATTGTCAAAATTAGGTATGCCAGGATGATCAAACAATTCAGCAAAACTGACTGCGAAAAACAACTATCTTCTCTCCTTGTCCCACAATTATTTTTTTTCCTCCCAGAGACAATTTTAACTCTGATTCTTTCTCTTTTTACATTTACCTCCAGGGGCTCCTGGGTGGCTCAGTCTGTTAAGTGTCTGCCTTCGGCTCAGGTCATGATCCCAGGGTCCTGGGATCGAGCCCCACCTGGGGCTCCCTGCTCATCGGGGAGTCTGCTTCCCCTTCTCCCTCTGCTGCTCCCCCAGCTTGTGTTATCTCTCTGTTAAATAAAAAAAAAAAGAAAAAAAGAAAGAAAATAAATAAGTGAATATAATCTTTAAAAAAATAAATTTACCTCTAAATCTTTAAATAACATTACTGGACTACAACTGAAGTAACTACTTTTTCTTGATTTTTTTTAGTATTACATATTGTCTATTTTTATCATGCAAGATAAGGATTTTGCTGTCTTCCTCCACTTCCCTGCCTGTATCACAAACATACATCCTTCATGTGAACTTGTGATTTTTTAAGCCATATATTTCCTTGTTTTCACTAGGTAAATACTATTTATAATTGAGCCAAGTGGTACTAACTGATATTATTACTTTTCCTTTCTTCAATAACATTTTGCTTTTCCTCGATCTAATATATATATTTTTAATTGTTTAGTTTTGTGCCCCCAAGCAGTCCCCAAGAGGTGTAACTCTCTTCTTAATAAATTCAAATATGCTAGGTGTGCTAATCAATTTCATACTCTTGGAGACTTCTGTCTCAGGGTCCTCTGACCTTATTAATTTGGACTGATTACTCTCTCCATCCCAGATGTGTCCTGGGATCTCACTCCATCCTGCTAAGTATTCTCTTTGCCTGTCTCTCTCTCTCTCTCTCTCTCTCTCTCTTTTAAAGATTTTATTTATTTATTTGTCAGAGAGAGCATGCCCGAGCAGGGGGAATGGCAGGTAGACGGAGAAGCAGGCTTTCCACTGAGCAGGGAGCCCGACACGGAACTCGATCCCAGGACCCTGGGATCATGACCTGAGCCGAAGGCAGATGCTTAACCGACTGAGCCACCCAGGCGTCCCTGCCTGTCTCTTTAGTTAGAGTCCTGGATTCCCAAATCTCCCCTCCTCTTCTTCCTTTGTTTACTCCTTTTCCTGGAGAAGTACATCCTTCACAACTTGCTGAGAAAAAGTGGTTGAGAAGTGAACTTCAGAAAACTTTTACTTATAAAAACTTCATTTTCTACCCTTACATTTGCTGGGTTTGGTTGGAAATAGAATTCTGGGTAAAAATATTATGTGTCCCCAGAGTTTTGAAGGCATCGTTTTATTGCCCTTGGCTGATGCCATCGAGAAGCCTGAAGTCAGTCTGATTCTTGATCATTTGTATGTAATCTATCCATCCTACTCACCCCAAGTTTTATCCTCTTATCTTTGATTCCTTAAATTTCATGATGAAATTACTTGGTGTGGATAGATATTCATCTGCTGGACTGGGAACTTGGTAAAAGTTTTCAATCTGGAAACTCATAACTTTTAATGCTCAGAAATATTTTGAATTATTTCTTTGATAATTTCCCCTCCTCTATTTTCTATTTTCCTTATGGAAATCTTATTTAGATTTGATCCTCCTAAAATGACCTCTTTTCCCCCCTTGTCAATTTTCCATCTCTCGTCATTTAGTTTTACTTTCTTAGAGATTGCTTCAACTCTATCTTGTAACCCTCTTACTGAGTTTTCAATTTATGTTATAATTTTGATCATTTCAAGGAGCTCCTTTTTGTCCTCTGAAGGCTTTTTCCCTCCTAATAGTTTTTCTTGTTATGTGGTCAAATTATTGTCTTTTATCTCCCTGAGAATCTTAATGATTGTTTTTTTGTTGTTTCCTTCTCCCTAAACTGTTTTTGTTTCCTCTAAAGGACTTTCCTCAGATGTCTACTGATTCTTGATTAACTGTTCTTTCTTTAGCATGGAGCATTTAGACAATCTTTTTATTTTTATTTTATTACTATTTTTCTTAAGTAATCTCTCCACCCAACATGGGTGGTATTGGGGCAATTTGGTCGAGCAGTTTCACTGGGGAACCCAAGGGCTAAATTTTATGTGTCACCTTGGCTAGGCTTGGCTTGGCCCGGTTGTTTGGTCAAATACTACTCTAGACATTGTTGTGAAGTCATTTCATAGATGTGATTGTCATCTACCATCAGTTGACTTTACAGGAGATTATCCTGAATAATGTGGGTGGACCTCATCTAATAGGTAGAAGGCCTAAAGAGCAAAAAGCTTCCCAGAGAAAAGTAATTCTGCCTCCAGACTGTAACGAAGAAATCCTGCCTCAGTTTCCAATCTATTGGCTTGTCCTACAGATTTCAGAATCAAGACCACGACATCAACTCTTGCCTGAGTGGCCAGCCTACTGGACTGCCCCGTGGATTTAGCGTTTTCTGGCCCCCTACAATTGCATGAACCAATTCCTTAAAATAAATCTCTTAGTATAAATATACATATATCCTATTGATTCTGTTTCTATGGAGATCCCTGACTGGCACAGGGAGCCTCTGTTGTCTGTATATTTAGGCTTTGCCTTTTGGGCTAATCAGATTTCTTTAAAAAGACTCTTATGGTCTCTTGACTAAAATGGCAGCCTGACTACCAATAGGATGAGAAGCTGCAGGATTTTTCTTAGTCCTCCGATTTCATTGTATTACCCCAAACTTAAACCGTAATGAAACTCTGATTTATCTTCTCCCAAGAATAAAAACCCCTTTCCTGAAAAATTATGACCTTCATGTGGAGGAAGAGAAGACCTTACCACCTGAATCTCTGAGTCCATTCATTTCCCATGTTAACTTAGAAGTTCTTGAATATATATTCTAAAAGTATTTTAAAAGTTATTACCCCGTAAATTAATAAAAAGGTTTGATGAGTTTCGGCAGAATTTCTGTTCTATTTTTGCTGCTCTAAGAAAATACCACCCATTTCCCTCATTCTCAACGCTCACTGTCACAAAAATAGAACCCATCAGTTGCCCCCCAAAACCTCTTCATTACTTCTCCTAAATTCGTAGGGGTCTCTCAGTCATTCTGTCGCAAGCTCAACAATGCATCGATTCTTCTTTCTTCCCTTTTATCAGCTGGTCAACAAATTCCTTCCTTTCCCTTTTTTAAAGGTTTCGCTCTTTCTTTTCATTATCTTTGCCACAATTGTATTTTAGACCTTTGATTTTTCTCCCTCTTGGAGTCTCGTGTGCTCTCCTGACTCCCTGACTTACGTTTCTGACCCTCTAGTTTTTCCTGCATTTTACAGATGATCTTGGCTTCTCAAAATAATGTTTTTTACCATGCTGCTCTCCTTTGCAAATACTTTCGTATTAACTTCTATTTTAAAATGATGAGCTGAGCACACGTTTACTTCAATTTCTTTCCTAAGCCCCTCAAAAATGACAGCAAAAGGTTAAAAATAAATAAATGTAAACCAGGTACACACTCGTGATGACAAACATCATCAACATTTTGAAAACTGTAAAGCAGATGGATAAATGATAACTGTAGACTTGTGAAAAGCGAATCCCAAACCAGCAGGGAGAGAAGTCTGGAAGCGACCTGATTTATACCAGATCATCTCGGAAATGCTTAGGAACTGGAATCTCAGGAACTTTGGACATTGACGGTAAACATGCAGCTGACAATGAGTGGGTTGCTTGAAAGCCTGCATTAGAAGCCACCAGGGACTTGGATCCCCTCCTCTACTGCTGATTTCTCCCTCTCTTTTCTACATGGCAGCGGCAAAAGGTACGATGCTTCCCACTTTAAAACAAGGCTGGTGATGATAATAAGCGTACTCTTGTTGGAGTTTGGAGAGGGTTTTCGGAATATCAGGAAGATATTCTGCTTTGAGAGAACCAGTGACTGGGGCAGAGAAGAAGAGGAGAAAGTTCTATAGCCATAGAACAAAGAACGGTAGTTGCTTAGCCTTCCCGCTGGCAAGAGCGGGTTTCAAGCTCACGGTCAGGCAAGTGGGGGGAGGGGAATAACTGACCCAGGGGCCACACGGAGTCGGAGGCATGGGTATAGGAGTGTTAACAATACTGACTCCATCTTTGGCCTTCCATCTTGTTCATGTCCGCCAGATGACCTCCCTTGGGGCTACACGTTCTAGGCCCCTTGGAGATTAATGTACGCCCTGACCAAAAGGAAGGCTCGCTCTCATCTTCCCTCTGGTGCACAGATGGCACCACTTTAGACAGCTACCTTTGACCTCACCACACTGACCTGTGACCTCTCCCTTCAGTCTATAAAATCTGTAGATTAAGGTCCAGACTTTGAGGAAAATAGCTGTATAACACTTGGATTGTTGTCCACCTGATCCTTCCTGTAAGTTACCCTGAATAAAACTCTATAAATGGTATTGTTTCTTTTTCTGTCTCAGTCTTCTGGGACTGACTGGAAGGTTCTTTACTGTCTCTCCTCCACCTTCTAACAGTGGGCCACAACAGAAGTCCACTTAGGTGAGGGGGAGTCAAGGAGGGACTCCCTGTTTTCAGCAAAGTGAGTAGTGTTTGAGGAGAAATGAAAAGCTGTCAATTAACCAAATGTGGTAGGAAGAAAGTGAGACAGATTTTAAATATTACTAAGCGGTGTAAGCATTCAGGCAAAGTCTGACAACTAAATTTATAGAGGGCTCTAATTAGTTGGTTCTACATTTATCATCTGGGGAAAGGATTGGAGAAAGCAGACAGGATGATCCAGAAAATCTCATATATATGAAAAAAGTTACATGAAAAAAGTCACCAAAATGTTAATGACAGTTACCTCAAGGATGGGATTTCAGGTGATTTTGTCGTCGTTTTTTATTTTCTTCCTTATACTTTTACGCATTCTTTAAATTTTTTAAATAGTCGGGATGCCTGAGTGGCTCAGTCAGTTGAGCGTCTGCCTTGGGCTCAGGTCATGATTACAGGGTCTTGGGATCAAGTCCTGAGTTGGGCTCCTTGCTCAGCAGGGAGCCTGCTTCTCCCTCTGCCTGCTGCTCCCCCTGCTGTGCTTGCGTGCTCTCTCTCTCTCTCTCTGGCAAATAAATAAATAAAATCTTTAAAAAAAAAATGGGCAAATATTATGTATAATTAGGAAAACAAGCTGCTTCAATTGAGAGAGAAAAAAAGAAAAAGAGTTTCTTAATAGGGAAAGAGGTAAAAAAGGAATACAGGACTTGCAGGAGGCACAATGAGTAGTACTTTAAGGCATCAGTGATGGAAAAAAAAAAATACCAGGAAAAGGGGGTAAAGATAAGATTAGATAACACTGTACAGGCAATCAAATATCAGCAAAGAGAATTGATGGACTGAAAACTTTGGGAGACTCTCTGTCCCAGTCAGGGCAGCCACTAGGCTATATGACATGTTTATGTTAACTAAAAACAGAAAAAAGAAGAAAATAATTACTTCAACCACTACTCAACCCCTTGGTCTGACACCTTTGTGCAGTGCATGACCTCTACAGCTGTACCAGATGGTCCTGGATCCAGTGAGGAAAACAGGAAGTCTGGCAAAATGATGACAGAGCTATGGGGAATTAGCTCAATATGATGATGATGTTTAAAGAATTAAAATGAAGTTCTGAGAAGCCAGTGTTTAAAATGGCTTACTCTAGGGACTCCTCAGTGGCTCAGTCAGTTAGTGTCTGCCTTTGGCTCAAGTCATGATCTCAGGGTCCTGAGATCCAGCCCCACATCGGGCTCCCTGCTAAGTGGGGAGCCTGCTTCTCCCTCTCCCTGCCTGCCACTCCTCCTGCTTGTGCGTTCTCTCTCTCTGTCAAATAAATAAGTAAAATCTTAAAAAATAAAATAAAATAAATAAATAAAATGGCTTAGTCTTGGGGCACCTGGCTGGTTCAGTCAGTATGGCTCATTCACTCAGGTCCTGTGCCTCAGCTGAGAGGGCTGGAAGAGTTGGCAGCTGGCCAGCATCACACTCTCTCTACACAAGTGTTTCATGTAGTTGCATTTCTTACATGACTGCTGGTTTCCTCCAGAGAGAGGGTCCCAAGAGGGACCATGCCCACCAGTATAAACAGAAGCTCTAAGACTTCTTATGAAAGTCTTGAATGTCACACGGTGCCACTTTTTTTTGTAGTTATTATTATTTTTTAAATTTTATTTATTTATTTTCGAGAGAGAGAGAGGGCGAGAGAGCACAGGAGTGGGAGTAGAGGCAGAGGGACAGGGAGAAGCAGGTTTCCCACTGAGCAGGCAGCCCGATGCGGGACTCAGTCCCAGGACCCTGGGATCATGACCCAAGCCAAAGGCAGACGCCTAACCAACTGAGCCACCCAGATGCCCCTGTAGTTTTTATTATTAAAGTATAGTTGACATACAATGTTATATTGGTTTCGGGTATACAACACAGCGATTCAACAATTCTGTACATTACACAATGCTCACAATGTAATTGTAGTTACCATCTGTCACCATACAATATTATTAGAAAATTACTGACTGTATCCTCTATGATGTACTTTTCATCCTCATGACTTGTCTATGTTATAACTGGACTTTTGTATCTCTTAATCCCCTTCATCTATTTCACCCATCCCCCACTACCTCCGCTCTGGCAAATACCAGTTTGCTCTCTGTACATGTGAGTCTGTTTCTGAGAGTCTGTTTCTGAGAGTTATGTTATAAAAACCACCTCAAATATAGAATCTTATCAGGTAAGAAGTTGCCTCATGAAGATGGATTAGATGATCTGTCTGCATACATTGTGTACCTAAGATATGGTGATTTATAAGAAATATACATGGCCATTCAGATGACCAAAAAAATATTTCTCATATATATTTGGTCTTTGTTTATGGTTCCTGGCTGGAAGTTCCTAAAACTCTTGGAACTTCCTGTGATAAGAGAGAGCCAGGTGTCTTTTGTTATGTTAATGAAGCGACTTCTGGAAAGCCTTTAGGTAACCTAAGGATGGGGGCGGGTTGCCCATAGAACCAACCTTGTGATTAGAGGGTCAATGCCACCCCCAGCCCTACCTCTCGGGTGAGTGTAGAGTTGCTGGAGATTGAATCAGTCAATGGCCAACTATTTAACCAATCATATGTATGTAATGAGGCCTCCATAAAAACCCGAAGGATGACATTCAGAGAGCTTCCAGGTTGGTGAACACATGGAGATTTGGGGAGAATGGAGAGGGCATGGAAGCACCACATCCCTTCCCACATCCCTTGTCCTCTGCATCTCTCCCATCTGGCTGTTCCTGATTCCTATCCTTTTATAATAAAATGGTCATCTAGTAGGTAAAGTGTTTCTTTGTGTTTTGTGAACTGCTCTAGCAAATTAATCAAACCTGAGGAAAGGGACATGGGAGCCTCTGATCTATAGCCAGTCAGTCAGAATCACTGGGGACAATCTGGGCTTTGACTAGCATCCGAAGTGTGTGGCAACGTGGGAAGGCAGTCTTGTAGGACTGAGCCCTTAACCTGTGGAATCTGATGCTGTCTCCAAGTAGATGGTGTAAGAATTGAGTTGAATTCTCAAACACCCTGCTGGTGTCTGAAAATTGCCTGGTGCTGTGTTGGAAAGACCCTCTCCCCCACCTCCACCCCCATGCAGGAATTGGGTCCAGGAACCCAAAGTAGTACAATAATGCTCTGTATAAATTAGGATTGCTTTTAGCTGCAAGTAAGAGTATACCTAGTTAAAAGTGGCTCATATGAATGGGTGTTTCTTGTTTTCTATGTAGGAAGTCTGGTGGTGGTTCAGGGCTTGGCTCAGCACCCCAACAACAACAAAGCCTCTGTCTGTGGTTTTCTTGGTTCTTCACTTATACTTATCTCCTCACAGTTGCAAGATGCCTGTGGCACCTCCAGATATCACATCCACATTCAAAGCAAGTAGGAAGAGAAAGGGGCAAGTGGTATAGTCAAGTCAATTTCCTTTTATCAGGAAGGAAAAAGACTTTACAGAAATTCCACCCTCCTCAGAGCTCTACTTAGATCTCATTGACCAAATTTGGAGTACATGGCCAAACTAGCTAAAAGAGAGGATGGGAAAGCTGAAATAACATTGTCATGTGTGTGTGGAAAAATCTTGATCCATTGCTCTGGCTGGGGATATTACTGTCCTGAATAAAACTGGAATTCTATCAGCAAAGAAGAAGGGGTTGGGTAAGCAAGCAAGAATTTGCTTTGTCTTCTGCAGTGGAGGCATTGGTCGAATTCCTAACCTGTCCAATGGCAGAGGAAGAAGTTCTGAGGTCTGCATTGCTCCTCAGAGCCGTCCCATTAATAAACAATTATTGAGTCAGACCATTTTCCTGCATGGTGCTAGGCACTAGAATCTGGGAGAAACAACTGTCAATTCCTAGCAGAACTGAAATAGTGCCTGTATCCAGTGCCTAGCAAAGTGCAAATATTTGTTTCATAATGAGTGATCAAAGCAACTCTGATGCTATAACTCTATAAAGCAATGAAAAAACATTATAGTATGAACGGAGTATTTTCCCCTTTTTCGTTTAAGAAATAACTCTACAAAAAAAAAAAAAAAGAAAGAAATAACTCTACATTCTCTATCATAGTCTATCATGTGCCAGAATCTAGAGCAGCAGCATCCAGCAGAACTTCTTGCAAAGACAAATATGTCCTATATTTTGCGTTGTCCAATATTGTAGCCACTGACCACATGTGGCTATTAAGCGCATGAAATGTGACAAGTGCAACTGAGAAACTATTTTAAACTTTTATTTAATTTTCAATTAATAAAATTTAAATTTAAGTAGCCACATGAGCCTAGTGGCTACTTGTTACTGAATCAGACAATGCAATTTAAAGGGCTTAATTGTTATTAGTTCTGTAAGTAAAATAAGTAATATTAGTAAAAATAAGAATCTGATGTGAATCTATTTCCTTCACTTGCATTGTTATCGGAGCAAACTGAGATCACCTTAATTCTTTCCTCTAATATTCTCAACATACATGCATGATTGCTTTTCAAATGAAATTATTTTATCAAGGGGCGCCTGGGTGGCTCAGTGGGTTGAAGCCTCTGCCTTCAGCTCAGGTCATGATCTCAGGGTCCTGGGATCGAGCCCCGCATCGGGCTCTCTGCTCGGCTGGAGCCTGCTTCCTCCTCTCTCTCTGCCTGTCCTGCCTGCCTCTCTGCCTACTTGTGATATCTCTCCGTCAAATAAATACATAAAATCTTTAAAAAAAAAAAAGAAATTATTTTATCAAAACTTTCAAGCTTAGAATTAATTACTTACAGATGACGAAAGTATGTAACTAAGATCTGATAAGAAACATGAATCTGGCTTATGCATTTTTTACTTATATGAAATTGTAATTGTTTTTATATGATTATATACAAATTCCAATACAGCTGTTAGTCCCTGTGTGGGAAAGATTATCTTCCATTTGCACTAAACATACACACCGATACTCCATCAACATTGCTAAGTTCCTCCTGTATGATGCTTGCTCTCACCCTCTACAGTTGGTACTTAACTACTTACTACTCTATAAAATTTATTGAATAGCTGTTTGCATTGCCATCTAAATATTGTTTGGTTTTTTTTCCTTCTAAATGTAGGGATACTTCATCTCTCCAATTTTCAATCCTAAGCTTCCTGCGGGCAAGGTATATTTCAGATTTTGATGGAAAAAAAACATGGACTTGGAGTCAGGTTATGGAAATTTGGACAATCTTTTTTGAGCCTCAGATTTTTGCATCTGTGAAATAGGAATAATAAATAATAAATACTGGTTTCATGGAGTTCCTGTGTGGCATCAAATAGTGCATGTGAAGTTCTTGGTGAAGGCCAAAGCACCATGTCACCCCTCCATACTCTATTTCTTTGTGTTCTTCTCAGCCAAACCACAGTAAAAGCTAACTGAATATTCATTGACTGAGTGATAAATGGATGTAGAAGACAGAAAAATTATAGTTTTCAATGATTTTTTTAAACCAGCAACTATCAGGTGGCTGGGGCCACTCATGTGCATGAGTCCTGTGGTTTCTTTAGCAATTTCATGGCCTCTATCCCTGACGAAATGATCACAAGCCTGGATGAGCTTCTAAAGGGTGTGTCTGGTCAATTACCCACAAGCAGCAGAGACCTACCTTCCTTAAGTGGTTGAGACAATAATAGGCTTACAACGTCCATCACTAGAACTCTAGAGAGGGGGCAGGCCCGGCTTAGCTTACCACAGTGCCACTGTGATGGCATCAAAGACCCGAGTGCTTTCCTTCTTTCTGTTCAGCAGCTTAGCACCCCCAGTGTGTGTGGCCAGTATCCCCTCCCCTGGCCCCCACAGATGACAGCAGCTCTAGGCCTCACGTGCCGGTATCAAGATGTCCAGCAAAGGAAAGAAGTATGTCCTCTTGTGCAACTTATTTATTTTTAATAATGAGGAAAAGCTTTTCCAGAGTTTCTGTAGCAGACTTACCCTCAGGTAAGGACTGGGTCAAGGCACCAATGCCTAAGCCAGTTACTGGCAGAGAGAAGACTATTGTGATTGCCTCTGATTGATGTTTCACGCCCCAGAGCTGCAGAGCAAACACCAGAAGGGGTAGGGGGTGGAATGGCTCTTGGGGAGACAATGCACAGTGTCTACCACAAGACTGACACCCATTATTCTTTGCTAGCCATGCTGAACCTTGACCTTATACTGATGGGGCTCCAGGGGGACCTCAGACATGGGAAAGCGGCTCTCACCTTTATCCAAGCCTACGGGTGTAATGGGCAGAGGAGAAGAGTTTGTACATCTTACCTCTTAGCTTCGATTGTGCTTCCTGGGAAGAAGGAGTCTTTGGCTTTAAGTCTGCTTTCCAGCTTTTCCAGGTCTAGGCAAAGAAAAGATGAAAGAGGGGAAATTGGGAATTACTTGAGAACGAAGACACCTTATTATCATTACTATTATTATTATCACTATCATTATTATCATCACTATCACCTTTGTTGTCATCATCATTGTTGCTAGCATCATCGGGGGCCCTTATGAAATGCCCACTTGTGAAGACACTATTCCCTGTTGGGCAGAATCGCCTGGGTCAGCATGGCTTCAACCCTTGTTCTAAAGGTGCGCATTTAACAGAGGACTTTGGCATGAAGGACCCACTCCCATGGGCATTCAAGAGGCTTTAGGGGTCTAGGCACACCTATAGGGCAAGCCGTGAGTTTTGCTGAGTCCCACTCACATCCCACAACATCAGCTGCGATCCTTTCCTTTCTCCCACACAGATGAGGACACATCAGTGGCTCATGATACCAGAGTTGAAAGCTACTGCTTTGGGATTTACAACCCAAAATAATTAATAATACAGATAAAAATTCTGGCAACATGCAGAGAGTAAGATTTTTTTTTTAAGTGAATAGAACCATTGAGCAGTTCTATTATGTGCTGGTCATAAGCAGGTGTCTATGTGGAAGAAAGAATGGACAAAAGTAGAGTACCTCTTGGAATATGAAAAATGTCACTTCTCAAATAATTCCAGAAATGCCTGTTTGTGAATATGTACTCCATGTTCTTAGACTGATAGATAATCTTGGGCATCGGTGATGAAGTCACTCCAAAAATTGCTGTGTATTTTGTGTATTATATTCAAATACACAAAATTCATTTCCCTACCACCATTGTACCTTACTCTTCTTACTTCTTATTTAAGTATAAGTTAGCTGGGGAGTGGGAATCTACCTTACTGAAGATAAGATTTGTTGTATTGGCCCTATTAAAATGTCAGATTTATCCATTTAAAAATTATTTGCCTAATTATAGAATAACATTCTTTGTTTGGTGAATGGTTTGGTGCAGTGCCCTTTGCACTGTATGCAATTAATAAATCCTTAAAAAATTATAAATAATAAAAGTAAAGCAAGTTTCTCATTGGGAGTCAATCTGTGTTGGTGCAATAACTATATTTGATATAACTATGTATTACAGGAATTTTTTCTAATGTATCTTAACTCCCAGCTACACACACTGTACCACAAACAAAATGGGAATAGGAGTTCCTTAAAAATTGGAATGAAAACAAAAAATCTATGCAATATGGAGGGAAAATTTCATAAATAAAATTATTTTTATTCAGCTTGATTTTTTTTTTTCCTGTGCTGTGGGTCAAACAAGAGGCTGTTACCAGGTAGAGACCGAAACCCTTCATTTGTGTTCATGGCAGAAGAGTGGAGAGTGGGAATTTCTTTTGTCCTCTTGAGACAGGCAGAGCATTCCCTTCATGGCTACCCTCGCCACTGTCACTCTGTGGTTCATCCTACTCCTCAGGGCCCAGAGGGAGCCACGGGCCTTATGGGTGCTGGTGCTACTTGTTCGGTAACGTCTCTGAACTCTGAAAGCTTTACCTCTCCTGTAACACCCCCAACACCTGGGTAGCACGGTGCGTGTTACACTGAAGGGACCCAACATGCACCAGAGTGGCATAAAGATTATTTCAAGCTAAAAACATCTGAGCAAACAGCCGCCACAGAAAGAAACCTTATCGGGGCGCCTGGGTGGCTCAGTCGGTTAAGATTCCAACTCTTGATTTCAGCTTGGGTTATGATCTCAACGTTGTGAGATCAAGCCTTACATTGGGCTCCTCGCTTAGCGCGTGGAGTCTGCTGGAGATTCTTTCTCTCCCTCCCCCTCCTCCCTTCCTGTTCGTCCTCTCTCGCTCTCTCTCTTTAAAAAAAAAAGAGAGAGAGAGAGAGAATCCTTAGCTTAAGCAGGACCTCCAGAAAAACACAGCCCGTAAGTCCCCTCTCCAGGAGATTCACAGCCAGAAAGCAGTCTTAACATTATCGTCTAGATGAGTAATTGCTTAACAAACTTTATCTGAAACCGTCATACTTTCCATCTGTTTTCCCGAGAAGCCCCTTCTCTCTGCTCCCTTCTTCCCATTTGGTATGTAAGCCCCTATCTCTTGCTGTTCTGGGAGCCATTTGATCTACAGGCTCCTGTGAACGTAAATAAACTTCTCTTTTCTCCTGATAATCTGTACTCAGGTAAGAAGAAGAAAAGTTTTCCCTCCCCGCAACATGACTTCACTTAACCCTTACAACAACCCTATTGTATTTTCATTTGCTGGGTGAGAAAATTGAGCCTCGGAAAGGTTCAGAAATTTTTACTAGGGTCACACAGCAGTTAAATGGCAGAGATGGGGTTTAAATGCTTATGACTTGAAAAAGAAAAAACACTGCCCATTTTTCCGGTTTGCTAAGTACCCAGTGATGGGGTCCTGGAATAGCCAGGTGAGTGGTTCGATTTCCCTCTTTCCCTTGGATGTCTGCAGGCATGAGGGCAGAGCTGCAGAACCCAGTTGGAGGCAGTTGGGTCCAAGACCCCTCAGTGAGCGGTCTCAGAAGGAGCTCATCTGGAGTATAAGAACCTGTGGTCAGACTGCAAAGTGAGAAGGAAGACAGAAGATGCCACACATTAAGTATGGTCATGCACCAGCTTCAAGGCCCGGAGCTCTCCCTGAGAAATTGTTCTTGAACCCGCAGTTCACAGCCTTATTCTCATCATGACTCCCAGTGCAGGTGAGGTGCTTGGGCACCAAACCCCAAGAAGAGGAGCGGTGAAGTGATTTCCTATTCTTCCTGGCCCGTTAGTAACCCCCTCCGTCCTCAGTCTCTCCCCCAGGGACGCTCATTGGAATGGACAGGAATGAGAAAGACGTGATTTCCAGAATAACCATTCATGGGCTCACTTGTATTTCATAATAATAATGGTTGCTACTAATACAGCTAGAACTTTATTGGTAGTATTGTGTTGTGACACATATCCTGCAACTGATCCCCACACCCCAGGTTGTCTCAGCTAACTGGATTATCGAAAATCAGTAGTTTGGTCCACCAGGAAAGTGCCTATTTGCAATGGGACTGATCCAGAACTCTAAAAAAGAATGAGTAGCCACGTAGTGGCCGCCATGCCTCCTCTGCTCACTTTATTTGTGTTTCTCGGATCTGATCTCTCCAGGCTTCTTTAGCCCTTGCTCCTTCCCACCTTGGCACACAAAGATGAACACCAGTATGGAGAATCATACTGTGCAGAGAGCCCTTACCTCCTTTGCTAGTTTTGAATATGGAGGAAAAATTACAGCCCCCAAAATGAAGTTATCAAGCTACCAATGTATACCTGGGAAACAACGATCAAATTTCAGTAATAAGGAGGGAAACTTGGGAAAGTCTTAAATTGAGCAACAGCTTCTGTGGCCCTTGGGGCTGCCTCTGCACAGGCAGTTAATCATCTGCCTGAACAATCAAATCAATACTCATGACCTTTCCTTCAGCCGTCTTTCTCCTGCTGTTTCTCCACTCCTCCTACAGTCAAAAGGAAGATAATGGGATCATTTCCTTTAGAAAATAACCATGAATATGAAGCCAGTTCATAAACGATTTGTTATTAAAATGAAATTCCCTAGGGAAATTATGTTTAGATATCAAAATTATAAGGCTGATATTTGGCATTATTTATGCTTTACAGCATCTTCACATGTGTCTGTTGATCTGATCTATTATAGTTTCTATTACATTGTCTCATAGAGAATGCCAAATAAATTTCTTCTGGAAGAAGCAAAGTGTTCATTTCTGTATCCTCAATGTGCTGAGATGGGAAGGGTAGGTTAGTTGTTTAAATTTTCTCAAGTCAGTTCACTGAGCAAAATATCTAGTATCCTCCAGAGCATATTAGAGTAATATCTCTATTGACCTGTCCTGAAACTAAACTTAAAATACTCAAAACTTGGGTGACTTTCTAAAGTTCTTTGATATCCTCGAAAACCGAAATAGACTCTGCTAGATAGTTGTTTCTCAGAGCCGTCAAGAATTCATTATACCTGCAAAGAGGCCCACGCTGTTGGCCTTCTCAAGTTTCTCTTCGAAGAAACAATAAACAATCCCTCCCCGAAGAGAGGTAAGAATGAGTTTGCCTCTCAAGTTCAAAGGAGATGGGAAGTGTGAGGTGAGGCCAGGGAGCACTATGGCAAAGTAGGTGACTGAACTTGAAACCCATCCAACAGATATGTGTCAATGTTGACTGCACTTAAAAGGCAGACATCCCAAGACTACAGGTCCTCAAATTTCAGGGAAATTGAAGCGCTTTCCTTATTTGCCTTTAGCAATTCTCTGTTTTAATAGCAGCATGAAACTCTCCTATGACTAAACCTTTCTTGGCCATGAACAGCAATGGCTGAGTGGATAATCCTCTATTGAAACAGGGGCTGGTCATCTATTTTGTGATTTTCCAGGTGCTTTCCTCAAGGAAACCTTCCTTGCACTTTCATCAGGGAACGAATTCCCTAGCACTTGGGGCTCACCTTTAAGCACTCAGGATTGATTATTGGACATGCTGAGCTCGATGTTTCATGAGACTGGAATAGACATGGGAAACAGCAGTTGAGTATGGGAATGAAATTCAAAGACAGGTTAAGACTGAAAATGTAGACCGGAGCTTAGTGCTAACGATGGAGGTGCATGGCTCCGGCATGTACTACTCAAGTCTCCCAACCAGAGAACCTGCTGGGATGAACATAATTGGCATAGAGCCTTTTGCTCCTTCACTGCTGCCCAATGCAGCTCTCCCTGAGCCCCACCTCCTGGGGCTGCTCTTGCCCCCGGTGACTGAGGACAGGACACCCTGGGGGATTCCTGCAACACAGACTTTCTCAGCACCGCACTGCAATCCGAGGATCTCCCTACCTGATACTCCTCTGTCCTCACTCTCCTGTCACAAATGCATGATTGGCATGAGGGTCCCAAGGCGCTCCCTCTCTCCTGTATCCCCTCCGGGCATTTCTCCCAAGTAAGTCTGTCCCACATCCTGTTCCGGTTTGGTGTCTGCTTCTTGGTCTGAACCGACCCAGGTATCATCCATATATAGGTAGGCAATCATTAAAACCTGGAAGTAAATTAGATTTATCAGGGAGAACATACAGGTGAGATCAAGATAAATGAATTGTTAAAATGAATCGAAAGGTTGAGGGGAAAGCTAACATTTAGGTGCTGAAGTGAGGAGCTTCTGGGGCTTGGTTCCCTGGGTTGGACTCAGGCCCCAGCCATTACTAGTGTGCCACTCTGGGCAGATGGCTTGGCGTTTCTTTTTTTTAAGATTTTATTTATTTATTTGACACAGAGAGAGAGATAGCAGGAGAGGGAACGCAAGCAGAGGGAATGGGAGACGGAGAAGCAGGCTTCCCGCTGAGCAGGGAGCCCGATGTGGGGCTCGATCCCAGGACCCTGGGATCATGACCTGAGCCGAAGGCAGACGCTTAACTACTGAGCCACCCAGGCACCCACGGCTTATCATTTCTAAGCCTCACATTTTTTGGGAATAAGAGCAGGAGATACTAGTATTCATTAAAGTTTGTCGTGAAGACCAAAATGCAATAATTTATGTGAATTGCACAGAAAACTGCCCATACTGAGGGCATCATTGGGCATAATGGACCCGGAGCCCTTGGAGTCACCAGGAGTGACCACAGCAGAAAGAGGAGGACCGGGACGCCTGGGTGGCTCAGTTGGTTAAGGGGCTGCCTTCAGCTTGGGTCATGATCCCAGGGTCCTGGGATCTAGTCCCACATCAGGCTCCTGGCTCAGCAGGGAGCCTGCTTCTCCCTCTGCCTCTGCCCGCCACTCTGCCTGCTTGTGCTCTCTCTCTCTCTCTCTCTGACAAATAAATAAATAAAATCTTTAAAAAAAAAAAAAAGAAAGAAAGAAAGAGGAGGACCAATATAGTAGACCACAAAGCCATGGGAGTAGCAGTTTTCAGAAGGAAAGCAGTTTCGAAAGTCATAAAGAGCTATGAAGAATAAAGTGAAATAAAATTCAATAAGCTTGGAAATGAATGATAGCTTTGGCAAGAGCTATCTCAGTGGCATAACAATGACAAGCCAGAGGATGGTGGCTTGAGAAGTGATCAGTGGGTGAGAGAGTGAGCAATCTTCAGTCCTTCCAGAAACTTTGAAGTAAAGAGAGGGGGCTGTGTTCAGAGTGGGGCTCAGGAGCCCAGGAGGGGGGTCAGGCGTCTTTATACACAGAAAGTACCCGAGGACAGGAGGAGAAAGTTTTGGGTGGCAAGAGATGCTTAACTGGGAAGGAATGGGCTCCAGAACACAGAATGACGAGTTAATCTGGTTAGTAGGAAAGATGGTGACTGCTCTGAGACCATCTAAGTAAAGATGAGAACAGACCGAGAAGTCAGAGGACAGGAACGTGAAGATGTTCCCAAGCAATGACCTCTGTTTCTTTCCGAAGTTGCAAACAACTTTTTATTTCCTTTTTTGTTGCAAAAAAAAACAACAACAAAAAAACTGTTATGCAAACAAAGTTGCATCTGTTAAAGGTGAAGAAGGGGGGGTGGAGTGGGGGGGGGAGGCAACTTGAAGAAGGTTGGAAAATTCATTAATATGTTTTTCCTGGTGTGCCTGGGTGACACAGTCAGTTAAGTGTCTGACCCTTAGTTTCAGCTCAGGTCATGATCTCAGGGTCCTGAGATGGAGCCCCGCATTGGGCTCCACCCTCAGCTTCGAGTCTGCTTGAGATTCTCTCTCTCTCTCCATTTGACCCTCCCATTCATGCTCTTGTGTGCACTCTCTCTGTCAAATAAATAAATAAATCTTAAAAAAATAAATACATATATATGTATTTATTTTATATATATATTTATTTTATATCTATATATATTGTCAATTTTTAAAATTTTTTAAATTTATTTTATATATATATATATATATATATAGTCCCAATATATATATATTGTCCCTTCTCCCCCAGCAGTGATGGGAAACCACATTTACCAAGTACCTCCCCTGTGTGGGCTACTGTCCTTAATCTCCACCATCATTCTGTGGGGTAGGCATCATTATTCCCATTTCACAGATGAGGAAAGCCGAGGCCCAAAGAGATTGAGACATGGGTCTAAGACACACAAGTTCTAGCAGAGTGCTTAATACATATGTGTTGACTGAATGGAGTGCACAGATCATGTTCCTTCAGATTTCTAGTTGGTGGCGTACTTGTGTGATATTTTTGTCAATGGCCTTTTTGCTGTTGAGAGTATTTACATCGCAAAGTCATGGATCAGTCACAGCCTTCAAAAATGTCACAGTAATGAAAAATGCAAAAAGTGGCTGGACGAGGAAATGCCTATGCTACTTTGTTTAACCCCACACAGAAAAGCTACTTAAAAGATTATGACTGATTGGGAAATGAGATTTGGTTGGACAAAAGCACTTGAAACTCCAGTTGCTAACATTTCCATCAAGGACCTCCCAGAGAGTCAGAACCGATGTGTGGATTGTTTGAGTTTTGTTAATAATATCTGGATGAAAATGCCTGACAACACATTTCACTGGAGGATTTGGAATATGCTTTCCAAGTCTATAGCTGAAGGGCAGTCACCGAGGTCAATGTGTGCCCACTGGCATCCCCCAGTTCATCTGGCTGAACAGAAACCAAGCAACTATGTCTTCAAGAACCCTGTGTATCCTTGATACTTCAGAGTCAAAGTCTAATTTGTGTTCTTCTTGTAACTATACAAGTCAAAAAGAGAATGGTTCAAATAATCATTGGAGATAAGGAATAGATCACTAGACTCTAAGTTCCTTATGGACAGGGACTGGGTCTTATTTAAATTTCTGATATTTGTTTTAGAGGATTAACACAACGCTTGTCACACAACGTGTGCTAAATAAATTCTTGCTGGGTTATGTTGAAGTGCATCAACCCTGCGGACCACGGAGTGGGTAGGGATGGGTGAACCATTTAAATCTGTTTCCATTGTCTTCTAGAGCAGAGCACAGAACTGTCACACAAAGATGCTGTGTCCATGGACACTCTAATTCATTATGGGGGTTCAAAATGAATGATTAATCCCTGAGAATAATCCACAGCGAAGGTTGTCTGTCACCTTGGCCAGAGGAGAAAGAGTAATCTTCCTCAATTGTATCCTATCTTTTCCTCTTTAAGTCTGTTTTTTTGCGGCTCTTTGGAGCTATGGTTCTAATTCTCATTCTATCCCTGATTTACGGTTTGACCTCAAAATGAGTCACTTAATCTCAGTTAATAGCTTAAGTTTCCCCTTCAGTGAGAGCCAAAGGGGCCTGGCTACATAGTTAGCCAATATCGAGCCTCAGAAATTGGATGTGTTTTTCGGTGCCGTCCATCATCTCTGTAAGGCTAGTGGAAATGAGTCACAAATACAAAGCCCCATTCGATCTCCTTCAGCTCCTCCCAAATTTTGGAGGTCGCTCAGTCACTGTGTCGTGTGGTAAGGGGAGAAAGGTGAGGAAGCCGGGGATGGCGGCCCCAAACCCAAAAGAGAAGATGCCCTGGCCACCGAGGGCAGCAGGGAGGAGGAGCTGGTCACCCGCCAGAGCGGCGGTGATCTGATCAACAACTCGCCACCTTGAAAATGAATAAAGCAGCCTCTGCTTTTGGAAAATAAAGGAAAAAGACAGCTGTGCACCCCAGGCCCCCATGTTTACAGTGAAACAAGATCCAAGTGTACACGGTAAATCAATTCTGTTATAATTATTCACATTTTTCCAGGATTTGCCACTTGCTTTCTTTAAACAGTAAGTACTCCTGAAAGACTTTCAATGAACCCTGAAGGTTAGGTTGACATCTCATACTCAGTAGCAGTCTGAAAGAAAGGAGCGTACACCTTGTACGTACAGAGGGTACAGAGGGTCGTGGGCTCTGAAAGAGCTGAAGTAGAGGCTGCGATTTTCTCCACAAGGCTCCAGGCGCTCTCCCGCTGCCCGAACCTGTGTCTCCCTGGGAAGAAACAGATGCGCAGAGCTGAAAGCCCACGTCCCTGCAGGGAAGATCTAGAAGTACCCTGGGTGGATGACTCATCTCTGCTGCAATAGAGCTTGGAGGCGCTTCGCCCAAAGGGTGTGATCAATTGCGGTGGCCGCAGTCGCACGGCACGTGGTGTTCTCCTAGGGGCGCTGGCCAATCCATCACCCCAAAACACTGTATCACTAAACCCCTCTCTAGCGCGGGGGCTTATGCTGATTAAGGTTGTCAGCCCTTGAATTTAGCTGCTGCTTCTTTTTTTTTTTTTTTAAGATTTATTTATTTATTTGAGAGAGAGAAGGAGTGAGTAGTGGAGGAGCAAAGGGAGAGAATCTCAAGGAGACTCCCCACTGAGCTTGAGCCCTGCACGGGGCTCGATCTCATGACCCTGACATCATGACCTAAACTGAGACCAAGAGTCACATGCTTCACTGGCTGAGCCCCGCGCAGGTGCCCCTTGGCCACTTCTTTTACTTCGTGGCAAGCCCACATGCTGGCCTCTACAGGCAGCAGGAGGGTGCTTTGGGTCCCCACCCACCTTTCTACTCAGCACACAGCACCATCTGTGCTCTTACTGGGCGACAGCAATAATGGAAGGACGCTTCAGTCACATATGAAAACCCCTAAAGCTCCACTTGCAATGACTATAAATCATACATAATATTCCTAAGTGACTGATGAGATGGGCTTCTCGCAGAATCTCTGTGTTCACGGTAGTTTATGAATGAGTTCTCTTGTATTTACATGCTTCTCGATTGACCACAGAACTCGGTAAATATTCAATACGGTAAAACATCGAAATTGGAAGTAATGATTTGTACATGGATAGAACAGAAAGTGCTATTTCTCAATGCTTAGTGAGAAAAATGGAACTATGAAAGAGTCAATTTAAAAACAACTACATACTCTTTAAAAGAATAATTCAATCTCACCAGTAACAAAATATTCCAGTTGAATCGTACCCAGTACTGGAACTAGGATGTCCTCAGTGGTCCTCTACCAAAAGCATGGATTCTGTTAGTAGCAAGATTATTGAGAACTTTAGACCATTCATATGTCAAGGTCTACTGCAAAGGAGGTCTTCTTGGCCCCAGGCACAGGTGCATCCTGTAAGTTGCCATTTTCACTGATTTCTGGTTCACATCCTTTCTGTGTGTCATCATGCAAAAATCAGCAAATAGACTATTTTATATTTTTCTTTTATAGACAAGAGCTAGCACGTTACGTACACTTTTTTTAAAAAAAGATTTTATTTATTTATTTGACAGAGAGAGAGAGAGAGCATACATGCAGGGGGAGCAGCAGGCAGAGGGAAAGGGAGAAGCAGACTCCCCACCGAGCAAGGAGCCCAATGTGGGACTTGATCCCAGGACCATGAGATCATGCCCTGAGCTGAAGGCAGATGCTTAACCGACTGAGCCACCCAAGCCCCCATAGAACACAAGTTTTGGCCACATACTTTGGTAAATGCCTTCCTAGAAGGTAACTTTGATGCAGGATTCTGGAAAGTTGAAGGCAGCCTGAGAGCGTTCCCTTACAAGAACCTAGTGTTTCAGCCCGACTGGCAAGTCTGATGGCTTTCCATTAGGCCTCAGACTTGACTCTCTTGTGTACAGCACCTCCTCTCTGTGGGAACCCCTCTCCCTTCTGTTCTCCTGCACAAAGCCCACCCTTTAAAACAAAACAAAACAAAACAAAAAACCCCCAGCTCACATCACCACTGACCCATAGACACTCTCAGAGTGCTGGCGCTCACTGTGACTTCTGTCGCTCACGTGGGCACCACAGTTCCCCGCCTGCACAGTTCCCCCATATGGTGAAGACCATCTTTTAAACTTTTGCCTTGATAGCTAATTTTCCTCAGGTTCGGTCCATGCCTCCGAAGCTCAGTTGTGAGCTCCTCAATGACAGGAATATATCTCTTTTGTACCTATCTCACAATTTCTAACAAATGCGTCCTGTTTTACACAGGGCCACACCCCTCTGTCTTCTCCCTACTGACCGCATGGACTATGCCATTTATTTCCACTCAGCTTGAACCCTATCACAGTCGAAGGCATTCCCTCCTCACCCAGCCAAGTGTGATTTTCTTAAGTTTCTGAATGGTTAGCGCTCATTATCCACCACAGAAAACACTAATGCACTGTGACATGAAGTGTCATCTGGAACTATGGCTCACGTCCTATTAGTAATCAATTCTTTGTGTACTTCTATCTTCGAACCTTAACAAGATTATAAGCCCTGTTATGGGTTCAATTGTGTCCCCCCCCCATTAATATGTTGAAGTCCTAATCCCAGTACCTCTGAGTGTGACTTCCTTTGGAACCAGAGTGGTTGCAGATGAAATTAGTTAAGACGGGATCATCCTGGGGTAGGATGGGCTTAGAATCCAATGTAACTAGTATCTTTGTAAAAAGCTGGGGATTTAGACAGACATGAATACGGGGAGAACACCGCGTAGAGATTGGAGTTATCTTGCCACAAGTCAAGGAATGCCAAAAATTGGCAGCAACCCACCAGATGCTAGGAGAGAGGCATGGAACATTCTCCTGCACATCCTCAGAAGGGGCCAACCCTGCCGACACCCTGGTCTCGAACTTCTGGCTTCCAGAACTGTGAGACAATCAATGGCTATTGCTCAAGCCACTCAGTCTGTGACACTTAGCAACAGCACCCTGAGTGCACGAATCCAAGCACCTTAGGGACTATCTGGGAGCCCCACAGAGAAGGGTTCCGATCACAGATCCATCACTCTTTTTTTTTTTTAAGATTTTATTTATTTGACAGAGAGAGAGAGACAGAAATTGCGACAGAGAGCATGAGTGGGGAGGAGAGAGAGAAACAGGCTCCCCATTGAGCAGGGAGCCTGATGCGGGGCTCGATCCCAGGAAACTGGGATCATGACCTGAGTCGAAGGCAGACAATAACGGACTGAGCCACCCAGCAGCCCCCCCGCCTCCATCACTTGTTTCTTATGTCGCTTCTGGTAATTAATTCTTTTTTCTGTGCCTCAACTTTCTCCTCTGTAATGTGGAAATAATAATATCTACTTTGGAAAGTTTCTTGAGAGATTAAAGATAATACATTAACACACCAGGCTCAGTGCCTGACACAGTGAAAGTGTTAAAACGTGTTACGTCCTACAATGCTAATCCTCTTATCTTACTAATGGGGAACTGGGATCTAGACACCCATAGTGCTGTCTAAACCCACATAGGTGAGTGGCAAGAAGCGTGCCAGAAAACTTCAAACACATTTGCTTCATCTCCTATGTACACTATGTCCTACCTTTCATGAGGAGAACAATTAGTCTGGTGACATTCATTTGATGGCAGTTTGTGTCTGATTTTTGCTATGCTGCATGCAGTGGGGGCCTTGAATTTGAGGAGTAGAAACCTTCATGGTTTTTTCCATCCAGGATACTCTGCACACTGCTATCAAGTGATGCTTGGATTAACTTTAAATCCATATTCCTCCAAATGCAGGGTCTTCATCCTACGTATCTCGCTTAATATCTTCATTCTGGTTGCAACGTGCTTCCCTTTTATTTTGAAATGACTGAATGTGAAGCCTGCCACAGAACAATCGGTTTCTTCACAAGTTAATTAGAAGAAACACGAACCATCCCTGCCCCATCATTTTACTTCTTCTGGTGATAGAAATCAAAATTGATGATGTCTATTAAACCACAATTTTCTTACATAATTGATAATCAATGACTGCGTTTTTAATGTATCAACATGCTCCTGATCAAACTATCTGTCTCTCAACATGTTGGGACATCCATCCTGAGCTGAACTGGTGGGGCCCAAGGAAGTTAAAGGGCTTCTAAAGGGGTTGAAGATCCTGTTTCAAAGGCTGATTGGATCCTGGTAAGACTACCACCATAAAATCGAAGGCCAGCAAAAAGAATGAAAAGAAAAAGAGTGTGAGAGGTGAGCAAATCCTAGGATCTCAACAGATTTTTCTGTTCTCTTCCATCATGCTATGGCAACTCGCATCAGAGAAATTTCCTATTTCAAAATTGCAAAGGATATGGAAATATCTTCTCTTGAAAAAGAAACTTGGAAGCCTTTACTTCTGGGATAAAGCTGTCAGGAAATCAAACTAGAATCAACATTTGACAGGTTAGCTTCATTTTTTATTTCTGAGGCCCTAATCCCCCTTCTCCTAGCAACCTTTCCTATATGTCAGATCCACACATTGTTTTGAAACTGAAGGGATGGGGCAAGGAATGTTCAAAGAAAAGAGGAGGGAGGTGCTCCTCAGGCTCAGAGTCCACTGTTGCTCTCAACATTTCCTCAAGTGCAGTTAGCATCTCCCAGGAGCGCCCGGGGCTGGGTGGAGAGGTATGATCTCTTTCATCAGCTGGCAATTTCAAAAGCACCTGCCTACATTTCCAGGCTTCAAGAGTGGTCACATCCGCCAATCCTTCCTTGATTTCTATAATCCCATGATAAAGACCATTGTTGACAAGAGCACGGAATATACGATGCCTTGCCCCCTGCCTATTTTCTGTTTTCAGTTTCAAAATGGGTATTGATGGACTGACTCTCTGCATTCCTGAATGCCAGGTGGCAAGGCTCGGGGAGAGAGTGAAGGAGGGAACAAGGGAGAGTCTTTTGGCCACAGAAAACCTTTATTCTTCTCCAGCAGAAGTTCTAGGCTTGACTTCCATCAACTTTAGGGGCCTGCAGGGGCTTTAGGGGATTCCTGAACCCCTTGAAATCCTATATAAGATGGTGCATATGCGCACAGGGGTATTTGTGACTTACTTTCACTGATTGAATAGAATATGGAAATAACTAAGGCACAAACAAGAACTAATCCTGTTTTCATATGCAGTATGAAATGAAGTTGGGAGGGATTGGAGAACTGGGGAGTCCCTTTGGTTTGCTTGAGAAATAATGAGGATATGAACTTGTGTGGCCACCAAGAAAAAGGAGAGAATGGATATGAGGAGTGTGGATAAATTACGTGACCTGGAAATAGACTTGTTTCATTCATTCATTCATTCATTTGCACCTTCTCACTTTGACTTATCTCTTTTACTGCATCAGGTGAATGTTAGAGGTCCTTGGCAAAACATGAGTAGAGTTTCTGCCCTCACAAAGTTCTCCGACCAGCCCTGAGTAGCTCCTTTAATTGAGTAACTCAAACATTAGTTGTACCCCTTGCACACATTCTCACAATCTCCCCTGCAAAACCACTCACTCTGCACCCTTTCAAATTCTGCTTCCTGGACTCTTCCCAAGCCTCCCAGTTTCTGATCACATCTTATTTTCTTGACTATGATTCAAGGTCTCGCCTCTGGGTTCACTTCTTAGATTCACTTCCTACTTCCTAGTTTGGGTTAGGCTGACTTCATGTGCTTGGGGTAAATACTTACCTGGTCCCACCAATTCTTGTGGTCTTGGCAACCAGGCGCAGTCCTCGTGACTGCCTCACTTCCCTGCAAAGAGCTTAGACCAGACACTCAGAGTCCAGCCACAAAGATGGGTGGGTATAAGCTAACAAGGATATGGGCACCTGGGTGGCTCAGTCAGTTACCTGTCTGACTCTAGATCTCAGCTATAGTCTAGATCTCAGGGTCTTGAGTTCAAGCACCACCTTGGGCTCCACACTAGGTGTAGAGCCTACTTAAAAAAAAAAAATAGGGGCATCTGAGTGGCACAGTCCAGACTTTTGGTTTCAGCTTAGGCCCTGATCTCACGGTCATGAGATCGAGCCCCTTGTAGGGATCTGTGCTCAGTGCAGAGTCTGCTTGGGTTTCTCTCTCTCTCTCTCCCTCTGCCTTTCCCCACCCTCTCTCTCTAACGTAAATCTTTAAAAATTTTTTAGAATAGGGGTGCCCAGGTGGCTCAGTCGTTAAGCGTCTGCCTTCGGCCCAGGTCATGATCCCAGGGTCCTGGGATCGAGCCCCGCATCAGGCTCCCTGCTCAGCGGGAAGCCTACTTCTCCCTCTCCCACTCCCCCTGCTTGTGTTCCCTCTCTCACTGTCTCTCTCTCTGTGTCATATAAATAAATAAAATCTTAAAAAAAATTTTTTTAGAATAAAAAAAATAAACAAGGATATAGTGTTCTCATGCTATTCTTGTGGGTCCAGTAATACCCTCCTGGGAGCACGGAGGTGGGAGCAGACTCTGATGAGTTCAATAGGGGGTCAGTATTAATAGGATGACCTTCCTAAAAGAGCATCCATTGGTTTAAGCCAGTAAGAATTCCTCCAAATGATTAAACAACCAACTGTCAGAATTATCAAGAGTTAGATCAGGAGGGGTCTTTAGAGATCATCAAATTCAGCCTTGTCGTTTTTTACTGAGAAGGAAACTGAGGCACATGAGTTGAAGACCTCTAGGGAGATAGGACACATTTCTCATGCTCAGTGCATTTTTCCAAACAGTGCACTGTCTGGCCACGGTTCCGTTATTATCGAAAGGAGAAGACGTGTGTCATTTTGTTTCTAAAACCCTCAGGAGGGAACATGTCTTGAACATATTCCCTGTGTGATCTATCAGAGTCCTAGACACTGATGTGCTTCCTTAAGGATTCCAGAGGAAATAGCAACGAAGCCAAGGAGGAAAATGAAAGTGGGTTTGAGAAGATGTGAAGCAGGTGAGATAACCTGGGATGCGCCCATTCTATTGAACAAGTAAGACGGAGATGGGCTTGCACAGGAATCCTGAAAAGATGAAGTCTCAGTTCCCACGGGCGAGAGTATCTAATAATCTAGATCGTTCCTACTGAAGTTGTGGTCTGGGAGCAGCCACAGCAGAACATCTGGGAGCCCACTCGAAATGCTGCTCCCAGGGTCCTCCGACCCCAGACCCATGGGATCAGAAGCAGCACTCTAACAAGACCCCAGGGATTTACATGCACAGTAAAGCTGGAGAGGCAAACAAAGAACTGCTGACTTTGGCTTTTTCCCTGACTCGTTTAAATTACATCAAATGCTGGACAGCAGAAATTGAAAAGTAGGACAAAATGAAATTTGCATGGGTACATGGATGAAGATATGTAAGAAAGCGCAAGCAAGAATCAATGCAAGATCCCAGTAAGAGGTATACTTCTTAAAGGGAGTATGTACCTTTAAACAACTCTTTCCCTCTGAGCTTTAATTAATTGTTTTGCATTAGTACACTACATTGCAAAAGGGCCCGTGTTTGCAATTAGGTGGCTCTGACAGATGGGGCAGTGATTAGGTGCTCCTGCCCAAGAGACAGGAAAGTTACCCGTGCCCACGGGTATATTTCTCCCCTATGAGATGCGAACCCCTTTTTTTTTTAAAGAACACAATAGTGTACTTTGCTTCCTGATGAAATCCCTGGCAAACAGTTCAAATCTTTTTTTAAAAATCATCTTAAAGAATAAATGTAAAAACAGGACAGTGAACAAATAGAAGCTGGATGTCAGCCGCCATCATTCAGGTTTGTATGTTTCATGGGTAATTTACACTTTTCCCGATTTGAGGCAGGAAACGGAGACAGGGGTTCCAATCCTGGATGTCCCTCTGTAAACCTGCACAGTTTAAAGCTTCTAAATCCCAATTAGGCGGCTTGAACCAACTGAGATGCCACAAATGCAACCTAGTGGCTTTTCCCATGGGAAGTCAGAGAAGTGGAAAATATTTCAAGCAATTTGGGCATGCTTGCATAACCCTTTTGTGGAAATTCCTGCACTAATAATTTGCAATTAAAGTGAAAGTGAGTAAAAATAGAATGACCTCTCATTTCAACAATGACTATATTTTGTAGACTCTGCTCTATAAATGTGCTTTACATCTGACCCATACACAACGACAAAGAAACCAAAAATTACAACTTTCTACATTCCTAGCAGTATGGAGCATATACCAGGAAGCAAGTTCCTGGTGTAGCATTAATGACAATCTTTAGCTAAGATAGAAGACATGACTGCATAAAACGAAGGCAAATCAATAGCCAAGCGGGGCCAGAAAAACACATTTTAAGTCCAAATTAGAGTTGTAAATTCATATTAAAATCATATTGTAAACAGATATAGTCTCCCAGTCAGCCTGATGGCTGAAATTCCCATGCTTTTGAGTCACTCCCCTGTTTAGCATTTGCTTGCTGTCTGGGATTAGAAATTAATTTTTCTCAATCTAACAAAAGCCTCCTTAGAAAAGTCACTCGGCAAGATGGAAAAAAATATAATGTATTAGACAACAGAATACATCTATTTCTATACTTAATGCTGTGATTTATTTGTGCTATTTCCTTCCCATAGCTTGGGTAACTAAGCGTTCGATATTAACAGGATCAAGTTTGGAGAACCATTCTGCTAATATCATTAGGCCATGATTCTTTCAAACATTTCTGAGATGCCATCACATAGTTATAAGTTTCCTCTGAAATTTTATAAACTCTATGATTAATGTGTAGAGTGTTTATGTCATTTGAGGACTAAAAATATCCACGCAAAGATAATTTCTGGGATCGAATCATCTACATATGCTAAATAATTCAGGCAGAGCTGAGCTGTTTAGCAGAGGAGAAAACCTGTGAGTGAAAATTAGTGAATCAGTTGACAAAATGAAATAACAAACAAAACAGAGGCCATGTCCCACTCAGCCTGGGTCCAGGGGGCTTCTGGCCAGGGCGGGCATAAGTGAACAAACCAGAGCCTGATTGTGAAGGATACAGAATGCTTTACTAACGATTTTGGCAAAGGCGGTTAAGCAGGGTGGCAGTGTGAATTCTCTAAAGATAGCCGGCCCCAGAGTGCGGGTGATGAGGAAGGAGGCCAGTTTGGAGGTTACTGAAATCAGATAAAACATCATGAGAGTTGGAACTAAACATAGTGAAAAGATGGGAAAGAAGTGAAATGGATAAAACGTGGAGATGGATGAAATTTGTAGTTGGAGGAGTTGGTGATGGTGGGCCCGGTGGTAATTGAATTTTCTGCCTCGAGTGGAGGTGGATGGGTTTCCCATTCAGAGTTAGGGGACACAGGAAGAAGGAAGGGGACCAGAGAATGTTGGACATGTATCGTTTGAAGGCCCAGTGGGTCTGGAGTTAGGGAAGGCTAGACTCGTGTCCTGGTGATTTGGGTATTCCTAGTGAGTGGCTAATGAGCCTGCTCAGGGAAGAAAGGTATACAACATCAGAGGGGGCCATCAGAGCAGGGGTGTAGGAAGAGGCAGAGAGAGATAGGAGTTTGAGAGAAATCAGTTACAAGAGGAGAGACTTCAAGAGACAGTCCACAGAAGGATGCGCTTCAGAGAGAACAGGAAACAGGCTCAGTGCCTAGGAGAATGGACTTTGACATTTGAAGAGTTTAGGTCCTAAGGAATGAGTTGATAAATCACAACCTATATAACCAAGGTTTGAAACGTTATGTCATGAAGCAGACTGTGGGGTGGTCCACTCACTCCGACAAAGCAGAAACTATGGACATACCCCCTATTGGGGAATCCAAGTTGCATGGGAATGGAAGGTGCTGGGTGGAGGGGCAGCTGGGCCCTTAAGGACAGGTGCACAGACCAGCATGCCATCTGTGGGAAGAGAGCACCACATGCCACCTCAGCTCACGGAGTTGCCTCATGGACAGCAGGGATGGAGGACAGGCTGGGGGGACCCAGGGAGTAAGGGGTTAGAGTCAGTTTTCTACAGTCAGAGGGAAGTTAGCCCTAATAAGAGCTACCATTCCTTAAGTTGTTGTTGTTGTTGTTGTTGTTGTTGTTTTTAATGTGGTTTCACATCCGTAATCTCATTGGATCTTCAGAACAGCTTTGCAAGGTATATTCAAAAAATGAGGAGCGGGCTCCAGGTCTAGGGGAGAAAGTCAAGCCTGAAACAAGTGAGGCCATGGGACACCCGCAGCCCCAGGACAGGGAAGAGTTGGTGTTCTGAGGGAGATTGTGGTTTGGGGAAGGAGGACCTCCTGAACCAAGGAGCTAGAGCAGCAACCATTTCCCAGGGACATGGGGCCCCAGGGCTGGTCAACAGCAGTGACAGGTGGGGAGCAAGTTGGGAATGGCCATTGAAAGGTGGTGTGTTTAATTTAGGGATGGTGGAAATTGAACATGCATATGGATTAGAGAGATGCCAGTGAAGAGAGGGAGGGATTGGAGATGAGTGATAATTTATCACTCCCTGATAGACCACAAGGAGATGGATCAGCCCTGGAAAGAATTAAGAAGGATGCTTCCTCTGAGACAGAAAGGAGGGAAAGATGGGTAAAGATATCATTAATCATTAATTTCAGCAACAGAGGGGACAGAGCTGAAGAGGTGTAGACCAAACAGCTTCCATTTTCTTATTGAAAAGGGAGGATATATCATTTCTGGAGGGTAGGTGATGAGGTTGTAGAAGATTTAAGGAAAAATGATAAAAATGCAAAGCATCAAGGAATGGAAAAACCAGTTGTGTGACCAGAGATCCAGAGTTGGGGAAAAGCAGCCACTGGGAGGTAGGTCAATTCCAAGCCCTAGGATTTGGTTACACACACTCTTGGTACTTTACCACATGCACACAGAAAAACACTCTGAAATGCCATGCACAGAACATAGTCACCAGCTGTGGCTCATCAAAATAGTGTGTTTAGAGACCCATCATTTCCTTCTTCCATAAACTGACACCTCTTGGCTGCTCCAAAGAGGAAGTGTGTATTTTTGCCACTCTATGAATTTAAGCCATCATCCATTTTTTCTGTCATTTTTTCTGTCATTTTTAAATATCTTGACACTACACTTTCTTTTTTTTTTCATATTTTTGTTTAAATTCTAGTCAGTTAACATATAGTGTAATGTTAGTTTCAGGAGTAGAATTTACTCATTCATCACTTACATATAAGACCCAGTGCTCATCCCAACAAGTGCCCTCCTTAATGCCCGTCACCCATCTAGCCATCCCCACCCACCTCCCCCCCAGCAACACTCAGTTTGTTCTCTTTCATTAAGAGTTTCTTACGGTTTGCTTCCCTCTTTCTTTTCTTTTTCCCTTCCCATACGTTCATCTGTTTTCTGTCTTAAATTCCACATATGAGTGAAATCATTAGGTATTTGTCTTTCTCTGACTTATTTCATTTAGCATAATACATTCTAGCTCCATTCATGTTGTTGCAAATGGCAAGATTTCATTCTTCATGATACCCGAGTAATATTCCATTGTATATATGCCGTATCTTTTTTTAAAAGATTTGATTGATTGATTGATTTGAGAGAGTGATAGAGGGAGAGAGAGCGTGTACAGATTGGGGAAGGGGCAGAAGGAGGAGAGAATCTTCAGCAGGCTCCATGCTGAGTAGAGCCCGATGCAGGGCTCATTCCCACCACCCTAACATCATGACCTGAGCCCAAATCAAAAGTCAGTGCTTAACCAAACTGAACCACCCAGGTGCTCTGCCACAACTTCTTTATCCATTCATCAGTGAAGGGACATTTGGACTCTTTCCATAGTTTGGCTATTGTTGACAATGCTGTAAATGTCGGGATGCATGTACCCTTTCAAATCTGTATTTTCGTATTCTTTGGGTAAATACCTAGTAGTGCAAATGCTGGATGATAGGGTATTTCCATTTTTAACTTTTTAAGGAACCTCCATACTATTTTCCAGAGTGGCTGTACCAGCTTGCATTTCCACCAACAGTGTAAGAGGGTTTCCTTTTCCCCTCATCCTCACCAACATCTATTGTTTCTTATGTTGTTAATTTTAGCCATTCTGGCAGGTGTGAGGTGATATCACATTGTGGTTTTGATTTGTATTCCCCTGATGCCAAGTGATGTTGAGCATCTTTTCATGTGTCTGTTGGCCATCTGGATGTCTTCTCTGGAAAAGTGTCTATTTATGTCTTCTACCCATTTCTTAACTGGATTATTTGGTTTTGGGGTGTTGAGTTTGATAAGTTCTTTATAGAGTTTGGAGACTAGCCCTTTATCAGATATGTCATTTGCAAATATCTTCCCCCATTCCATAGACTACATTTTAGTTTTGTTGATTGTTTCAGTTGTTGTACAGAAGATTTTTATCTTGATGAAATCCCTAGTTCACTTTTGCTTTTGTTTCCCTTGCCTCCAAAGACGTCTAATAAGAAGTTCCTGCAGCCAAGGTCAAGAAGGTTGCTGCCTGTGTTTTCCTTTAAGATTCTGACGGTTTCCTGTCTCACTTTTGGTCTTTCCTCCATTTTGAATCTATTTTTGCGTACGGTGTAAGAAAATGGTCCAGTTTCATTCTTCTGCATGTGGCTGTCCAGTTTTCCCAACACCATTTGTTGAGGAGACTGTCTTTTTTCCATTGGATATTCTTTCCTACTTTGTCAAAAATTAGTTGACCATATAGTTGTGGATCTATTTCTGGGTGTTCTATTCTGTTCCATTGATCTACATATCTGTTTTTGTGCCAGTAACTTAACTCTCTTGATGACTACAGCTTTGTAGATACTACCCCTTCTAAGTTTCTTTCAACCTTTTAATATCTGGTTCATATTCTTTGCAAACGATTTGCTAATGAAATGCCTTTTGTTCAGAAGAAGAGTTCATATTTTCACCAGCATCACCACCATAAGCATTTATCAAATGGGGGCATTTTGTATTGTCCAAGTAAAGCAGAAAGGTTGAGTTCTCCCCAGTCTGGTCTTATTATGTCAGAAAGTTGGGATGAAATCTGATTTTTAATTCATAGTTTTTCTTTCTTTCTATAGAAATTATAGCTTTTACCCTCTGAAAGTATTTGGTAAAAGACTCTACGGGTGCTGTCTTCAAGGAAAACTGAGGGGCAGATTCAGTTTCTCTTCAGTTTCTTATTTCCTTGTTCAGTGCAATTCCCTTGCAATTCAGCCACCACTCCTTCCCCAGACACTTCTAAGCTATTGTGGAGTAGGTTCCTTCAAGGCAACAGCTCTTCGATCATACTTGGGGGTGGGGCAAAGCCTTATAAAGACCCATAATGTATGCAGACTCCACCCTACCTACACTTTCCAGTTTAAGGGGCCCAGATAAGACTTCTTGCTTAAAACTCTCTCTTTTATCCAAGTGCCCCAAGAACTGAACCCTTTGCATTCCAAGTTCTATTTCTAAATTCTTTCCCCTATCATCTTTAAAACACAGAAATTTCTGGAAGAATAACTCATTAAAATAGTTTCAAAAAGATGTTATTGTATATTTAAATATGTACAAACAGACTTTCTCCTTCTATTGAAATTACAATTTTGTGTGATTATACTCTGGTACTTCAGTAACATAGATCCTAGACACAGAGGAGAGAAGACTCAAAATATGGTTAAATATGTCTTATCCTGCTTGAGGCTGACCTCTGGGGGTGGTGGAGACCAGGCCAGGAATTATGATCTAGAATACCAGCATCCTATATGGCAGCACATGAAGCACAAATAAATGAAGAAATCCATTTACCAGTAAGCCTAACATCATAACAGCAGCCATCTTAGTTCTGCAAAAAGCTAAGAAATGCACAACTCCTAGCAAAACTAGAAAAACACAGGACTCTCCACACAGATAAATGCACAGGACCAAGTGAACTCTTCTTTAGAAATAGTCACTAGAAACCTTAATGCTTATAAGCAGAATTTGAAATTAAGGACAAAGTTAAGAATCCATGACCAGTTGAGAACAAATATATCAATGATGCGAAGTTTAATGCTAAGAACTACCGGATCATATCAAAGTGTCAAAATAAAGAAGAGGTCGAGAAATCAAAGACTGAGCAAGTGCTGGAATCTGCAGTGTTCTTTCTTAGCTGCTTAATGAAGATGGTCTCCCCCCGCCCCCGGGGCATGCAGGAAGGGGGAGCTCTGTCACATTATCATGTTTCTGGAAGCTCTCCTTTTAAAAGCTCCAAACATGCTCTAAGTAAGGGAAAGAGAATCTTTCCTGCTAAATTCTGCAGTCCTCGCGGACTCAGGGGGATGGAACCACAAGAATGCCTCCGTGACTTTGTTGACAACACTATGACTTTTTACCTTAGGACAGTTTCACATACTCTTAGAATGAGCCTTAGGTAATGGGGTTCTTTTATGTTCGACTTTTAATTTTAATCAGAAATCTTTGGACCCTGAGGTTCCTTTCAGAAATTTCATATATCACTCATATTTCTTAAATCACTGCAATTGCTGCCAACAGAGAGGTGGCATTAAAAAAAAAAAAAACCAAAACACTGCCTACTTGCAATCTCTTTCTCTCTGTCAAATAAATAAATAAAATCTTTAAAAAAAAAAAAAAAAGAACAATATTCTGTTTTTCAGTTAAAGGGAAGTTTGGAGATTAAAAAAAATTAATAATTGGTTGGGTGACTCATCATCTATTCCCAAACTTCTCCCTTGCCTCCGTTACTGGGAGTTGGGGAAGGAGTGGTCACATGATATGATTTTGGCCAATGGTAAGTCAGCAGGAGTCTGCTGGGGGCTTCTGAAAAATGTTTGGCTTTCTTGGTTGAATTGATGGATAAGGAGGATGCCATACTTATCCTCCTTCTTCCCGTAAATGCAGATCTGACACCTAAAATGGAGGCAGCCATCTTGTGATGATAAAGAAAAGACCGGGAGAATTGCCAAGATAGTGACCCTGACATCACTAAGCTGGTGAACCTACTAGGCCATCCACCTCCAAGAGTCTTGCTGTGTGATGAAAGCAACCCACCATCTGCTAAAACCACAGTGAATTGGATTCTCTGTCACTCACAGCCATCTGCATTTATAACTGATACAGGATGATTTTCATATGTTTCACAGAAGGGAGATAGTTTTGTCCTGAGTTTCTTCCAATAATATATAGCATTTAATTAAAAATCAAAATACTTCCTAACCATAAATATCAATCTGGGAACAAGCTTATATAATGGCATACTGAAATGATCTGGCAGTCAATGAAATCCAAACCAAAAGGAAAATAAAATCACTCAATTCACTTCTAAATTATTTTATTTATTGCTTTACCACCAAGAATTACAAGTAATTTAGGACTTCTAGAGTTTGATTTATTGATTCTTTGGCTATTGATCATATAGAAGCTTCACACTAACTACTGGTATGAAAAATTCCTATAATATAAAAATCCTTTGGGTCTGACAAAACCTTGCTTTCTCTTGGGTTGAAATACGACTCTTGTAATCTGTTTAATCTGTTTAATAAGTCTTTGCTCCATTTTGTAGAAGCCAAAATGCCATAGTCCCAAGCAAAACACAGGATTAAGGCAAATCTCCCAGTAAGTTAGGGCAAAAGATGCAAAGTTTGCCTCCCCTAAGGTGCATCCGAGAAGAAAGTCAGCAGGCCTTAGACTCGGTCTTCTCCAGGGTGGACCAGAAGCCAGCAGCATTGCATGGATCCTGGAAGCTTGTGAGAAATGCAGTTTCAGGGGGTCCTGAATGGAGCAGTCAGTTAAGCATGGGACTCTTGTTTCCACTGCGGTCGTGATCTCAGGGTCGTGAAATCAAGCCCAGTGTTAGGCTCCCTGCTCAGCGTGGAGTTGGCTTGGGATTCTCTTTCTCTCTATCCCTCCTGTTCATTCTCTCTCTTTCTCTCAAATAAATAAATAAATCCAGGAAGGAAGGAAGAAAGAAATGCAATTTCAAGCCCTACTTCAGACCTCCTAAGTCAGAATCTGCATTGAGCAAGATCTACAGGGATGTATGTGCCCTTTAAAGTGTGAAAAGCACGTTTGGAGAGCTCCTCAGCCCTCTTTTTGTCAGACCATCTGGGAAAGGTAGACAATGACCCTTTGGCATCTAGGGCAGGAGCCAATGAGCCATGGGTCAGTCCCTCTACAGATGGGGGCAAGTGGTGACACGTGGTGAAGAGGAAAAGAAGAGAAAGAAGCCTGGCCCTGGGGCTTGGGATGGCCTCTCTATCTCAACTCTGTGAGGCTGTTATTCCATCTCACAGGGGTCAACCTGATAGAAAAGCATTCTGGAAGGCAACATTTCTTAAGCTATGGGCTGCCTATGCTTTCTTAGGGTCTGGGATTTTTTTTTTTTTAATATTACATTTTAATTTCAATGGTAATCTTAAAAAAGAATTAGGACGATCGGAATCACATAGAACTCTGAGTATATCCATGCAATACTAGTACTTCAATGAGAATGCGATGTGGACAAAGATTTTGCAGGAGTTTGAAAAGAGGAAAGTGCTGAGAGAGTTGATTCACTAATCCCACAGTCAAAGTTTTACATTCAAAAGAATCTGTCTGTTCTATTGCAGTCAGGATGTATCCCTCTTGTAAGCAGATCCCATCAGTCTATGTACCAACTTGCAAAAATTTATTAGCAGCAAGCATAATAGCAAATACACAGTGAAGCATTTTTCTGTTCCTCATTCAAGCAGTAATTGGATTTGTTATTCATTTAATGTATATTCCAATTACATTGTGATGTTAACTTTATCTTCAAGGGAACAAGACAGTTTTACAGACCTACTTTTAAATTTGGATTTAAATTCCTGGATTTCTCACTGACAGTTTTGTTTATGGATAAGATTTTATTGAACCAAAAGAACAACGTCTTGAAAATATTAATACTGTCTTGAAAATATACTTAGGTGAATACGTTTAAGTAGCAATGTTATCGAAGTCACATCAGTACTATAGAAGTCACAAAAAGGAAACCAAAAAATATATAAAATCAGTTACGAGGCTGTGTTTGAAATTTAATTCCAGTAACCAGCATTCTTCATCACATAAAAACTGTCGATTTGAGTATTTTAGTTTTGTAGCCTTGCTTGTACTTAATAAGCAAATTTGTTTTGGCTTTATCATTATATAATAACTACATACATATAAGGAGCTTATATCTTATTTTATTACTTTACGTATTTAAGTAACATAATAAAAATGAGTCAATAATGGAGGTTTATGATAACTCATTTCTTTTAATAGAGAAGTTCTCATTATTTAAATTTGGGAAACACCCCCATGAGAGGGCTATTTATCTGATTCTGCCCACACTGGGGACTAGAATCTAGACTGAAGGGGCCTGCACATTCCACCTGTAATGTGCCATGAGAGGGTTCTTTCATGGAGCATTTTACTAAGATAACAAAATGCATCAGCTAAAATAGCTGAACTCACACTGAAAATAGGAACTGTTAGTTCATTTATATTCTGTCTCCTTCCCCAAAGAATTTAGGTACTTTTCAAATATAAATAAAACATTGCAAGATAAAAGAAAAGTACAGTGGATAAGAGAGGCAGATCAAAGGAAGATAAGGGTGTGAGAGTCCGAGAGAGCCTGAGTGAGGTTAGTGCACAAATGCATGTTCTGAGGTCCCAGTGTCACACCGAGAACGACTTGTTTCAATCCAGTTTTCTCCATAGGATATCTATGCACCATGCCTGCCTTGTTCATCCACATACCCTTAACCTCTTTCACAGAGCTTGGAATGTTGTAGCTATTGAATCAATGAATGAAAGGGGTGAGTCACAACAGGAAAGGGAGAAACAACAAGTTATAAAGACAGAAATAAATCAGTTGTTCAACGGAGGCATAAGTATATCTGAAATTGAGAGGGAAAATTTTCCCCATGGGTGTCTGTAGGTATATATTTTCCTATGCTGTTGACTTGGCATAAATATATTTTAGAGATCAAATACAAATAACTAGAAATAAAACTATCAATATTTATATCACTATTAAATAGAGATCAATAACTAAATTTAAACAACTCTCTCTCTATATATATATCTAGATAGATAGATAGATAGATAGATAGATAGATAGATATTGCTAACGGAATAGGAATAGGAACAAATAATTATACCACATCCCAACTTATATTCACATGCTGAAACCTGGGGAGCCCTATCATTACCTAAAGAAGATTCCAAACAATTAATTTGGGCAGGGCAATCATTGTTGTCAAGTGTGTTCCTACTGGAATGAGTTTAGGTGGTGATCAATGAATGGGTCATAGATTATATAGTTGAAACACACTTCGTTCCCCCATACTTAAAGACGGGCTCTTCTCTGTCTACCCTACCACATATCCCACACCGCACAGGATGGGAATTTACACAGCACCAACCCATCTACAAGATGGCTTCGTATGTCCCAGGTAGTCATATGCTCAGTGAGCAATATGGCAGAACAGTTACAAAGGGTTTTCAATGCCCCTTTGCTGTTTCATGAGGTTCTGAGGGGTCTGTCAACCATAGTAGTGGCATTTCTGGGATGGTCATGGAATAAAAGCATGTCTAATCAAGGTCTTTCTTTGGGCTTGGTATATGGATACCAGAAGAAAAAACTTACTTTGTTTGAGTTGTTAATTTGGAATGCTGATGCCTAGGATTGTTGGAAGTCATCTATAAAGGTTAATTTTATGTGCCAACTTGATTGAACCATGGTGCCCAGATTTTTGGTCAAATATTCTGGAAGTTTCTGTGAGAAGATTTCGATGATATTAACATTTAAATAGGTAGACTTCAGTAAAGCAGATTGACCTCCATTATGTGGGTGGGACTCATCTAATGATTTGAAGGCCTAAATAGTAAAGAGACCTCAAGAAAGAGGAAATTCTGCAGCCTGATGGCCTTTGGACTTGAACTGTAACACTGGCTCTTCCCTGGTTCTTTACCCTCCCAGCCCATCCCGGAGAGTTTGGAGATAATCAGCACCCACAACTGTGTGAGTCAATTCCTTAAAAAAAAAAAAAAAGCCCTTTTTTTTTTTAATTTAAATTTTGCTTAGTGAACATATTGCAATATTGGTTTCTGGAGTAGAAATCAGTGATTCACCACTTACATACAACACCCAGTGCTCATCACAACAAGTGCCCTCTTTAATACTCATCAGCCATCAAGCCCATCCTCCACCCACCTCCCTCCATCAACCCTCTATTTGTTTTTTATCATTAAGAGTCTCTTATGGCTTATTTCCCTCTCTCCTTTCTTTCCTTTCCCTCTTCCTATATATTCATCTGTTTTCTTTCTTAAATTCCACATATAAGTGAGATCATATAGTATTTGTCTCTCACTGACTTCTTTCTCTCACATATAAGTGAGATCATATAGTATTTGTCTCTCACTGACTTCTTTCACTCACATATAAGTGAGATCATATAGTATTTGTCTCTCACTGACTTCTTTCACTTAGCACTAGCTCCATCCATGTTGTTGCAAATGGCAAGATTTAATTTTTTTAATGGCTGAGTAATATTCCATTATATATATATATACACTCCACATTTTCTTTCTTTTTTTTCTCCCAAGATTTATTTACTTATTTTAGAGAGAGAGAGCATGCACAAGTGGGAAGGGCAGAGGGAGAGGGAGAGAGAATCTCAAGCAGACTCAGCGCTGAGTGTGGAGCCTGGCACAGGGCTTGATCTCAGGACCCTGAGCTCACAACCTGAGCTATAAACCAAGAGTTGGACGCTTAACTGACTGAGCCACCCAGGCGCTCCATATCTTCTTTATGTACTCATCAGTGGATGGACGTATGGGGTCTCTCTATAGTTTGGCTATTGTTGATAATGCTGCTATACACATTGGGATGCATGTACCCCTTCGAATCTGTATTTTTGTATTCTTTGGGTAAATACCTAGTAGTGCAATTGCTGGGCCGTAGGGTAGTTCCATTTTTTAACTTTTTGAGGAACCTCCACACTGTTCTCCAGAGTGGCTGCACCAGTGCAAGAGGGGTCCCCTTTCTCAACATCCTCTCCAACACCTGTTCCTTCTTGTGTTATTAATTTTAGCCATTCTGACAAGTGTAGATAAAGATATATGTATACAGGAACATATACATGTTCTTTTTCTCTAGAGAAAAATACACCATCATCTTTCCTATGTCTCAAAAAAGGAACATTGGTAGTGGAAAAGATGAGGCCAATAGAGAAAGAGAACGAGAGAAGGAGAGATACCAAATGATACTCAGGTCTCTGGGTCCAGCTTCCTATCTGGACTTTAAGTTTTACATGAGCCAATAAATGTCCTTTATTTAGTGGGACTTGGGTTCCTGTTATCTGAAAATCAAATCTTAACTCATACAAATTTTATTTCTTTTCTCCTCTTTCTCCTTCTTCAAATTCAATGGCAAAGAATACATGTACTGGTTATTTTCATTTAGAATAACTATCACTGAGATTTCCATCCAAATTGCAGTCCCAAGCCCCTTGTCATATGTTCAGCCTATATTGACATGAAATGATACTTTCTTACATTGGCCATGTGTATTAAACATTCAAAAAGATCTTCACATGTATTTTGTTATGAGATCTTAGAGTTTATTTTTAATGGCCTTCGACCTATATAAAACAATGCTATACAAAACCTCCACTAGCTAAAGATGTTGATGAGTAGTCATAACCTCAATTGTAACTACTTAATAAAGTCCATTATATTTGTGCCTTCAGCAAGTCCAGCTGAGAAAGCCAGTTTTCCAAAGGTTTAGAAAATCACAGTGAAAGTGAGGCTTGGGATCCTGTTTACATTTTGGGTTTTAGAACTAGCAATAGTTGTTTTCCTTCAATAGTTTTGTTTCTTGTTTTGTGCTAGGAAGAGATCTCAGCACTTTTCTTCCATGGTTGTTCATTTGTTATTATGAATGGATTTATTTTCCCCGTTGCTATGTTCCTGGTCCTGCCCTTAAGAAGAACAGATTGCCCTGTATAATATTTCAAGCCACTTATGTTCATTAATGATGTAGATAATCTTAACATTCATCAGTTCTGAAGGAGAGCATGCTTTCCAGAGACCATTTCTTCCCTTAGGAATAAAAAAAAGAAATATTTTCAAATTGCTTATGACTAGTTTTAGAAGCAAACCCTCAAAGACAGCAAAACAGAACAACCAGAATTATCCTACTTTCATACAGAGAAGAAAAAAGACGAATGTATCATATGGTTGCATTCAAAAAGAAGAGAGTCAAACTTCGAAAAACTTCTTGGTTCCTTTTCAACTTAACATTTCTTGTTTCTTATATACGCATTATAATGCAATTAATTGTGGCTTAATTAGCATTGGCTGTAAAATTAATTGGCTATCCCAAAGCATAACATATTAATGGTTATGGTAGAGCAACAAAGACTTGCTAGGTTTTCCATATTGTAAATTGTTAAGAAAAATTCCAATGATCAGTTCTAGGAGTCGTTTTGTCATGCTTTAAAATAACATCGTGTAACAAAACTTGCTGGGAAGGTGACAGTAATATTTTGAACACAGGTCCATCAAGGTTGATCTTGGATTTTAGAAATCTGCATTACTTGGGTGTATATTGTTTCCAATCTGAAATTTATGCCGCTCTGACTCATTTTTTCCAAGAATTTAGATAGAGACACTCGGATTATGTCTATCTGTGGTAGAGAATTGGGCAGAAACATGGTATTTTGTGAAGTCTGTTTCTACAGAGCAGGAAATGGCCGCACAGTTTCAAATTCTTACAATCAGTGTTATAGGAAGGCAATGACCACCTCATTCACCTTTATTCACCTGTCTTTTCTCATCTCACCCCTCTCTTGCTTGCCTGTCTATTTGTTTGCTCAGTCCTACGTTTTAATCAGCCTTTTTCAAAGTGTGCAGAGCGCTGTCTCAGATCAAACTAGAATAGCTTGTGAGAATAATGTTTACATCGTCATTTAATGTCCTTTTTGCCCTAGATAAATTCTCTCCACTCTGAGCATCGAAGTTACTACTTTAGATTTGAGCAATTTCTACAGTGGCACCTTCCTCACTGTAATGCATGGTGATTGGTATCCAGGCTTCTCATGATGCCATGTTTTAGATGTCATGCCACACAGGCTGTCACGCGCTTTTTATTCCTTGCTCAAACTGTAAAACCATTTTGCATGAAGAGTCAACGTTGCGACGCCATTTTGCAGATGGAAGAACTGAAATCTGGCCTGAAACTTAGTCAACATCTGAGTTCTACACAGAGATATTTTGCAGACAGCCACAAAAGGAATAAAATTACACACACATTTCATTAACATTAGTGAAAGTTTCTGGATATCGGTGAAAATAAAAAGTTGATGACTTTCTCATTGAAGAATTTTGTTAACTCAGCAGTGGGGCTTTTCCAAACCATCGTGGGTGGCCAGAATGACTGCTCATTCGAAGCCAAATGCTACCCTGGAATGTCTCTGCAGAGCAGAGAGAAGAAATGCAAAGTTTAATTAAAAAGAGCTCCTCAAGAGCTAGAAGATCAACTCTGTTGCTTAATTAAATTGTAGACATTTTGGAGAACTGAATATTTAAGTGATAGACCTTATTTCTCAGGCACCCTTTGTCTGATCTTGGAGTCTTCCCACAAAGGCCAAAGCCAGCCTGAGAGTGGATGTCATTTTTCTCCCCAGGGAGACTATTCAGTATTCTCCAGTCCCACTTGCTAATCCTCTTCCAGGTCTTGAGGAGTGGGGGTAGGTGGTATTTTCCTCCCCATTCTCAGTGGGGCTTCTCTCTAGACTTTTGGCACATTTAGGAATGGCCCCAGGATCCAGCCTTAAAAAGGCCACAGGAGTCAGTGTGGGCACGAGTAGAGCCTGGATGATTCCAGAGATGTGGAGAGGAGAATGGCAGCATCTATAAATTCTTGCTTTTACTAGGTTTCCACTCTTATCATTGCAACACTGAGGCAGGCAGACTCTAAAAGCTAGGATATCCCTCTGGATTGAAAAGAGACCCAAGGATTCTTTCTGTCCTCTGAGAGCCAGACTATGAGGTCTGGTGAGGACTTTCCTATTATCTTGATTCTCCACTCTTGTCAATGGGGAAGGGCCCTCGTCAGGTCAGTCTTAGGCCAGCAGAGGAGGGCAAGGGGGCTCACAAGCAGTTATCTGCAGTCTTCTGTTTTTCCATCAATCTATCTCTGGAATCAGATGTACTCTACAGGCTTGAAACCTAACGATTTTTTATCAGATGATTCACCACTACCTGCCCCCATTTCCCTTTCATTTAAACAACTGGTCCTCATAGTCAAGGCTGTCCATAGATAGAAGTGGAGAAGGTGGTTTGAGGTCTACTAAAAGGCTCAATCATCTGAAGTCCATTTACTCTCGTGGGCCTACCCCAATACTTACATGCTGTCAATATTGAATAAACCCTTGGGAATAAGGGAGGACAAAATTCCTCATGTATTTTTTTTCCTTTACCCAAGGTAAAGTTCAAATGTGTGACCAGAAAGAAGAAACATGTTAGCCCTGTTACTGCCCACCAACATTTTACCAGGGTTTGGTCCACCGTATCAGGCTGTGGTGTAGTTGAATGAGAGCGACTCAAGAGCTCATCTAGGCCATGTGTTTTCCAAAGGTGTAAAGTGAGACTCAGCATTTAAGTGACCCACTCAAGGCTTGTAGTGGCATAGGATCCGACCCCAGGCCTTCTACGCCCTGGCCCAAAGTCCTCCTGGTATCTGTATCTTGTGACTTGGGAAAGTTGGACACAGCTGCAAGAGACCAGGATGTGGTATTAGCCACACCACAGGGAAGGGACAGCACAGGGACACGCTCCATTGCAGATAATGGGAAGGGGAAGGGATGAAGCAGGAACTCCCATTGGTACCTATTAAGGACTGGATTGTTCCCTCAACCCCCACAGGCTCTGGGCCTACTGGTGAAGGATGTAGGGCCAAGGAGTTGGTAGCATGAATCTCTAGGCACAGCCCTGAGAGAATGAGAAGCTTTACTACACATTGGGGAAAGAGATTTGGGAAAGGTGGTCATCGTGTGAAACCCTTGGAGAAATCAGACTCAGGAGATCCTTTGGGGCTTGACAAAGTAAGGCTAAAAGTACCTAAAAGAAGACATGAAACAGCTAAAGGTGAATTTTTCTTCCACATTTTTGTCTAGAACAGGGCCTGGTAGAGTCATATAGTAAAGACATGGACTGGTAAACTCAGGACCCAAATAAGAGCCATACCGAACACAAAATCGAGTGAAGTCCCATCCTGATGTCTAACACCTTGATATTGCAAAGCAAATCGTGATCCGTTTTCTCATGTGGGTATGTGAGATTTTTCACAATCTTCCTGTGAAATAGGTCGGTAGTATGGATGGATCTCAATTTATAGACAGAAAAAAAGGGAAAAAAGAGCAAAGTGGTCAAACAGTGTGCCCAAGAACATAAAATGCTTACAGGCCAACCATGGTCTACACATCACAAATATCGAGGCCTTAAATCTAGGACCTGGTCATGGCTACACCACAGTTTCAGGTGGAGCTCATACTGTTTCCCCAGTATTGTTTGTGTTACAAAATTCAGTTTTTAAAGCACTGTTTGGCATCTGCCCTAAAGCATGTTTTATGATTCAAAGGACTTCTTTCTTCCCCAGTATTTCCTTAAACATCCCTACCACCTTCCCATCTCCCTTGCTGTGCTCTTCATTCAACTTTGCCAGCTCCTTCTTTCTCTTCCAGACCTCTAAATGCTGGACGTGTTCTCTCCTTTGGGGATCTCCTATAGTCCCATGACTTCACATATCAACTGTATAGCCAGGACCCAGAATTTCATTCTCCAGTCCTTATCCCCTTTCCAGGCTCCACAGTCATACCCAACTCATACTCAGTTGGCTCCATGTGGATGGTGGGTAGGCATTTCAAGTGTAAGCTGTTTAAAAGAGAACTCTTGGTTCCATAGCCACCTCACCCCTCACTCCCAGATCCACTCCTCCTGGCCCCTTGCTATACTGACAAGCAGCACCGCTCTTCACCCACTTGCTAGAAACCTGAAAGTCTTTCTTCTTTTTTCTTCTCCCACATGCACATTCAATCTCTCATTGAATCGTCAGTTCTACCTTCAAAATACATCTCTGATCGTGACCACTTCTACCACCTCCACCTCTACCATCATCTTTCAACTGGCCTTCCAGCTGCCCTTTTCACCATCTCCAGGATACCACTCTTAACCTTAACAATCTTTTCCCCATATAGCAGCCAGAGGGACCGCAGGCTTAAGTGAGATCATGTTGCCTCCCTACTCAAAAGTCTCTACAGACACCTGGCTGGCTCAGTGAGCAGAGCATGTAGCCCTTGATCTCCGGGTGGTGGGTTCAAGCCCCACATTGGGCTTAGAGCTTACTTAAAACAAAACAAACCAAAACAAAGCAAAAAAACCCTCAGTCAAAAGCCTCTACTAACTTCCCATTGCCCTTAAGTTAAACACTTAACTCTTGACTGGGGCCACTCCAGCCCTGATGATCTGGCTCCTTCTACCCTGTCAAACTCCACTACCAAATTGTTACTTCACTCTTGCCTCCTGGCTCTCCTCTAACATGTGACTTCTCAACATTTTCCATGCCTTGGATCCCTACGGCAATCTGGGAAGGCCCACGGATCGCCTCTCAGAAGCAAGTTTTTAAATTCATAAAGTAAAATGCATGAGATTACAAAGGATACAGCTGCCCTGAAATATGATTACCAGAATATTAAAAATCAGATTTGTGATAGAGTAATACATGTGCTTCTTCGTCAACATGTTGAATAACAGAATCTAGCTCTTCTAACAACCATCATAATTTTGAAGTCGTGATGAGCACAAATGACATTTGCAGATATCTGCAACAACTAAAATGTGATAGGAAAGTGTCTGTGATTTCTTTGGGTGACAGAGTCACCCTAAATATGCTAATACACGACAGTTTGTTTGCCCATATTTACTAGTGGAAGAAAAGCTAAATTTCAGCTAGAAGTTAGTGAAAAGAGGGATGCAATTCTTTTTCCCATTCAACTTCAGGGCCTCTGATTCTATCCATGGACACCAAGTTAATAACTCCTCCTCAATACATCAAGCTCATTCCCATCTCTGGACCTGTGTACTGGCTATTCCCTCACCTGGAATGCTCTCCCTCCGGATCTATGTAGAGCTCCCTCTCACCTCACTCAAGCTTCTGTCCAAAGGCTGCTTTCTTAGAGAATCCTTCCCTCACCCCTTTACCTGAAACAGCACCCTTAGTCCCCCCATCACACTCCTTCCCCTTATTCTGCCTCATCTCCCAACCTTCCTTATCACCTTCAAAGTCATGTTGCTTATGTGCTGGTGTACCTGTTTACTGGCTTCCTGAAGGTAAAGCTCTACTCCCTGTCTTATGTTCTCCAAGGTCTCCCAGCATCTAGAATGAGCCTGCTATAAGAAAGCATGTAGCAATTATCTGTGGGATGAGTACATGAGTAAATGTAAAGGGAGGAATATGATCTAGACTTTCAGACACATGAAAGGAAGAGATATCTTGTTCCAAATTCCAATCAAAAGGGACAGGTTTTCACATTTTTTTTTTTTTCCCCAAAAATGGGATTTCCCATAGGGGAACTATATTCCATGTTTTATAGCCTTTTAAATACGGTTCCTGACACAGCTTGGTCTCGTGCCTGGTTCCCTACCAGAGGATTGGCTGTTAGGCCACCAGAAGGCTGGCAAACCTGTATTACAATGAGCCATAGCTTGGTCTGACTACTTCAATTAAAGTATAGCAGGTTCCTTCTAATAATAGCTATTTTCTTTTAAGCTTGCTCTGAGCATTTTGTATTTGGCTGACCCTGAGAAGGGAATATTGTTGAATTGGCATTATATTTGACTCAAAAGACAATAACATTATAGAGCAAACATAATGGTTTATCTCATTATGTGGAGGCAACTTAATTCTTTATTGCAAGGAGTAGTTTAATACTGAGGCCTTGAGGGACTTCCTGGTGACAACTCATTAGCCATTAAAAATATGAGTCTCGATATTACTCAGCCATAGGAAAAAAAAAAAAAAAAAGAGGTCGTATTACTTTGCTCTTGCCTCCTGGCTCTCTACTTTACTCTTGCAACCACGTGGATGGACCTAGGGGATATTATGCTAACAGAAATAAGTCAGATAGCGAAAGACAAGTACCATATGATTTCACTTAGATGTGGAATCTGAAAGACAAAACAAAAGAACAAACAAAAAACAAAAACAGACCTTAAATACAGAGAACAAACTGGTGGTTGCCAGAGGGGAGGTGGATGGGGGGATGGGTGAAATAGATAAAGGGGATTAAGAGGTACAACTTTCCAGTTATAAAATATATTAGTCATGGAAATGGAGCATACAGTTCAGGGAATACTGTCAAGAATGTTGTAACAACATTGCTGGATGAGAGATGGTGACTACCCTTAACAGTGTTGAGCATGTGGAATGTAGAGAATTGTCCAATTACTACGTTCAGCATGTGAAGGTAATACAACATTTTATGTCAACTAGATTTCAATAATAAAAACTTTTGGAAAAAATGAAGTGCGTTTCTTGAAAACAAAATATGGGTCTTGAACTCAGGAAAGTAGACACAGCGTGAGAGGTAAACACATACGGTTCGCTGCATATATGATTCTGGAGCAGGGATTGTGGGTGGGATGTCTCAGGCAGAAGGTGTGGAATATGAGAAGGAACCAAAATCAGCTCCTAAGGAACCCACGGAAGAGGAAAAAAAAAAAAAAGCCAAGAAGGCAAACTTGGGATCAGAAATACCAAGTTGTTCAAGTATTGACTTGTTCAAGTATAAATTGACGGACTAATTGCCTTAGGTATGTAATTCGTGACCAGTTCTTGGAGATAAGGAAGAATAAAGAGGGAAAGGTAATCCCTGTCCTGTGACCTTTATAAAAAAGAGAAGAAGATATAGCACGAAAGTAAGAGACAACATCTGAAGAATGCTAATCATTTCTCATTTGCAAATCATCTTACAAAAGCAAACACCTAAATGGAAGAGTTGGCAAAATGTAGAGCTTGATAAAGAAATCCGGAGAAAAATACTAGGGCAAACCTCAAGTGAATACAGGAATAACTCTGAGAGCTAAAAAGGAAAGTTAAAAAAAAAAACAAAAAAAACACAACCTTATTAAATGCCAACAGTGGATGTGTCCCTGCTGTACCAAGAAACTGCTGGTGTTCCCAGAGTATCTGTGTTAAGTAATTGAAACAAAATGGTTTTTATTCAAACAATTGCATTTTGAACAGCAAAAAACTGAAAGCAAAGTAAGGCAAAAATAATCCAACCCTGAAACAAACTGACCTACATATCAAATGAACATGTAGTTGTGAAACACAGCACAGAAAAGAAAATCATTTAATTGCAAGTGTTTCTGACTAGTAATCATTTGGCAAATGAATGGACAATATTTCTAAATGGCCAAGAGTACACATCTCGGGTACCTAATGCTTGTTCTTGATGAAAATGAACTGATTGGAAAAAAAGCTTCAGACTTTTCTTTTAAGCAAAACACTTTCATTTAATGGAAATCTTTCAGGATATAAAACAGTTGAATCTGTTTGAATCTGGTGGATGGGAGCGAGGGGGGGAAAGGGAGGGACCCAGGGCCCTGCCCACTGAGCCTCCCCCTTGCGCTGAGCACTCCATCACCTTCCCCCATCCTCCCTCTGGGCAGCCCCCAAGGAACCTCAGGAGACCCAGGGCTCTGTGTAGCACTTTTTGAAAACTGCTGGATTCAAGAAGAAAGACACAGTGAGAGTGATGCCCCACTGTGACACCCCAAGAACTTTAATTCATTCCGAACATTTCCTTAGTGACTTGATCCAACATAAATGTATCCACTTATTACCTGTAAGTGCTTTAAGATCAGAAAAAAGTCAGCTTGAGACCAGTTTCTTCCTCTCTGCCCCAGCTGTCATAGACACGTGTGTTCTAGGCTCTGGCATTCTCTGAGCAATGGTTGCAGAGTTGGTCCCAGCAAAGCGGCCAGGGGTCGGTGGGGGAATGGGCAGGAGAAGTGGATTTGGTGAGCATTTCTCTACTCATTTTCCAGAGAAGCCAGGGGTAAAGGAGGCTTAAGCTTCAGGTCACTTCTCTTGCGTGGATCCCTCATGACACCAGGCAATGAGTGTCACCAAGCCAAAGACTGTTGAAGGTTACTGTGCAAACTCGAACTGACCTGAAATCTTACAGCTCATATATGAAAGAAATTTGATAGAAGTTCTCCCAATCATAAAACTTTACATAAGATGACCAACAACATGTTGTAAAGCCAAAAGAAACTCTTCTAACTATCAGTAATAAAATACAATTTACCATCAACCATGCTAGGGGAAAGACTACGTTATGTATTATCACTGTAAAAAATGATACTACCAAATCCTGGCCAAAAAAAAAAAAAAGAAGAAGAAACAGCAGCAGCAGTAAGTATTCAGGAAAAAAAAAAGAAGTAGCAAAAAAGAATTAGAGAGGTGTACCAGGCAGTCAAACAGTAAAAGATACCATATTTTTGTAGTTTTTGTTATTGGTCAGCTTTTTAAACTTTAAAATTTGTTGTGATTTCTTTACTCGTTCTAAACCAAGATTCATTTTGGCACTTTGTATTTGGCATATAGTACTCTTTTTTATTAAAGATGGTGCCAAAAATTATACAAGCTTCAGGCCCCACGAAGCCTGGATCCATTGCTGTCTACCAGCAAGAGCAGATGGGGGAAAGCTACTGTCTTATTTAGGGTCCTATTTAGACCACATTCATTGCAAAAGTCAGATCACATCCCCACCCCTCAAGCCAACTGGACCCTTTAATACTCAATTAACACTACGTACTTGGAAGAAGAGAACTACTAGTATTATAAGGATCCAGCTTGCATCTAAGCTGGAGTTCAACTACGGACATAAATCCTAAACCACTGGGGTGGGCCTAGAAGACATTTATTTGTACAGACAACCGAGGAGACTTCTGGGAAAGGTCTCATTCTAGGGGAGCAGGAGCCTCGCTTCAGCAGGTTGTTCTCAGTAAAGGGTTCCCAGGAGAGTGTTTGTTACTCGCTTTTGTTTCATGGACACGCATACATCCACACTTAGTCACTTACCACTCACACAAGACTCTTGCGTGAGTCCTTTACAGAAAAGACCGGAGCCCAGAGGAAGCAGCTTCCCTGAGGCTGCTATGTAACTATAAATACACGAAGGAGACCCTTCTAAGAGGAGCTGGGACCAGAGCCAAGGCAACTCTAGCATTTTGGGAATGCCACTGCTTGCCAGTGCTGTGGTAAGAGACAGCAGTGCCCATAGGTGTCTGGTGGGCAAGAGTGGCCTGGTGGACCCAGCAGAATAAATTTGTCCATAAGTATATGGAAACTTCCAGAAAACTGGGGAGACATCTTACAGAGGATTGAGGATATCCTGGCTGAGCTGGAATGGGCATGAAGTAGTGAAATTTGGTTCATTACTAACAATGCAGTCCAGCTTCAGGTAGGGGAGGCATGGGGAAAACAGGGTTATGTCTGTAATGACATGGGGGGTTGAGGTTCTCGGGGGGAATGTAGTCAAGGGGACCTGGATGTTCCCTGCCACAAACTTGTGACTTGTGACTTGACACCTCTGCTTCCTCATGCATAGAAGCTTGTTGCCAGCGTCAGACGGATGCTCTCTAGGGTGTCTGCTAGCTCGAACATTCTACCGTTCTAACCGGAAATCTATGGGTCTCCCAGGGTAACATGAAGCAATTACAAGAATTTCTTTTTAGAACAGAGGGCATGCAACAAGACAAGAACAACGTGCTCCTAGCACAGTTGCCTCCTGGAAGTTTTTGTTACTTCGAACAATGAGTGACTAAAGGTCATCGAACGAAGAAGTCGAACTGCCTCTCACGGGTACACACACGCACACACACACACACCACCAGACACCTATCAATCTCCTAAGGATCCGATTCTCTTTCATCTGGGCTTACCATTCATTACAGCGTCTGGAAGTTGGGAGAAGCGTCTCAAGGTGATCAGTTCAAGATGAGACCAATGAGGCAGCGATGCATACATGACCTTGCAAATGCAGGAAAACAACCCTATGTGTGTCTACCCAGTGGGTTTCTGAAAACAAAGATAATTGGATTTGCAGCTCATCAGTTACAATGAGAGGGAGGGCTATTTTACATGACCACATCTAATTAGGGATATTTAGTTCCAAGATTATAAGAAGCTGAGCATGGCTCCTCTTTGAATGGTAGAGAGAGACGCCTTTTAGGGGGGCTTTCCTCCGTGGTTGCTTGCTGAGAGATACTGGATCGTCATGTGAAGAAGCTAGGAAAGAGCTTCAAGGGACCCTAATCTGAAATGGGTAAAACAGAGGGCCAGAGAGAAGGAGTCGGCCTCAGATCTGGCTATCCAAGTCTTCAAATTAATGTTCTCTTCAGTCTCTCCAAGAGATTAGATGCAAATTGTTTCTATCGTGCAAATAGCTGGGCTCCCACAGGCCTAGAGAAAGTGACTTCCGGAATAGTGCTGAGACCTGGAAAACGCCTATCAATTTCTAGATGAACAGATGAAGCCCAAAGAAAACCAGGGACTTTTTTGGTGCTTGCGTGTGTCAGAAGAACAAATGCACCCCAGAATCTGGGGCCCCAGAACATGTGAAAATCAAAGAACAGTACTTCTGCTGGGGCTGCCAAACAGGGCAGTGGGGGAAGGAGGCTGGAGGCACTGTGATCATAGACTCCCTTAGAATCGTGCTGTGTCATCTGCACAATGGCCCTGCTCTGTCCCCCTTGTCCCTATGCAAAATCGTTGAGTTCCAAGGCCCACGACTGGCAGTCCCAGGAGGAGGAAGGGTGGAGGCACTCGAGTAGGCCTCGGCCCTACCTATTGCCTTTTCCTCTCCTCGGAATGCATTTTTTTTTTTAAGTTGCTTACAAAGTGGAGTTGATGGCTTTCCCAGATGACCTGCAATCAGACAAGGCTACAAACACCCAGAAAGCCCAAATGAATTGTAATGCTCTTTGGAAAGGTTAAAAACGATGACAGGAAGTTAGGGAATTGTGAGGAAAATGGAAAATCCTTAGCTTAATTATGAAGACGACAGGCTGGGAGTCCCCAGTCTCTGGCTTCTCTGCTAAACAGAGCTACTGCTAAAGAGAATATGGGCCAAAATGTGGCTAAGCCTCTTTCAAGATGGCGATCTTCCGAAAGTAAGGGGCTCGGGTGGAAGGCACAGAGAAGCAGCCAAGAGAGTACTCAGAGAAGACAAGAAATCAGTTTCCCATAGAGTATATACAGCAGACCAAACTTGCCTCAAGTACACCCATTGACTTAATCGACTTCTGTTGAAGTTACTCGAAGATACTCCTTAAGAGACATTGGGGAGGGTGTGCTATGGTGAGCACTGTGAATTGTGTAAGACTGACGAATCACAGACCTGTACCCCTGAAACAAATAATACATTATATGTTTAAAAAAAAAGAGTCTAAAAAGAGTATATATCCCAATCCATATCCGTGGCAGGGAAATCACATATACTTGGGATAGATGTAAAGAAACTATTTTGAGCTCCTCTACCCTATCCTCCCACGTGTTCATCCTACTGATGCCATTGGGCTTACCCACCCAGGCCCCTGCTGTTCCTCTGGAAAAACTCACCTCTACAGACCTTTCCCACAATTTATCTCTTATTTTCCCCCTCTGTGCAATGCCAAGTCCAAGGAGGAATCGATACCAAAAATTCAGTAAAATTAATGTTTAGACCATCGAATCTCAACCCTGGCTACATCTTGGAATCATCTGGGGAGCTTGGTAAGAATGCCCATGCCTGGCTCCTACTCCAGACCAAATAAATCAGCAGCCCAGCCTGGGACCAGAGCACTGGCATGTGTTAAAAGCTGATGCAGGTCAAGACATCCTCCAACTCTGAGAGTTATATATCAGCCATTCTCAAACTTGGTTCAACTTCAAAGCTCTTTTCTTTGAATTTCAACTCTTCCGGAGCCCCACATTCTGGTTGCAGATTTTGGGGAGGTCTAAAAAAAAAATCTTAATGCCCAAACTGTACCCTGTATCAATTAAATCAGAATTCCTGGGGGTGGGAACCAGACATCAGTATTTTTTTTAAGATTTCTTAGATGCCTCCGAAGTTTAGCCAAATCGGAGAAGCAAAGAGTTAAACAACAATCCAACCCAAAGAGCAGGATCTGTGCGGGGCACTTGAAAGAGAGAGGCTTCCAAGCCAGAGTTTGGCTGGAATCTAGCTGGAGGTATTAACAGATCTAAAGATAGAATGAGTGAACCAAGCGAGGAGGTCTTCATGGAAAGAGAAAATGGGAGTCAGAGGGGAAGGGTTTGCAGAGGGGAGAGAGCATGGGTGAGCTGACAGGAACATCCAGTCCTATCTGTTTGGCAGGTCCATCTCCCAAGAGGAAATGAACACATGAGCTTAAGAAAATGTGACACCCTTTGACATTAGAACCATCCCTCTAAAATCCCCTGCTCAGGCTGTGTACTCAAGCTGTGTTCTCATTACCATTTGTCTTCCTATTTCGTTTCCTACTGGGAGAGAACGTGCTGGTCAAGGGGACACAAATGTCCACTCTGCTGAGAGGCTCTCATTTCTCATCACAAATTAATAAATTGTGATTTGGGTTTACATGGCCGTCTCTCAGGAGCTTGACCGATGCGACTCTGTCCCCGAGAACTCGATCCATCTAGCACGTTCATACAGTCCAGTGTCCGAGTCTGCAAAGCAGTTTCACCAAAGTGGCATCGTCTCGGGATTCCTGGGGTTTAGCACAAAGGGTTTTTTTGTGATGGTCTCCACTAGGTTGGGAGATCGTGGAAGACGGGGTCCATGTTTTATTTTTCTGTATATCACTGAGGCCCAGCTTAGGGCCCAGACATTAGAGGCAATGATGAGAGTCTAGTTCTTTCCACCCATGTCAGTGATGATTGCCGTTTTCACACAACATGAGTACTTTTTTGGCTGGTGCTGGAGCAGAGTCCTAAAGGCCCCTGTGGGGCGAAGTGCGAATCTCGTAGGTACTTGCTCTTGGGAACTCAGAGGGTGCTTAATCTTAGGGAATTCGGGAGGTGCAAGGGAACTGACATGTCTGGGGCAGATGGGGCTACTGGGAAGGCTCAGGGTAGTGACATTTCACCATCAGTATGGAAGTACTTCGGTGATTTAAAAACTAATAGATACAATCATACTGGTGCCCAACGGCTAACTATCAGCTTTGTTTGTAGGTAACAAATATTTGTGGATTAGATGAAGGCCTCTCATGAAAGCATCCTCCCCATGGTTGGTGGTACTCCATTATCTGCCCACCCCCAGCAATGCCAGAGACTTTCCTTCCCAGAGCTCCTTGACACCAGACCCATGCAGAGAGTGACTGAGTGTGGCCTTGGCTTTAGGTCACATAACTTGGGAGCCAGTTGGGTCTGGTGCCTGGGACACAGGGGCGAGAAGAGAAAAGAGTATAGCCTCCCCATGGGATTAATAATACAAGGCCCAGGCTTGCTTTAGCTTTAATTTAAAAAGAAGCCCTAAGGCCTTTGCAACCGTGAAACTCCCTTGGCAAAATCACTGCTCTTTGCATGGTGTTCGAAAGCTGGGCTCTAATATGAAAGCAAAAAAAAAAAAAAAAAAAAAAATAGTCTAATATTTATGGCAAGACAGCCTGATCAGATGAGAACAAAACTTCTGGTCCCCTTGAAAGTGGAATCCACTGTGATTTCCCAACAAAGCGACTAAGAAAGGCTTCTTTGCCATTCTGCTCTCTCTCCTACAGTTGTTGTTCTGCGACAAGTGATTGCTGGGAGATATCACTGGGTGAGAACACTGGAAAACACTTGCTTACCATGTCATTCTGGCTTTGTCATTCGCGTGGTGACTTGTTCATTTCCCTCCTCAGGGTACCTTAAAGGGACATGCGCGATCAATGACATGGGAAGATCTGAAGAGCTCTTTATGGTTAATTGTGCTGTTATTGTTAAATATGAAAATGTATCTGTTCATAGTTCATCATGCTATCCAAAGTTTGGGCCCTTCAGAACTTCCCCCTGGCTAGCTTACTCTGCCCCCGACCCCCGCTCCCCAATGCCCATGCCACTAAATTTCAGTGAACTCTATCTTGTCTTGCTATGGAGAAATCCAGTCTTGAGTTGTTTTTATAGAAGATTGATGTGCCTCCCAAGGTAGTTTGTAGTTTCACTAATACACAAATTATTCCATAGCTTCTGGGTGCATATAGCTAGAAGCGTTATCTGGTGCCCACTAAAGATGCAGAAGAGATATCGAAACAGATGGACGGATATCGACCAGGGTATGGTACCAAAATACATCTAGAACAACTCTCAAGGTGGGCCACATGAGCCAGACATTTGTTTCCCAGTTACCATTTTGGTGTCCTCTTCCGGGCATCCCAGAAAGCTCTCGGCTGACATAGAGACAGAAAAGGTTTCATTCCCCAAAAAGAAAAATCTATTCTACCATGGGAGCCCGGAGTGAAAACAGCACATGAACTCAGGGCTGCCAGCGTACCTCGTGCCAGCTGGTTCAATGGGCAGAAATGAGAATGTTAATAAACACTCTAATGAAAGGAAGTTGTTGGATAGTAATTAACATATGCCATTAGTATCTGTCCCTTTGGCCAGACACTGCAGACAGGCTGAAACCATACATACAAATGAGCGTCTGCTAGGACCGTGCGGGGAAGAAAGGGGGACAGTGTCATTGTGAGTGGCTGGTGTTGTCAGGAGCTTTAAATCACAGGCCACTTAGTAACAAAAACAGGGGAGGCTTTTGTGTTCCAGAGCAATCATGTGACTGAAAGTTTAAAAATTTTAATAAACATTTTTTCATGCTTGTTTACTTTCCTTTCGCCTCAAAACATACTGTTGGTAGTTCTTTTCTTTCTTTCTTTCTTTTTTAAGGAAAATACTGACTTAGCTCTTTTTTTTTTTTTTTTTTTTTTAAATCAATGAGTACAGGACTGTAACTTAGGGCCTTTTGTGTTTAAACCACAATTTCCTAATCTCTCCAGGAAGAGAGGTGATTACATGAGTCTCATGGGCACCCTGTTAGTTGTATTTCTCAAGATTTACATTATCCCTTTCTGGTTGACCTAAAATGGCTTATAAATCATACCAACTACTTCCAAATGCTGCCTCTCACAACACAGTGCAAAGTCAAAACTGAAAACACAGAGGCCAGTCAGCTTCACTGGCCTCTTTTTGCCATGGGAAACTGAGGCCCAGAAAGGTGAACCAATGTCCCTTAAATCACAGGCCTAGTTTACTGACCATTAGCCAAGATTTTTTTCCCATCCTAGGCCATACGGTCTCTCTCACTTTGACCAGGACTCAAAGAGACATTAAAAAGAGACCAAACCACATTTGGATCCTTCTTCATGGGTGTTGATTTGCTGGGAGCACACGCATTTGGGGGGAAACTCAACATTTCAGAAATATCAGGAGCAGTGAAGCTTGGTGCTATTTGGCAGTGAGACATTATGAGGAATTAAAAGTAGAAAATGTAGCAGGAACAAAGGATAAAGCAGAAAAAGAAAAGAACTCAAAACCAGAGAGATTACAGTAAACTATGAGCTGACAAGGAGGATGGATACCACAAAGAAGTAGGTAGCAGCCTCTGGAAGAGTCGACTGTGGAAGTTAATAAATAATTTTCCCAGGAAATTAATTTGAATGACTGAATTTAGGTCTTTGTGATAATTAAAGTTGGCTGAAATCTATTGCTGTGTTGTCTTTGAAGAAAGAACTTATTAAACCAATTAAAGGATAAGCAAAAGTATAGACAAATTAGTTTAACCTACTTAAGATAACAAAATAACTTTCGAGCGTTGTTCGAACTTTAATTTTTTAATGCACTGCCCTGCCTTTAAATGACCCCCATCTACTTGCTCAAGCAGACCCAGGAAAACCTTTATTTGCATCTGTTCAGTGATGCTAGTTCACTTCCCAGCTGTCAATGAAAAATACAGGGCTCTATTTGGTGAGGGATTAAAATCCTTCCTTGTAGAACATTCTGTAGGGAGGGGATAGCCAGTCTCACTTGCTACCCTCCAAGGAAACTCTCCGTCAATCCCTTAGACCTCCATGGGAAGAGAAGAGAATTCAAGGCCGTTGGAGTGAGGTAGGCTCCAGCAGAACCTTCCAGCTGCCCTCAAGGTCCATCTCAGGAAATTCCAGCCTTTCTCTAATCAGATTGCCCTTTCTCTCAGCTGATGACATCATTTATTCACTAATGTTTTTGTTCAAAGAACTCATATCGAGCACCTTCTTGGTACCAGATTTGGTGCCGGACAGTGGGCCTTCGTCTCTGAATGTGACAGAACGGGCATCTGTCCTCATGTAGCTTTTTGCTGCTTTCTGCGCTTGCCCCTTGGTCAGATTCCATATGATTAGAGCACCAGGAGGTGTTAGTTTTTTGCTTTGGAAGAAGGACAGAGGAGCAGTCAAAAGAGAAAAGATTTCAACAAGTCATTTTTCCTGTCAGTCTGTGGGCCTCCCCATGCCCCACACAGCCCTGGGGAGAGGGTATATGATAATGCAAAGGTTCATAGTCCAGAATACAAATGTTAGTGCTTATAACGACCCTGGACATCATCTGGTACAACCCTCTCATTTAACAGACGAGGATACTGAAGCACAGAGAAGGAAACAGCTCTCTTCGAAGTTGTATAGAAGGTTCAGGGCAAAGCCTGCCCTCCAGGGCTCTGTCTCCCACACCAACTTTGCACAGAACCAACCAACTAAATCTTGCTTTGAGTGGGAGCTCTGTGAGAGTCCATAGCTACATATTAGGAGAAAAGATCAACTTTACCAAAAAAGCAACTTAAGGACATCCTTCAAAATTGTTGATGGATGCTTATAAAGACAAGGGTGTTGATTGAGGGGGTCCCTTCTGGAGGCTCAAATATGAATTGAATTGAACACATGAAATACTGTTAGGGTGGGCCGGCTTCGACCCGGGGAAGAACGGGTGAGTGAATTCCAGCCTGCGCTCCCGAGCTCGAATCCTCTCCCGAAAGGGTTTCTACCAGGAGAGGAAACCATTAGACCCCGATTTAGGAGTAATGGTGATTAGGCAGGTGAGTGAATGCACAGGTCCCTTGCTAGGGTTATGTCACTGTGGGGTTGGTAAGTGACCAGCGCACATCCCGCAGCAGCGGGGACGGATCCTAACAGAGGACAGCGGCTTTGTCTTGTATGGGGCCCACTGAGCGCTCCTCTCTCTAGGTTTCTGAGGTTCTCTGTGTGTTTACTGCCATTCCAACACCCTTCTTCCCAGGGACTGTCCTCTTTCTTTAAAGGATTCACTGCTGCTGCTGCTGTTAATTGCAAACATACCATGCACTTACTATAACAAATTCAAATAACCCAGAAATATAACGAATAAGAGGGGCACCTGGATGGCTCAGTCGGTTAAGTGGCTGCCTTTGGCTCAGGTTATGATCCTAAGGTCCTGGGATCAAGCCCTGTGTTGGGCTCCCCGCTCTGCAGGAAACTCGCCTCTCTCTCTCTCCTACTCTCCCCTGCTTGTGTTCCCTCTCTCGCTGTGTCTCTCTCTGTCAAATAAATATATAAAATCTTAAAAAAAAAAAAAATAAGAACTGAACATTATCCTTCCCTTTCTCCCACTTTGTGCTTCCCCTCCAATTCCTTTTCTTACAGGTAACTGCTGCTAACAGTTTAATGTACACACTCTTCCAGAAAAAAATGCATTATGTATATAAATGTGTGTGTGTATATACAACTTACGTTTTTTATTTACATTTATGTGCACTTAGATAAAAAGTTTTGCCCAACATAAATTGTACCATACCATATGTATTGTTTTGCAACTTGCCCTTTTCTCTAACCTACGTATTATGCATATTCTCCCATGCCGTTACCTGGTGTCACATGATATGTGTATATGCCAATTTATTTAATGACTCCCCAACTGATGAACATTTAGGTAGTTTCTGATTCTTTAAAAAATAACTTCCAATTAACATTAGGTAACTTCTAGGGCACCTGGGTGGCTCAGTTGGTTAAGCAACTGCCTTCGGCTCAGGTCATGATCCCAGAGACCCAGGATCGAGTCCCACATCAGGCTCCCTACTCCATGGGGAGTCTGCTTCTCCCTCTGACCTTCTCCCCTCTCATGCTCTCTCTCACTTTCTCTCTTTCAAATAAATAAATAAATAAAATCTTAAATTCTCCTCTCCTGCCCCACTGCTCTAAGCTCAGTTATGTAAACGTACCACCATATCCCAATCTTATTATTAACTATGACACTTCGATTGTGCACTAGTTAAGTAAATGCTGTGCCAAATGAGGGGATAAACACGATCGTTAGAATGTTATAGAAATCGAAAGATAGTAAAGGATTAATATCACCATTTGTTATCTGTGAGCTGGTCTGATGTTTTGGCCTATTTTCTCCCCCCAAATAACTGCTACATTTTCACTATATTTTCATCAAAAAAATTAACATAAAAAATTAAAACCGGTGTACCTGGGTGGGTCAGTTGGTTAAGCATCTGCCTTGGGCTCAGGTCATGCTCCTGGCGTCCTGGGATCGAGCCCCACGTCGGGCTCCTTGCTCGGTGAAGAGTCTGCTTCTCCCTCTGCCTCCTCCTGCCACTCCCCCTGCTTGTGCTGTCAAATAAATAAATAAAATCTTAAAAAAAATTAAAAGCAAGTTCATGTGATGAGTTGCATTACACATCTCATTGGAAATGGGAGTGGCAGAGCAGACACTGCCGAGCTCTAGCCCATATCTGTCTCCCTGTGGACTCTCTATAAACACTAAACCAACCACAGAGGCTAAGCTGAACTGCCCAGAGAACTCACACTCATCAGACCTCCACGGATCACCCACTTTGTACAACACCCTGAAGGCTTAACCAAAAAGAATATGACACAGTCTCTGCCCTCCACAATCTTGGTCATGGTAGAAAAGATAGACCCAAAACACCAGCTAACACATGCAAAACGAATTAAGAGTGCCATTGAAGAATGAGCAAAGAGCATATGTAAGGCACAGGAAAGGTTTGCTCTCAAAAGAGAAGTCACAGGAATGTGGGTTTGGACAAGGCCTTGAGCAGAACGTGGATGGTGGGGGGAGTGGTGGAAAGAAGTTGCAGGTTCAGGAATAAGGACCCAGGCGCGAATGTAGATAACCACGTAAGAAGCGGTGAACAGTGGGTGGGCGCTCTAATATGAGGCCGGCAAGACACTCAGACTCGGATCGTCGAAGGCTGTGAATGGGAGTGTAAGGCATTTCTGTGCTATTCCGTGGGCAGTGGTTTTCGTGACCAGAAGAAACCTGGCTCTCATTATCTCCACGACATTTACTTTGTTCAACTCTGGCATGCAGGTAAAGTAGTTTCAATATTGCTAACCCATACCCTGTAAGAGACGAATTGACTCACTAGAGTATACTCTAATTTTGCGTACAAGTCATTTTTTGTCGTTAGCCTTGTGGTATCCACTCAAAACACTATTTCTAAAGTTATTTAAATTGTCTCTTTTCTTCCACCCCCTTAAGCATGGTTAAAGCATTCACTCATAATACTGTTTTGTTCATTTGCCACAATCTACGTTCCGTCTGGGGCCTCTGACAATCCGGTTGATTATTTTCTTTTACTTGCATACAATACAATTCATTCTTGGACTATACAATTCTATGGATTTTGACAAATGCAGAGTCATGTATCCTCCACCATAGTGACATATAGGATCGTTCCATCACCCTCAAAACTCATTTGTGCCCCCCCCTTCGTAATCAATCTCTCTCCTATTCCAACCCCTAGCAACTGTCCTTATAGTTTTGCCTTCTTGAGAATGTCATGTCAACGGAATCCTACAATAGGTAGCCTTTTGGTTCTGACTTCTTTCATTACACAAAATGTACTTGAGATTTATCCATGTTGTACGGATCAATAGTTTGTTCCTTGTTATTACTGGGTAGTATTCCGTGGTATGGATGTATCACAGTTTATTTATCTATTTATCAGTTGAAGGACATCCAAGTTGTTTCCAGTTTACGAGTAAGGCTGCTCTAAACTTCCACGTATAGGTTTTGGGGAAGCATAAGTTTTCAGGGTACGTAGGGTACATACCTACGAGTGGGTTGCTGGTTGTATAGTAAGTATATATTTAACTTTATAAGAGACTAGCAAACTCTTTTCCAAAGAGGCTGTACCACTGTGAATTCCCACCAATAAAGCATAAGAGTTCATCCTTATCAGTACTTGGGGTTTCCAGTTTTTTCTTTTTCTCTTTTACATCATTCTAGAAGCATGTAGTGATAGGCATTGCAATTTTAGTTTGTATGTCTCCAATGACTAATGACGTTGAGTGCCTTCCTATGTGCTAATTTGCCACCTGAATGTCGTCTTTGGTAAAATGTCCATTCAAACAATTTGTCTATCCTTTTGCTCATTATCTTTAAAAATGTCCCCCATTTATGGACATGAAACTCTCTCCTACCCTCTCCTGTTTCTGAAATGCCCACTTATGGAGGCTTCCCTCACTCAGCCCCTCCTCCCAGTATAATCACAAATTCCCCTGGGTATTGCTACCAGTCAGCATGACTTGTTGAGTTCTACTTTTCATAGTATGTATAATGCAAGCATTTTTACAAATATAAAATTTTACTTTCATTTGATCTACTTTGCCAATCACCACCCCTAAGATTCTGATATGACTCCCTTGGGGATATGGTTTCAGTATTCAGTCTCCGAATAACATGGTCCATTAGTATTTCCAAGAGAGTTCTGGAAACTGAACGTGCTCTTTGGCAGCAGGAAGATGCCAGAAGGGCTCAGTGGAGAGTGTTGGAGCATTTCAGTGCAGGTGTCTCAAGTCTACAAGATAAAATAATATCTTGTCTACAAGATAAAATAATCATGTAGTGTAGAATCTACATGAATATGTTGGAGATAAGGAGAATGATTTTATTTCCATAGGATTTCTGATACTTATGGAAGTATTTGGACCAACCTCACTCTAGTCTAGAGTTAAATTTCATGAATTATAGTTAGACTGTAATGCAGGGGGAGGGAAGACTATGACGTGCCAGAGACTCTGTATTTATTAATCCGAGTAATCCTCCCAACTCTGTGAGGTCATTTACCCCCATGGGACAGATAAGGAAACTGAGACTATGTGGGTTACAGAGCATGTAAATTACAGGGCCTGGGCTACATCCCAGGGCTGTCTGACTCCAGAACCTTCGTTCTTCCCGCAGCATTGTTTTACTGCCTCGTGGGTTTAATTCACACACAGTGTTAGAAATAATATTTTAAGAAGGTGGAATTTTTGAGAATCCCAGAGACCCTGAGAGGCTGGAGTCTGCTGTGATTGGATTCAAGAAGCTGTTTCTGTCTCTCACTCATCTGCTTTCTGAATACAAAGAAATCATTGAATATTATTTTGCTTTAGTTTGCCTCTCTTTAACAGTGGCCTCCAAACTGTTTTGATTGCATATCTCATCAGTAAGAAAATGTTTGAGCATACTCACTCATGAAATGGTTATCTACTTATAAAATCATAGACATGTAGAATGCCATTAACATATTATGTATGTTTTTTAAAAAATCACAAAAATAGACATTTCAAAAGGATGAGATAAAGATAAAATAATCATATTTCTGCTCTCACTAGTATTTTTAGTTGGGACCATGTGATGACATAGATTATCCTTATTTTTACCTCATGAATAAGAGAGGTGTCTCCTCTACCATATTTTTTTTTTAAAGATTTTACTTATTTATTTGTCAGAGAGAGAGCACAAGTAGGGGGAGCAGCAGGCAGAGGGAGAAGCAGGCTCCCTGCTGAGCAGGGAGCCCAGTGCGGTACTCGATCCCAGGATCCTGGGATTATAACCTGAACCGAAGGTAGATGCTTAACCAACTGAGCCACCCAGGCATCCCTGCTCTATTGTATTCTTGTTGTTTACTTGTTTGTATTTTGATATTAGCTTTACTCTCTGATTCCATTAGAGAAATACTTTTATGCCATTAGCCTACTTTAATAAGGTTTAGCTTTATCAAAACTAGATTATAAAGATTATAAAATGTGAGAATCCATGCAGCCTGTCAACCATAAACCGCAGCGTGTCCCAGTACATTAAAAACAAATAAATTATGGTGATGCTATTAATCTCTCCAAATTATGATTCCTTCAGGTTTTCTCCTCTGTCATCCAGAACACTTGATCTTCTGACATGGGGCTAAGAGAGGGGACACATTTATTAAATATTAGCAAATCTTAATTTGTTTTATTTTAGATAAAAATAAATCTAGGTTCAAATTTTTTTATCGTTCCCCACAAGACTGTCTCGCATATCCACAATGCACAAATAGTTCATTTGAGGGACCACTGATCTATAAAATGAGTATGTTTCACCCAAATGGGGAAACCTAGGGGTCAATGGTATGAGTTCTATTACTTATTGTTGAACTATTCAGTAATAAGGTGAAAATGCCTTCAAGAACAATATTATTGCATCTCTGTACTAATCTTGCTACAGGATTTGAGAGAATCTAGGAATGTGGCCCCCAGTAACCAAAGCAGGGAAGCCAATTAAGTGGGAGCTCCCTGCACTTCTGGAAACAGCCTGCTCTTGCTATACTTTGACATGGGCTCAGATCTCAGACATCTGGAGGAGGTTACTCTGTTGGAGCTTCTACTGGTCCTGGAACCCAGATGAATCTAGATCCATGCTGAATATTCTTCTCAGAATTCTCTTTCCCATCTCCAGATAGCTGAGCCGTGTTTTTAAAATCAATGTGCTACAGAAGAAGCTGGACTGAGGTCCCCGAGATGAAGAACAACCCTGGGCTGGCCCAGATAAGATCATCCAAGGCCAGCTCACAGGAACAGCCCCTTGGAAAGCCTGAGCTGAGTTCCAGCCCCAGCCCAAGGGTTTTGGGTGGAAGTGAGTCAACTTCAGGAATGCAGTGAATTCTCCATTCAGCCTCAAGTCAGTCACCATGACAAAGAGCAGGAGAGCCTTGGCCCTTGCTCCACTCCTTTCTCCCTGCAACAAAGTGGCTGCAGGGGTCTAAGAGAAGGGGCAGGCCAGCTCGAGTTAAGTAAGGAGCCCGGGGATCAAGCAAACCCCAACACTGGGGGTTTCATCCTAGTGAAGCAAAATACTAAATGACTTCGTTAGGGATCTCTCTCAGCTGTAGCTGTTAAAAAAAAGAAAGAAAAATGTCCTGACGTAGAAGTAAAAGGAACATGAGATGAAAGGACCTGCAATTTAAAATACTTTAAGAAATCCACAAGTCAACAGAAAGAATATCATTGAAATGACCTGGAAGAAAAGAAGTTTCCAGTCTTTAAAGTGGGGTTCACGTCAACTAGAATGTCTTCAGCTGAGGTGAGCCAGTTAGGAAACAAATATATCCCTCCATTGAAAAAAAACTTTTTTTTTAGTACTTCTTAGAATAGGAAATTCTCATACATCTTTTCATTCAAGCTCAAAAGTTACAACAGAGAGTATGGTAAAAGTCTCCCTCTTTCTAAACCATCCCCCAGCCACTCAATTCCTCTCCTGTTCAGAGAGCTGCTGAGACAGTTCATCTTTATTGGCTAGAAATATGTGACTTATGGGTGAGTTGGTCTGGCTTATGGGTAAGGGCAATAATCCAAGAACAAATCCCAGCAGAATGGAAAAGTTGTTAATGGTGCCCCCCGCCTTTAAGGATTCTTCCACGTAAGCACAATATATCCGCAGCAGCATTATCTTCAGAGATGAGGCACAAGTGAAAACCATAGAGATTGTCAGTACTCAGGAGAAAAACATTTTGGCAGAACAGGAAAAGATAACGTAACTTACCTTCTTTTGATTTTCTACAGGATGTTTGGAGGCTCTTGGCGATGAAGATCTTCCTGTAAGTGTTTGAGTTGGGTTTGGCATCTGGCTTGACCTGAATTGCCCAGGCACAACTGGCCTTAATTGCCACGAAATCACGTGTGACAAGAAAGGCTTCTCCTGGCTTTGGTAGGTTCCAAACGATCTGGTGTAAAATCAAGTCATTTCCCATTAATTTTTCCTTTCTTTTGATAGAATTCTAGACTCGGCTCTATAAAAAAAAAGCTCTTCACATCTCAACCATCACTCTGGTTCCAGGTTCTAGGAGCCCAAGAAATGATCAGTCTGATCATTTGAGGGACTGCCTGTTCATCTTCTTCCCCATGGGGTTGGGTGAGAGTGAGGGTAGGGAACGTTCGTTCAGTGCCTGGTACTTTATATGCCGCATAAATCTCTCAGCATTGGTGCCCATGGTATTCCAACAGTTCCATCTTCTTGAAGCATTCTCTTGTGGAGTCTTCTGACCATCTGAGTGAGAAGGGCACCAGTTTCCGGCTGTGTGGCTTGAGGGAGGGTGTCCTACTCGTTCCTCGACAGTCAAGCACGGTTGTTCCGTTTTTGTTTTTGGGTTTGTTTGTTTTTTCCCCAATTACTTTTTTTTTTAGAGAGAGATTTTATTTATTTATTTGACAGAGAGAGAGAGATCAAAAGTAGGCAGAGAGTCAGGCAGAGAGAGAGGAGGAAGCAGGCTCCCTGCTAAGCAGAGAGCTTGATGCGGGGCTCGATCCCAGGACCCTGAGAGCATGACCTGAGCCGAAGGCAGAGGCTTTAACCAAACCACCAAGGCGCCCCTTCCAATTACTTTTATTTTATTTTTTCAGTGTTCCAAGATTCGTTGTTGAGGTACCACACCCAGTGCTCCATGTAATACATGCCCTCCTCAATACCCACCACCAGGCTTGCCCAACCCCCCACCCTTCTCCCCTCCAAAACCTTCAGTTTGTTGCTCAGAGTCCACAGTCTCTCATGGTTCCATTTTTAACATTATCTCCCGGCCTTTGCTTTCAGAAGTATTGAACGCTACAAATTCCTAGGCCTCTCAGAAGTTCTGGGGTGCAAATCAGGTTGTCTCTCAACTTCACTCGCTGCTGCTGACTTAGGGTTCAGCTCATCAGTTACCCTGTGCCCATCTGATGGCTACTTTCCATAGTTTTTTGGCCAGCATCTTTCTCTCACTTTATTTATACTATTATGTGCAAACTGCGCGCTATTGTAAACGCTTTAAAACAAATATTTCTAAACCCAGTATTTTAGACTGATAATGTTTTCAGTTTTTTCCCGGCCTGGTATTGTTTGGATTCTTGTTTATGTAATATTTGTTTTTATATTGGCTTGATTTTTATATTTAACTCATCGTAATCAATAACATTCATAAAATTACGGTTAGACATAATTATAGTCTCTAAAATAGTTATATCTTCTAAAACACATTAATATATATTAAAAAGAAAAAAAAATCTGGTGTACCACCAATGGTACACACTCCACTTAGTGCTGCATTATACTAAAGCCCAGGGAGGACACATGGCTTTGCTTTAGGTCTAGCAAATGGCAGAATTGGGACATTGTTTGGACATCCTGAATCCCCTCCTTGTTCTTTATCACCGAGCCAGGCTGCCTGGGTCTCTACCTAGATGTACTTATTAACTATCTACCTTCCTTCTTTAAGCTATCCACTGCCACTTAACACATTGTACCGCTATCAGATTACCCAGCCACTAATGCTCACAGTTTCAAATATGACCCACGTGCAGTCCTGCACAGGGAGACACATTGGTGGAAAAACCAATGACGTCGGTCAGTATTACTTTCTACTCCTCTGACAAGAATGGTTAGTTATTAAGTAAGCAAGTTTTCCATCACAGTTTCCAAAGGTCTTGCTCATTCTACAGTCAGTAAGGAAGGACACCAGAGAAGTGTGTATTCTCCTCTTTGCTACGTGCAGCGTGTGGGACCTCCAAGTCACAGGGACCTTACATATTTTCCCCAACAGAAGGTAGTACAGTTTGCAAGTGGCAGAGTCAGTTTGTAAACACAATTTTTTCCAAATCCATCATTTAAATAGAAATGGCCCAATGCCAGCATTACTTCAAGCATAGGAATTCGCACATAGTTTATCCTCACCAACAAATTCCACAGTACCAAATTTAGCTTGCTGAGACCAGCGCGATGCTGAAAATACTTCCTTTGCTGTTACTTGGCAATGTTTAATAAAAGAGGAGCAGATGTTGAACCACAGAGACAGGTTAAACTTTGAAATTACAAATGTCATTATAACTAATTAAAGCCAGAATGAAAGACACAAATTTGAGAATGATAAAATTATTGAAACAGCTCTTTGGTGGTTTTGTTTTTGTTTTTGTTTACAAGGGCTTGATTTGTGTAACATATTCTGGTCCCCTATAAGGTACATATTATACTTTTTAATGTACAACGGTCTAACTTCAAATAATATTATTCCACTTTTAGTAAAAGAATCTTATAGCAGGACACTTCGATTTCTTCCTTCTTTGTGCTATTTTCATACATTTGGCTTCAACATGTGTTATGAATGTTACAATACACTATGATCACTTTTGCTCTAAAGAGTCAATCATCATTTAAAGAAATTATGCACATATTTACCATTTCTGGCACTCTTTAGTCATTTATTTATTTATTTACTTATTTATTTAAAGACCTTATTTATTTATTTGACAGAGAGAGACACAGAGAGAGAGTGAACACAAGCAGGGGGAGTGGGAGAGGGAGAAGCAGGTTTCTCGCTGATCAGGGAGCCCAATGTGGGGCTCAATCCCAGGACCCTGGGATCATGACCTGAGCCGAAGGTAGATGCTTAACTGACTGAGCCACCCAGTCACCCCTTTGAAGGTGTTTACATACTAATTAATCATGCTGGAAACTTCACTTTGGTTACATTAGCAGCGGACTCCTACTCCCTTCCTGCCAGATCTGTAAAAGAAGGTAGAGTCAAACCCTTGGCTTCCCAGGTCGAATCTCGCCACTTCAACTCACATACACTTTATATGGTGACCACCGTTTTCATGGTTAGAGCACCACAAATCATGATTATGTGGAGCCCAGGAACTAACTATAGTTGTTGGAAAGGATATATAATCTAAGTTTTGAAAGGCAAGAATTCTCTTGAGTGCCCTTCTTCTTTTTTTCTCCTTCCGTGTTCTGGGGCCCCGCTCCTTGATTTTAGGCATTCAGTGGCATTCAGTTAGTTCCCTGATTCTCAAAAATCTCTCCTAGAGACTTCACATACAAATACATCCTGTTTCAAAATTATGCTTTGTTCTTTTTTATATACTGATCAAATTCCAGTGATCCCATAGGCTTAACCCATTTGCTTCTTAACCCATAAGAAGCTTGAAGGCAGGAACTAAGGTTTATTTTTGGTATTTCATCAGCCTCTAGAAAATCACCTGACAACAGAAAGAGGCTCTCTCTCTCTCTGTTCTCTGAAGCTGTGAAGCTAATAAAAAGTTGGAGATCTTGGTGGCCATTTCTGCTACCAGGTAGGGAGAGTTGAGAATGAAAGCCACACAGGAAATGTGGAGAAAAAAGAGAGCACAAAATAATGAGGACATGAACTGGGCTCCTGGATTCAGCTACTTAGATTCACCCTGAGATTTCCCAAGACCTGTAATTTCCCGTTTTTACCTAAATTAGTTTGAATTGGGTTTTTGTCACCAGTGGGTTTAGGTAGCCTTTTACATCAAACACCAAGAAGGGATTGAAGTATAGGGGACAACTGGTGTCTTACAATGTAGCCCCCTTTCTCCACAACCAGCTGCTACCCCTGTCTGAAGCAGCTGAGCCTCAGCTGGTAGGGATCAGGCGAAATCCAAAATCCACCTGGAACACAGGAGGACCAAGGCTAGACAACTGCAAACTACAGGGTCTTGTCATTTTCCGGTGCTGCCAAATGTCCCTCGGTGGGGGTGGGGAAATGGGCAGAGGCACATCATGCGGGCTTGAACACAGACCAGAATTTCCCTTTCTATGCCCCAAAGTGCTGGTGACATGGCAGAGTGGTAGTTTCACATTTCACAGTGTTTCTATTCCTCAAGTCCTTGTGGAAGTTTCTCTCTGTTCTACCAGTCTATCAGGTCAAGCCCCGGTAACTACAGACAAGCATGGATAGGGTGGCTAGGAGAGAGGAGGACCCCACAGCCTCAGTGCTGATGGATTAGTTAGAAAAAGCATTGCTGCCTTCATTTCCCCTGGTTGCCTTTGGCCTCCCTCTCCCAGTTGTCCTTTGGCGGAGGTGGAGAATGCTAATGAGGTACCTCTTGGACCCCTCCAGAAGAGTCTCTGATCTGAGTACTTAGGTGAGAGCTGGAGGACATTTGAGTCGGCCGTGCAGTGGGGCTAAGGGTCTCCTGGGTCAAGAGGCCAAGTCTCAGCTCTGCCACTGACGGACCCTTACGGAGGTCTCAATGAAACCCAAACAAATAATCACCCTTCCTTTTGTAAAATATCCCAGGATGTTCAAAATAGCATAGGGTTATAGTGCCTTGAATAAGCATAATATGTTTTGCAGTATCAACTCCATTCCCTGGTTGCTAAGATGAATTTGGCACGAACCACATCACTGGCAGACAAATCATGGTAAAACATGTCTTAAAAGTAAAACTTAAAAAAAAAGAATATTGTGGGAAGACCAATAATAATGAACAATTTTGTTGTAATCACTCTGTGGTAGGTACTTTCAGAGACCCCTTCCCCATTTCTGCAAAGAAGATGTTATACCCATTTTACAGATAAAGAAAGTGAGGCTCCAAGAGGCTAAATAACTACAAAACAAGAACCTAGAATGGTAGAAGGAATCTTTCTTCAACATCACCGTGCCTCTTGCTGTACCATGCTACCCCCCAACAGCTAGTGAGTACCCCACGCCTGCCACTCACACACACATACAAGCAGAAGGCCAATGAGCCCCCTTTCCTAAGGAAACTTGCCTTCTTGTGCCCTATTTTCTCACTGTCTATAAATTCCTCAGGAATTAGGCTCGTCTCTCCCTATTAGATTGTGGTTTCTGGGTCTATTCCACCAACCCCAAACCAGCAGCACACTCCGGCTAATGTGGTAAGCTGGCTAATAGCCACTTTTCTTCCACTATCTCAAGGTCCTTTAATCTCCAATGATGTTTGCTTCATTTTCTTATTGTGATAAAATATACATTACATACTATTTACCCTTTTAACTATGTTCGGGTACGTAGTTCGGGGCAGCAAGAATTTCCTTCTGTTTTGAGGATGAATGATATTCTACTGTGTGTATACGCCACACGTTCTTTATCCATTTATCCGTGGACAGGCCCAATCCACTTTTAAACAACCCTAAGAGAGAGAAAAACTTCCTCACTTGGAACCCAGTTTGGTTTCCTTCTAACTTGTATTCATAGGTCCTAGTTCCACCCCTCCAACATTCCACAACGTTCGTTCATAGGTCCTGGGTCCCTCATGTCAGTCCTCTACTTATTTTAGGACTAATTCCAGGTTGCTCTAGGACTTTCCCTTTCTGACCTATGAAATCAGACCTGAGAATGACACGCTGTGCCCAAGGAGCTGCTTCAGAGGGGAGATACCTTCTTCCATCTCTCCATTCCCTGCCTCGAGCACACTGGGGATCCTAACGCCATTCTCTCCATACCAATGGCCCCCTGCCTGGAAAACTGGCCAAGAGAGTGGCTCATCTTCTTAGTTTCCTGGGAGCGGTATGGTCCGCCACACTCACCCCGCAGCACAGAGCACCAGCAGAACCCCCAGGTGCCCCTCCTGAGAAGACCAGAGCTGCAGCCTACGCCTTCAGACCGCGGTGGACAGAGCTGGGGAGCACATCAGTTACTGGCCCCAAGACATGTTTGTGAAAGACTTTCTGAACACACATTCCTGCTTCAGCAAATTCTCTCCAAGAGCACAGTAAGGATGAAGATAAGTAAAGGAGAGATGCCAGAATGAGAAACTAAATTGGTTACTCCTAAGATGGCCAGTGCCGATGGCTCTCTCTGGGTATAAAGAGATTTCACCACTTGCTTCTCTCTAGAGGTGGAAGGGGCAGATCAGGTTGCTTCTCACTCCTGCCCCACCCTGAGGAATGGACTCAGGGACACTGCAGGCCTTTCTTCCCCAGTATCTTTGAGTCGAGGCGCCGTGTTGACCAAGTAGGTCAGATAAAGGACTGTGAAAGCATTGTCCGAATCACACAGGGAGGATGTAGCCAACATTCCTAGGTGTGTTTGCAAATATGGCTGAGAGTGTAGGTGCAAAGTGAGTGATGCTGGCAAAACACACCCATATGTGGAGACCAGCAGTTCCCTCCTGAGACCCTTCTGGTTAATGCCTTCCAACGCAGAGGTACCCACTTCCACGCTCAGCTGCAGAGAGTGAATTCCACACTCCAAACTCTAGGCAGGGAGGTTCCAAAATAGGATACTGTTCATTACGATAGAATTCTGCTTTTCCCGAACTTAGTAATCCATCAACTGGCAAACTTCCCTGGTACGTATTTTTAAGATTCTAGAACATTCGACTCATTTATTTATGACTTACTCATTATTCACTTCTAAAATCATTGCAAATCCCATTCGATAAACACCCATAGAGTTATTACATCAAGGACCTCTGCACAGAAGTCAGGTAACAAAATGGGTTCAAAGAAGAAAACAATTTTACCCGAAGATAAAACTAAGGAAGTAACGAAATTAAATATGCAGCTCAGCTCTGAGTTTCCTGGCAAAAAAACTAGAAAAGGAAAAAAAAGTTAGGCTGCATATGTCCTATTATTTAATGAAAGAGAGCAGACAGATCTATCAGAAGATGTTGCCTTGATAATTTCAAGTAGGAATTATTCATAAAAACTGAACTGAAATATGATTTTTTTAGGGATTGATATCTACTATGTATGTAGGACCTATCTGTATGTGTAAATGTGTCTGTGGGTATGTAGAGATGTATATATCTATCATCTATAGTCTTTTTGTGTGTGAATTTAAGAGATAAAAAAATAATCTATCAGGCATCTTAGCAAGAACTCATCTGTTTCAGTTTATAGGAATGGCTGCCCCTCAAGGGAAGAATCTGGTGGGGAGGTTGGGGAGAAAGGTAATCCTAGATCCCTGGGATATCTGCTCACTTACTCTATTCTGCTAGGTGGCTGATCTGATCCTACACAAACTTATTGTTTCATAATTTGGGGCTTTTGGCCCCTAGTAGGGGGAACAAGAAATGGATCAGTCTTGCTATGCCAAGCCCAGGATCCAGGTACATGAGGAAAGCTCTTTGGCACCCAGGTGCCTTGAAACCAGAGCATTTCTGTCCAAACCCGCCCTGTGGGCCAAGTCTGGCATATGACTGGGTGCCTGCTCAGTTCCCATTTGGCATTCCAGTTCCCTGCTGGCCCTGGAACCCGGCCCCAAACCACAGCTGCCTGGCTTGGGGCCTGACAATCGACCCATGCCTTGCCAGAACACTCCTCTCTCTCCGGAGGGCTGGAACTTGTCATCGTTCCCCTCCCCCAGCTGCTGCGAGGGGTCCTGCTTCCTCCGTGATGCCCCATACGGACCCCACCACCACGAAGACCCTTCCTGTTGTGGTTGTTTCTCTGCCCGGAGATTCTAACTATCCCACGCCTCCAGCTTTCTGATTAAACACTATGAAAGCTTAGACCCAAGATCACCAAACCTGGGTAGTCATGATGTAGATTCTAGGCTGTCCTCCTGAGAAACCCGCTCAGACCAATCCTGGTGCCTCCCTTCACCCCATGGACCTGCTGTCTAAAAGAGTTATGAAAGCCGATGGAGGTCTCACCACTCCTCCAGGGCAGCCCATGTGGAGGGTGTGAAGACGCCCCCCCCCCAGCATCAGGGGGCTGTTTGTGGGACAGTGACTATGGAGAGGGCTGTCCCTCAACCCCACAAGCAAAATCAGGAGGGATTATTCAAAATGTCCAAAGTTACCACATTAGAGTGGACAAGGTTTGCTGGCTTCACCTGGCAATGCTGCTCTACAGAGACTGGGAACATATGCCCCAGGACCTCTCCCTGGAGAGAAATGCAAAAAACAGACCCCCTCTAGGTCCCCTTTAAGGTGAGGAAAAGCTTTGAGAGAGCTGAACTATTTCCTGACCCTTGCTTGCTGTGAGAGGTTAGGAGTTCGTGTCAATTCTGAGATAAAGCGAGGTTAGGGGGCTGTAACAGCCAACTGTGTCCTACTGAAGAATTTCCAGATGCCCCCAGGACTTGTGATCCTTGGAAATCCCATCTGGAAACCCTGCCAGCCCCAGCCTGTGGGGTGTGTGCTGCCTAAGGCCGAGGGGTCCCAGAGAGGACCAACCACCAAGGAGGCCACAGCTGATGACGGCACATGTAGTCCCATCTGCTTAAAAGGAAGACATGTTTCTGACTGACCAAAGCAATTCTGCGGTTCCTGGTTCATCGAAGTCATTGGATAAACTTATTCATGCTTCTTCTGCCCACCAGAGAGCACTCAGCTGAGGTGGACAGAAGGACACACCCCCCGGGCTTGGCGAGGAGCGTGTGTGGCAGAACAGGGCCCCTTTGGGTGAAGTGAAAACATGCCTCACCACCCCCCTCGCCGAGGCCAGGCCTCTCAGGGAGACATTGAGAAGCCATCCCCACAGGGAAAGAATAGTTTTCTCTGGGTTGACTCTGCCTTCCAGGAAAATATCCCTGTGGCGAGTGAGGGGACAGGAGCTGTGCAGTGGGCTGCTGGAGGCTGAGGTAAAGTGTGTGACTAAAACATTGGGTCACCGCAGTTTTGCTCTTCAGACCACCTAACCCACGTGAGACAGGGCCCCCTCTTCTGTTAACTTGAGATCCAAGTACACGGGTATTTATTTTCACATAATGATTGAAAAGTAGATAAAATTCAAAAATAGTGAGCCACATGCCTTAAGTGACCTTTAGCTAGAGTAGTAACAAGAAGCAATTACATTAAGAAGTACATCCGATTTTAGTATTTAAAAAAATGTTTTTTTAAAGATTTTATTTACTTGACAGAGAGAGAGAGCATAGCAGGGGGATCAGCAGGTAGAGGGAGAAGCAGATTCCCCCCGCCCCAGCTGAGCAGGGAGCCTCATGTGGGGCTCCACCCCAGGACCCCAGGATCACGACCTGAGCCAAAGGCAGATGCTTAACTCACTGAGCCACCAGGCGCCCCTTTTATCTTTTTATATAAAAAAAAAATTTTTTTTTTTAAAGTACATTTGATTTTAGATGTACCAGAAAGCTAAACAAAGAAAGAAAATCCATTATTTAGGCCAAAGAAGACAGGGAGCGATTCTGGACCATTTCCTTATTTTCTTAAAGGAGCAATGGCACACCGAAGTCATAACTGCAGTTGGGCTCGGAGGGCTGAAGATGGGAAAATACTCAACCCAACCTCTCCCATCCCCTTTGCCCTGTGGCTACAAAACCACACGCCCTGACCCCCTTGTGGGCTGAGGCTTCTGCTCCGCAGGCGCGAGGGTGTGGTCGCAGGGCTGTGGCTGGAGGCCTGCTGCTGGGAAGCCGCAGAGACCGGCCTGGGACCCGGGGACTGTGATCACGGAAGAGGCTGGGGGCAGGACAGGCGCAAAAAGGACAAGGTAGCCATTCAACAGCAAAAATAGTTTCAAAGCCAAGTTTGCTAATGCTACTCAGATTCGGAAAGATGACTGTGAAAATATTTTTTAAAATTCCAGGCGAGCGCCTGGTGGCTCAGTTAAGCGTCTGCCTTGGATCGAGCCCCATGTCAGGCTCCTTGCTCAGCGGGGAGTCTGTTTCTCCCTCCTCCTCTGTTCCTCCCCCTGCTCGTACCCTCTCTTGCTATCTTTCTCTCTCTCTCTCTTTCTCTCTCTCTCTCAGATAAATAAATAAATCTTAAAAAAAAAAAAATCCGGGCACTTGGGTGGCTCAGTCGGTTAAGCCTCCAACACTTGATCTCGGCTCAGGTCATGATCTCAGGGTCTTGAGATTGAGCCCCAAGTTGGGCTCCCCACTTAGCAGGGAGTCTGCTTGAGATTCTCCCTCTGGCCCTCCCCCCTCACTCTCTCTCTCTACTTAAATAAATAAATCTTTTTAAAAATTGGTGAAAAAAAAAACTATATCCATTTTTGAATCATCTTAACCTGTACTTGGAGAACAATCGCCCCCATTAAGTGCTGCCTATGCCTGGGAATTGGGAAAACAAGCAAGCCCCTTTCCTTACATTCCCCCAGGGTGCTCTGGGCGCCCCCTCCAGAAACAGACTCAGAAACTCCTAGGGTGGGGGCCCAGGAATCTCTATCTGTAAGCCTGTAAGTATAGTAATTTTGAAAACCATTAACCCAAAGGGCAAGAGACCAAATCATTAACATGTATCTTCCCCCTAATCTTGCAGTCGGGCACTGGAAAAGCACATTGGATTTGGAATCAAAATGCTTGGGTTAAAATTATGCTACTTAGCCCAGAGCCATTCATTTAATTTCCTATGGCCCTAGTTTTTCTCATTTGCAAAATGGAAATTCTACTCAGGGTTGTAAACATTAACTGACAAAGAATGCAAAAGCATTTGCAATGTAAACTCTACAGGAGTATATCAATGTTTGTGATTATCATTATTCACTGTCAGGGTATCAGAAATCCTCCCCCCACCCCAGTGCCAGCACCCTGCTCTAGGCCTCCCGCATCTCCCCGGGGGGCTTCCCTAATTGTCACTCTGAAAGTCACTCTTCCATCCCTCCCTCCTAGTTCATATTCTGCTGATTATGTAGCTCGCTTGCTTAAAATCTTCAAAAGCTTCCTGTTGCCCTTGGAATACAGTCTAAAATCCTTAACAAAAGTAGCTCTTTCCCTTACCAAGACTGCTTGACTGAGAGAAGGTAGTCTGAAAGGTAAAAGATCCGAAGCATCAGTGGCCGCCTAGAAAACCCACCCCGGCTCAATGAGCCCCAGACCACTAAGACCCAGCACAGAGGATGCCTCCCCGCCCCCCCCCCCCCCACTATATCAGAAGCCTGAGTAAGGGGTGTGGCAGGATTAGAGGAAGAGGCATGATAATCGCAGGCATGCCTAAAGTCTCCCTACTGTGAAAAGGACAAAGACACAGTATCAAAAATGCAAGCTTTGGATGGGGTGGGCCTAAAAATGTGATTCTAACTCACAGTTAGAATGAGTTAGTAACATGATTTATAGTAACATGATTAGTGTAATTTGAAGGGTTAGAAGTAGTTCGGTTTCCTAATATGCAAAGATACTTGCTGAGAGGCGTGTTTGTTGATGAAAGCATTTTTAATTTTTTGAAATAACTCATAGTTTTATGATAGTTTTACAGTTATGGAAAAGCTACAAAGATAGTGCCGAGGTACCCCAGTGTACCCCTCAGAGAATCTCCCCTAATGTTCTCATTCCTACAGAACTGTGCTAAAGTCATCAAAAGGAAGACCCCAGCATTGGCCCAACACTGTTCACTCAGTTCTAGATCCTGGTCGGGTTTCCCTGGTTTTCCCACTAAGGTTCTTTTTCTGTTTGGGATCTAATTCAGGATCCCACGTTGCTTTTTCGACCTTCTATCTCTTTAGTCTCCTCTGGGCTGTGACTGTTTCTCAGCTTGGCCTTGTCTTTGATGACCGAGGAGTGCCGGTCGGGTGTTCAGTTAAGATCTGTGTGATGCTTTCTCCAGAGGAGACTGGGTACTGGGTTTTTTAAGAAGGAAGACCACAAACACGAAGTGCCCGCTGTCATCGCATCATATCAGGGGTACATGCTGTTTACATGACTTCGCTCTGTGACGTTGGCCGGGGTCACCTTGCCAAGGTGGTGCTTGCCTCCGTAAAGTTACTGTTCTGCCCTTTGCAGGCTGTGCTCAGTGAACACAGCTCACCAGTTCAAAGCAGGTGGGTTTTTCTTTTATTTTCACAGTGGGGGTGGGGGGGTGGGGGGAGGTGATTAAGCTCTATCTCCTGCAGGTTGGGTAGGATCTCTGTAAATTACTTGGAATTCTTCTCTAAGGAAGAGCTGTCTCCTCCCCCACCCCCCATTTATTTATTTCTTCAGTTATTTATATTATATTTATATTATTTATTACTATTATTATTTCTATCATGTTCTGAACTCATGGATATTTATTTTATACTTTGGGTTATAATTCAGTACCATTGGGCGCCTGGGTAGCTCAGTGGGTTAAGGCCTCTGCCTTCGGCTCGGGTCGTGATCTCAGAGTCCTGGGATCGAGCCCCGCATCGGGCTCTCTGCTCAGCAGGGAGCCTGCTTCCCCCTCTCTCTCTGCCTGCCTCTCTGCCTGCTTATGATCTCTCTCTCTGTCAAAAAAATAATAATAATAATTCAGTACCATTTACTGTGCAACTCATACTACTCCAGATTTGGCCATCGGAAGCTCTTTCAGGTTGGTGCCCATGTCCCTTTGACATGTCACTTTTTTTTTTCTTTTTTGAGCTTTTTCTTACTCTCTGGTGTAGTAAGATGCTCTAGGATCATTTTGAATTTCCCCTACCCCAGCCCTAGAGTTAGCCATTTTTTTCAAGGAGCCCAGGTTTCTTTTATTGGAGACTGGTATTAGAAACCAAGGTCTGGGGGCACCTGGCTCAGTGGGTTAAAGCCTCTGCCTTCGGCTCAGGTCATGATCTCAGCGTCCTGGGATCGAGCCCCGCATCATCGGGCTCTCTGCTCAGCAGGGAACCTGCTTCCCCCTCTCTCTCTGCCTGCCTCTCTGCCTACTTGTGATCCCTCTCTCTCTGTCAAATAAATAAATAAAATCTTAAAAAAAAAAAATTAAAAAAAGAGAAATCAAGGTCTGTGTGCTAGGTATAAATTAAAATTTAAAAACACTTTTCAGTGCTTATTTTTAATTATAAAATTAATATATACTGTTGGCAGAAATTTTCAAACAATACAGAAATATATCAAGTAGGACATGAAATGCCACCTATTTTTACCCCCGATCTATTTTTCAAAACTATACTAGGGCATATGGTATAGTATGTATTTCTGTTTTTTTTTTTTTAAATTAATATATCTTTATAGAGCAACATTTGAAAACTACAAAACCACATAAATTAACTAGATTTTAGAATTTTTTTCTATGGTTTATACAAAATACTATGTACTTCACCTACAATGAGAGATTAGTTAAAAATACTGCAGTTCATCCATAAAATATAACCGTAGGAACCCAATAACAACCATGTAAAAGAAAAATATTTAATGGCATGAGCAGTTGTTTTATATATATATATATATATATATATATATATATATTCCATATCTATATGGGAAAAAAGCAGTTACTAAATAGAATGCACGGTATTACCCCTCCTTTTTTGTAAAAAAAAAAAAAACCCACATATTTGCATAAAAAAATTAACAAGAATATATATATCAAAATGTCATAGTGATTAACTCATAATTTAATTAAGAGTGCTGTAATTGCAGGTGATCTCACCTTTCTTCCTTCTCTTTATAAGCATTTTCTAAATTGTCTAAAGTTAGCATACATTACTTTTGAATTAAGGAAACAAAGTAATACAGTCCTCACTTTGTGTAGTATCATGTAACCAAAACTGCCTATTGGAACTGGGACCTTGATTTACACAGTTCCGTGATAACTGCAGCTATTATTAAAGAGAAAACTTTGGACTTAAATAATACACAGTATGAAAAGAAACACTAGCCTGTGTGATGGAAATCGAGTTGATATATTCACTCTTTTACTCTGCGATTATTTTAGTGTACATTTACTAAGTGCCAGGCTCTGCTCTAGGTGCCAGAGATCCCACAGGATTTAGACCCAAGGATGTTCTCCAATGAATTATTTATGAAAGTGAAACATTGAAAACAACTTAAATGTCAAAACTATATACGAAAATTACATTATAGCCACAGATAGAGTAATACGTAGCCATTAAAAATCATGTTCTAGATCAGAGTTGTTGACACTAAAAATGCTTTAAATATATTTATAATCGAAAAAGAGCAGACAACAAAAATACATGTAGAGCGTAATGTCATTTTTTTTACTAACAACACATGTATATTTAAGTTTGTGTATAAATATTTCATAGATACCCATAGTCTATCTCTAAGTAAACCACCACTCTCTCTCCAGGTAGAGACTAGGGAAGAAGATGACCCTTGTCTAAGAATTTAATCAGACTCTTTAAAGTGAAACCTCAAAGCATCTGCTAAATCCCTGGGTGTGTAAGCAGAGGCCTTCGAGTAGCTCTAGGGTAGAGGCTCGAGAGAGTAGTATTGCTTTGCATAAGAAAAAGGGTATACATTTGAAGGTGTTCTGAGTGAGCAGAGAAAGGTTGGCTGAAGTCGATGCCATGTGTCTCCCTAAGCTTTCGGTCAAGTCACCATGCAAAGGTTTTGACTTAATGTTGTGTGTGACTGTGTATATAAACCAAGACTAATGGCTAAGTTCCGTATTGAGGCTAAGACCTGTCCATCAATGAAGAAAGGGCTCCAAGTGCAAAGAATAAGAACTCAGCAGAGGCAAGAAGTTGACACTAATGAGGGCCACAAGGACATAAACGTCATTGAGGAAAAAGGCAATATCACATTTGTGTTTGGATTTGTGTCACTGGCATCTAGCTAAGTGGCACATTCATTTAAATTTAATTTAATAGGACCTGGGGTACTGGAAAGCCAAGTAAGTTTGCTTTTCTCAACACTTGCCTATATAGTGGCAAGCATTACAACAGGAAGAACTAAAGTTCAATTTTGTATCCTTTCTGATTTCCTTCTGTATGACTAGAATCCTTTGTGATAAGCACAATTGTATCTCCAGGTTATGCATTAACCCTAACTTCTGACACTTCCCGCCCCTCTTTATTATCAACATCAGCAGCACCTCACGCTCATCATAGCTAAGATATACAGTTGGCTCATTATGTAGAGCATCGTTCTAAAAGCTTAACCTTCATAACAACCCCATGTTGTTGTTATAGATGAGGAAACTGAGATACAGAAGTTAAATTTCTTTTTATTCTTACTCTATATACAATCCCTGGGTACACTCATTTACCCATATCACCTCAAAGATCACTGATACACCAATAACTCAGACTTAAATGTAAGCTCTGTAAGTCCAAAAAATGTCCGTGACTACCGAGTTCTCCCATATATCCCCATTAATCTAGTCCAGGGGCTCCACAGAGCAAATCTTTAATAAGTATTTCTTAAAAGACTGAGTGAATCTAGCCTAGAGCTTTTTGCTCACTTGTGGTCCAGGAATTTCTATTTGCATGCCCCACAGACACCTCATACTCAAAACATCCAGAACACAACTCATCGCCTCCAACTCCTCTCCACCCCCAGATATGTCCTCTGTTTGGTATTTCCTTTCTCCATGAGTGATACCATCATCTCCCTTACATGTAAGTCATGTTGCCCTGATTCGCCATGTTCAGCCTGTCCCCACGTTCTACAGCTTCAAGCACCGAAGCATCTCCCAAATCATCTGCTCCTCTCCCTCCCCACCCTGATCTAAGAGGCAATCTAGAGCAAAGTCTCCAGAGATCCATTTCCCAGGTTTAAAGTAAACACAGCTGCTTACTAGCTGTGGGATCTTGGGCAACTAATGTCAGTGTCCCTTAGGCTCCTCCTCATCTATATTATTTGGGAATATTTGGGTTGCAAGTAGCAGAAAAGCCAACTCAAATCGAATTGGAAAGGGAATTTTTTGGCTCATTTAATTGAGCTAAGGGTGTCCAGCTAGATCTAGGAGCTCATCATGGTACTTCCTCCCTATATTTTAGGGCGGATTTTCTCTGTGTGGGGCTCTGCTCTCCATAGGCTCCTCTCCCATGATGGTAAGATATCTTCCAGAACCCCAGTCATGCATCCTAGCCTTTCAACTACCCCAGAAGAAAGAAATCGTTTCTCAATTTTTTTTTCCCAACAAAAAGTTCAGGATTACCTGGTGTTGATTAGCCAGGACCTATGACATGGCCTTTCTGGAATCTAAAGCTGGAATCAATCTCACCTAACCTCATGGAACAGGAGTGGAGGCAAGGAGGGGGGTGGTAATCAATGAAAATAGGGTATTCTTTCCAGGAAAAAAAGGGGGATGGGTGTTAGTGCTACAAAAACAGTAGCTATCTACAACACTGCACACACACACACACACAAACACACACGCATTCATGTGCCTATATATACGTACTTACTATTTTCCCTATATATAATGTGGTTGCTTTTCAATCAATTGTCTGCATCATTGCTGGAAAAAGCTATCTATAATGCAAGTCTAATTATCAAAACACATATGTGTCACAGAGCATTTACCAACCTGTATTTGTCTTTAGGTCCCAAGCCCTAGTCCCGTGCCTAGCACAAGGTTGATGCTTAGGAAATCTGTTGAATGAAAGCCTCACAGGAGTGATGACCCGTGTTTCATATGGCAAGATAAACCAGGAGAAAACGAATACAAAATTAATTTACTGAACACCAAGATGGGAAAGCAGAGGTAACATTTTGACTGTATCTTGAAGGATAAAGAAAATGCTTATGAATGTAATAGGGAGTCCCAGCTGTGCCGGGGGGATGCTGGGGATGGAAAGCCCAGTTACTAGCAAGAAAAGTCCTTCCCAAGTGTGTAGGTGAACCAGGATATTTGCTCAGATTCTAGCAGAGAAAGCAAACAGATCCATAGATAACTTAATAATGTGACAAGCCCTTACCCTCCTCAGAGCTTTGCCCATGCTGGTCCTTGTGAATGAATGCTCTTTACCTTGCCAGTCTCCTTTGCCTCATTTGAGGTTCAGCACTAATGTCACCCTCTTGGAGAGATTTTCCCTGATGTTGATATTTAAAGCAGCGCTAACTACATCAGAACCCAGTTGTAATTCCTTTACTGTGTAGTCACTATCTGAAACTACCTTGTTTACTTGTTTGTTGTCTCTCTTTTTCCACGGGAACAGGAGCTTCATTAAATCAGGGACCTTCACTGTCTAAACAAATGAATTAACAAAGGGAATCACTCTTCTGGCTTGAGGCAAAGCACATAAATAACAGGTTTTAAACATATCCAGCAGGGATGTAACACAGCCTCAGAAAAAGGTAGTTATATGGCTATGATTTACAGATGTTGTGAAACATCAGAAGTCCTGACTTCAGTGCTTCTGATCCTTCTGAAAGGCTGCCCTGAGCCCAGGGCATAGGGGCTGAGCATGCAAGACAAGCAGAGGCCGAAGGGAAGGTGTGGGGTAGCTGCTGCTGTTTGCCTGGGAAAAGACCTTAGGCGGCGGGGCTGGCTCACGAAGGTGCAGAGCACCTGGGCTCCTGGGACTTCCATAGTAGGCTGTAGGTGCTGAGGTTGGAAAGGAAAAAGTCCTAATCTGAATCTTGTTTTAATTATCAATCGATGATGGCAGGGTCTCATCCAGCTCAACTTCAAAATTCCTAAGTACAGCTCCTGGGCACCTGCCATGTTCAAAACACTCGTTGGCCCAACACAGGATAGAGAGTTGAGCTAGATCCAGCTTAGATCCTTTAGGAGACACATTCTCATTCTCCGGGGGGAGACAGAGAGGTAGGTCACAGCTAACTACAGTCTGAGGATAATACACTCCAATAGTGATTCCCAGGAGGTTGGAATGATCTCACAAAGGACCCCTTAGTAAGAGAGAGCTTGGCTGGCAAAAAGAATGAGCAGGATCAAAACCACGGTGGTGACTGAAAAACACAAAATTCAGGGAGAATATCTATTTCTTGGGTTTGGGTTGTTTTGTTTTTTTCACTAAACTTGTATCAAATGTTCTAACTGGCACTGATATGGTTGGAAAAGATCATTTCACTAGGATAGCCCGCAGATCTGAGGTCAGCATAGCTATCAATAATTGGCTTTTGTCTTTTCACGAGCAAAATATGCTGAAATTCAAGAACTGGGCCTGAATAACTAACTGTGTGACTCGCAAGAGCTGAGCCACCTCCACAGGGAGCTGGGTAGAGCACGTGCTGTCCTACAGCCTTGGGACAGTGTCCCGGCCCTCTTCACCGTGTCACTGCTCAGCGCCCCTGACTGCCCTCTGGGTGTTTCTGACTGTGTAAAAAATAATCAGATAAAGAAGCCAACTTCTCATAATCAGAACATATTCTCCATTTGGACTTTACCCAGGACCTTTAATTTAAGCCGCTGAAATTCTTTATCCCTGCTGTCCTTGTCACCAATTTTTTGAAACGGAGAATTTATCTTTAAGGAAAATCCATGCTTTATTACATGAATGGTAAAAGTCTTCCATTAGCTCTCAAAAGAAAGAAAATTTTGCTTTTAAATTTTTACAGATTTTTGTATATAATACATATCGTATATATGATATATATCTCAACAAATATATTCTCGGAAAAGGAAGAATTAAGGTACACTGGCACCTTAATGCCGGTGCACCTTTAAAGATGTCTGTTATTAGGATTCTGCATGTCATATACGGAAGTTAATCGAAAATGAGTTACAAAAAAAGAAAACAAATGAAAAGAACATGATAAACTTTTATAGAATAACTAATCTGTCAAGCATAAAGTAGTCATCGAGCACTTACCATATGTTCAAAACCACCTGCATTTACCCAGGTACGGGACAGCCTGTCTCTGGCTTTACACAGAAGGTGTGTGCCTAAGTTCATTGGTAGGTTTTTGTTTTGTTTCTTTTTTAACTCGGAACAAATTTCTCATAGGCATGAATCTTTGTTCCTATATTATGTGTTTAATAGACTTTGCTGAGCCAGCCTAGGGTGTAGCCAGCATTTATTGTTTATATGGAAATTGTTACCCATGGTTCAGTTTATAGCTCAGGACTGGGACTCACCACCCCATCCCTCCCCCCAGCCATGAAAAAGCCCAAGGACTGTGGTGGGAGGGGTGGGATCACCACACGGCCTCTTGGCAGTCTTCCGTTCCCTCTGACCTCAACTTCCTGGGTGCTCAGCCACTTGGTCAGCTCTTAAGGAAAGAATTGGCCCCCTTTGAGTTTGGGCGCCCCTGTGAATTCTGGCATGGGACGCTACTCTCCTTTCCTGATTTAAGTTGTCTTGGGGGCATTTTGAACTCTTCTCTTGGACTCATGTCCTCTCCATTGGCCCTGAGAGGTTCAAGAGCCCAAGGGCTGGTCATGATCCTGAGCCATCAGGAAAGAAGAAAGTCATGGCTACCTCAGTGGTCTGGGCTAGGCAGTCTTCCCTGGCTCCTCAGTTTAAAGTAGACTAGGTCTTGGAGCTCTGTCTTCAGCTTCCCACATCCCAGCAGGGAACCCAGTACCCCTTGCTTGACATGGAGATGACATGGAGACTGAGGCACCAACCTGGAAGTGAGAAGAGTAGTCCAGGCAAAGGACCCATTTGCCCAAAGTTACCAACAATCATCAAAGTCCTCTTGGTTAGCACCCAACATCCACTCCTAGGACAAGCTCAGAGGCAATTCCAGAGACAGAGCATGAAGTCATTTCTGTCTTCCGTGGGCATTGTCCACTTTTCCTGCCTTTGCTGGGCCAGCATGAGGACAGGCTGGATGACTCCAGGCAGGCCTTCTTTTGTTGGAGTAATGCGTACTCAGACTCCTCTAATTGGGGCTGGACCAGGCTGCTGCAGAGATTTCCTTTGGCTGGTTTCCCAAGTAGAGTTTGGCCAGAGAACTCCAGCATGATTCTGATTTCAGGGTCGTGGGTGGGGGGTAGGCACTTGGTACGTGAAAAATTGAAACTCGCATTTAGTTTCAAAAAGCACATTCAAGATCCTGATATAGCCTCGCTATATCTAAGTGTAGAGATCTATAAATGAAATTGCTTTCATCACTCCCAAAGAACGGTAGAAGGGTAAGTAAGGATCGTCCAAGAGCCAGGAAAAACTGAGAAAGGAAGTTTGATCCCATTCTGGTAGAGGAGGATGGTGGTCAGGAGTTCAAATTCGGTGTTATAGTCAGGAGGAATTCAGAGCAAGCTCCAATCCAGTCCAGGAACCAAAGCCCGAGAGATCCAATGGCGGTTTAGGGGAGGGTGCGATTCGGGTAATATTTAAGTTTCTGCAGACAGTAAGAAATCTCGGATGAATCAGGGAGGACTTGAGTCATCAGAAAGGATTCTACAAGGATTTATTAGAAGCATATCCTAGCCCAAGGGTTAAAAGCCAGCATCAATCTGAACAAAAGGGCAGACTCACCTGTCGGCTGGGTTTAGGTGGGCTGCAGTGCTGACTGAGAGCCTAGACTCTGAAGATCCAGGCTCAAGGTCTATTAGGCAGTCTAGCTACCCACAGAAGATGCGGTGAAGGCCATCACACAACCGTATCACTGGCATTTAGCACCCTGTATCTATTGACGCAATCATGAGTCATACGTAGCTTGGCCATGGACTCTTTATAGAGCATCTCCTTCATAGTGAGAAGTAAGTGAATCAGTCAAGGCTCTTTTCGCTGCAAGTGACAGAAACTCAACTCCAAAATCTGAAGTGGAAAAGAAATCCTTGGGCTGGAGAACTAAAAAGCACACGAGTGAAACCTCAGGGGTGATGAAGCCAGGGATTCCAATGATGTAATTCAGGCTATGTTCTTCTCCATCTCCTGCTGTGCTGTTAGTTTCAATAATTAGTTTATAGTTAGCCTCACTAAATCAGTCTATTTGCTGGTAAGATGACCATTAGCACCTCCAGACTTACTCCCAACGTCCTTATTTCTTCTCGTTGAAAGAGAGTCCCTGCCCAGTAAATTCCAGGGTCAAGTTTTTATTTACCTGGTTTCATCTTAGAAGAATCATTCCTCAACCGGTCACTGTGTCCAGAGGGTTTCGGTACTTTGGCCACATTGTCATCACGTTGGGCAAGCCTTCTCCAGTGCCATCAGATAAGGAGTAGGAAAAAGATGTCTCCATGGAAAATTGTTTTGCTATCATCAGAAGAAGATGTACATTTTTTTTGGACAGGTTAAAAAAAAAAAAAAGACGTCCACTACCAGTGACCAGACGATTACTGTTTGGGCATTGTTAGAACTATAGGGACTGATAAAGTCATGATGTAGTAAAATATCCCATCATGTCCTACAAGGTCTTGTACTTGTTTAATGTTAGAGTTTTTACCCAGTGCTTTCCTCAAAGATTATGTTATTAAATATTTTTTTAATTAAATCAGCTACTTAATAAAAAAAAATACTATTGTTTCCATTTCAAGGATGGCAAAATTGAGGCTCTGAAATCTTAAACAAAAGGCCCTTTTAGTAACAAGTGATCTAGGTTGTTGAAGAGTTGGGGCATAAATCCCACCTCTAAATCTACTATTTATTTTACTCCACTACAACTGCATTTGGGGGGAAATATGATTCCAAATACTGTAGAAGGCTTGACTCTTTCTCTGTGAAGTGATAGAGAGGATCAGCTAATGAGACAATACCCTTGAAGGAACAGTTAAAGGTTAATCTTGCTGGTCAAGATAACCACATGGTTGTGTACACATATGACGTTAAGCCCGTGTTTAAAATCTAATTAAAACAATCATAGGGGTCAGTAATAATAATGATGATGATGATGATAATAATAGGGGTATCTTATGAGTTCTCAACTGTTAATACTTTTTATGTCTGTGTGCATTTGTAAGTTACATAAAAGTTACATAAAAAGGTACTTATTTGGTAAAAACACTGAAAACTCCCTCCCAAAATTATTGAGAAGAAAAAAAATCAAGCACTTATAAAAATGTAGCTTTGAAAGAAATGGGAATTTTAGGGCCTCCTAGTTAATTATCAATGCAAATGACAAAAACAGTCGATGCTATTTTTATATTGGTAATGGAATATCAGGCACAAATATAACTTCGTGCATATTTCTGCAGATTATTAAGGTAGCCATACCATGTTCACATACCTGTAGACAAGTGACTCAAATACTTTGACAGCTGGAGAGGAGCTTCAGACACTCGCAGCCCAATACATGGTAAAGAGAACTTCTTGTGAGAGCCCAGACAATACCAAGTCGGCTCCTTTGTCAACAGAGGTCTGCAGTGAGCCCACCCATGAGTCCTAAAGCTGTCCACACTTTCGTCGTCAACACCAATAATGCGTTTATTTGAACTAAGCTCTCCTGCATTTATTTATTATTATTATCATGAGGGCATAAAGTTGCATTTGAAATTCTATAACCATATGGAGACGTTTACAGTCTACCATATCCCAGCAGGTTCCTAAGTTTAATGCATTCATTCACATTTAAATACTGTGAAAGCTGGGGCCCCTGGATGGCTCAGTCGGTTTAGCATCCAGCTCTTGGTTTCGGCTCAGATCTTGATCTAAGGGTCCTAGGATTGAGCCCTGTATAGGGCTGTGCTCTGGGGGTGTAGAGCCTGCTTGTGATTCTCTCTCCCTCTCCCTCTGCCCCTCCCCCCCACTGTCTCTCCCTCAAGTAAATAAATATTAAAAAAAATAAATACTGTGAAAGCTATAGAATATTATTTAAATTATTGAGTCCTTTTGACACTACAACAGCAAGTTGAGTCCTCATTAATGAATGTGTTCATTTTCCTTCTTTGGACTTTATCCCCTGTCAAACATAGTGCATAAGATGGTAGCACTTTCTAAAAGAGAGCTCCTCATGTGATTATTGCTCTGCAACATTCAAATTAGATTCTTCTTGAGGCCAGTGGTTTACTTAGGCACCTTAAAGCCCCTCTGGGTCCTTCCCTACCCACGGTGCTTCTGCTCTGAATTCTTCACTTACTCTGGGTATTTTGAGTGGCTGTGCCTTTATAGGGATATAAATTCCACCCTCCTCACTTTCTCCGCGACAAGGCTTTCAGCCTAGTGAAGATCATCTCTAACTTTCTTCTTGGTAGAGAACACTTCTGCAGGATAATTGCCACCCTTGGGCTATGTCTTTTGCTAAGTTGGGACCTTATATATAACAGGGGCAGGCCATATCTCTGTCATCTCACTTTGCAGGGCTCCCCCCCCCAAAAAAAAACCCCATGAAACCATAAAACTTCCATTCCTCCCTTTCCCCTCTTCCCTATAAAAACTGAATCTAGTGTTTGAGATCTGATTCCTGAGATTTCAGTCTTGGCTCAAAGCATGATAAATAGTTGTAGACCTGTCTGCCAACCGTGATTGGTAATGACAGATGGGTCCCGAGGCCAAATCCAGGTTCAGCAGGGAAAGAGCTGTGGGGAGGACATGGAACTCTAATGCAAGTTCCCCAGGAAGAAAACTCTCCTGAACTGTCGACCGTCATTTGCACTTTAGTGGGGAAGAAACTCCAAGAGTAAGCGGAAACTGGAAGGAGGGGCATCAAGAGTGAGGGGAAGGACAGTGAGGGCGATGCGGGGTGTCAGAGAGCCTCACAGTTGTGGCTAACTGTAACAAAGTAAAGGAGTGTGTTTTCGGTATTTCAAGGCTGGATTTGAGGTCATTAAGGGACCATGACTGTCCATTTTTTGCGGTCCCAGCACCGACTACAGTGCTGGGGATATAGTGAGAGCTCAATTAATGATGGTGGGTTTTTTTTGTTGTTGTCATTTGTTTGTTTGTTTTATTTTTTTAAGGTTTTATTTATTTATATGACAGAGAGAGAGCACACAAGCAGGGGGAGCGGCAGGCAGAGGGAGAGGGAGAAGCAGGCTCCCTATTGAGCAAGGAGCCTGATGCAGAACTTGATCCCAGGACCCTGGGATCATGACCTGAGCCGAAGGCAGAGGCTTAACCGACTGAGCCACCCAGGTGCCCCGAATGTTGGTGTTTTTAATGAATTTGTAAAATTAGTGAATATCTGTTTTTTATTCAATTAAGAAAAGCCTCTGCACTGACAAGAGACAATTTCCCCAAAACCAGTGATTTTAGGAATGTACATTTCTGGATGACAGGTGTGCACAAGCGAACACTAGGTTTGTTCTCTGCCTTGATGAGAGCCAGGGTCCAAAGCAACCTTCCCTTGGATGAATAAGGGGAATGGATACAGATGGCCTAGGGGCAGTAGGTGAAAACTGTTGTTACCGAAGCTCATCTTAGAATATTTTCTTGTTGCATCTACCATTCGAAAGAAAGCTTACAATCCCTTCCTTACAGAGCACCCCACCACACTTAGTCATACACAGCCACACATTGCTCTTTGAATGTTTCCATTTATTATCCTCTATCAATTAACAAAGAGATTGTGTCTACTAGGAACCTGAGGCTAAGAGAGGGGACATCATGCCTCTATCGTCCCATCTAGATCATGGAAAAGTTTTCTGGATCCAGACCGGGTGCTCTTCCCAATACGCAAATAACAAAACCCTAGAAATACTGCTCTGCTACACAATCCCCATATACCCAGGTTTCTGTACATCTTAGAATAGCAATAATGTTGGAGTGGCTGGGCGGCTCAGTCATTAAGCGTCTGCCTTCAGCTCAGGTCATGGTCCCAGGGTCCCAGGATCCCAGGATCGAACCCCAGCATCGGGCTCCCTTCTCGGCAGGAAGCCTGCTTCTCCCTCTCCCACTCCCCCTGCTTGTATTCCCTCTGTCACTCGTGCTCTCTCTCTCTGTCAAATAGATAAATAAAATCTTTAAAAGAAAAAAAAGAATAGCAATAATGTTGCAGGTGCTTTAAAAGAGATATTTAAATTGAGTCGGAGCGGACTTTACAGGGCTCTTAATTTAAGGCACAGAGGAGATCAGTGGAAATGGGGAAATGTTAGAAGATGGAAAGAGAATTTAACTGTTAACCTTTGGTTGGTGTTTATTCTATCTGGTTGGACCTGAGATGTATCATCCTCTCCTTTGAGACTGGAGGATACCATAGTCAGTCATGCCTACCCCAAAGTTCTGGAAGCTGGGAAGCTGGTCTTTTCTTGGAATCATCATGCTATTTTATTACCTAGAGGGGCCATGGCTGCTGGGGAAGGTGAATAGTGGCCCCAGTAGAGGTAACAAGTAATATTTTATCACTGAATCATGCCTTACAGTTAACAGACTCATTGGATGATCATGGAGACCCATCAAGTTCTCGTTCAAATATTTGTGCTTTCGTGAAGACTTCCCCAATGGCACCAGCCAGAATTAAAGTTTCCTTTACTTGAGTCTGGACCACTCTGCCCTCCATCACCTAGATGATGTGATACTTCCTATTGTAAACATATATCAATGGGTCTTCCTTCCTACGCTTGTTCCTAAGTTCTGTGATTGCAGAAAGCATGCCTTTTCCTTCTTTCGTGCCTGCAGACTTTGATATGATTGAGTGAGCACTAAATACATGCTTCATTGGCTTAAATGTAATTCTCCTCATAACAACCTTAGGAATAAAGTAGGGGCAAATGTTATCCTCTTTTGCAGATAAGAAATCTGAGAATGAGAGAAAGAATTTCTTGTCTTAGGCATCCCACGAGAAGGTGTTTGGTAGAATCTTCACGCATTATTTTTTTTAATTTTATGTATTTATTTGAGAGAGAGAGTAGAGAGAGTGCAGGGAGAGATGCAGAGGGAAATGAACAAGCAGACTCAACGCAGAGTTTGGAGCCCGATGAGGGGCTTGATCGCATGACCCTGAGATCATGACCTGAGCCGAAATCAAGAGTCAGATGCTTAACCAGCTGAGCTCCCCACATGCCCCCTCATGCATTCCTTACTAGATGGGTCCTCACTGCAATGAAACTGCTCCCGTGTATTCAAGTTCCTGGTGGTAATAGGTTTCCAGTGGCTCTAACTGTGTATGCAGAAATTAGGAGTTAAAACTTGAGCATTCGTAAACCTATGAAAAACAGTTGCTTATGGCAATTCTTCTAGCCACAGGCACTGTCTTTGCACAACAACAATACCAATGGAGATATTGTTGGGAACATTGACCACTATATAAATCCACTCAAGAGATGCTTAAACTCTCATTAAATTTGCTGCAAACTTGTAAACACAAAACTTCTTTTTCTTATCAAGGTATAACTTACACAGAACAAAATGTACAGATTTTTGGTGTGTAGCAATGAGTTTCTGGCAATTGCACACCCTCTTTGTAAATACATACCTTCTTGTAAATCTAAATTCGTGTATGTGTACCAGAGAGCATATGGTACATTTGAGACAGAAAGGAGCAGAGACAGACATAAAAAGATGGACTCAGAAAGACAACATAGAGACAGACGTGTGAAAAGGACAAGAATTACTCACCAATTCTGACACGGTGAGTGGCCAAAGAAGTAACAACGTAAATGCTGAAACTCCTAGATAGCTTTCTTAGAAAAAGAGGTTAGGGACTGCTGAGTGATTCAGGGAGATGTGGGCAGAAAAGAAAAGACGAAGTTTCTGAGATCAAAAGCAAGTCCCTTTCTTTGACAATTGCATACACACACACACACACAAAGATAAAACCATTCTTATCAAGGAAAAAGCAAATTCTTGGCAGCTACATTCCTGAAAAATAATTGGGCAGAGGCCAGAACTGTCAAAATGGCCTCAGGAGCCAGTCTTATATTCCAGAGGCTGAAATAATTTTTGCCCGAAGTGATAAAGAGATGTGAAAAACGGCACATCAAGACTGAATTTCTTGTCTACTATATGGATATGCGGGGCAAACGATTTTTTGTTTTCTTTACCCTAACTCTTAGGTTTTTAAACACAGACACACAGACACACCACTGCCACCACAACTTTTAAGGTTTTAGTTCAACCGAACAAGTCAAAGAGTAAATCATGGTTCCACATGTCACATCCCCAGTAACCACACCATATGAAGTCACTAAGACGTCAGTGGTAAGGAAGGAATATTCCAGGAACACAGGCTTCAGATTATATTATAGGATCTGAACGTGTGACTCAGTACTTCCTTATCTTATCTGGATTGCAAGTTCCCCAGGTTGGCACACGGCTTCCTTAACCAATGACTGTCCTTACACACCATGATCCCTGTATAATTCCTGTATTATAAAATCAGTAATATCTCCAACTGCAGTACCGCATTGGATCATGTTTCTGAAGTCTTTAAACAGAATGCCATTTAACCGGAAAAAAGCTGTAAATCAAACTGGCGTATTCTTTTCACAACTCCTGCCATTTTACACACACATGTGTTGTGTGCTTCTGGAGTCAGACTGCCTGGGCTTAGGTCCTGATTCTACCCTCCGGTGGCTGTGTGACCTTTGGTAAATTACTTAATCTCTCTGTGCCCATTTGCTCATTGGTGGTGTAAGGCAAATAGTAGCTACTTCATAGATATGCTGTGAGGATTAAGTGAAGAATATCCATTCATTCATTACAAATATGATTTGTACAAATCCTATACAAATACACATATGTATTTTCTTGAGCCCCGAGTATGTGCCAGGCAGTGTTTTAAGCTCTGGGGCAAACAGCAGTGAACAAAATAGTCAAAAGTACCTGCCCCCATGGAGGTTACATTCCAGCCCAAGAGACAGACAAGGAGCAGTGTCAGACGGTGGTAAGAGAAGAGAAAAGAAAAACAGAGTAAAGGACACAGGAGGCAGGGTTTGCTATTCAAAGTGTCCAGGGACAGCCTCACCAAGGTGACCTTTGACACTTAACATAATAGCTACACCCATGCCAGTATTTAATAAGTGTTACTGTTGTGTTACCATCATTATTAATTAGACCCACACTTAACCAAATTGACTTATGACAAACTCCCAAGGGATCTGAAGAGTGTTACATTTCTGCCCAGGAGATTCTAACTGCCGTGGAATACAACCCCAACTGCTACTAGGAGTTTTGGCAACCAAAGGCTGTGCTCTCTCCCTTTGCCGCCCCCCCCCCCATTCCTGCCGTCTCCCCCGATCCTTGACATCTACATATAAACGTCATCCTCCCTGATGCTCCAGCCTGGGCTGTGTTGTATACCGGCACAGCACCTTATCTTTTTTTTTTTTTTCCTAGCATTTATCTCTCCTATAATAATAGTCTTACATTATTTATTCTTATTTCTTTAAGTCTGTCTCCCCATTAGTCTGCTGTTCATGAAGGCAGGGACAGTATCTGCCTTGCTTCCCTCTAAACTCTCCCCACTCTATAGCCGGCCTAGGAAGCAGATGGCCGGGGGGGGGGGGGGGGGGGAGGGCGCTTTGAGGTCTCCACTCCATTGGGCCTACGCTTAAGCGATGGAGTTGGTAGGGCACCCACATCATGGACCTCTGTGTCGTGTATCTCTTCTCGTACTTCCACTCCACATAGTTTGACCTTCCCAGCCTTTTCACTGTAGACAAAGATCAAAGCTAAGGTATAAGGAAGTTCTTGAAGAAACAGTCACCATCCTAAGTTAAGACCCAAGCTTACGGGCGCCTGGGTGGCTCAGTCAGTTAAACGTCTGCCTTTGGCTCAGGTCCTGTGTCCCAGGACCTGGGTCCCAGGGTCCTGGGATTGAGTCCTGTGTTGGGCTCCCTACTGAGCAGGGAGCCTGCTTCTCCCTCTCCCTCTGCCTGCTGCTCCCCCTGCTTGTGCGCACTCTCCCTCTCAAAAATAAATTAATTAATTATTTAATTAATTTTAAAAAAAGACCAAAGCTTACTATTCTGGGGAAACAGAAGAAACCTCCCCAAGGGGAGATAGCCATCTCCTTTGTGCAGCCTAGTATTTCAATTTTCTTGGTATGATCCTATTCGTAGTCATTATTCTGAACCAGCTACAAGCATCTTGACAAGACAACCCCTCAGAAACTCTGATTTCATGACATATGGAGAAAAGAGCTATCACATTCAGATTTTGAGTTATTAACCGGAAAACACACCGAGATGGCAAGACAGCACATCGCGTGTGAGTGTCTGTGTGCACATTCAGGGAAGGGCTCAGGGCCCCCTGCAGCCGGGCTGAACAGGTCAGATCGAGGGGCAAAAGAGGTGTGTTCTGACTGTTCTCTCCAAGGCAGGGTGGCTAGGCAACAGTAATGACCAGAGCCTTACCTCCTGGGGTGTCACAGCACACACACCAGTCATAAGAGGAATTCCAGCACCGAGCAGACAGAGGCAAAGAATGGTTTTTGGAAGATGGTCTGGCTCACCCTGAGCCCCAGCAAAACAATTCAGCAGGGCCAGGAAGTGAGCAAAACACAGCACAGCTAAGGGCTGTGTGCCTGGTTTGTAGATTTTCCAACCCCTTTGTCCTGGCCCCTTCTTCACCTGCATTTTCTTAAGGTCAGCCTTGATCATTCTCCATCAGTGGGTAAGCAGCAAGGAGAAGTAAACTATAACCTTTAGTTACATACAGGATTCACTTTTCTAAGCTATTTTTGCTTTACTCCTAGTCCCACCCCCTAATACAATAGGTCAGCAAAAACAAATTGTCAAAAGCTTTCTCTTTTCCCCCTGCTTCTACTTGAGGGCTGGCGCCATGGAGGCAAAGGAGAGTGTTGCTTGAAGGAAGGCAAGCCTGGGTCTGCATTAAGCCTGGGCCACTCTAAGAAAAAAGAAGGCATTTCCGGGGGGGAGAAATTAAAGGGAGGGTAAAGAAAATGGCCAGCGTTCAGGAACTGAGTCACACCGAGAAAGTCACTAGAATGAACTATAGTGCTCTATACGAAGCAGAGGCCAAGGCCAAGGGACAGGCTGACATCAGGGAGGAGAGTGGACTATTAAGAGTCATGGTTTCTGTGTACCGAGCAGATGAGAATCACAGAGCAAGCTGCCAACGCAAAAGAGGAAGCCCACTGAAGAGAAGCCAAGTGGGAAGTGGTGGGATGAACCACCAAGGGTAGGTGGGGTGTGGGTGGGGAAGGAGAAGGGCTCAACTCATTGGCTGTGTTTCTAGAGTAGACAAGCGTCTGCCTCCCCTGTGCCATGGGGGACCCCGCGTGACATGATTGATTTCACACCCTATAAAGGAGCATTTAAAAAGAAGCCTGGCTTCGGCTGGTTTTTGAAATATGAGGCCACGGTGTGGCTGACTGTACATCTCTCGCTACTTTTTTTCTGCAAGGCAATTACATTAAGTGCTTAACGTCAATCCAGAAAGGAAAAATGAGGGCACTGTGTTTTGCGGGGGAAGGTTGGAGAAGGGGGGGCCTACACTGTCTCCCTGCCATTGACAAACATGGCATCTATAGAAAATAAGCCCCATAGATCCCACATTCTGATGACAATGGCAAGGGAACACATAAAGACCCGAGAGCATGAGGTAATATTAGTTGTGTCAACAATTGCATGTTACAAATGCTGAAGGTGAGTGAAACTTGCCAAGTGTTAATGGAACTGCTGGAAACAGATACAGCTGGGCACCTGCTGCGAGCCGCCTGACCTGGCCCACCCCACCTGAGCCAGGGCCAAGCAAGCTGTCTCTCTCCTTTCTTCTCCCCCATTGGGTCAAAATAAAGGTTGTTCCTGAATGTGTTTTAGAAACTGGCCTGACCCCGGAGCAACCAGCCGATGTCTGAAGCTGGGCTGGGCATCAGATGCCAGGGAAGAAATGCCCCTTGTAGTTGCAAATGCCCCTGGGGCTTCCCTGCTCCCACGGGGATCTTTCCTCAGGCTGCTGTTGTCCCATCACAGCAGGGTCAGCACAGAAGGGTCACAGCAGAGCCACCAGAGCAATGAGAGTTCCTCTGACATTTTGTGGAACCTGCACAAAGGGCTGATGGTGAAAGAAATACACAAGCAAATACCCCAAAACTGCTGGGATCTTAGCTCACCTGGAAGCAAGAGAGACCGCCGAACCCGAGGGAGCCTCCACACGTGCTTGTGAAATTGATGAAATAATTCTGTCCTGCAAGAAACATGAAATAATGGAAATGACAAAGCAAGTAGGGAATCCCCCCCAAAATCTATACAGAAAAATACAGGCATTTAAAACAGGCTCGAGGCATCGAGGATGACACAGAATAATCCCTTTGCATTTTTCTAACTTGATTTTTGGGTTTTGTTTGTTTGTTTGTTGTTTTTTAGAGAGAGGGTGAGTGCATATGCGCAGGGGTAGAGAGGGGAGGGGCAGAGGGAGAGGGAGAGAGAGAATCCTAAGCGGGCTCCAAGCACCATGCTCAGTGCAGAGCCCAACTTGGGCCAATCTCACAACCCTGAGATCATGACCTGAGTCAAAATCAAGAATTGGATGCATAATGAACTGAATCGCTCAAGCACCCCCTGAAACATTTTAGAGAAAAATCCCAGATATATCACCCATAAATATTTCAGAATATATTTATAAAAGATTATTTCGTTCGTGTTTTTTACAGAAATTTCTCTCTAGAATATTGATAATTTAAATAGAAAAATTCGGAGAAGGGCCTCGGGGAGGTGATGACTAAGTTTTGGAAACTCTTTCCTGCCTCCCTGCTTTTCTCTGGGGAGTCATCCAAAGTCTGGGGTGGGCACATTGGGCTGAACGCTTTTTTCGGCAGCCTCCTCAGTACCCACTGGTTTCCTGGTCCTGGGAACAACTCCAGCATCCACGGATGGACCTCCAGTGGTGACATCTGTGCAGAAGGCCTAGGTTGTTTCAAGGGTAGAGACTTTAGGCCAAGGGGGGGCCAATGAGATTCTCTCTCTGCTGGGGATATGAACTTGGAAACAGAAAAACATGATCTAGACTGAAAGAAAAGGTCTCCTCAGTTCCACTGCTGAAAGCCCAGAAGCTGCCCTTCCCAAACCTTGGGAATCTTGGAAAGGTTCTTGGTCATCCCAGAGCTTGGGATGGACCAACATTTTATTAGATTCTATGAGACATCCATAATCTTTGTAATAGATTTCCCTTTCGTACCGTAGTTAGACACAACTGACGCTCACTGCTGCAGCACAAGGACTTTACTAGAGATCTCTGTAAGGGAGAGCATGGCCTAGAGATGTCAGCAGCACGAGACTATTACAGTGGTGAAAACGTTATGACACAAACCTCATATGTCACATTCACTGCTGTCTCCCCAGCACCCAGCACAGTGCCCAACATCCAGTGATCATTCATTACCTATTTGTTGAATCAATCAAATATTGATCTTCCCAGGAGAGAGAAGATTGTGGAATCCACCCATGGTGGAGGAAAGCCTAGTGTCTTGTTAGAAACATGGGTTTGGCTCTGATTCTGCCACTTTCTTTCTGGGTGAGTGAGTCACTTAGCCACTTTGGACCTCAATCTCCTCATCTATAAACTGGTGATTATAAACTTAGCCAACCTTACAGAGATATTGTGAGACTCAGATGAGGTCATGCTATATGAAAGTGCTTTGTAAACTGTAAATCGTTTGCAAATGAAAGGTGTTATTATCTTTTCTAGCTGGGGATTCCACTCTGCCTATCTCAGACTTCTGGCCAGAGACGACTTTAGGGCAAAAGTGGGTGATGAATTGCCTCCTTCATAATTTTTTTATTCCCCTGTTCACAGTCTAAGCACTTCTCTTAAGCTTGGTGTCCACTTTGAGGGCTCTGTTTTTTAGATTAAACTGTGAGAAGCCTAAGAACTAAAAAGATTCTTTTTTTTTTCCTAAAACCCACTGCTTTTCATCCATCTCATTAGGTACTCGTGATAAATCTTGGCCATGTCGACCAATCCAGATGTCCCTCTGATAATTATTGATATAGAAGCAGGTAGAAATCCACGCATATCATCACTGCCCGCGCCCCCCCCCTTGGAAGACTCACTCATTCATCTGACTGAGTACAGGGGTCTGTGGAAAGCACGAGGCAGAGGAGTGGGGAAATAAGTAACCGTCATACTCAGTAAGGCTTCTAGACTCAGCTCTCCCGGCCGGGGGGAGCCACCATTTTAGAAAGAAGCAAGTAGTTTGTCCTAGTACCTGAGTCATCAAACAGCTTGAACTTGTCCATTATCTGAACTGTGCAACACTTAGAGAACATTGCTGCATTGTCTTGTTCCCTCAGGTTTCTCAGTGGCAGGCCAGCCCTGGACTGTGCCAGCAAGCACACAGCTATGATTTGCTGCTCCTCCAGTCATTCATCTAATTGAGCACACTGGGACATCATGTCATGATGTTACTACCCAAGGAAACAGGAGTGGGGCTGTGGAGGAAGGGGATTACATCATCATTATTATTGTTATTCACTTATCAGATGATTATTAATTATACTTCAATTAAAGGCTTGCACTCTTTATAAGCATGAGCTCATCAGCCCTCACAATGCCCAAAGGAGGTCAAGAACCAGGAGACAGCTGATTTGCTCATGAATGCCGCTGACTCGAGCTTCAGAAACCTGTGATCTTTTCTCCCCCACCCCACTTCCCACTGGGGCCCCCAATTGTCTCCATGTCTATGTTGCCCACACCGCCGACCCAACACTCCACAAGTAGCAAGGATTGAATTTTCCTTTCTCAGCTCTTGCATGGGTTAAAAAAAAAAAAAAAAGGCAAAGAAGAAACAGTTCATTGCCAGACACTCCAAAGCAGCCAGCTCGCCTTCCAGATAAATACGTCTAGGGAGGTAACTTCACAGTGGATCTGTGAATTTCAATGAAGCCCTGCACAGTTCTTGGGTGACATGTTGGCCCGCGGAGGTGGGTGGGGCCCGGCTTGGGTAATCAGGAAGTCGTTTGTTACTGGAGGTCAAAGAACAGGGCATCAGAGGAGGGACAGTAAATGGTGAGTGGGTGCCTGAGCCTTTCTGAAGGGACTGCTGAGATGCTAAGTCGAGGGTCAGGGGCCACAGGCCTGTCACCTTTGCAAAATGCCCTTCCTGCATCTGTGACAGCATCCCCAAGGCGCCTTGTAGCCTGTCAACACCCAGCCAGACCCCAAGCCAGAGGAAAGCTTTCCCTTTAAGATCAAGATCAAATAGGGGTGCCTGGGTGTCTTCGTTGCTTAAGCAGCTGAATCTTGACACCAGCTCAGGTCTTGATCTCAAGGTTGTGAGTTCAAGCCCCATGTTGGGCTCCCAAAAAACAAACAACAACAACAAAAAATCAAGATCATATAGAATAACTGCAGAGTTTAAGGTTTTTTTCTCTTTTCTTTTCCTTTCTTCCTTCCTTCTTTCTCTCTCTCTCCGTCTCTTTCTTCCAAAAAAGATAGAGTGGAATCCTGTGGCAGGCATGGGAAGGTACAAAGTTCTGCAGCCGGCCAGATGCCCCAGCCCACAGCCACCTCCCTCTACCTGGCTCCAGAATTAATAAAACCTGAAGGAAATGGAAAAGAGAGAAGTAGAAACCTGAGGCCCAAAGTTCTTTATCTTGAAAGAGATCGGCGTTTTACTTAGGGGAAAGGTTTACTAATTAAAAAGCCCTTGAAAGAAGTAAATAAATAAATCCCCAGTTAGTTATCCTGCGCTGGGTTGGGGGAGGGGGCGGGAGTCCTGGGCTTTGTTCTGTAAAAGGTATGGGCTTTGCAGAAGCATTTTGAGTGAAGGGAGTAAGGGCTTTACCAGCCCCCCCATCCCTCCTCCCACTAGCTTTACCCAATGAGGCTTGTAGTGATCTAATCTGAAAGAGATAAAGCCCAATTTCCTCAGCCCAGGAGCTGATAAACACCAAGCCAAAGACCAGCTCCGTTCACAGGGTGAAAATTAAAGCTCTCAGGAATCCAACCAGTATGGTGATCAAAAGGACAAGGACAAACTCATATTTCTCAATGCCATTCTGGGCAGCTGTAAGCACCTATCCTCCTCGTGGAATTTAACCCAGTGGAATTAGTGCCGCCAGCACCCATGTCTTATGGGTTCAGTTAGACCATATTTGCACATGACCAGTCCAACGAGCGTAAAACTTGCGGATCACAAACACCAAACATGCCTTAATGTAGCTTTCTGGAGGGAGGGAAAATTCCGCAACAATAAATACGAACACATTTTCTTGGCTAAAGAAGAATCTATAATTCTAGAAATTATTTAATGCCACATTGAGGTATGGTGACTTCTTATTGAAAACAAACACATGTGGCAAGATATTATCTGACACTGTCGCCATTTATTTAGTCCTGCAGAGCAAATTCTATTCTTTGGAGTGCTTGGAAATAATACGATGTTGTGTGTGTGATAGGAGATGTGGAGACGGAGGAAGCAAAGCCAAAGGAAAGAATATGCATGGTCATGCTCTCAACACCAAGAGGCTTCTCAGAGGTATAACTCTGAGAGAAGTGGAAGAAATTGGGGCAGAGATGCGGGCATCACCCCTAGGAAGTCAGCCATACCTTAGTATGTTCCCCTGAGAACATATAGGCCAACAAGACAATTCTCCATTTGGAACAGAGTTGATCCTGGCTGGAACAGAAAACATGCCTGTGGACATCTGGCGGTTCTTTTCTCTAACACATCAGGAGGACATATTGTGAATGCCTTAATAGGATCAAGAGAAAAACAGTCTTGTGGAGACTTTAATGGTTCTCACTTTTTTTTTTAAGCATGAGAACCTATATTTTTAACTGAAAATTTTCTTGGAGTTCAATTACATAAAACAGATAAATATGATATTTTACTAATATAAATTTATTTTAAACTTTTATATTTTTAGTATTTACTTATCCATCAATGAGAGCAGCAGATAAGTCTGATGAACATAAATATCTGAAATTGGGTGTTATGCTTTGCTTCATATTGATTTCTGCATCCAAGTTATTTTAATTGTGTTTGGTTATGTTTTGGCCACTTAAAAAAATTTTCTTTTTATGTATTTCAGAGTAACTAGAAAACCCTAGTTCACACAGAGAAGTAGAGGCAAAAGGAAAGTGTGTTTTTTTAATAGCTTCCTTTCCATCATAGTGTACTCTTCAAATGAATTGATCCAAAAGCTTAGACAAGGAGTCAAAGCGATTTTAGTTTCAAAGTTTAACCACGACAATATTTAACAATGGCTCGCATTTCTCATCATGATATACAAGTCAGCAACAAACACTCCAACCCTCAGTAAGTGATAAAATGTCTCCAGTAAAATATGATATTTTGACATGCCATGAAACATGTGCCAAGATGAAGAGCCTCAGCCTTTGACATTTAATTGAGCTATATAGTAATGATACACAATTTTCACTTGAGCAGAGTTTTGTTGTTGTTGTTGTTTTTAACTTGGCCTTGTTTAAAAAAAAAAAAAAGCCCATGAAAAATAACCAACTTTTTGAATCAATGATGATGCATTTGGCAGAATTTCCAGTATATACTCGAAAGAGGTAGAAATTCCAAGGGTATCTGGGTAGCTCAATCAGTACAGCATGCAACTCTTGATTTCAGCTCAGGTCATGGATCTCAGGGTCGTGGAATCAAGCTCCGTGTCAGGCTCCCGGCTCAATGAGGAGTCTGCTTGAAGATTCTCTCCCTCTAACCCTCCCCCCAACTCACAGTAGCACTCTCTCGCTCTCTTTCACTAAAATAAATAAACAAATCTAAAAAAAAAAAGAAGTTCCATCCTGAAGAACTAACTTGTGGTCCAAATTAATATATTGATCGTCCTCAGTACACAAGACTATAATACACAATACATTTAAATGAATGTTTTTATTATAGTTTCTTAAGTAATTAAAATATATTTAAAACATAAGTTTATGTAAAACATCTGTAGAAATCCCAAAGAGCCTTCCAAGAAATCTACGTATCCAGTATGGGTCAAGTTTAGGGGTTTGGATGGTGGAAAATGAGGAGGAGAGGTATATGAATGGTAAAGGAAAGAAGGGGCCAGATTCTAAAGGACCTTATACATGATGTTAAAGAGTTTAAACTAGATTCTGAGAATCAAGGGCAAGAGAGTGACATAAGGTCTGCATTTTAGAAAGATCATACTGGATATACTGTGGAAAATAATGGATTTTGGGCACCTGGGTGGCTCAGTTTGTTAAGCGTCTGCCTTTGATTCAGATCATGATCTCAGGGTCCTGGGATCGAGTTCCACTGGGGCTCCTGCTCAGCCGGGAGTCTGCTTCTCCCTCTGCCTTTCCTTCCATTCATGCTCTCTTTCTCACAAAAAAATGAATAAATTTTTAAAAAGCTTTTAATAATTGAAAAAAAAAAAAAGGGAAATAATGGATTTGGGTGGGAATGACAGGGAGGGCAGGAAGGGAGACAGATTGATCGGTTAGGAGCTGCTGTGATGTATTTATTCCAGGCGAGGGATGGTGGTAACCAGATCTAAAGTTAGAGCACCATGGAAGGAAAGAACAGGGATGCAATTCTAAGGTCGTTAAAGAAGGCAGAGTTGACAGGACAGGGTCATTGGTTAGATGGAGGTGGAGGGATTAAGAAACAGAGGGAAAAAGCAATGCTAATTTAGCTAATTAACTACTTTAGCAATGCTAAATGCTCGGGAAGGGGCAGTGGAGTGGACAGGGTCCCCATCACCAGGACAGGAAATTCCAGAGGAGGTTGGGATGGATGCAGAGAAAGGAGCTGCAGAGGTCAAAATGCTGTGTTTGAGATACAAGCCTGAGAGTAGTCACTGAGTCCCTGCAAAAATTATGCCAAGCGGAGTCTCATGCATGAAGACAAATAAGCAGCAGATGTCTCTTTCACAAAACTTACAGCAAATGTAAACAAACAATCTGATTATAAGGCAGAAAGGGGTCAAGGCTTTAAGGGAAGTACGTATCTTTGGAAAATAAGAGACGGTATCTGAAAGTTTCCTAGGCCTTAAAAGATGAATATGATTTGGTTTTCTGGGGCTCAGAAAGGAGAAAGGCATTCCAGGCAGGAACAACAGCGTTAAGTCAGAGATGGAGGAAAAAAAAAAAAAATGGAGGTGACCTTGGTAGGGGAACGAAAATAATTCAGTGTGGTTTGGTTGGTAAAGGAGTGCTAGGGAAGGCTGATAGGCAAACTAGTGCAGATCAGGGAAGTTCTCGACTGTCCTGCCGCATTGTGGGGCCTGTTCCGTCTGTGTGGGGAGCCCGTGAAAGTCTTTGACAGAGAAAAGCATGAGATCGCGGGTTCCAGCCTCCGGTGGTCTGGTTTGCTCCCTCCGCCCCCGAGGCGAAGGACTCTGACTGCAGGAGCTACTGGGCAAGTAATGTCTTCTAGTCCCGCTTGGGTTCCCGCCCCTCCCAGGTAAATGTCACTCTTCGTGCAAAGGGAAATACCAGCCAGCAAGTGAAAAACCACCGCAGTGGGTCCATATGGGTGAAATCATTCCGTCTGAGTCACTAACGCTGCTCTTTAACTTATTGTGGAATCTTTGGTTTGTGGTGTGGGGGTGGATTAATTGGCAGAAATTACAGAAGGAGCTATTACTCCATTTTGATTTTAGGAGCTTGTGTAGAGATTTCAGAAACTCTTATTCTACTTTGGGGTCAGCGCTTCGTTCGTAAACTTAGAGAGATCCTGACATAACGAGGTGAAGTTCACATCCTAGGTCAGTGGTCCCAAGAGTGCCTGAAGTAGTTTGTCATCAGAATATAAATCAGAATATAACAACTGAACTTTCCTCCCAATACCAAATAGATCGGTGTGATAAACACTCAATGCAGAGCATGAAAAAGAAAAAAAAAAAAGGAAGAAATTCAGAGCAGGCAGCTATGAATGCCATCTTAATTCTAACCACTGCCAACGGAAAAACGAGGAGAAATTAGTCTGAAAAGGTCAAGGTTTTTCCAAATCAAGGGAGTTTCTCTAGTCTTCTCATTCTGTTTACTTTCTATCTGGCTACCTCAGACTATGATATACCTAGTCTCTATATCTATGGTTAGTTTTGCACACAAATACATATGCGCACACACATGTTAGGAATGTGATCGGAAAACCACTTGGAGAGTTCTTTCTAGAAACTGTTTATTTAAATGGACTTCAAGTTTTTCAGATGATTAAAGGTTTTACCCCATCTGAGATCTCTCCTAAAACATTGGGAAGCTTCCATGGATTACTAAATCCTAAATTAGTGGTCCCCAGCCAAATAAATGTATGTACATTGGAGAAGAAAATTGTTAAGACTTATCATCAGAGTACTATAAGTTGGCTAATTGAATTTAAATTTAAAAACTTAAAAGAAGAAGTTATCATCACAGACACCCAATTAGAAATGACCACTGCCAGGAGAGTTGGAGAAGCAGACAACCAGGGGTCTCTTTCCAGCTAAGATAAGTTGGATGGACGGTAAGAGGTTTTTCCTATAAGAAGCTAATAGAGAAGCAAGTATCAACCCCCCCAAAAGTAATTAGGCACGTTCAGAAGATCAATCAACCTGTTTTCTCCAACAAGTTACAAATGATGAGCCAAAGTTTTTAACCTGGTATGGAGAAAGAAAAAGCTTTCATTGCTTTAGAGTTCCAAAGTGCTAGAGACAAAGATGGATGTTTTTGTCCAAAGACTTTTGACTCCAAAGCAAGATTCAGGTAAACTAACTAGGCAGGTCTCCTGGAAAGCCAGGTAGATGCAGCAATGGTAATTAAGTATTAATGTTAAATACCTGTCTTTGTATTTCAAATCGAAGTTGCATATTTTTTTAATGCAAGGTTAGCAATGAGTGAGCCAATGATGGCAATTGCCTGAACTGGAGGCCTAGCTCTTGGGAAGTAAATACCATCTGAAGGGTTATTATTGTTTTTAACTGAAACTCATCAGATTGACCACAAGTATCAACTAGGTATTTGGGGCTTTTTCTTGAATCACATAGTTTGGTCCTGCCTTTCTAAGTGAAATCAGAATGAGCCAAGCTGCCTACTTGGAAAATTCAAAACAAACCACTGACTGTCTTATACTGCTCTCCGTGTAAGAAGGTTTAGCAAAATATTCTTGGAAACATTAGAAAAGAACCTAGATGCAACACTGGTTAATTTTATGGAGACAGCTGGGAGGAGAGTCGCTAGATATTTACACTCTTAGTTCCAAATTCCATCCAGGAAGGTGCTGTTTCCTACACGACTTCTGGCAAAGGAGGTGAGCATAGTAATGAAGTAAAGGCTCAGAAAATGCCCACTGCTTGTTAGTTATCCTGGGATCCTCCTGGGATGCCTATGGAAGGCTTGGACCACGGCCACATTCCTCTTACTTTTGTTCTTTTTCAGGACATTACTATCAGGTGACATGTTTTAATTTCACCAGAGTTTTGTGTATTCAATTGATTGTAATTTAATTTTTTAAATTTTTTAAATAACATATAATGTATTATTTGTTTCAGGGGTACAGGTCGTGATTCATCATCAATTGATTGCAATTTTAAGGGATATTGCAATGATTTACTCTAACCAAGGAGAAGAAAACCCTATAAATAGATAAGAACAACGTGGCACAGAAATCTGCCTTTCTGCCTATCCTCCTTCTAACAGGTCAAGTCCTACTACCTTCTTAGAAGCTTCTCTGGCCAAAATCTGATTCTTGTGGAACCGTAGTCAAGAATGTGGAATTTGCCATCAAAAATACAAGTCAAGTCTGGCCTCTATCACTTGAGATTCTGTGACCTTGGATGAGTTATGTGACATCACTGAACCTGTTTCCTTTTCTGTAATAATAAATAATAGTAGTCCCCTGTTTCGCGAATTAAAAGTACTTAGCACATCTGGCACACAGTCAGCATTCATACATGGTAGTCACTTAGTACTGGTGGTATATTGTGCTACTACTTTTCAGCCTATTTAAAGCATGTGCTAGGGACACCTGGGTGGCTCAGTTCATTAAGCAGCTGCCTTCGGCTCAGGTTGTGTTCCTGGGGTCCTAGGATCAAGTCCCACATCTGGCTCCTGGCTCAGCAGAGAGCCTGCTTCTCCCTCTCACTGTGCCTGCTGCTCTCCCTGCTTGCACTCAATCTCTCTGTCAATCTTAATCTTAAAAAATCAAAATCTTAAAAAAAAAAAAAAGGTATGTGATAAACTGGAAACTCTCTGTACCAAGGATTTTAAGCAGTGACCTGTAGGTCACATTGTGTTTAGCTGACACAATGTTTAGCTGACACAGAATATATGAATGTGATTTCTACATTTAGGCCTGGCATTTATTCTTCATTCAGCTGTCATCTCCTATTATGATTTCTTGTTGCTTTCCATATCTGTATTACATGGATCATTACTTGGTCCATGAAGGCATTTGAGTTTGTGACTACTGATCTAAACGTTTGCTTTCATATCCTAAAAATTCAAAGGAAGAGGAGGAAAGACTAGTCAACCTTCAATGGCTGCCATCAAGAAAGGGGACAGAGGAGAGAGTGGGTAAAAGACGGTAAAAATTCACTTCACTGATCCATGTCCCAGGACTTAAGAATTTCTGTCTGTTCCACTTAATAAGCACTTAACCGTAGACTGACTTGTATTATTATCTGTTTGCCCATGTTCGTTTTATCTTCCAAAGAAGCCTACAATCTTCTTGAGGACGAGAATCAAGTTACATATTTTTTTGGTAAGATTTTATTTATTTGAGAGAGAGAGAGCAAGTGAGAGAGCGAGAGCACGGACAAGGGGGAGGGGCAGAGGGAGAAGCAGGCTCCCCACTGAGCCAGGAGACCCATGTGAGGCTCAATCCCAGGGCTCTGAGATCATGACCTGAGCCAAAGACAGACACTTAATGGACTAAGCCACCCAGGCATCCCAATCCTTTTATTTTTTTAATTTCTCACACCTACCTCATTTCCTTCCCATAGTAACATTTCAATAAATGTATTTTCAAAATAACACTATGGTGCATTCACGGAGCACTTACTTCATGCCAGTATACTATATCATAAATGCTTTGCTGCATTTATCCTGTTCAATCTTTTCAGTAACCAAATGTGGAAGGCATTATTCTTAGCCCTACTTGTTAGATGAGAAAAAAGCTGAAACTTACAAAGGTTATGAAACTAGCCCCAGATCATACAGCTGGGAAAGGGCAAAGCCAAGATTGAAACCCTGGTCTGTCTGGTCCCAAAGACCATACTTTTCACCACTTTTGGATACTGTCTCCCAAATAAATAAACCAACCAACATTTCTTGATTAATTAGATGCTGAATAGACGGACATGAATGAACTTTTTAAGCTCACTTGTAATATCTAGGTCACTTGGCAATAGCTAGATATTTACTATTGTGGACGATGGAATTTGAGTTTTATTCAGTCAGCAGAAAGTTTTGCTAAGCTTGTGCCCCCAAGGATAGATGAATGAGATAATGTCATGGAAACAAATAATTATAAAACAAGATATGAGAGCTTTAATACCATTTGGAAAAATGCTATGGAAACATAGAAGGCAAACTCATTTTAAAATAGTTCACCACAGGGGTGCCTGGGCAGCTCAGATGGTTAAGCATCTGCCTTCAGCTCAGGTCATGATCTCCAGGTCCTGGGATCGAACCCGCCAGGCTACCTGCTCAGCTCCCTCTCCCTCTGCCTCTCCCCCTGCTTGTGCTCACACTCTCTCTCTCTCTCTCATGAATAAATAAAATCTTTTTTTAAAAAAGTTCACCATATACAGTCAGCATTTCCAGAATTTCCACTAAGCGCCCACCACTGTGCTAAGCAATTTACAAATATTTATTTGCTCAACACTCACAACTACTTTATGAAGCAGGTTTCATCATTCATATTTACAAATAAGTAAAATGAGGTCTGAAGTTGGGAAGTGGCTTGGCCAAGGTCACACAGCTAATAATAGGGAGCGGAGCAGATATTTAACCTCAGGTCTACAAGACGCTGAGGTCCATGGTTGTTCCCGCTTACTACACTCTTATTAGCAATGCATTCTTCTGGTCCTTTGCACTACCAGCAAACACCAAGGGAAGCAGCGTGTATAAAGGAAGCTTCAGATCTGTCTCTTTAAGGCACCTCTAGCCAGCTGAGTAAACCAGCAGGGTCATGTAGCTGAGTCATCGTCTGACTTGGGCAAGGGATTATTTTGATATTTTGCTTCTCACTTTTTTTCCCCCCTTTCGGCTAGGGTTTGTAATCCCTATTGCTCTTTAGGCTGACATCAGTGTGTATGCTTGCTGATCTTGTTTATGGTTTCTTGTCTAGTCACCTTATCCTTCTGTATTGAATGTAAGCATGGTCCTTCTGGTGTCTGCATTCTTCCCTATCCTCTTACTGCATCGAACAAGAGAGACTTGTCAGTTAGTTAATTGTTTGATTTGCCATTCTCATGATGAAGTTTCTAGATGAACGCCAAAGCATGATCAACAACATTTACAACATATTTTAGGAAAAGAAAAGTCAAGCTAATGTGGAACATTTTCAGGGGACTCTCAGGAGATGCCTCGTGGCTGCCCTCCAGCAGGAAAAATTCTAGACCCTGGCATGTATATCCTGCATATCTAACTGAGGAAATGGGAGAGGAGCATGGGGTCTACGTTGCAAAAGGAGAAAGCAAAGGGTTGTTACCGATGGAGGATATTTTGGCATCCTGGAATGAACACCTCCAATACAAGCCTACCTACTGGCCCACTGGTTCCATTTATAGAAGTCTATTCTAAAGAAACAGAATTGTGTATAAAACAACAACAAAAAAAGAAAGAAAGAAAGAAAGAAAGAAAGAAAGAAAGAAAGAAAGAGAGAAAGAGAGAAAGAAAGAAAGGTGTATAGTAATTTACATAACTTTAATGGCCAAAATGAGAAATCACGTAACAGTTTGACAATGGAAATTGTGCCAATGAATTATAATACATCTATACGAGGGAATGCTACATTGAAAACTTCATGTTGTAGAAAAATATTTAATGGCATGGAAAAATGTTTTCTATATATTTTAACCTTTTTATAATAGGATGTTTCAAGCATCCACAAATTAGTGAGACTATTATCATAATGGGCCTGTTATCCAGCTTCAACAATTATCTACTCATGGGCAACCTTATTTCAACTAAAATCATGCTATTTCCCTCCCTCCACCTGGGACACTGAAGTCCCAGAGCTCTCATCACTGTATTTGTAAATATTTCAGCAGATTTCTTTAAAAGATAAGGACCTTATAAAAGAAAAAACCAGAACACTATTAATACACCTAAAAAATGGACAATAATGCCTTAATATCATTAACGATCTAGACAATGTTTAAATCTCTTTGATTGTCTCATAATGTTTTGCTATTTTTTTTTGAAGTTGGCATGTTCCAATTAATATCCAAACAATCCATAACTTGCATTTGGTGATAGGTCCCCAAAGTTTTTTTTTTAAGCTTTTATTTAAATTCTTGTTCATTAACATATAGTGTAATATTGGTTTCAGGAGTAGAATTCAGTGATTCATCATTTACATACAACACCCAGTGCTCATCATAACAAGTGCCCTCTTTAATACCCATAATCCATCTAGACCATCCCCCACCCACTTCCCCTCCAGCAACCCTCGGTTTGTTCTCTAGGTTAAGAGTCTGTTTCTTGGTTTGTCTCTCTCTCTCTCTTTTGTTTTCCTTTGCTCATTTGTTTCTCAAATTCCACATATGAGTGAGATCAAAGGGTATTTGTCTCTCCGACTGACTTATTTCACTTAGCGTAATACTCTCTAGCTCCATCCATGTCATTGAAAATGGCAAGATTTCATTCTTTTTGATGGCTGAGTAATATTCCAGAGCGTGTGTGTGTGTGTGTGTGTGTGTGTGTGTGTGTGTGTATACACACATCTTCTTTATCCATTCATCAGTCGATGGACATTTGGGCTTTTTCCACAATTTGGTATCGTTGATAATGCTGCTATAAACACTGGGGTGCATGTGTCCCTTCAAATTAGCATTTTTGTGTCCTTTGGGTAAATACCTGGTAGTGCAATTGCTGGGTCGTAGGGTAGCTCTATTTTTAACTTTTTGAGGAACCACCATACTGTTCTCCAGAGTGGCTGCACCAGCTTGCATTCCCACCAGCAGTGTAAGAGGGTTCCCCTTTCTCCGCATCCTTGCCAACATCCGTCGTTTCCTGACTTGTTAATTTTAGCCATTCTGACTGGTTGAGGTGGTATCTCATTGTGGTTTTGATTTGTATTTCCCTGATGATGAGTGGTATTGAGCACAAGGTTTCTTTGGGCCTTTAGGGTCCACTTCCCTTTCTTTTTCCTTGTTATTACAATTATTTGTTGAAGAAACCAGGTTATGTGTCCTGTACAGTTTTTATTCCCTAAATTTTGCTAATAGCTTCCCTGTGGTACTTTAAACATGCTTCTCTATGTCCTGTATTTTCTTGACCTCGTGTGTGATTTTTGGCAAAAATACTTTATTGATTTTGTGGGCTGAATTGTGCCATCCCTCCCCCAATTGATTTATGCTCTAAGTTAACATAAATTCATATGTTAAAGTCCTAAACCCCAGTATCTCAGAATGTGATTATATTTGGAGATAGGGTCTCCAAAGAAGTAAACTGAGTTAAAATGAGGTCATTAGGATGGGCCCTAATCTAATATAACTCATGTCTTTATAAGAGGAAATTTGGACTCAGACTCGGTAACAGAAGGAAGATAATGTGAAGACACAGGGAGAAGAGGGCTCTCCACAAGCCAAGGAAGGAGGCCTCAGAAAAAACTACCCCACCAATACTTTAATCTTGGACTTCTGGCCTTCAGGACTGTGGGAAAATAAATTTCTGCTGTTTAGACCACTTAGTCTTTGTAACAGCAGTCCTAAAAACTAACCTATAGATGATATTGTGCTCTTTCACCAAAAGGCAAATTATCCACTCTTGAGTAGGGAATTCTACAGTGGGGAGTAAAAACATATTCCAACAGTTACTAAAAGGAAAAAGTCTCTCTATAAGAATGGTTACCATTTCAGAGTACATTATGTGCCAGGCACTGTGCTAAATACATTACATTCATTACATTACTTGATCCTGATGACAGCCCAGCAAAGAAGGTGTTTACTGGTACCATTTATAGGTAGTGAGACCAATTCAGTGAAATTTAGACACCACCCCCCAGGAAACACAACTAGTTAAATGGCATTGTTGGGACTCAAAGTTTGATCTGATCAACTCAGGCCATCTGCCTACAAGATGCCTGCCTGGGTCACTTCTGTATGGTGCATCAGTCATTGAGAATCTGGATGATATCTGTCAACACTGAGTACCAGCCCAAATGGCTAACCTCAAACTGGAGAAGAAGGTGGATACGGGAGATAGTTCTCAGTGAGAAAAAGAGGACATCTTCCGAGGAGCGGGTGGTACCCGGCATCTGAGGTCCTGACCTTGATTTTCACAGTTCGCTCTGCAGTTGCTCGCAGCTCTCTGATCCTGAGTGTTAGAAAGATTGTAACAGTGATTCCTCTTAGATCATGATGGAAAATCACTGAGGCACTGTCTTTCACAGACCTCCTGCCTCTTCCCTTGCTCCTGTAAGCCCACTAACGACACTACACCTCCCGTTCACGTTCCCAGCTGTTTCGTCCTATTTTCACCTCCTTTGGATCCGATTTCTTTTCAGTTCAGAATTAAGAAGCAATGTGTGGGAGGCCATACGATGTGGAGATGGAAAACACAGGCTTTGAACAAAGCAGATTTGGGATGAAGTCCCTGCTCTGTCCCTTTACCTGGGCCACTCTAGGTGAGGGCCTTCATCCCTCGAGGCTTTGTTTCCTTGTTTTAAAACTGAAATTAATTATAACACCTACCTCACAAGGCGGCTGTGACAATGCATTCAGTGAGGTAATGCGTCGTATAAAGCACACCTTGCGGGGCCTGGAATTTAATAAGGTAGCTTTGAAATGTAGCCCTGAAGGAAAGGATGATAGAGAGAAGTGAAGAATGTCAGTTCTCCCCAGCGGGGCCTGTTTCTGCAGCGAGTGGAATTCACCAAGGAAAGGCAGGTCACGTGACTCTCTCGGTGCTTTATCACTAGCAGTGCTGGGCCCGAAAGTTTCTGGCACTCTTGCCTTCCTGACTCTGGCCCCAGATCACGCTTACTCTTTTTTCCAGTGACTTTTTAGCTACCTTATCACTCAATCAGCTCTGGACAAAGGATGCTGACTTTGAAAGTTACAGTCTAGTTACAGCTAACTAAGTAACAGTGAATCTATGAAAGAGCCTGAGCCAGTCTCCTCTCGTTTCCTCCTGAAATTCCTGACCACTCGCTTTGGCCTGCAATGGGAAATCTGAGGTCTGTTAAACATGCTAAGCTTTTTCTTTTTCCTTTTTTTTTTTTTTTTTTTAAGATTTATTTATATATTTGAGAGAGAGAGATTGAGAGAGAGAAAGAGAGCACATGCAGGCTGGGGGAGGGGCTGAGGGAGAGAAAGAATGTGAAGCAGACTCCCCAGCCTCTGAGCCTGGCCCAAGGCTCAATCTCAGGACCCTGAGATCATGACCTGAGCCAAAATCCAGAGTCGGACGTTTAACTGATGGAGCTACCCAAGGGGGGCCCCTAAGCACGATAAACTTTATTTTAGTGTATTGGTCTACTCCGACATCATCTCCCCACTTCCCTGGTGGGGAAAATGCATTATATTTAGGATCAGCTGACTGTGTTGATATTACCTTTTTTGATAAGACCCAGTATGAGTCAGGGCTGCTCTAACAACTTCTCTCTGTTGCCTTGCCATCAGCTTCTCCATGCCTGTCCTCCTACTTGTTGGCCTGGTGGTCATGATCAATGCCAGCACGGGTTCATCTCCCACCTTCCTCATGGTGGACTGCATGGTTGGGGAAGCGTGGTCTGACTTGGTGAGCCAACAGTTCTCTGAGGGGTGCTCTGCCAAGCATTCCATGGCCCTGAAATGCCTGGGGTTTTGGGAGGCGGGGCAGTCTCTAGAGAGCATGTGGGCATGGGCACTTTCAGTGTGGCCCTCTTGGCTTTCAAGACCTTCACTCTGCTGGGGCGGGGTGGGAAGTAGAGGCTGGTACAGAGAGAGAAGCTCTAGCTTTCTTTTTCATTTTCTATGCTTTTTGCTGAGAAGAGTCTAGAGTGATATGTTTGAAGTCACTATTTCCAGAAAAGAGAACCATGTTGTTTTATCTGACATCCCACAAATGCCATCAAACCCAAACATTCCTGGTAATCTTTGCAGTTCAAGTAAGATTTGGGAGGGCCGTCGGTGGTTTTTTTTCTCCCTGAGTCATTTTTTGCCTTTATTTCTGCTTCTATTTTTTAACTACCCCAAAAGAGCAATAGAAATTTTTTGGTCAGTAGGTTTGAGGGCTGTCTTCCAAGTAAAATGTTAAAGTAAGAGTGACAGTCACAGTGAAATAATATTTTATCCTATGAAAATGATTTGCAAGAAATTTGCATTGGGTTACGTATTATGTTTCACCAGAAATGCCCTACATGGCTTTTCTGAGGGGAAGTGATGAGCAGAGCACTGGAGGTTTCGATGTTTGATTTACTTTTGTCAACAACAATATTTCAGATGGACTCCATCTCTCACCCAAGAATCACCAAGCACATGGCATTGACTGCCCAGCAAAATAAAATAAATCCCTCATTCCCCCATTTGGGATGCTAACTTAAGAAAAATGAAGCATTTTTCTGGCTACCCAGTAAGACCTGGAGTGGACGAACTGAAAAGAATATGTAGCTCCCAAATTTTAGGGCTCAGTAATCAATAGTTAGCTTTTCCCCCCTTCATTTTTGTAAACTTCTGGAACTTCTGGAAGTATAGGCTGTGATCCAACTTTTATTCTTTCTTGGTCAATATGAGCTAATGTTACTATGATTAGACCTTTACTTGAGATCACATTTTTTTTCAAGATACAGGTTCATATACTGCACCTAATTCTCTCATTGACCCAGAATCCTTGCTTGAGTCTTGGGCATTGTCTAAAAATTCCTTTTTTTTTTTTTAAGATTTATTCAAGAGAGAGCATGAGAGCACATGAGCGGGGGTGGGGCAGAGGGAGAGGGAAATGCAGACTCCCCACTGAGCAGGGAGCCCAACCTGGGGCTCTCCCAGGACCCTGGGATCATGACCTGAACTGAAGGCAGATGCACAACCAACTGAGCCACCCAGGTGCCCCTAAAAATTCTTCATACAGGGAAGGAAAAGGGGACCAATAGACACTGTGCGCCAGGATATGCCAGGTAACCCATCAGATGTCCATAAATGTGACTTCAGCCAATCCTCCCTCCTGTCTCTAAAGAAGATATTTTTTTTTCTATTATATGTGAAGAGATTGGTACTCAGAAATTAAATAATAACCCATCCAACATCATACAACCAATAAGATGGTGGGAACTGGATTTTGATCCTAGAATTCTCTGAATCCAAGTCCATGCTTATTAAAAAAAAAAAATTTATATAGTAGACCAAATTCCTTATTTTTATATTCTCCCAGAGAAGGGAACATAACACACAGACACAATGAACCTCTTATATCTAAAGTTCAAGTGAATACGTGGCCTCTCTGAGGACTTGGCTGTTTTCCATAGAGGATCCAAAAACAGACTAGAACCCTTGCAGAAAACAATTTTGAATTCTCTGTCATGTGCTGGATAAGAGCTAGGTTTTGATAACTGTCTGAAAATGTTGCTGGCAAATAGTACTATTTGGTTTAAAATTTTTACTTCTCAAGCACTATCATAAGTAATATCATTTCCAAATTTCTATACATTATCATTACCTCTGATAAAAGTAACATAGTGACATCTAGAATGGGTACTCTCATTCTAGAAGTGGGACAGGAAAAATGAGTTATCAAAAATGTAAATTGGCTACCAGCACAAAATAAATGATTGAAAAGTAGACTAGTGCTGGAATCCTACTTTCCCAATTCCTGATCCCTTATGCTTTCTTTCTGACAGTGTAGTTTCTTCCTAGATCATTTTATGAGCACAAATAGTAATAGACGGACTTCCTCTATATTACATTCTATGAGAATGCAACTTGCCATAAGGCTTAATCATTTGACCAAAACATAATTATCTACTATCTTGCCCTAGAATGGTACTGCTAGCAATCAAGTTGACACATAAAATTAACCGTCAAAGGAGTCATTCAAGGGCTGGAGCCTTGATTTCAACTCATGCTGCACCGTAAAGGTGATTTAAAGGGCTTGAGAGATTGTCTTTCTTCTTTTCCTATATCGCTCAGAGTTCTTAATCACAAGCAACAGAAATCAAATCTGGTTAACTCATGTGAAAAGGTTATCTGTTGGAAAGATATCACGTCATTGACCACATTGATGGGAGGGCTGGTAGAGACATCCAAAGAGTAGAAATGAACTTGCCACCACCAAATCATATGCAGTCCCCACCACGGGACACCACATAACTGCCTTTGCTAAACGACCACTGCCATGGCTACGAACTGGATCTCATCACTTATCTGTCTCTCTGTCACTGGTTCAAGGTTGAAGTCCCTGGTGAGAGATCCACCTGGTTCAAGCAAGCTCTATGCCTTCATTCTGATTCCAGAGGGATGGGATAGAAAACATTAGCATTCTATTCTGGCTTCCTTTGTGGGAAGTGGGCGCCTGCCTTCCATCTCTGCTGCCACAATGGGGACTCCCCACAACTAGGATGTGGATTCAGATGCTGGGAAGCCAAAAAGTAGCCATTGTGCACCACAGTCCTGTTGGAACTAATCTGCTATTTACATGAGTGGTCAATGCTTAGGATACAGTGGACTCAAGGCAAATGAGCCAATTAGCAAGCTTGGCATGGGGAATTGCAATCAGAAACAGGAAGCAACATCTGAGAAAGGGCAGTTTGCTAGCCCCTGGATGGCCTTAATGTTTGAGTCCCAAGCAGAAATTTTGGAAAGAGTCCCTTAATCAATTAGCTTACTGAAAAATACTTAGTGCACATTGGTTATGCACCTGGTGTGCAAAGAACAACCCTTGTGAAATCAGGAGGCCTCCATCTCAACCCCTTGTATACTGTTTTCATTTAGCAGGAAAAGGAGGAAACTGTCAGAAGCTGGCTCATTGCTCTGTCTGGAATATGTTTCCCCCTACCTCTTGTAATTTCCTGGCTTCTCTCTCCATGTGTCCACGGGTTCCCAGGCCCGGGAGCAACACTGGACACAGAACGAAGCTAAGTGTGGGCGCACCTGGGAGGCTCAGTCTGTTAAGCATCTGCCTTCAGGTCAGGTCATGATATCAGGGTCCTGGGATCAAGTCCCGCATCTGGCTCCCTGCTCAGCAGGGAGTCTGCTTCTCCCTCTGCCCCTCTCCCCCACTTGTGCTCTCTCACTCACACATACTCTCTCTATAAAATAAAATAAAATAATAAAATAAAATAAAATAAAATAAAGAATGGAGCTGAGTGTGGATTGAGCCAATAACCACACTCAGTGGTCTCTCTCTATGCAAAAGATTCTCCACCTGTTTGGAACCCAGATCTCATTGAAAATCTGATGAAAGCTGTAATCCTTCCCCCAGAAAAATCCATGTCTTCACAAAACACCAAAACTTTTGTGAAAAACTTCAAAAACTTTACAAGCTCCCTAAAACTCAAAGGAGTTTAAGAAACCCAGATTAAGAACATGTATTATAAGGTAAGAGAAAAAAAAAACACCTGCCATAAATATTTCTTCCTTCCTCTACCTTGGGGTCGAGTGTAAAATGGGGAGGAACAGCCAGCCCTCTGCAGAGGACCTCTGGGCTCAACCATCTTCCACCTGACAAGAGTCCTTGGCAGCCAAATTTACTAACAACTCAGTAGAATTTCCTGCCCCCCCCCCGCCCCCGTATCAGAGCTGTAAGGGAGTCATTCACTTCTTTGCCATCCTACAGTTTTAAAGTGTTCAAATGTCCAAGACTTTTAAAATTCTCTGAATAAAATAATGCATTCCAATAGAGTAGAATAACCAGTCTATTGGAATAGAAGAGCTTTTGGACAAATCGTTTCCTTTCAAAGACCACAACCCTCCTCACCACCCAGGCTCAATACCTCAAAACCATTCATGCCCTCCCTCTTCAATTCACCTGCTTAGCAAGCTCATTCAAGTTTTCCTTTAGGATATTTCTAAATCTCGCACCTAACTTCCACTTTTTCCCCTGCAGCTCTTTCTCCAACCTCTATAACCCCATGTCCAGACTACTATAATCAACTTTTAGCTACACTATCTCTAGGTCCCTCTTCTTCCAGCCCATCATCTACAATATAAAATTAATCTTCCTCAAAATACCCATTTTGTCAAATAGATGCCTCTGTCAGAATCCTCGATGTTGCCATTGCTTACACAACCCTGTGATGGGTTTGTGCTGAGTTAACTTAGTTAATCTGGAACAATATTTCCCTGATTCCCTTCCCCAAAGGGTTCAAGGCGGAGGTTGCCCACAAAAGAAGCCTGCATAATCTTTGGAAGGCAGGGGCAGAAGGGAAGCCATTTTCTATGGTCTGAAGGTTGGAGTAGGCCCAGATGGTGGCAGCTCACACGTGTCATTGGCGGTTGTCTGGCTGTTGGCCTGCAGTTCCCTCAGCTCCCACTAGCTCCTGTCTTTCAGCTACTCCAAGCACAGGGCCAGACCTATGTGAAGCTCTGAGGCGAAGGCACCCATTCCTTGGCAGGCCGCCTATGTCATGGATGCTGGAGGTGGTGAAAGACAGTGGGGGCCAGTTCTTGAAGGTTTCAGTTTTTCTTCAAAGGTTTCTATTTGGGGCACCTGGGTGGCTCAGTGGGTTAAAGCCTCTGCCTCCGGCCCAGGTCATGATCAGGGTCCTGGGATCGAGCCCCTCATCGGGCTCTCTGCTCAGCAGGGAGCCTGCTTCCCCCTCTCTCTCTGCCTGCCTCTCTGCCTACTTGTGATCTCTCTCTCTGTCAAATAAATAAAATCTTAAAAAAGAAAAAAAGGTTTCTATTTGCTGCTGCCCTTTCCTACTTCCTCACCAGCTTTTCTTCCCAACTGCCAGCCCCGATCAATGGAGATTTCGAGCCCAACACCATGACAGGCAACAGCCTTGCATGGGTCTCTCTACCAGCTTCCACACACCAGAAGCTAGGACCCTCCCTCACGGCTGTCAGAAAGAACCAACCCTACACACACCTTGATTTCTGACTTCCAGCCTCTGGAATCATGAGACAATACATTTACTTGGTTAAGCCACCCAGTAGGTGATATTTTGTTACAGAAGTCCCAGGACATGAACGACCCCCACCATCAGTCATCTTTCTCAGCCCAGGGCCCCTCCATATTTCTAGTGCTCTGCCAAGATCCTGGCCTTTTGAAAAGGAAACAGTTTTGGGCACCAGACTTTGAATTAGGTACTTTACATTCCTCATCCCATTTAATCCTCAGTTGGCCCTAGGAGTGGTTCATGACTATCTCCATTCTAGAAATGAGCAAATGGAGAAAAAGCATTGCTCAATACTTGGCTGGGGTAAGTGATGGAGGTGAGATTCAAATCCATGTCTAACTCCAAAGCCAATGCTCTGTCATCCAGCTTTCCCTTTCATTAAGTAGTTAAACATTCAACCTTCCAAACCCTCCTGTCCTCTGACTTTTCTCACCATCTACATTTCCCAAAGGAGACCCTCACAATTACAAGAAGAAACTAAGAGGTAGAGTTCACTTCATAAGGCTTGACGTCTACCCTCTGGTACCTGGACTCCGCTCACTTGTTTCTCTTGTAGAGATATTCACGGAAATCTCAGTGCATCAGACTGATCATAGGGAACGTCAGGAAGAAATGGAAGAAAACTAGGATTTATAGGCTGGCTTTAAAGTTGCAATTTTAGGACTTTCAAGTGTACATGGAATACAAAATAAGCCAACAAAGTACTGCTTGGGAGAAAATCCTTGGGGGAATCTGCTTTAATGAATAAATAAGTATGTTTTGAAATTAGCTTTCCATTGTCTATAGTAAATCCCCATGTAGGCTTGAAAGCAGTTGCTTTCTTACTCATGAAAAGAATTTCCCTCTATTGTCTTGTTTGTCTGTTGAGGGGACGGTGGTTACAGAGAACTTGTTCAGGGAGGGCCATTGATGCTCAATCCATCAGTCAGAGCCAACGTCAAAGGGCAGAGGCAGATGCTGGCAGGCTCCGCCCTGGGAGGGCCCAAGACCCAGCAAGGGTCAGCTGACCTGACATCCTTGGATCCTGAGAGGCTAAGTTCCAGGCCCTACTGCAATGAGCACTTCAGCAAATAGAGACTTTATTGTTATAACCAAAGAGCCCTTGACTTGACCTGGTAGGCTTGGACCCAGGTTCCTATATGCAGCTCTTGACCTGTATGACCTACGACCTTGTTCCTATATGCAGCATCTTGGTCTTGTTCACCACTTTATGCTGGATGGTCTCTGTGTGGCCCACCCCACTCCCAACCAGATCCATTTTCCACCCTGCCCTATACTCTATTTTTAGAACTCTAAGAACTTCATCTTCGGACTCTTACCTTCTGGCTTCCATCTGGATTTGTCAATATTCAGGGTATTTAATACTCCAGATTCCTCAGTGCTGGACCCAAAGCTGGCAGTAACTGCTTTCATCTATCAAAGGCCAGCGCTGCTGTCCGGAAGCCCCATTCCTATAGCTACATTCCTGGCCTGATTCCTTTACTGGGTTGCCTCCCCTTGCCTCCCCAGGCTTAGCAGTAACAGCTTCCTGTTACTGTGATCCTGGGGGCCTCCTCATCTTCCGCTCCTTCCTTTAACTCTACCTACACCTTTGCAAACAGTCCCTTCATTAACCCCCAAGTGTGCTACCTTCTTTCTGCTGAGACCCTGAATGATACACTACCAAGTCTTCAGGATCTAATGCTTTAGCAAAGAGTAGGCACTCAGTAAAAAATCTGTTGGGAAAAAAGAGGATTGATGGATAGGGAATAGATGTTGCTTCAGCTTCAAAGTAATTCTACTCTTCTTTCTCTCTCTTCCAAGTTACCCTTCCCTCCATTCTTTTTTTAAATGTTTTCTTCTTCAGCTGTTGGTTTGTTACCTGGCTCCCCAGTTGTCTCCAGGAACAGAGAAGTGAGGGGATAATGGCGTGAGTCACAGTGACTCATTACTAACCCCGAAAAGAACTTGAGTCGAAACTTGGGGCATCCAAAACACCTGATTGCCTAAACCAGGGTTTGGATGCTGCCTAAAATGTCAGTGGAAAATGTGACACAAGTGGTTGGTGAGAGGGGATGCTGTCTGTGTGTGGAAGTCAGCGAACTGATAAATTAGCGGTACATCCCATCTGGCACAAATGGGCCACGACAGAGAATAAACTGGGCTTGTGGAGGGGAATTCTGGACCCATACACACTGTGCCAGAGACTTTCTCATTTGGCATTTTAACATGCTGACAAGCTGTGCTGAAAGGCCATCTCATTTTCTGGACCCATAATGAAATGATAAAGGAAAGAGAGGTCAGCTGCCCTGGGCCCTCTTTTTCTTTTTTTTTTTTTTGTTTTTTTTTGTTTTTTGTTTTTTGTTTTGTTGTTGTTGTTGTTCTTTCTTTTCTCTTTTTTAAATTTTTTTAAATTTATTTTTTACTGAAGCCCAGTTGAGGACCTGAATAGACATTTTCCCAAAGAAGACATCCAGATGGCCAATAGACACATGAAAAGATGCTCAACATCACTCATCATCAGAGAAATGCAAATCAGAACCACAATGAGGCATCACCTCACACCTGTTCCAAAGGGCTCGAATCAAAAAGACAAGAAACAGCAAGTGTTGCCCCAGACCCTTCTTTAGGGAAGGCCACAAAGGCTGAACTGGTACATCTGGATGGGGAAGGCTGCCTGAACACTGGTCCATATGAAGTTTATCACGAGAGACTGGAACTGATCAGAAACCAAGAGGAAGGTATTCAGTTGCAGCTCCTGGCCTTTATAGGATCAATATATAAGAGATGGAGGACTGATGGCTCAATTATCAACAGGAACTTTGACCTCCATTTCTTTTTATTCTAACATGTTTTGTTTTGTTTTGTTTTGTTTTGTTTTTAAACAAAAGCCTCTGTAAACATCCTTGCATTGAGTGGGGACATTTTCTGGGGCTTTTAGAAGAAACTCTGTGAATTTCAATCCCCTCCTATCTTTTTGGCTTTGTTCCATTTGCTGTAAGTATCTGTCGAACGTCAGGGACATTCCGGACCTTCCAAATCAACATTCCTGGCGGTGACAGGGTGGAAGAGGGGATTCCCTTTGGCCTGTCAGACATTCACAGCAGGTACCTGCTGGGGACAGCAGTCCACTGGGAGTGGGCCGAGACCAACCGTGCATGCTCGCCGCGCTGCGGGAAACTAGCTGAGGGACCTTGCCCTCTTCACGTCTCGATTTCCCCCTGATCACAGTGGGGATGATCCCTACATCAGAGCATTGTTGGGAGGATTAAATTAGGCAGCATGGGCCTGGTACCTAGAATAATCCCTGGCCCTTAGTAGGCCCTCAGTAAGCGGTGTATGTTAAGGGTTGCTGGCTGCAAAGCCTCGTGCATTGATTGACCACAAAGACCCCCGCGAGGCCCATGATGACATGAATCACTTTTGTTTCCTGATGCTGACAAAAGAAGTCCCCTGGCTCTTGCTGGGTATAAAGCAGCCAAAGCAGAATGAGTCCTAAGAGCCCCCTTTGTCCCCACAGAGGCCTCCTTTGTCGGCCACAAATGCTGCTCTGGCAGTCCTGGCCGCCTGGGCCACTGTTACAAATCTGTTTGGGTTGGAGTCCCACCAGTTCCCGGCCGCGACGCGTCCAAGCGCCCAAGTGGCCTGAGCGCGGCCGCCAGTTCATTCAGAGTGGCCCCAGGCGCGCGGGGCTCCTGGCACCTCGGGCTTTACGCTCTGAGCATCAGCGATTCATTTTGATGACCTTGCCCCTCTTCTGGTGGAGGTTTCCCGGGGCTGCCAAGGGGTCAGATGACTTCTAGAAAGACTTCCAGGATGGGGCAGCAAGCGTTATTGGTGTTGGAAGTGCGGGCACCTGGCAGGATTCCTTCTTGGAGCCGGTGCGTTGGACATGGTAGCTGGCAGAAAGCTGCTGCTTTTGCTCCGTAAGTTGTTAAAGAGAGAAAAAATGGGAGACTTGAACAGAATTTGATAGAGGAACTCATGATGATCAGTTCCTCATTCTGCAAAGGCGTAGACAAAAAGAGCTAGAAGCTCCCCTTGCCGGCAGAGCGTGTGGCATATCCCCAGAACTGGGGTGTGGATGGGGCAGGACGGGGCTCCACCAGGGACAGCCTCACACTCACCCTCCGGCCCTCTGGGGCACTTACCATTTCTACTCTCCCACTTGGAGCGGGGTGAATGATCAACAGAAACACAGCCACGAATCTACAGAATTTACTGCTAGTGAACTCACAAGCTGTCTTTTCTATTTTTAATTGTGGCAAAACACATATAACAAAATTTACCATCCTAATAATTTTTTTTAAAGATTTTATTTATTTATTTGAGAGAGAGAGAGCATGGGAAGGAGCAGAGGGAGAGGGACAAGTAGACTCTGCGCTGAGTGAGGAGCCTGACGTCCGGCTCGATCTCATGACCCTGAGATCATGACCTGAGCTAAAACCAAGAGTCCGACACTTAACCGACTAAGCCACCCAGGTGCCCCCCATCTTAACCATTTTTGAGTGTATCCGGAGTGCTTAGAACGTTCACACTGGTGCACAGCCAGTCTCGAGAACACTTCTCATCTTGCAAAATTGAAACTCTGTACTCAATAAACAATAAGTCCCCACTCTCCTCCCCTCCCCGACCCGCCTCCAACAACAACTGTTGTACTTTCTGATTCTAGGAGTCTGACAGCTCTAGGTACCTCAGATATGTAGACTCTCCCAGTGTGTGTCTTTTTATGGCTGGCTTATTTCACTTGGTCTAAAGTTCTCAAGATTCATCCAGCCGTAGCACGCGTCAGAACTTCCTTCCTTTTTAAGGCTGAATAATGTGACAGGTTATCTTCTATAACTGCAGTTTTTTGAGGGAGCCTCTGAATATGAGGGAGAGCAAGGTTGGGTGGGGGAGATCCTTAGGGTTTGAAGTTTTCATAAAGCCTACGGAGATTAAAGCTTCTTACGGATAAATTCCCCTCACCCATAGTTGATATCCACCGTCATGGGCTGCCAGGCCATCAATGACTCTTGATCGCTAACCACAGAGACAGCCTTGGGTCACGCCTGGCCCTCTGTACTGAGTTCTGGGGAGGACCAAGCCTTGCATCCCAGGGGAGAGGGAGGCCCACCACCCCACAGCTCTGACATTGATTGGTGGTGAGATCCTGAGCCAGTCACTTCATCACTGTGGTACCTCTGCGATACCTCTGGGTGGTTATGAATCCATCCGAGGTTGAATGGAGATTAAATGAAAGAATATATAGCAAAGCTCCAAGCATGGTGCTGCATAAGTTTTCAACCGATGGATGTTAAATATTAATACACAGCAAATTAAAATTTAGATCCCTCCCCTGACCAGGGGTAGCATCCACACAGACCAGTGGCTCTTCAACTTTTTTTTGAGTCAGGGACGCCTTTGAGGGCCACATACACAAAAACGCCATTTGATGTTGAATTTCCAGGGAATTCTTGAATCTTGCGATCCCCATCCACAGCCCTGAGGCTCCAGATCAGGGATCCAGGACTAGATGGCATAGATAACGAAGATCGTGTTCTGCGCAGAGTGAATAAATGCAGGGCTGAAAAGACACTGACACAGAGGGCTGAAAGAGTCAGGGGGATCCAACCAGGAACACGCCATCACGGATATTCTGACATTTCCCAAGAGCTCAGCACTTCCTCTTCATTCTACTGTGAGTGGTTCATCGGTCTTAAGAATTCCCTTTCACTCGCCACTCTTGGAAAGCACTCATCCTCTTGGTAGCTCCACAGTGTAGATACTGAGTGGTCTTCGTCTTGTGCTGGGTTGATTCACTCGCCCGCACAACTTTTGTGCACCTTTCTCCTGTCATAGGCTCTCTGGAGAGCCTGTCTGGGGCTAAGTGCCTCTCCCAGAGCCCCAAAGGCACACCCCTTTTGATGAGATTGGGGGTGAAAAATTGCTCTAGCAATTGTGTTAAACTTTCAGATACGCCGCTGTCCCATCAGGTGGAGTAGTTCTCAACTGAGTTAAAGTCACCCCGTATGTGTTTCTATGGCGGCTTGGCACAGCATGGACAGACATAGCCTTGGGTTTCAAAGGGAATGTTTTTAAGGGCTCGGATGGCTTAGCCCTAAGATCCAGCTATCATCCTCTCGCTCATAGAGTTCTCTGTCTAAAATTGGGGATCAGTGCTCGCTTCAGCAGCACATATACTAAAATTGGGGATCAAAGGTAACAATGCAGGGAACCATCCCAACTCCTGCCTGCCTGCCTGCCCCCTGGGCCATTCTCCTGCCAGTCCCGCACGTGGGCACCTTACAAGCAATTCCATAAGCGTGAGCTGTCAATTCCAGCCCGCTTCCACTGGCACAGTTTCAATGCTGTTAAAGATATCACCTCTGCACCCTTCCCTCTGTGGCCTGGCGTGAGCATTTTACTAAATTTCAGTATCCTTGTAATCACCACCTTAAGTGTAACATTGAAGATTTATACGGTAACAAAAAGCCTCTTGTCTAAGCACGCAGTGGAAAAACATATAGGGGGTCTAATCTTCTAATTGCCTAGGAACTGGCAGGTTACCTAGCTCTCCAATTAGAGAACCTTTGATTTAAGTCAAATAGCAAATCTATTAAATCTGATACCTTAGACTGGCTTCAGCAGCCATACTGTTATGAACTACTCTAAAATGGCAGTAATCTGAGGAATCCGGGGTAAGATAAGAAACGAGTCCGCGCACGCGGCCAGAACAAATAACACAACTCCCCAAAATATGTTAAGCGTTCCAAACCCAGAACCATGGAAGAGAGCATCCACCGAAAGGATTTCTACCGTTTCCTCCAACCACCTCAATTCCAGCAAAGCCGATTCTTCTTGGTGGCAAGAAAAAGAAGTCAGGCTATACATTTTGCTCGATGTTGTTTTTGAAAGAGCACTTTCTCCCTAATTACAAAACATGTTCATGCTTCATTGGGAAAGCTTGGGAAACAACCTAACAAGGTAAAGATTACTTATAATCCCACCTACCAGCAATGACAGCTTTAAGCATTTTAATGTATGTCTTTCTCATATATTTATGGATAAATAATTATTGTCACAAAAGTGATACACTGATCCATAATGTCATTTGGTTTACTGATCTATTTATTTCACTTAGCTAGCTATAAATAAAAAAATGTTTCTATACCAATAGATTTTTTCCTTAATATGCCACCTAATGGCTCTATACAGTTTCATCATTTGAATGTATGCTAATTGCGTCCAGTTAGACATTAGGGTTATTATGATTCTTTCCATCATGAATAAGGCTTGGATGGACATCTCTATGTAAAAAGCTTTGACTTCATCTCTGACTGTGCTTGGGACAACTTCCTACAAGTTCACCTCCTGTCATTAACATATACACATACTTTGAATCTCGGACCCTCTTCAAATTCTTCCTTTGATTCTATTTATTTAGGAGTAAGTTTACAACCAAACAATAACACAAATGGAGATATAAACCCAAAGGCACACATATGCCTCCTGTAGACCCAGAAATCTATCAAACATGGAAGCCGCTTGTTAAGGAACACTATAATGCCAGACCAGAGATGAGCTCTTTCCTGAACAGCCAAATAGAGAAATGAGCTCTCTGCTGATGTCAATGAAGAGACTCAAGAGAGGTTACTAAAACGCAGTTGCAAACTGAATTTCCAACACATCCAAAAGCAAATGTCGTTGAGGCAGGTAATGCAGTTAGAAAAGACACAGATGCCCTGTGCAAAAACAGTGCATTGTTTACAGGGAGTAATGGGTGAAATTGCAATAGGTGTAGATTAAATTGTCGAAGATAAAAGCCGGTGATGGGAGAGTCACATCTGGTTCCGTTTGTTTCCTTCCATCCATGTTATGCACGCATACATTTAAGGAGTGAAACTGTTTTACAAGGCTGATTATGGAAAACAGCAGTGGGCTGGAGCATTGTCTCTCATTTTCTCCTTGCCAGAGGCACTGGCTTCCTTACCTGCTTAGCTGATTCTCTTGCTATTTACCTCCATATCCCTAATAGCTTCTTTATATGCTTTTGTCACCTAATATTTTTCTAGTGTTTTATTAAATGAGATGACTGAAATTACTTCTTCATTTTTCCAGATAAGATCATCATACTTTTTTTTTAAAGATTTTATTTAGTTATTTGACAGAGAAAGACACAGCGAGAGAGGGAACACAAGCAGGGGGAGTGGGAGAGGGAGAAGCAGGCTCCCCGCAGAGCAGGGAGCCTGATGCGGGACTCAGTCCCAGGACCCTGGGATCATGACCTGAGCCGAAGGCAGACGCTTAACCGACTGAGCCACCCAGGCGCCCAAGATCGTCATACTTTGACGTTCCACTCTGGAAGATAAGATTTTCGCCCTCCTCACTCCCATCCACGTACCCATGCAGCCTCTCGACAAATTATCTCTCAGTCTGTGTGTGTGTAATTTTGATTAGATCAATAATCAGTGATCACGTTATTTTAAAAATACTCTCTGACTACTTTTCTGCACTATTTTGTTTTCCCTGGAACTAATCATTATTCTCCTTGCTTAGCTTTGTATGTACTTACTATTAACTCAACCTCAACCTTTCCACCAATTGAGTCAAGACATTCAGCTGTCTGAATCAGGACATTGACCGCATCAACCTTTCCACCATTTTCATCCTGAAGCCATCTCTCCCGGAAATCCTGACTGCTCCAGTCTGATTTGGCAGTCCTCATGCCTCACACAGATGCCTCCCCCTCATCCAGAGGAGTCCCTTTGGGTTAGATCTTCTGTTCCCTAAAACTCACATCTTTTTTCTTGACAATTCTCTCAGGAGATTTTCAACAAAGTGTGCTTAGGAATTAAACATTTTGTGAGTCAGAAATTGTTTTTATGCCACCCTCTCATTGGATCGATATTTGACTAGACATGGAGTTTCAGTCTAGAAATAATTTTACCTCAGAATTTTGATGGCAATGATTCGTTACTGTCTAGATTTGTTGAGAAACACAAAGTCGTTCAGATTTCCAATCCTTTGTATATGGCCTGGTTTTCTCCCCTGAAAGCCTATAGAAGCTTCTTTTGTTTTAAATGGTCTGAAGACTCATGATGATGTACCTTAACATGGGTTTATTTTCAACCACTGTGCTGGGCTTCATTCTGTGAAATTTTCTTGAATTAGTGATTATTTCGTCCACTCTATTTTTCTAGTTTTATCTTTTCTCTTTTTTCAATTACTTCTGCCTTTTTGTTCTACTTTCTGAGACATTTCTACAATTTTCTTTTCCAACTCTTCTAGTGAGTTTACCATTTCAGCTATAGTGTTTTTAACTTCCAAAAATTGTCTTTTATTCCCTTGTTTTTGTTGTTTTTTATAGCATCCTGTTCTTCTTTCATGAATGCTTTCTCTGGAGATATTAATTATATTTGTAAATGTTTTCTCCTGTGGTTTGTTTCTTCAAGTTGTTGGGGGCTTTTTTGTTTGTTTGGTTTTTGCTGTTTGCTTGTTTTGGTCCCCATCTTTATTCTTGAAGGCTTACCTCAATTGTCTAGTGACCTTTGGTTATCTAACCATATCTAAGAATAAAGCATTAAAGCTCTGCTTGGAAGCTCTGAGCACATGAGTGGGGCTTATTTGATGTCTGCTTTGGTGTGAGATGATCTGGCTGGGCCATTCCAATAGGGAAACTCTGATGCTAGTATCTTTAGGTCTTTTCTCTTGAGCTGGTCAAAATTCCCAGAGAAGGGTCATCTACTCTCTTGCCTGGAGATTATAGGCCTGTCAATATCCCAGAAGGTGAGTGAGAGAAGAGAGCTGGGAGTCGGTCTCATTTTTTTTATGATATCCTCACTGCCAACTGTAGCTGGTATTCCTTAGGCCACAGGCCCCCTTTTTTAGCCTCTCTAGAAAATAATATTAATTTCTGCTGGAACAGGCGAGGAGCAGTCTCTGGGCTACACAGGGTGGGAGAAGATATCTGGAAATCTAATGATCTCTTAAGTGACTCTTTAGTCAATATTCAGGTTTCTAGTTTCACCTTCAAACCCAATTCCACAGATAACCATACCACGGATTCCTGAGTCTTTGGGTATCCTCTTTAAAAAACAGAGCTGCTTTTTTGCTCTCTCTACTAGGATTCCAGCCCCTCCCGTTAGCCCAGTTGGTCAACATTCATCCATCTGCTTACAAGGTTCCAAAAATTTGTTGCTCTTATCTTTTCATTCCTATTGAGATTATGTCATGTAAAAATACTATCACTTTATTGCAGTTTCAAAAAAAAGAAACATAAGTGCATGTATTCCTAGAAGCAGTAACACTTGTAAGAAAGAGAAATCCCAATAGAACAATGAGTACTGCAAACATTCAAAGGGCAATACACAAAGGGGACGATAAGGGGACAAGATATGATGCCCCAACCTCAGCCTCAACCATATTTGGAAAAGTTTAGTATATCGTGTGTAGTATATCGTGTGATTTTATCTGCCCCTCCCAGTAAAAACAGCTACCATTTCCAGACTGCATCTAAGTGTTGGCATATTCACCTACATTAACTCATTTGATCCTCAGGATGTCATCATGCTCATTTTTCAAATGAGGAAACTGAGACACAGGAAGTTAAATTAGCATATCTAAGATTATAGAGATAAGTGCTAGAGTCAAGATTTGCCCCGCAGTCATTCTGACACTAAATATTTGTCCCTGGGCCATATTCATAATATAACACACAGAGGCTATATTTCTAATATTGTACCTAAAATTGACCAGCCATCCATATTTTCCCCACAGTTTCCCACTCCCCATCCCTCAGACTAACCCCCAGAAACATGTGCTTCGGATTTCTTATTTTTTGTGTTGGACTATTTGCTTTCTTCTCTTTATGACCACATTGATTTGTTTCCTTAACTTCTGGTTCTTCGATTAGTCAAGATCTGTATCCCTGACAGATGATCAGGGTGTGGTTTGTACCAATGTTTGTGGACAATGTAACTCAAGCCAATAATATTTTATGACATACTTTGAGAAATTTAGCAGATTAGAAGAAAAGAAACTTGGCTTTATCTTTACCAAATGAATTAATAGCTAAGGACAGGAAATTATTTCTTGTGAGCTTTATCTATAACACAGAAAATGAGTTTTTGTCTCTTTGAGTGATGAGTTTCTGGTCCATGCTGGGATGCACCGGGAATTAAGTTCATTGGCACCCTGGTTTTATATTCCGGTTTTATACCTTGAGGTTTTATATTTTGCTACTCATTCTCTTTGCTATGCTAACATCTCTTCCCAGAATTAATACTTTAAGATATTAGGGCACCTTGGTGGTTCAGTGGGTTGAGCATCTGTCTCTTGATTTCATCTCAGGTCATGATCTCCTGATTGTGGAACTGAGGCTCTGCACTCAGCGGGGAGTCTGCTTAAGATTCTCTTTCCCTCTCCCTCTGCCCCTCCCCAGCTTGTGCTCGCTCTGTCTCTCAAATAAATAAATCTTTTAAAAAAAAGAATTAATACTTTAAGGTATTAACATTCTGCAGTGGGTATGGTCTAGTATAAGACCAATGAACCAGTGCTGCCCCTGTTCCAAATTCAGAATGTCACCACTGAATCTTTGCAATGGCCCTATGTACCACGGGGCACCATGCCAGGCCTAGGGTGGGCAGAAGGGAGAAGACAAATAAGGAAAGATAAAAGAAAGGAGGTCAAGAAGAAATGGAGGAAGGAAAAGGAAACAAAAATAAAATAAGGGATGGCCTTCGGTAAGGGTGGCTAATCTGGTGAAGGGGAGAGGTGCCTAGTATCAATTCTGGCTCCTCATCTGGGTTTCCAGATGGGGACTGGGCAGACCATCCCAGGTCCAAAAGGCAAGAGGTTTCTTCAGTTCTTCTCCCATCAGTTTTAACCCATCCTATTTGCCTGTTCACTTCAAAATTCTATGAAAGACATCAGCTTCTGGGCATGATATAGCCTTTAACTGTGATTGGTATAGCCCACAGAATGTTTTTAAAAGTGAGTTTGAAGGGCACCTGGGTGGCTCAGTGGGTTAAAGCCTCTGCCTTCGGCTCGGGTCATGATCTCAGGGTCCTGGGATCGAGCCCCACATTGGGCTCCCTGCTCAGCAGGGAGCCTGCTTCTCCCTCTCCCTCTGTTGCTCCCCTGCTTGTCTGTGCTCTCTCTCTCTGTCAAATAAATAAATAAAATCTTTCTTAAAAATAAAGTAAAATAAAGATAAAAGTGAATTTGAATGTCTTTAGACATACCTGCATTTCTCAGCGGCTCAGCCCCCCTCCCCACCTTGCCTCATTACACCCTCCACTTCTCTTGCTTAAGTAGCCTACCTGGCTTTGAATGCATTTGAGTATATGACCCCTGGCTCCTATACCTTGTGCGCCCTTGTCAGTTTGTTTTATATGTTCCTGTTCGTCACCCACCACCACACAGTGAAGTTGTTGGAGGCAGGAGCCCTTGGTATGGATACCTCCCTGCCGCTCTGCTTCTCACAGCTGTAACAGGAACCATGTGTGTTATATTAACTGCCATTTATGGAGTTCCTAATATGCACCGGGCTCTGTCCTAAACATGTAATAACTCATTTACATGTAATAACTCATTTAATCCTAAAACAGAATCAGGGGGGACCCTGAGTCACAAATCGAGGCCAAATTCACCACATAGAAAACCCAGGACTCCAACCCCTTCTGACACCACAGCTTGTGACCAGTCATCACACCCCAAGTCAGTTGCTGCCATTGGCCATGGACATCAATGGAGTTGATTAAATTGGAAAAATCAGGGGGAAGACCAGGAGTTGAGGCCTCTGGATTCTAATCTACTCACTCAGTTCACTCAGCTCCTTGACTCATCTCCTCTCTGTATGAAGGGGCATATTAGGCAAACAGTTTCTTGTGTGCCTCAGGTGTTCTGTCTCTAAAATGGGTGGCTCAGTCAGTTGAGCGTCCAGCTCTTGGTTTCAGCTCGGGGCATGATCGCCGGGTCATGAGATTGAGCCCCAAGTCAGACTCCATGCTCGGCAGGGAGTCTGCTTGAGGATTCTCTCTCCCTCTCCCTCGACCCCTCTCCCTGCATGCTCTCTCTTTCTCTAATAAATAAAGAAATCTTAAAAATAAAATAAAATGGGGAGAACAGGGGCGCCTGGGTGGCTCAGTGGGTTAAAGCCTCTGCCTTCGGCCCAGGTCATGATCTCAGCGTCCTGGGATCGAGCCCCATATCAGGCTCTCTGCTCAGCAGGGAGCCTGCTTCCCCCCCTCTCTCTCTGCCTGCCTCTCTGCCTACTTGTGATCTCTCTCTCTCTCTGTCAAATAAATAATAAAATCTTAAAAAAAAAAAAAATGGGGAGAACAGACCACATTATCCATCTACCACCTAGAGGAGTCTCTTTTATTTATTATGCAATTCTTCACCAAGAACCAATTAGGACTGCAACTCTTCTAAAGAAGGTTAGGAAAAAAACACTAAGCAAAACTGGAAAAACATACCTTTCAGAGCAAAGCAATAGCTGATTTTGTAAAGGCTTGGGATATATTTCTGGGTTTTTTCCAACCATGTCTTTGAGCACTGTAGGAATGCAACACACTGGGCATAAGCTATTTTCTTAGACAGTCCAGAAATTTGCAATACAAAAGCATTTGGGATTGCTTTTGAATGCTAGGTATTTAAAGTCCCCAACATAATGACTTATTAATAAAGCTCTCCACTGCTCATAAGTGAATGTTATTAACAAATCCTATTTAATCAGTCAATATAATCAGATTAACTGGAATAAAAGAGGCATCTATATCCCCAGTAATTTGCTGAACTTGTACTACACCAAGAGATGTCTATGCTGCAAACCAAAGTAAGAGCATTTTTTAAAAATTTGTGTATGACAGGTATGACCCATACCCAACACCTTTCCCAGGGGGCTGTTGGCTTCTGGAGTCATCCACCCATTCATCCAGCAAGCTCACCAGGGGCCCTGCCTGTCTAGCCAACCCCTGCTGGCAGGATAGCTCTCATTCCTCTGCCTTCCACCTTCTGACATCATAAAACTATGCAGTCTCCTCTAATACCCCAAAGGCCATGATGGGGGTGAAGGGGCGTAGGGAGGGAAGGGAACAATAGAACTAGAAGCAGCGTCTGAGTCATAGGGACAGAGAAGGAGGGGCAGCTACCCAGGATCTACCACCCAGGGCCACCACTGGGGCTTTTCTACAGCCAGAGTTGGTCAGGACATATGTTACCACCTCCAGAGCTTGGGGTCTAGTGATTGCCAGCTCCCACTCCCTTCCAGCAGTCTCGTCGGGGTATTCAAGCAGAGAGTTACTTTACTCTTCTGACCCCAAATTTGGGCAATCACCAAGGGTAAAAGGGTAGGAATCAAGTAAAAAGTCTGCCTTAACATTATTTTTAAATTCCCCCAAATCCAAGGTCCTGATCTACCTTTCCAGTTGTATTTACCGTAATCCCTTGTTTTTCCCTCCATGTTGCAACCAGCCCTGAACACACCTTTCACATTTCCACCATGTGCTTTTGCTTCTGCCTCTCCCCAGACCCAAAATACCCTCTTCTTTACACTCGGGTGGGTGGGGCAAGTGAGGAGGAGTCTATCCACACCGATCCTTCCCTGGCCCCATGTGCTTGGATTCTTCTTCAAAATTCAGGCCACGTCTCATCTTTGGGGCTTATTCTCTGACTACTTGAATTTTTTGTCCCCAAATAGGAATTTTTGTCCTAAATTCTGACAATATTTCAATCAGTGAGTCATTTATTAACACGCAACGAGCCCAGATTGTTTACACTCCAACCTCAAGGCCGAGGAAACAGATAAAGCATGGCTCCTGGCCTCAGGGGGTTTCCAATCTAACGGGAAACCGACTGGTGATATTACAGCATGGAGGTGCTAAAATGGCTGTATGAACAAAATTGTGGAAGTGCTTCTTGGTGGCGGGAGAAAATTCTCTGTAACAGTCAGAAATAGCATAAAATATGTCATCGGGGATGACGGTGGGCTCCCAGAGCAGCATAACTTCATGGCGGATTCAGCCATGTTCTACTTTCACCGAAGTATACTTCAACGTACCATTCAAAATACTCTTACTTAGATTTTTTTTGTTTCATAATGACCCTTCCTTTTTTCCTCTTCCTTATGGTTCAGAAGCTCTTGGATCTCACCATCACTCGTGTGCCTTACTAGGGCTCCAATTTACCGTCCAGCCACTGGATGGTAACAGGAACATTCCTAAACATTGCCATCCTGTGGCCACAGGAAGCTAAAACTGGAAATGGCCATGCTGCCGCCATTTCAAGGGGGGAAGGCAAGCATGTTTGCAGTCACCCCCAGTGGATTGCCAGCAACCCTAAAGACAAATTCCTGACGTGGCAAAGCTGTTCCTCAAAAGTAGATCCACAAACAAAAGTAACCCAGCAATTCAAAGGTTCTGCATCTCAGGATGTGATGTTTCTCGGGAGGGCAGTTTTGGGGTGCACGACAAACCAGTCACCTCTTCAGAAAGCTCTGGTTTTGAAGAAAGTTGTAAAAAACATGTTCTCAGAGGCTGCCCTCAACTTTCCCAGGACAAAGTTGCTGCCTTTTGTTTTAAAAGACTGCGTGGAACACCACCACAGATTTTCAAAGATCTCCACGAGGCCCCCTGGACCTGGACCACCATTGGACACGGACAGCGCTGACCATCCCTTCAGGAATCATGAAGAATGCTGCCTGGCCAATGATGCTAGCAAGAGAGGGAGGGGTCTGTTTGTTTCTTGATGAATGTGGCTAATTGTCCCTGAGGGTACCTGGAATTGCACCTGGGAAGCCAAGCATGAAGAGAAGAATGGACCTCAAGCTCTGTCAAGGTGCGTGACCTGCTTGTGGACACCTGATAGGTAAGGGTACCCACCTGGGTCATTATGTGCCTGCCAGCACTGTCCCGGTCTGGTTTAGGTAGCCCGGTCAATCCAGACTATCTTACATCTATGACAGGCTCAGGTTTCTTTGCTGTGAGTCATTTTCCCTCCACTCACAGAAACGGAAAAAATTGATGAGATACCTGCCCATTTGATCATCGCTATAGCTTATCGCACAAGGTGATGGGCACATGACTTTGTTAAGCTGGCTGCAACGGTATCGGATTAGTTGCCAACAGACAAAGAAAACAGTCTATGCCAACCTCTTTCGCCATTGTAATGACAGAAATAGCTTACATTTTCATCTGGCTTCTTAAACTATGTACTGTGAGAGACAGATTAATTGTTTGGGAAATTGAGACTCAGATTATTTACATTAACTAAAATAAGAGAATGGAGAGAAGTTTCATAATTTTAAAAACATAAGACTTGTTTTTCTAGCCTTGGGAAAAAATTACTAATAAGTGTAGTATAAAAACTGATTACTTTCTCTTACCTAACAGAAAATGATAGTAGGTCACACCCATGATTAGAATTCCAGTATTCGTTCAATTGAATAACACATTTGATGAGTACTTATGAGGTAGGCTGTACAGACTCTAAAATTGTGGGGGCTTGTGACCTAAACAGGCATTTCCATCGCAAGGCAGTTGTGTGACCCTGGGTCACGTGCATCTACAGTGCCACTAGAGCAAAAAGAAATGACTCCAGGCCCGATCATCACTGGCATGTATGAAGAGGGAGGATTTTGAAATGATACTCAGGAACACCCAAAATATTTTGACAAGCAAAACCAAAAATGGGGAGGGGCATTTCCTACAGAAGGAATGGCTTGAGCATACACTTCCTGAAGCAGGAAAGTATCCTTGAAGGAAAACATGTGGTTTAAGTTAGCTAGAATAAAGGAATCTGGGAGATCAAGTTGAACAGAGAGTTCGGGCTGATATGAAAACCCCCGAAAGCCAGTGTACCACTCAGGGCTCACTGTCAGAACCTATGGCACGGTGCTGGCAGGCCATTCGAAAGAATTTAATAAAGAGGAATTAACTACAAAGGTGTTGGGAAAGCTGAAGAGCTATCTAGGGGCTGGTGAAGTCGCCTTGGAATTAGTACCAGCAGGAAGCTGCTACCACCCTTTAAAGGACGGGAGCTCAAGAGCAGAAATGCCCCCCAAGGAGAGCTGGATCCCCAGCAGAGCTGCCCGGTAAGAGCGGGGTCCGTGGAGGGAGAGTCTGTCTTGTAGGACCTGTAACACAGGGAGAGCACAGTCACTACAGAGACGCTGCCTGAGTTGGGTCCGTCTAACCTGCTTGAGTTAGATGCACCTCGGCTGCTTCCTCGTGCCCTCTACTCTCTCACCAGGGTGCTGCCAAACCTAGCCTCGTTGGCAAGGAAGCCTGGGAAAGGCAATTTGCAGAGAAAGGGCAAGAACGGATCTGGGAGCAATCGATCAGGCGAGTAACAGCAAAACCAGGTTATGGGAATGAGCTGTATTCAATCAGCCACGAGGGGCCATAGCTGGGGTTTCTGAGGTCGAATGTAAGGGTCATAGCCCTGGATGGCGACAGTGAGAACTGTTAGTTGGCTATTTCAGTTTTGTAAGTGTGCCAGGCTACAGAATGGCCCCAGGAAGACACCCAAACCTGCTCCTTGGGACGTGTGAATGTAACTTTCAATGGCAAAAAGAGTTTGCAGCTGTGATTGCATTAAGGCTCTTCACACGGGGGCTTAACCTGGGCTAAGGCGCTCATGGGGTCCTGATAAGAGATGGAAGGGCCACAAGCCAAGAAATACAGAGAGCTTCTAGAAGGTGGAAAGGCAAGGAAACAGAATCTTCTCAGGAGCTTCCAGAAGCGACCAGCCTTGTCAATAACCTGACTTTAGCCCATTTGAAACTGATTTCAGACTTCCAGCCACCAGAACCGAAAGAGACTCAATGTGTGTTGCTTTAAGTCACCGAGTTTGTGGTCATTTACTACAGCAGCCATGGGAAACTAGGCACAGTAGCTTTGAGATACAACGGGCCAGATGAATAGATTATAGAGACTCCATATTCCCGGGTATCGTTTCCAGCCCTCCAGACCAGAGCCACTCTTTCTCTCCACTGTAAATCCCTGAAAAGGTAGGTTTACCCCACAAGCTCCCAGCCATGCAGGGATGCAAGGCCCTGCGGGCACAGAGTGGTCTATTTTCCTCCACTCTGACCGCCGGGGCCTGCGCCGGGCCTCTGTCCCACATTCCACACTGGTGGTAAGCTGTTCTCAAAATGGCTCCTGGCCTTCATGCCCCGGTGAGATCCCTAGCCCTGGAGTGTGGGCCAGGCTCTGTGACTTGCTTCCAATAGATAGAACTTGGCAAACGTGAGGGGATGTCACCTCCAGGATGAGAGGGTGAAAGACTCTACGACTTCCCTCTGGCATATACATTCTCTCCCCCTCCTATTTCCTCCTCACCCCCACTACCCCATTCCCCTGTGCATGTGTGTATATGTGTGTGTGTGTGTGTCCCTTTCAGGAGCCAGCGACCAGATGCATCCAGGAGACCTCCCTGCCTGTGAGGCCTCGTTCTCCTCCTGAGGCCTCATGCCTTCCATCCTAGACCAAGAGGGGCCCGTGTTTATTTGTCTTGGGCTGCTTTATTTGCGCAAGCTGCTTTCCTGAGGTAACCCGAGGCATCCTCTTAAGGAGCACGGGGGACGGTGGGCCAGGAGGCAAGCTCTGCGGCCTCCTTGTCTGAGCTACCACTCCCGGTGAGAAGGTTGGCATCTGTGCGAAGGCCTCCACAGGCCTTGGGCCGTGGACTGTTTGTTGACATTCGAGAAATAAATCTGGGAAAACGAAAACCAAAACCAGCAGGAATTTAGACAGCAAAATTGTGGGTGGTGGGGCAGATTCTGTAATGATTTCCCACGCAGGATTTCAGAGAGGATTCCACGCTAAGACTGAAGCATTTGGGGAATGGAGCACCGCTCCCCTTGCTCGCTGTTCTGGGCTTGGATTCCGCACCCCTGCTCTTCCCTGAGGCCGCTCTAGCTTGCTTCCAGGGACAGGCATACCTCATTTTATGACACTTCGCAGATATCGCACTGTTTGCCCAGGGAAAGTGTGTGGCCGTCCTGTGGGGAGCACATCCATCCAGGCCGTTTTCCCCAAGCATTTGCTCACTTTTTAATTAAGGTGTGAGCATCATTTTTTAGATCCAATACTATCGCACACTTAAGAGACTACAGTACGGTATCAACATAGCTTTCATAAGCACCGGGAAACCAAAACATTCATTTGACTCCCGTCATTGCGTTATTTGCTATTGTGGTGGTCGGAACCAAACCCCCAGCAGCTCCCAGATAGACCTGGCCTGGGGGCTTAGCAAATGCTATGCTTTATGCCAGATGTTCTTCATGCTCCCCTCATTTAATTCTCACAAAGCAGTGAGGCTGGCCCGTTTTACAAACGAGGACACTGAAGCTTAGAAAGGTCAAGTCACTTGCTCAAGGTCACAGAGCAAGAAAGTCCAGACCCCGGAGTCCAGCTCCTGCCCATTTGACTTTACAGCCCAGCCATGAACCACTGTGCTCCGCAACCTCCCCACAAGACAACACGCTCCCTAGCTTCTGCCCTTTAAAAAAACTTGGCTCTTTAACGTCTAAACTGATTTCGTTTGTCAACCACATTACGTATAAACCCATATCCTCCCATTCTTATTTTCAGAGATCGCTGTAGTAGTCCGGGCTTGTCAGCCTGAGTCCTGTTGGCACCTGGGGCTGGAGAGTGGCTCTCTCCGACATATGGTAAGATGGGTACCCGATTCCCTGGCCTCTACCTATGACCTTCCCCCCCGCAAGTTGTGACCATCAAATATGTCTCCAGATACTACCAGATGTCCTCCCGAAGCGGGGACACAGTCACTCCCCACTGAGATCCACTGGGCTAGTATTATATCTGGTCGCTCTTTTACAAGAAGCAATGGATTTCCAATGTTTCCTCCACACATTCCCCATCAGCTCATTCCAGAAAGTATTTTCAACCTTTGCTTATGTTACATGATCCTGCCAGTAAGTTTATTTTTAAATAACCCTCAAGAAAGAAGCCCAGAAATGACTTGAGGAGAAAAAAAGGTCCAATTTTGGTAGGCAGGACAGCTGGGTAAGAGATCTGTGGCTGGCCCTGAGATGGCCCGTGGGGTAGCCTGGGGTGGCCTTGGCAGTGAGGAGAGCCCACCAGCCACTCTCTCACTTTTGGCATCAGCACCCACAGGATCCTTTGGGACCAATCACACAACTTCACTATCCGATTGCTCCAAAACACGTGCTTTGGGTGGCTGTCATTGTCCCAAGTCCCAGGGCTCCTAGAACCACGCAGATTTATGAGATGAGAAGAGATATAAAGTGTTGCAGAAGGCGAATCCTTCTCCGATTCACCTTGGGCTAGAGGAGATTTGTCATTGCCTTAAACAGTGGCATTGAGCACAGACTTTTGGAGGTTGTTAGCTATCTGACTGCCTCGGCAGAACTTTTGGAACATACCGTATAGAGGTTTTATCTGAGTTCGGGTTCCTCCAAATATAGATCCTGAAAAAGGATACGGATGCTAGTAGTTTGTTTGGGTGGTGATCCCAGGGAGCTTGGTAAGCAGTAGGGGAAATAAGACAGGGAAGGGAAGAAAGCCAGTAAAAACTTGCTGTGAAGAGGTTACCTCTGTGGGGACGATGGCTCAGTTCCCCCGGGGTCCTCTGGGAGACTGCATAGAACACATCTTAGAACGGTGCCCCAAGGATGAAGCAGCTGGAACATCTGTCCATCGACTTCCATAAGTCCTGGGTTGACGTCTCCCGGAGATGACTCCGGGGCACTTCCGGGCTGCCGCTTCTGTGGCCGAGCATATTCCTGTGGCCAGAGAATGCCCTCCGTCAGGGAGACACAGGCTGGTGTTGGAGCATTTGTTATCTACGGCAGCACAACAGATTTCCCCCAAATTCAGTGGCTTAAAACAACACGCATTTGTTATACCCCAGTCTCTGTGGGCTGGGAATCCAGGCACAGCTGAGCTGGGGGAATCTGCTCAGGTCTCTTGTAAGAGCATAGTAAGGTTTCAGCTGGAGTCTCAGGCACCCGAAGGTTCAGTCTGGGGACTGCCTTCCAGGCTCGCTCAGTGGCTGTTGGCGGGATTCGGTTCGTCACAGCTCAAAGGGCTGAGGGCCTCAGGTCCTTGCTAGCTGTTGCTCAGAGGCCTCCTGCCACGTGGGCCCTCCATGGGGTCGCTCACAGCATGGCAGCAGCCCTCCCTCAAAGCGAGCAAGAGAGGGCAAGCCTGACAGGCGGCACGGTATTTGTAACGTCACCTCAGAAGGGACATCCCATCCCTTTTGTTGGATTCTGCGCCTTAGAAACAAGTCACTAAATCCATCCCACACTTAAGGAGAAGGAGTCACACTGGGCAAGAATACCAACAAGAGATCCCCTGGGAGCCATTGCAGAGGGTGGCCATCTTGAGAGTGGATGAGAATCTCACACCAAAGCTGTGGGTGACCTCTGGCCTGAGACGGAAGAATGTAACCGGGGCACGGGTACAATTACCCCAGGGACACAGCCTCACGCTGTGACACCCTCCCTGGGAAACATTCTGGTTGTCTTCAAACTGAGAGCCCCTGGAAGGCATCATTTTTTAAAGAAACAGATTACTGTAGGTGGGGGTATTTCATGAACCTGGCACAGACTAGAGAGCCCTTGGGAGTCGAGACAAATCTGAAACTAACTTGACCCAAGTGACAGGCACTGTGCTAAGTTCCAGAGACACGGAGTTAAGACCAGAGCAGGCCCCCGGAGAGGAGGGTGGGAATGGAGGGGGGAGGGAGATGTAAGCCAATGACTGCAGAACAGGACTCTAAGTGCTGTAAGGAGGCTAAGTACTATACTCTGCCCAATATACGAACATCAGGCCGCGGGGACCCAGGCCCCTCACCCTAGCTGGGTGGGGAAGGTGACAAGGGGAGGGCTTGGAGGCAGGTTGAAGAGGCAGTGACGTGTGCCCATGTTGCTGCTATCGTGGAACACGGCTGCCTCTCCTTCCCTGGAATGTCACCAGCATCTCTCCCACACGCCTTCCCATACTCCCTCTTCTGTGGCGATTTACTCAGGGCTTCGAGAGGCACACGACGCCCAGGCCCTGAGGGAAACCAGGAATGAAGGGGGAAGAAGGAAAAAGGAACTGAATGATAGAACCAAACTAACAGACTCCAAATACATCAGAGGACAAGGAATTCCCCCTCCTCCTGCGAGTTAGAGTCCACTAACTGCTCCCCCCAGCCCAGCCCTCTGCACCCGCTAACTGGGCCATCCCTACCGCTCCACTGTGGACGGCGGCCCCCGGGTGTGAATCTAACCTACACCTGCCTGCCTCTGGACAACATTCCAACCCCTAATGCCTCTAGAGCAAACGGCTCCCTGCTGGGTCAGCCGTTCCCCCCTTTATTTAAGAATGACCTTATCTTAAGGTGAAATCTGTGATCCCCCTCATAGAAATGAAGTCCAACACCTGATGAATAGCCCTGTCGCCTCCTTCCTGCTTCTTATCTGTTCAGACTAAATGTGGGGAGGTCCCAAAGGCAAAGAGGAGGGAAAATGGAGTCGCAGAAATTAATGACGGGACTTGACCAGTGTGCTTCCTTGGGCGAAGCTACATCTGATTTTCTCAACACCTCTCCCCTTCCTCTTCATTAACTTTTATCTCCTTTGAACTTCTATTTTTTTTTTTTTTCTGGTCTTTCTTTCCCCCCTTGTATCCTCTCCTCCTTACACTTCTTTTTATTATTTTAAAGATGTTATTTATTTATTGGAGAAAGAGAGAGAGTGAGTGAGAGAGAGAAAGAGAGCAGGGGGCAGGGCAGAGGGAGAAGGAGAAGCAGACTCCCTCTGAGCAGAGAGACCGATGGCGGGACTCAATCCCAGAACCCTGAGATCATGATCCAAGCCAAAGGCAGACGCCCAACCGACTGAGCCACCCAGGTGCCCCCTTTTACTAGTTTAAAACTAGCTGCTCATCAATTACTCTCTTCAGGGTGTGCTTTATGTGACTAATTAATTAACAATGAATAATTATTAATGTGAATAATAATTTGATTCATTAAATGATTTAAATAATCCTTTGCATATTCTCACTGCTGGCTGGTGAGGACTCGGAAGCTTGTTTCAGAAGGGATGGGGAGCATCCAGCCTAGAAGGGACACTAGGGCCCCCGTGGGCAAGTGCCACGTGCTGCAGCCCTTCCTGGGCATCTTCTAAGTGACACCTCACATAACCCTGGTTAGGGAAGAACCAGGGCCCTGTTTTACAGATGAAGACATGAGACTTGGTCAGACTCCCTTAAGTCATTGAGCTGAAAAGCTGAACTAATGCTCACGTGGCTCCAAAGTCCACACTTTTTCAACTACACTGATTGCTCAAAGAGCCCAAAACAAACAGAAGAACACGACTACATCTTAGTATCTGCATTTAAGTTTAATATCCATTGATCTTGGGGCGCCTGGGTGCCCTAGTCAGTTGAGTGCGTGCCTTCTGCTCAGGTCATATCCAAGATCCTGGGATGGAGTCCCGAATCCCACTCCCCACTCAGCGAGGACTCTGCTTCTCCCTCTCCCTCTGTCTGCCACTCTCCCCCTGCTTGGGCTCTCTCCTTCTCTCTCTGTCAAATAAATAAATAAAATCTTTTACAAAATAAAAATAATTAAAATTCATTGATCTTACCATTTTTTCGTTGCCTTCACCCCTCATATCCACTTATCCCTTTACCTTTATTAAATTCCATGGCCAGTCATTAAAATCTATGGTCAATCAAGATCACTCCCTCACATGCCCTATCAACTACCTTTCCTCTCTTTTAACTAATCCTAGTTGACAAGTCTCCACTCTTGGTAAACCCCAACTCTTCACCTATTTGAAAACTTCCGTCAGGCTGGAGAAGAGCACACACTGGGATGATGGCCATGGTCCAGTGGTCCTCCACGGCACTCCATCCAACCACGCTCCCCTGGTCCCGCCTCTCATGCTATGCTCTCTCCTCTCCAACCCCTGCCTCTTGCCTGGTGCTCCTCTTTCCCTGAAAGACCTAAAACCCTCCAAAGAGGGCTCCCCAATATCCCCCAGGACTTGCAACCCCCCCTTCCGTGACTACAGAACTGTCCTTGACCGTCACTCTGCTCTTTCCCAGGGCCTAGAATTGTGCCTGGCCCATAGTAGGCACTCAGTTCTCCACAGTACCCCCAACCTTCCTTGGTAGGAAGGGGACCAGGAGATGCTACCCCAAAATATGCCACTTGGGCATATGGATTATTTTGAGCTGAAGATGCTTGAGAAACAACACATGTGGGAAGGCCTCTCTGACCTGATCCATTCTACCTCAAATCAGGACACAATTTTCCATGAGTAAAGTGCCCTCCAGACCCAGGAAGAGAACATTCTTACCACCAGAGACTGGGAGTCAACGCTGAAATAAATCTGTATAAACAAACCTACTAAAATAATCCTTATCTTCCATTAGTTCCCCCCACATATTTCTAGTCATTTTCCCACAATTTATTGCCCCAACCCAAACTTCGTCGTGGCACAGCTCCACGATTTATCATTCTTTGTTGAATTGCTACATAAGCTATCCGCTTCTTTGGGTCTTCATGTCTTTCCTCTGAAGGTTCCCGTGCCATCTAAAATATTAGCATCCAATGAAATCTGGATGTTTTTCTCCTGTTAATCTGTCTTTGGTGCATTTCTTTCTCAGGCCCAGCCCAGACCTAATGTCAGTGAGCCCTGTTGCTCAATGATAGACCCCAACAGTTAAAACCAGGAAGAGACAAGCCCGCTTAACTCATGCTCCGACTGAAACCCATTGTGCTTATTACTTACCGCATTTTCTCGAAGCATTGACAAAGATAATTTACAACGACTGGGCCAGAAAGGCCCTGATAGAAGCAGAATTACCTAGAAGACCAAACACCCCAGATGTCCCCTTCCCTGCCCATGATCACTTGCCGACCACGCCCCCACCCCTACCCATGATCCCGTGCGCTCCACCTGCTACCTTGCACGTATCCCTGGACTTCTCCCTATAAAGCTCCCGTGTCCATCTTGCAGGCTGTTAAAGCTTGAGTTGCCACCTCCCCCAACTGCCCAAATAAATGTCTCCCTTTTCTCTTTTCCAAACCGCCATCTCTTGAGTTATGGGCTTCTCTTATGCCAAGTTTATTCGCGTTTGTTCAGCAACCAGCCAGGGGCTGTGCTCAGGATTCCCGAGGACAGAGCGGTTGGCTGGGGAAGCGTGTCCTGAGTTAGCCACTAGGACGGATAGATCCCTAGTTCTAAGACAGTAGAGGAAAAACCTTTTCTCTGCTAAGCAGCAAGGAGTCAGCTGCTCAGAAGTGGCCTCGTGTTTTTAAAAGCAACACCTCTGGCCCACCGGCCTTGTAATAATAGCGCCAGCAGCCTCCAGGGAGCCCTGAGCTCCCCACCCCAGCCCCCAAGCCAGTGGCATCAATTTGAGGTTCAGTAGAGGAGCCAAAGAGGGAACCCAGCTGCAAGCCACCTGCCTGTGGAGCATTCCTCCGGGCGTGTGGTCTTCTCCATCTGCCCAGAATTAGAACTTATGCAAAAAGAGACTGTGGCCGCCAGGAATGGCCTGGGGCTGCCCCATGACCTTGGGAAAATCCCACCTGCAGCAAGGGATCGGTGACTGCTTCCCAGTCCATTCCCCCCAGACAGGGCCTGTCTTGAGCCCCTGTGCTATGAACTCCAGGTACCATTTGTCACAGTGATCATAAAACCTCCCTGCTCACCAGTTCTGCCACTTTCTTAATCTCTAGAACCTGGAGAGGGAGGAAGAAAGTGAAGAAACCAGAGAGGGAAGGCTAAGGATGGCATTTGAAAGGCTTGATTTTCCCCCTTCTTAAGGACTGTATCAGTTGTGTCTCCAGGGGATTGAAAGAATTAACCCATCAGCTGATGAATAAATAAAAAAATACGATATGTCCATACAGTGGAATATTATCGAATAATACAAAATACAGTTTTGATACAAGCTACAATGTGGATGAATCTGGAAAACATTATGCTAAATGAGAGAAGCCAGTCACGAAAGACCACATTCTGTGCGATTCCATTTCTAGAAAATACCCAGAACAGGCAAATCTACCGAGAGGGAAAGTAAATTCGTGGTTGCCTCAGGCTAGCTTTGTTGGAGGAAGTGGCTAGTGACTGCTAATGGGTACAAACAAGGCTTCTCTTTGGGGTGATAAAAATGTTCTAAAATGGATCATAGTGATGATTGCAAAACTGTGAATACACAAAAACCACTAAATTGTATACTTGAGGTGAATTGTAGGGTATGTGAGCTATATCTCAATAAAACTGTTATTTAAAAACAAAAAAGTGTTAACAGACCCTCTGAGGAAGTGGGGTGAAGATGGTTTGCCTTCTCAATTTTTTGGAGGGAGCCTCAGAGGCAGATTCGATGCGATACTAAGTGTGAACTTCAGGCTTCTCACCTGTGTGGGCCCCTTCAAAATCAAGTCATTAGTAATTCTGTGTTCATAATTTTTTATTCTTTTCCTTAAAGACATACCCCTAAATTGGTCCACTTTAGGACCCAGAAAACCCAGAGCTGCCTAGATGCGCAAACATTACTTTTAGAGTCAGAGAAAGGTAACCATGATTTTTAAAAATGTCTTTTTTAAATCATGAACGTGCTTTCCCTTGTATAATACAGAGCCCCAAGGAAAACAGCCACTAAGTCTCCAGAGATTGTGTCCCACAGTCAGTCACCTGCAATGAAAATGTCACGTGGCCTGGGGGAAATGGGATCTCAGGATCCAATGGGACAAGGCACAGATTTCTTTGGGCACACAGTGCTGTCCATGCTGGCCATGGCCTTAGGGTATGTGCCCTCCAGGAGGACAGGAAAAAGATCCATTGTAAACCCGTCCTTTCCTCGGGTCACTTGGGGCTGGTGGGGGTCTGGGCACAGGGTGTTGTTAAACAAAGGCAAGGGTAACAAAAGCAAAAATGAACTATTGGAGCATCATCAAGATAATAAGCTTTTGTACAGCAAAAATAATAATAATAATAATAATAATAAGCTTTTGTACAGCAAAGGAAACAGTCAACAAAACCAAAAGACAACCGACAGAATGGGAGAAGATGTTTGCAAATGTCTCATTAGATAAAGGGCTAGTATCCAAGATCTATAAAGAACTTCTCAAACTCAACACCCAACAAACAAATAATCCAGTCAAGAAATGGGCAGAAGACATGAACAGACATTTCTCCAAAGAAGACATACAAATGGCCAACAGACACATGAAAAAATGCTCCATATCACTCGGCATTAGAGAAATACAAATCAAAACCACAATGCGATACCACTTCACACCTTTCAGAATGACTAAAATTAACAAGTCAGGAAACAACAGGTGTTGGCAAGGATGCAGAGAAAGGGGAACCCTCCTACACTGTTGGTGGGAATGCAAGCTGGTACAGCCACTCTGGAAAACTGTATGGAGGCTCCTCAAAAAGTTGAAAATAGAACTACCCTACGACCCAGCAATTGCACTACTGGGTACTTACACCAAAGATACAAATGTAGTGATCTGAAGGGGACCTGCACTCCAATGTTTATAGCAGATATGTCCACAATAGCCAAACTATGGAAAGAATCCAGATGTCCATCACCAGATGAATGGATAAAGAAGATGTGGTATGTATATGTATATATATAACAGAATACTACTCAGCCATCAAAAACATGAAATCTTACCATTTGTAATGACATGGATGGAACCAGAGGGTATTATGCTAAGTGAAATAAGTCATTCAGAGAAAAACAATGTTCATATGGTTTCTCACATGTGGAATTTAAGAAACAAAACAGAGGATCATAGGGGAAGGGACAGAAAAATAAAATAAGATGAAATCAGAGAGGGAGGCAAACCATGAGAGACTCTTAATGCTAGGAAACAAACTGAGGGCTGCTGGAGGGGAGGAGCGTGGGGGGATGGGGTAACTGGGTGATGGACATGAAGGAGGGCACGCGATGTAATGAGCACTGGGTGTTATATGCAACTGATGAATCCATGAACTCTACCTCTGAAACTAATAATACACTTTATGTTACCTAATTGAATTTAAATAAAATAAAATTTTAAAAAAGAAATAGAGTCAGAACTCCAGCAGCTGGGAGAACCTTTTCAGAGGGGGCAGGACGGAGGGGGGCTCTTCCAGGTTCACAGTACACGGTGTTACTGGAGCTCGAAAAAGAGGCTGAGAAGCAGGCAGATTGACAGGACCCGAGTGATTTTGCCAAAAAAGGGATGCCATCAGAGAAAGAACCACTCTGGGGATTGGGGTAAACACATCCCACCCCCTCTCCATCTGCTTCCACCGCGTGGACCCTTCAGTCAGCAATCACGCTACTTAGAGGCTCAAGACTGCTAAACGTCAAGTTCACATAAGGAAAGCAAATGCAGTGTTTTTACATTAATATGAGATTTTATTGGTGGCCGGCAAAGAGATCTCCTTATTAAATTAATGGGATGGAATACTCTGGTTCCAGGATCCTGACTGTAATCCTTTACCACCGATGGCTGGAGTCTACAATATCATAGTTTCAGAAGAAAAATGCTCTCAATATTCAGGACTCATCTCTGTAGGCAAAACCTTTAATGCCTTTGGGATTTCCCTAGAAACCATATATAATTTTAAAAATCCAGAATGCCAAAAACAGTCCCTACATTTAAATAGCCAAGTTACACAAAAATGGGAAAGAATTCAACTTAACACATCCATGGTGGGTCATGGCAACACACTGTGCAGAGTGTGGGAAGTGGGGGGCCAGCTCTCCCTTCTGCACTCTCCTGGCACACCCTTATAATACGAGAGTGCATTGCTCCCCTCCCCAGGGATAACCTCCTCATCCCTGGAGAGCCCCTTTGCTATAAATACCACGTAAGCAGTTGGTATCAAGGGGAAAAGCTAACGTCGTTCAGCTCCGTACAAGTTTATCCATTATCAGATTTTAGCTTCACACAACTCTGGAGATGTACAGCCTAATTGCCATTTTTCTAAAAGAGATGCTCAGAGAAGTTGAGTAACTTGCCCACAGTCACCCAGCCATATTATGTGGTAGAGCAGGATTCCAACAGCTCTGTCTGATGTCAAAGGCTTTTTCTTTTCTTTCTCTCTCTTTTTTTTTTCTCCTTTTCCATCCTTTTCTGAATCTAAACAGCAATAGAGGGGCACCTGGGTTGTTCTGTTGGTTAAGTGTCTGCCTTAGGCTCAGGTCATGATCTCAGGGTACTGGGATGGAGTCCCATGTCGAGCCCTGCATTGGCTCCCAACTCAGTAGGGAGTCTGCTTCTCTCTCACTCTCTCTCCTTCTGCTCCTCCCCACTGCTCGTTCTCTCCCTCTCTGTCAAATAAATTAATTAAATCTTAAAAAAAAAGAAAAAAACAGCAACAGGATTTTGAGCAATTAACAGAGTCTATGAAGGATGTTTCTCAGATTTTTACATGGGGGCCCTCATTTAATTTATAAACATTCTAGAAGCCACTGGTGGCAAAAGAGACTCCCAAATTTTTATCCAATCCAGTTTCCCCCCTGAACTTTAAACAGATCTGATTGACATCTCCACTTGGATGTGTGATAGATTTCTCCAGTTTAAAACATCCAAACCGCTCTCCTGATCATTCTCAAAGCCACTCCTCTCCAGGCCTTCCTGCCCTGGCCAAATACTCCACGGGCGTCCCTGACTCCACTTTCGCTCCCACCCCGCATCCCACCCATCAGCAAATAATGTCAGCCCTACTCCCAAAAAGCATCCAGAATCCAAACACTTCTCACCATCCTCCTCTCACCTAAATTCCTATTTTGGAAACCTAAAGGGTCAACCTTGCCCGGCTCTCCTATAATTTTAATACAGCAGCCGGAGTGATTCTGTTGAAGTGTAAATTTTTTTCTCATATTAGAGTAAGAGCCAAATTCTCACCTGACCCCGACCCCAGCACCCTGTGCTCCCGCCCCTCCCGCCGCTGCACCCCCTTCCTGCCTTTCTCCCGGGCATGGCTCCGCCCCAGCCACACTGCCCCTGTGAACGTCCATCCACAGCCACGTGATTACAGATACATGGGGTATATACGCAAGTATTAGCTAAAGTAATCACAGCAAGATGGTGCCAGAACGTCGTATTCATGTTCACATGCTTCCAATGGAAAATAGTTTGTTTTGAGTGTTTTTTTATTGCTCCATTTATTACTCTTCGCTTGACTCAAGGCATTTTGGTGTACTTAAAAAAAAAAAAGATTGCTGTTGCTACCCCAGCCAGGCAGCTCCCGCATCCTGCTTTGGCCCCAAATCACCCCCCAGGTGTCAGTTCTCACTCAAAAGCCACCTTTCAGAGGAGCCTTTTCCGCCTGCTCTAACACTACAACCCATCCTTCTTCCCATCCCGCCTTCTGTTCTGCCTGATTGTTGCTGTCTGATACGCTTTGTATAAACTTGATTTTCTTTGTTATCTGTTCCCTCTGCTAGAATATAAGCTACAAGAGGGCAGGGAAATTCATCTATTTGGCGAAGTATCCTTAGACTTGGAAGAATATTTGCCCATGCTACGCCCTCAATAAATATTTGTTGAGTGAATGAATGAACGAACAAATCCTCTCCTCCTAATCATACTTTTTAGTGCATACTATATAAAAAGAAATTAGAACTTCATAATCCCTAAAGAATATGATTCAGTCAACTTTGGCTATGCGCCAAATTCAGTTTTAGTATGACACGATGTTTTAAAAATAATGTTTTATAAAATCCCTACAAAAACATTAGTATTTAAGGCAGTAAACGGTTCTTTGTAATACTCAAGATGTGTAGGAACTTAATTTTTTATTGATAAGCTAGCGAGTGAAGCACAAATAAACAGGCAAAACTGTCATTCAACCTGAGCTCTGTTTAAATAAAACTTATTTAATATAAGTCTGTGTCATAAAGAAGACACATCATATCACTTGGGTCTCATAACAGTGAAAAAGAATTAACATTCATCTAAAATTTGGAGCACTACAGTCTTTCTCAAAAAGGATTCCTGCTGAAAAAATGTACTAAAATCATGTCAAAATTAAATGTAAACAAAATCTACTTATAAAGAAAAAAAGTGTCGTAGAGAATTGAGGAGAAGAGAGCCGTGGGGAAAAAGATTGTGTCAGCAGTCAGATTCTGGTTTAACAAGAAAATGGGTGGGTGGAGGATTAAGGAAAATATACATTATAATAACTAAGCTTTTTAAAAGTCCTATCACAGAAAAGTGAAAGGAAGGTCCACAAGGAAGATGCCTAAATAAATACCTCTCTTAAATGACTGGTGGTCTTTATATGAGCATCTAATAAAGAAAATGAAATATAATTCCCCAGGGAAATTGGGGACCAATGATATCCTTACAGGAGGTGAGTGAAGTAACTGAGAAATGTTTTTAACATTTTATCATGATAAGTTTCCAATACACACAACAATATGGAGTATAGTAAAATGAACACTATCTTTTTTGATAGATGCCCCATTACAACTATCATGGCCAATATTGGTTTATTTTATAGATCCCAGCAGAAGGAATAATTTTGAAGCCAGTCCCAGACATTACATCATTTCAATATGCATGTCTTCAAAGTGAAGGACACATTTTTCAAATCTTAAACACAATACTAATATCACTTGAAAAAAATTAATTGGCCTGGAGATGCTGCATGTCAGCAGAAAGGAATGAGCTGCATTTTCTCCCAGCTAACACGAGTAACAGGGCATCAGAATAAAAAATCCCAGAAAAACGACAAATCCCACTGCTGGGGCTCCCAGGTGGCTCAGTGGGTTAAGCATCTGACTCTTGGTTTTGGCTCAGGTCATGGTCTCAGAGTCGTGGGATGGAGCCCTGCATTGGGCTCTGCTCTCTTTGGGGAGTCCACTTGAAATTCTCTCTCCCTCTCCCACTGCCCCTCCTCCAACTCCCCTGGTAGCACTCTCTCTCTCTCTCTCTCTCTCTCTCAAATAAATAAATAAATAAATCTTAAAAAAGAAAATAAAGCGAGCAAGAGAGAGAGAATTCACACTGCCATCCTGACTAGAAATCTCCAATTTCCCCTTCACTTGCTCCTTTATGACTTCAAGGCCACCTGGCCACAGAGCACAGTGAGGGAGCACAGACCCCTGGAGAGGGCTCGATTCCCGCCAAGTCACTTAGTAGTGTGTGACACTGGGCAGAGTGCCAAAACCCTCAAAATCTAATCTGTAAAAAGGGGACAATAAGAGTAGCCACCTTATAGGGTTTTGTTTGTTTTTTTTAAAGATTTTGTTTATTTATTTGAGAGCAAGAGAGAGAGGAATGACATAGAGGGAGCGTGAGAGTGCTGAGCAGAAAGCCCGATGCGGGGCTCGATCCCAGGACCCCAAGATCATGACCTGAGCCGAAGGCAGCAGCTTAACCCACTGAGCCACCCAGGCACCCCTACTTTGTAGGTTTTTAATAAGAACTAAATGAAATGGTTCTCGCATTCATTCAGTAAAGCATTGAGCATATTGAAAGTGTACAAAATCTGTTAACTTCTGTTATCACCGTTGGGAAATATGGTGGGTAGAAATATCAAAATTGGGATTAAAAGTGATGGTTTTCTAATATATCTGACGTATGCAGTTTTGAACCAGTCTAAGTTCATTTTGAATATCTGAATATCTTGGGCCCCATTGAAATACCCAATAGAAATTATTTAAGCCCAGCAAAGCATGATCTTCAAAAGCTTGTGACATTTTTTATTGTAATGTCAACTTTAATATCTCGGCCAAGAGCAACTGAAAAATTAGCTAAATCCGAGCAAAAGCATCGTATAGGAAGGGGAATGATTAGTGTGAAACAAAAGACCAAAGACCATTTTGGAGATTAAACAAATGATAATGTTTCAGTGACTGACGGAACAGAAAAGTAAAATGAACTGATGAGACTTCAGAGTGGCCATCAGTTGAAGGCACAAAGAACTACAGGAAAAATGGGAGGGAAATCTAAAACATCGTAAAATGGGGAGAAAGTAAACCTAAAACAACAGATGAAGTCTAAAAAGGTAAAAGAAGCTAAAACACATATTCCCTGGAAGTGGTAAATCTGAAGAGGGGGAATGTTGAATGAGACCCAAACAGTAGCCGATGGTGGAGGGCAGGTAAAGGAAGAGGTGAGCCAAGTACCATCTGAAGTTAGCTCAAAGAAGCAACATCATTTTAGCCACTTTACACAAGATGCAATTATTCTGGGCTCCACTTGGGACCTCTGAGTAGCAGAGAAGAACTCAAAAGAATAAAGATGCAGAAAAATTAAGTTGGTTCATTTCTTTTCAGTCTTCCTCATCGCCTCAATGACTTGAGGAGGTGGGATGGCAACAGCAGCTGCCCTGGTCTTCCTTGCCTCTGGGACTTTGCACATGCTGTTCCCACTGCTTGGAAGGCCTCATCCAATCCCACGTCACCTTGTTGGTTCCTACTCACCTTTTTGGTGTCAGTGGAGACATCAACCCTGGAAAGCCTTCCCTGACTTTTCAAAACTGGATAAGTGTTCCACCGGGTCACCTCTATGGCAAGCAATTCCCATTCTATGACACCCACTTATTTACTTGCCTGTCTCCCATCTCTGTACTGTAAGCTCCCAGAGAATAAGGAATACATCTGCTTCATTACCCTGTCCTCACCGTTTAACACAGTGCTTTCTCAATAGTGGGCACTTATTAAATACCGTGAAAAAAATCAATGTTTACATATATTGAATGCTTACTGTGTTCCAGACATCATCCTGAGTACCATTCATACAGTCCTTGCAAACTTATAAAGTGACTAGTGCTATTTCCCATATTTTATGGGGGAGGGAAGGTTCAACTGAAGTACATGATCACCCAGTTAGCAAATGATAGGGTTAAAATTCAATGGAAAGTCCAACTCCAAACCAACCCTCTTCATTGATCACACTCATGGAAGGAAGGGAGGAACAGATGGAAGAAAATCAAGGAAGGAAATATACACATATAGCACTCAGAAACTTCAGGAAGCAGTGGTTAATGGCAAAGTGAAGTTGTTTTAAATTCTAGTACTTGAAAGAAGGCACAAATATTATTTTACAGAAACCCAAGATATGTAAAAATATATAATTCCAGGTGATAAAAAAAATCTCTTATAAAATGGGCCCGAACAGATAAGGACTGTGATTTTATAATTTTTATGTTTGAAGACATGGGATTTCCATGCCAGAAGATACTTGAAGGGTAAAACAGGATGTCGTTTCTCAGGGAGCCAGCTATAGACCAATATCTATACCTGTAACTGCTCAGCGCCTGCGTTTACAAACCTTTAATTCCAACATCCTAAAGTCTCACCACCTGAGGTCATTATTGGCTGAAGGATTCTCTGAACACAGAAACCAGAGGTCATATTTCTTACTTACTAGACTAATAAGGAAAGACCTTCCTCTTTGGAAAAGTAAGCATTGAGTGAGGAACCCCAAATATTCTTAGATGAGAACCAAAATACACTATAAAAACTAGTTCTGGAAATGTTAACTCTGTTTCTAATCTAAAAGTCAAAACATTTCAAGGAGGACAGAATTACTAAACTAGTTAGTTTAGCTTCTCAGGAAATGTGACCCACCAATCACTGCTTTTTGCAAATCTTGGCATGCTCAGGACATATTTTCACTCCTACAGAGTTCGGCCATTTACACAAACATTAATTTTAAGCACCTTTGTATATATTTCTATCTTTCTATGAAAAAATGGAGGAACTAGAAATAGCTTTGAACATTGAGTGGTTTTCGCCTCTCCCATCAGTTCAGGTATGCACTGAGTGACTGTCTCACACGGTGGCACGAGTGAAACGGAAGTGGGCCAGCTAGAAGAGACCGGAAGCGGAAGTCCTGCTGGACAAGGGAGGTCACTGTAATGAATGGATCAAGGTGGAGAGTCAAACAATTAGAGGCAAACCCTTCTGACCCTCTTCTGACCGGGCCCTTCCCCACGAGGTGAGAAGTCTGCAAGACTGAGGGAATGAACCCTCCTGGAGACGACTCAATTATATTCCAGGTACCCAGGACCCTGAAATTTCCTGGAGCCTGCTTCCCAAGCCTTGGTGGGGGGAGGTGTCTCTTCTCTTCTCACCCTCCTGAGGATGCACCTCACTGCCAACATGTAGACTGTGAGGCCCGAGTGGTGGTCATGGGACAGTGTGGATGTGTGGGATGGGATATTCATGGTCCTGAGTGTCAGACCTTTCACAGCAGAAGACAGGTACAAGGCTGGGAAAGAGCCAGGAATGCGAAGGGAAGGGGAGTGGAGATGACTTCACCACCACCACCACCACCCCACCCCCCTGCACAACCATGCTCTGACACAGAACACTGAGGAGTCCGGGATGTCTACATTCAAACCTGGTCCTCCTTGTTGAGGGAGAAATAAGAAGAGAAACAGAAAAGCAGCAGAGCCCTATCAGCTAGGTTTGGTATCACCAGGAACTGGCCTTGGCATACAGGTGAGCGGGGCTGTCCTCCGATGGAGCATAAACCATCTCACTGAGCCTGAGGGGCTCAGTCAGTTAAGCGTCCGACTTCAGCTCAGGTCATGATCCCAAGTTCCTGGGATCGAGCCCCACATTGGGCTCCCTGCTTGGTCGGGAGCCTGCTTCTCCCTCTGCCTGCTGCTCCCCCTGCTTGTGCTCTCTCGTCTCTGTCAAATAAATAGAATAAAATCTTAAAAAAAAAAAAAAAACAACTCACCGAACACAAACAACAGACAGGCTACACTGTGACCATGATAGAGCAAAAGAAAACCAAGACCTCCTTGCACTCATGTGTGAGCACAGACCAAATCGGGAACATTACTGGGGCGCCTGGGTGGCTCAATCCGTTAAGCATCCAACTCTTGATTTTGGCTCCGGTCATGGTCTCAGGGTCGTGAGATTGAACCCCAGGTCAGGCTCCACTCTCAGTGGGGAGTCTGGTTGAGATTCTCTCTCTGTCTCTAAAAATAATAAATAAATTTAAAAAAAAAAAATAATAATCGAAGATCTTTTTCAAACCACAGCACGACCACTATCCCCCCTATACTGGCTAATGAGACTCACAATGCAACAACTGTTGTTGTGGTCGTTGCTGTTTCTACCAGTCACAGCTCTTACCCTCTTTGTTAAGATACCAATCTCTCCCCTACTTCTTTAGAGCATCCATTTAACCCAGAGCAAAGCCTGCCTTCTTGAACTCTCCCCAGTCACCCATCATAAGCCCAGATCTCTACTAGGCTCTTGCTGACACTGATCAAGATGTCCCTTGGTTCCCCATGGGGTGTGGTGTCTCCCTCATTGTTATGAGTCAGTCCACTCAACTTTATTCCACCACAGGTATGTTCCTGGGAGTTCTCTGCCTGGATGGCACTGACAGGAGATATATTTGCCAAGTAAGAGGACAGAACATAGTTTATCTAACAGCTCATAAACTTGTTATAATGTTTAAACACTCAGACATGTGGTATATGGCCTCCATTTAGACTCTTGCCCAATCCCCACAATGTTACAGCAGGCCTGACTCTGAGGTGGGGCCTGTGGCTGTGGACCTCTGGAGAGCAGACTGTTCCAAAACTTTCGAGGCAGAATATTTTTTATTTGTTCTTAAGCAGGAGCTGAGGACAAGAGCATCCCTGAAGTGAGAACCTCAAGTCATTTCTTCAAGTGTCAGCATGAAATTATTTCCTGGGGTTAAGTATGAAAACTCACCTGGATAGGTTATACAAGACTAGGAGTCGAAAAGACTTTCCCCACCCTGGAATTGACTCCTAGTATAATTTTTAGTAAGGGGTTGATACTTTGAGATACGATACTTGTTTCAAAGTATAGCCATAGGTAAATTTAAAAAACTAAAAGAAACATGATTATTTGATGCTACACACCTATCACGTGTCCAGAACTGTGTTTGTTGACTTATATAAATTACCTCATTTAAGTAAGGAGACAACAATGGATGGCTGAGGAATTGAGCAATTAAAAGCATTCTAGGGGTACCTGGGTGGCTCAGTTTCTCAAGCTTCTGATTCTTAATTTTGGCTCAGGTCATGATCTCAAGGTCATGAGGTCAAGCCCTGGGTCAGGTTCCACACAAGGCATGGAGCCTGCTTGAGATTCTCTCTCTCCCTCTGCCCCTCCCTGCCCTGCTCTCTCTCTTTCTCTCTTAAATCAATCAATAAATCAATCAATCATCCTAGATTTGCCTCTTTGAGTACTGCCCTTAGTAGATCCCTAATAAGAGACCCAAGAGTCATCTAGCAAGGTCTAGGTAGCCAACCATTGCAGCAAGACTCCAAACCAAAGCGACATGAATGGTTCCTAGGACAGGAAGCTCAAAATGCACCTCAGGGGAAAGCCTATCTTGTTTTTGACTTACTTTAAAAAAATAAAATCTACAGAAAAGTTGAAAGAAGAGTACAATAAACACTTTTGCTACAACATCTGCCTTTTCTCCTCGTCTCCCTCTTGAAAACTTCTCCCACCCCTACCCTCAGCTAAACCTTTGAAACGAAGTTGTATACCTCCAGACACTTCACCCTAAGTCCTTCCGTATGCATCTCCTAGGAAAAAAGACATTCTCCTCTAGAACCACAGTGCTATTAATTATCACACACATCTAAGACATTAGCGTGACTCAAATCATGCCACCTAACATACAGCCTTTATTTAAATTTCTCCAATTGCCCTGAAAAGAATCCTTTTATTCTTGCTTCTTTTTTCTCCCCAAATCTGGGATCGTCTCAAGGTTCGTGTATTGCATTTGGTTGGTACATCTTCATACTGTTTTCAGCACCTCTAATTCTCAATAAATTCCTCCCAACACTGAGCCGACATTACCTCCTTGTACATTTCACCTCCTGCCATGCTTCAGTGGTTCTTAATAAATTCTTAACATACCTGTAAATCTTGTGGGGGGGGCAGCCTGGGTAGCTCAGTTGGTTAAGCGACCAACTCTTGGTTTCGGCTCAGGTCAAGATCTCAGGGTCCTGGAATCTAGCCCCTCATCAGGCTCCGCACTCAGCGGGGAGTCTGCTTTAGGATTCTCTCTCCCTCTGCCCTTCCCCCCACTCACCCATGTGCATGCACTCTCTTTCTCTCTCTCTAAAAAAAAATCTATAAATCTGAGTGTAACCTGTTTTCTGTGGCAAGATATAAAAGCAGAGGTCAATACCTAGCCCATTCCAGATTTACATATGGCTCTAAGAATGTCCTCCAGAACAGGTCTCAAACTGGTAGCCTGTGGGTTGCATCCAGACAACAGATCTATAGTATGTCTTCCACTCAATGGATGTGTGTCTGTGTGCACACATATGTCTTTTTCCTATGAATTCATTGCCACAATTCAAAAATTAGGAGATGTCTTAAGGGGTTTGGATTTCTGGTTGTTCTTCAAAAATGAAATCAGAAGAATTGGTAACATTGACCCTCTCTTCCCAAAACACAACTGGCAGCTGCTTTTGTCAGTGGGCCTGAGCCTTCCATTTCCAGTCTACAAGCTGGATAATGTCTCGTGGTGTCAGTTGTCATTTCTCATTGGGATATGATTGTGACTTTTCTTAGGCCTGGTCTCTAGTGCTCATTCACATTACCCACCTGGTCTCAGCAGGCGTGTATAACCCACGCCATGGGCTACTTTACAACGTTGCAAACACCTTCACATCACCATCTTATTCTTGAACCAGTCCTATGAAAGAAGTTAGGACTGTTACTATTATCCCTGTTTCCCGGTGCGGAGACTGAGGTTTGTACATGCGGTTCCCCTGTAGTAAGACAATAATTTACTGAGATAGAGGAATCTAGGGGGGAATGAAACATGCAGCACTTGCGACTCATAGGGAAGGATTCTTGCAGAGACAACCATCAGAAGCTTGAGGAATCCGACTGTGCTCTAGAGAAGGGACACCTATTTTAAGTATTGTTACATCATTTTCATTAAGGTCACTGTGGACGAACTTGAATGGATCCTTCAGCTGGTTGCCAAGGAAACCATGAACTAGGGAAGGCGGTCTAGTAGCCTGAGTCAAGTGAATTTAAAAGAAAGAAACTTTTGAAAATACCGAACTAAAAAATTCCTGGAATGAGAGGAAGGATAAGTTATTCGAGGTGCTTATGAATTTCATCTGAGGAACACATGCTAATCAGAAATCTTGACTGAAGGCTGAGGCCAAGGAAATGACCCTTCATTCCTTCCTGTTTAGCTCAAATGCCTGCTTGGAACCAAAACGAGGACCTCCCAGCTCAGGCCTCAGGTCTTCCTAGGCTAAGTTACTGCAAAGAGATGAAGGAGGCTTTTGTCTTCATCTTAGCTAAACACGATCTGCTTACAGGCTCCTCTCCCTGGTTTCTTGCCTCTGCTATATGGAACATCTGCTTATGTAAAAATATAATCAACAAGGGTTCACAAAGACTTTCTTGTCTGCCCAGGTGGAACAGAGATCTCAGGCTTCACCCCCAAACTCACCTTGGCTTATGTGTTCTTGCTCAGATAATTAACTCTCCAATTAAACACAGGTCTGGAAAACAGGGTCACAAAGTCCTCTGAAATGTTGGAGCCAGAAACCAATGGACATAGCTTCGCAGAGAACACAGCGTTCCGGGACAGTCAAATATAGAAGCTTCGGGGGCCAAAAATTTCACCGAAACTCCGGAGTGATTTATTTTTTCAATTCAGACAAGTCTCGGGGTAAGGATTTGAAAACTTGTTTATTTTTAGGGAAACCCCCCCTTCTTACAGAAGGGGGTGCTCCCTTGCTGTTGACCGTAAGAAGTCAAACTCTGGATAGAACCAACTTCTCAAGCATGGCCTCTGAGACTGATTCAGGTATGCAACTGATATGCCTTATTAAAAATAGTAACCAATCTTCATAGTAATTATCATGACAGAGAAGATCTGCGTTAGAAGCAAGAAATCAGCGCAGGATGGTAAGAGCCCAGTGGGTGTGGGGGAAATGTGGACACCTGCACACATCGTCGCCAGGTGTGGGGTCTTCAGGCATCACCACTCATCCACTCTGCAATCTTATAGACAGCAACAAAGGAAGCGGTGCTGTCCTTCTAAATGTTTATAGATGTAAACATGTAAAGAAAATAGAAGGATCGTACGGTGGCATGCCTATAAATCTTCAATCTGGTCATTTCTTGCTGCAGCTACAGCCACCCCCAGGGGCAGAATTTTAATTTCATTTCTGGAGCTGCATTTTGTAAAGATTTCCCCTTACTTTGCCCACAAAGAAGCCACGCACCCCCAAATGGGAATTCTAATCCAGTTCTCTGCCGGAAACTGGGTGAGATTTGATAAAACACTCAGCATTGACCAGCTCCACACCTCAAGTCGCTCATCTGACAAATGGAAAGAATACAACAGATCCTGTCTACTGTTGTGAGGAGGTTTCAAGAACCTGAGAGTAATAAATATCTAGAGCTGGAAACTCAGAGTCTATCTGTCCCACCCCTCATTTTATGGATGAGGGCAGTGAGGCCGACAGACTGAGTGACCACTGAAGGTACAGCTAGCGAGGGGCCCAGCCACCACCTGAACCCAAGGTTTGCTCCTGTGCTCTTTCTGCCAGACCACACTGTTCCCGCGGGGAACATAAGATTGTGATATAAATCGCTCAGAGATGGCTTCTGTGCTTCGACCTCTAGACTGTGTGTTTTTCCACTGTAAGCTGAGACTCATTCGTTCAAAGGCCCACTGGCATCAAACATAAATATTTACACATTGGGTTATTTTATTTTAGAGAGAGAGAGCGCGAATGCATGCACAAGGTGGGGGATGGTGAGTGGGGGGCAGGAGGAAAGGGAGAGAGAGGATCTCAAGCAGACTCCCTGCTGAGCGTGGAGTCTGACTTGGAGCTCCATCTCATGACCCTGAGATCATGACCTGAGCCAAAATCAAGAGTGGGATGCTTAACCGACTGAGCCACCCAAGCACAAGCATTAGGTTATTTTTTCAATGGCCAAACAATCAGACTTTTAGCTTAGAGCCCACCTGTAGAGTTTTGCATACCCCTTGAAACATCACCCAGTGCCCGTTGGCCATTGATAAGATAGAGACTCATAATTATAAGACCCTTCAGAGCTCTCTGACCCAGACACCACCCACTGGGTGCTGAGCCCCACTCCCCACACACCTCGCTCTGTGGTTAGGAGCTCCCCTACCCAACTCCCCTTCTGGATGTTGGCCTCCCGGAGCCTCTGACAGTCTCATGCTCTGAGAGATTCTCCCTTTCATACAACCCTGCCCAAGCATGGCCCAATAAAGCTTTTGGGTTACTGCCTGTCGTGGTCATTATCTTTTTCCATGATCAGCCCCAAACCCCTCAAACCTCCTACAAAAGACACAAATGTGCTTTGAGCAAATGTCACGGAGATGTTTGGTGCCATCACTGAAATTAAGGATGAAGGCAAATGGGCCCTAAATGTCAGTTTCCAGACTCCATTTGGGTCTTCTTACCATGTGTAGCCCGTGACAGTCACACTCCTCGGTCTTGGCCACGTGCACATAAGCCCTCAGCACTTGGCCCCGTCCAATCTTAAGTCTCTCTTATATTTGTTCACAGGTGCCAAAGAAGGGATTAAGAAAAAATTCATGTAACATTGGCCCCTGTGACCACAGAGCAAATGTTCCACTCCTCTGGTGTGCCTCTGAGCACCAAAATGAAACCCCGAGATCAGGGACAACACACAAGTCACCCAGAATGTGACTATCACTCCGACACAAATCTGCTTTAGAAACCGAGGCTAGGAATTACAGCTTAACCCGGAATGTTCTATTTCTTTAAAAGTTCCAAAATCTAAATTTTGCCCCTCAAAACCTAAATGCATGCCCTATCACAAACACACAAAACTATTCCGGTGCCTTAAATATTATGGACAAGATAGGGAAACAACCCGTACATAACTACATGAACTATTCTTGCTTTCTGTTGCCATAGGTGTGGATGGAAGGCCATTTTACATTTTGCTGGTTTGATGAAATAAAAAATAAAAGTACTTTGAGTATGTCTTCCTGGTTTAGGCTGATATATAATCCCAACCACCACCACCACCCACTGCCCAAAAAAAGATCTAAGTTTTAAATTTAACTCCATTTCACTTGGTTTGGAAGTGCTATATTTTGTAGAAACACAAACACTTTTCCCTTTGTGTACTTTTGTCAAAACTAATAATGATAGTTGACACAGATTGACCAAATATAGGGCAGACACTGCACAAACGGCTTTAAGTGTATTTACTCATGTTATCTGTACCACAAACCCAATAAGGCAGATCCAATTATTATTCTCATTTAACAGATGGGGAAACTGAGGCACAGGATGCCTAAGTAGCTTGCTCAAAGTCAGGCAGTTTCTAAGTCCATACAATCTGGCTCTCCAGCTGTCCTGCCCAATCTTGTAGCCGCTAGCCACATATAGCTACTGAGTACTTGAAACGTGGCTAGTTGGAATCGAGGTTTGCAGTTAAGTATAAAATAGACACTATATTTTGATGACTTAGCATGAAGAAAAGAATATAAAATATCTCATTAATAATTTTTAAAATATCGATTATGTGTTGAAATACTATTTTGAATATATCAGATAAAATGAAGTGCTATTAAAGTCCGTTTTACCTGTATGCTCTACTTTTTGTTAATGTGGCTTCTAGAAAAGTTAGCACGTCACGTGTGGCCTGCACATGTGGCTTACATTATACCTCTATTGGACCGCGCTGCTCTAAAACCTGAGCGCTTTACCATTCTGCTTTACCCTCCAAAAGAAAAAAAAAAGAGAGTTTATACTTCACACATTAATGAAAAAGTGAAGTCTTCCTTCATTGCAAGATTTGTGTTTTGTTTGCATGTGAGCAAACCCACGCATAAAATAGTTCGGACCCAAAGTCAAACATTAACCGTGAAACAATCTTCAAAGCCTGCAAGAACAAAAGAACAAACACTCTACCCTCAGCTCTACTTGCTTGACCTGCTTTCCAACCTGGACTGAAGCCGCAGAGTTCAAGAAGTTCAATGACTGTCTGAGCTTTAATGTCTAACCAAAAGCCAAACGTTTGCTGGGGTTTTGCTCTTGCTCCATGCCCACATGGGCGACGCACGGACAGAAGAACACAGCCGGGTTGGGAGGAGGCGGTTTGTGTGGCTTTTTACCAGGGGTCATGGGTTGGTTTTCATAGGATGAATACTTCCATTATTTAATGATTATCGTTGGGTGTTCATTTTCAAGGAAATGTATAAAACACATGCCTGTAAGCAAATTCACTGACCAGCCTGAGGACTCCTTAAGAAAGCCCAAGCTAGGGGCGCCTGGGTGGTTCAGTGGGTTAAGCCTCTGCCTTCGGCTCAGGTCATGATCTCAGGGTCCTGGGATCGAGCCCCGCATCGGGCTCTCTGCTCAGTGGGGAGCCTGTTTCCCCCTCTCTCTCTGCCTGCCTCTCTGCCTGCTTGTGATCTCTCTCTCTCTGTGTCAAATAAATAAATAAAATTTTAAAAAAAGAAAGCCCAAGCTATTCATTCATAAGTTGTAATTGTGGCTCGGACGCTGGACTGGGTCAGAGTTGAGGCTGGGTTTTTAGGTTTTCCTCTGAAAGATCCCCAAGCAGAAAACATTTCCTGAAATGTGAGCAACTCCACAGGTGCCATCTAATAGAACAGGGCTTGGCGATTAATACCAAAAACGTTCTGGTACTTTCTGCGGAGCTCTTAATCCAGCCGTCCTCTGTCCCCATCTTCACCTGTGACAGCGCTATTTCGAGAGCATTTGTAACATTGTGCACATCAACGCACGAGCCAGGCCTTCAGCTGACCCCTGGACGCTTTCCCTCTTCTGCCTTTTCTCAACATCTCCTCCTCTTTAGTCCTCCAGTGCTTCTCTCTTCCCTGCAGATGTGGAAAGGAAGAGGCCGGGGCACTGAAAACCTTCCCTGAGGTGGTGGTAGGCCTGGCCCTCCACCCTACCGCCCCTCCTTAGGGGGGATTAAGTGTTCCTCCCTGGTGTCCCAACACTGGGCAGCTGTCCCTGAGCCATTAATGGGGGATCAACCAATGACAGTCCAAGGGCTGCGGTGACGAGAAGAGGGGCCCCGTGCCTTTTAGTCACGGGCCTGCTTGTACTCATATAACCTCTCTCCCTACCGTAGCCCCAATTATTACTTTTCCCACTTCCTCGTGGCTTCACCTCCTCTTTCTGGATTCATTAGAGGCTTAACGTTCCTAGCGGACAGCATTCCGATATGTGGAAGTGTGGAAGGTGCCTGAAAAACTGGAGCTCAGATTCTAGTCACTGTTCTGCCGCTAACTAGCGGAGTGGTCGTGGCTGCGTCCTTCGACCTCTCTGGGCCGATTCTTCAGTGAAGTGAGAGGTGGAATTGGATGAGACCCAGAAGCCCTTTCTGTCCTACAATTCTAGGATCCACGAACTTTACGGATCCTCTGTAGTCCTCAGTACTCGTTTACAATACTAAATCTTTATTTCCTGGGACTCTTGGCTCCATGGGAATCACATTTTTGGGAGATTTGTGATAAGCAAGTGACTCACAGAGCTCCAACCCCGACTCCAGGACAATGTCCAAGTTACATTATTGCTGCACAGGAGTTTAAAAAAAAGAAATTAAAAACTTAAAGGGGGAGAAATTACCACCCAGGGTAACTTGTAGGAAATGGAGTGTGAATAAAGCCTATGTTTATTTGTGTAAGAACTGTGCAAAGTTTTATCATGTGTGTATTTATTTGTTTGTTTTTGAATTTTTGGCTAACAGGAAGCACTCCTACCCCCACAGGGTACTTCCAGAATTACTGCCGGGACTTCAAAACATATCTCTCTGTTTCCGGCTCTCCCCACCTCTTCTCAGTTTACACCCTGCAGCCAGATAAATATCACGAAAGCTGTTCTTAACCACTCCGCTCCTGCTCTAAAGCCTGCTAGCTCCCTCTAGGCCAACTAGACCGAGCACAAGGCACTCAGCGTGGCGGGTCAAGGCAACCCACACCACGGCCTCCATCATCCTGACCAGTCTGTCCCACTGCTGTTGCCCAAACATGATCGGTGCCCAGGGCTCCCCCACACACCCAGCATCCCAGGCATTCTCACAGTCATACCGGTGCCCAGTCTCTCCCCTCCCAGGGATGCCCTCTGCCGTCTTCACCTGACAGATCCAGTTCTGTAAAGTTAATGTCAAAAAACCACATCTTTCCCTATAGGCTTTCTCTCTCCTTCAAAACCCCCTAGACCAACACTGTTCAAGAGGAATAAATACAAGTTACATATGTAATTTAAAATTTTCCAGGAGTCATATTAAAAAAAAAAAAAGATGAAACAAATTTCAATAATATATTTCATTTAACCCAGTATATCCAAAATATTATTACCTTAACATGTAACAAACATAAAATTATCAATGAATTATTTTACTGGTCTGGTTTTGTGATTTTATTTTTTTTCGCACCTCATCTTCTAAATCCAGGGTGTATTTTATAGTCACAGAACCTCTCACTTAGGATCATAAATTTTCATAGAAAATACAAGATCTGTGCTTAGATCTCATAAAGTCTAAATTACAAAAGATTCGTGCAGCCAAGTCGTTCCAAACATGCAAAAAAGTCCACCGGTACCTGTGCCCAGTCTTCTTCAATTTGAACTTAAATTAATTAAAATAAAATAATATTAAATTTTCAGCTCTTCAGTCACACTGGCAGCATTGCCAGGATTCAATAGCCACGCATGGCTAGGGGATGGTGCTGGGCAGAGCAGCCATGGCCCATGAGGCACTCGGCCCACTTGGCTTCCTTTGGGAAGGTTTCCTCGGCTAGATCACAGACCCCACAGGGCAGAACCACACCTTTCCCACTTACTGCCCCATCTCCAGGACCCAGCATGGAGCCTACACACACTGGGATCTGAATGAATACTTTATGGATAAATGGAAGAAAGAGTAAATGAATAAATGATCTTATTCTTCCCATTAGGTTATTAATTGTTTGAGTATATGTTTTACTCTTCTTAGCATTTTCTGTTGTGCAAACATAGAGCCTTACCCATTAAGATAGCCAGCAAGCATTTCCTCCTCCCGGAGATATTCAAGGTGCTCTGGCCACCTAAGTTTAGTTTTTCACCTAATTTTATACTCAGACCTTCAGGTACATGTATATATGTCACACAGAAAAATAGTTCTTAGAATTTAACTCTTTAAAATTCCTTATAGGGACACCTGGGTGGCTCAGCTGGTTAACTGTCTGCCTTCGGCTCAGGTCATAATCCCAGGGTCCTGGAATGGAGTCCCGCATCTGGCTCCCTGCTCAGCGGGGAGCTTGCTTCTCCCTCTGCCTGCAGCTCCCCCTGCTTGTGCTCTCTCTCTCTCCCCCTGACAAATAAAATCTTCTAAAAATTTAAAAAATAATAATAAAATCCCTTTTAGTGTTAGAATCAACTAATGTGATCCCCAGAGATGTTAGGACCACACTGCACAGCGAGCACAGTGAGATTTTCTTCCTCCTCGAGCAGTGCTCTCAGCGTGACTTCTGACAGATTCACTAGTCTCCCCTCCCTCCCTCACTTGCACAGTCCTTGCTCGCTGAATCAAACACCTGACTTCTAAAGAAATACAGGCACTCCATAAAAAAACTTCAGATAAGAAGGAAAGAAGGAAGGAAGGGGGGGTAATGAGGAGAAGGGAGGGGGGCAGGAAGTGATGGGGAGGGGGGAGGGGGGCAGGAAGTGATGGGGAGGGGGGAGGGGGGCAGGAAGTGATGGGGAGGGGGGAGGGGGGAGGGAAAGGGGGAGGAAGAGAGAAAGAGAAAGAGAGAAAGACAAGAGCCTCAGAGGGGAGAGGACATTGGTCTGCGGAGTCTGAAAAGCAGCTGATCGCAGCCCCACTGGGAGCACACCTTCACAGCAGGGTGCGGGGGAGGGGGTGCAGCGGCCGAATTATACCCATTTCCGGGTTATCTGGAGCCTTATCCAGAGATCAGTACCTGGAGAGCCGAATCTTGTTGCCATGACAAAGGAATTAGTATAAAAGACTTAGAGTCTTATCAAATATTCTCATCAAAACATGAACCAGTCTCATTGCTTCATGGAAAAACTCCTGATCCAGCAAGGTGAGGGAGGGCAGTGAGGCTGAGCCCAGAGCTCAAGTACAGTCCTTGAACTTTTACCACAGGACAGGAGCCCTGGGGCTCTAGGGACCTCTTTCTGAAGATTCCCGAGGAGTCCTGGGGTTAGAAACCTAAGAGTTTATACTCCCTCCCACAAGCTTTCACTGTCCCCTTGCACCCCCAAGAAAGGGGTATCAGCCTCCCTTGTTTGCTTGCTCTTAACAAGGTGGAATTTATGTGATCTTTTCTTATAACCCGTTGCCCTCGCCCTACAAGCCCTCCATGCGCAGCTCTGAAGTGGGTATGCCTTGCACTCCGCGTATTCCCTGCCATTTATCCTAATGAAGCCCTTCTGACAGATATCTGGACTCCAACTGAAATCCTCCTACAACATATCCCATTTGTCACTGCTCCAGTCCAGTGGTTCCTCTCTAAGATTCTGTTTATCCAACATACCTGACATCTGAATAGGAGAAGGAAAGAATATCTGCTCAGGTGGTCACTTGATCACTGGGGCAGGAGCCTGCCCAGACCTTCCTTCTTTGTTTCCTGCCTTCTCGTTATTTTTTTAAATGTATTTGGAGCTACTAAAAATTTTGTTTTGAAAAAATTGAAATTACAAGAATATCCACGGCAGCAATTATGAATGGAACTTCACTTTTAAGTCCAAAATGTTCCACCCAAATTGGAATTTCCTGTCAAGTTTCCTCCGTTGAAGATTTTTCCTTATAGCTGCCTGGTTTCCAATTGATTTTATATTTAGTGGTGGTTCCCAGAATTCCTAAGACAATGGACATTTTACCAAAAAAAGTTCATGACTAAATGAATCCTCATATTCAGAGAATTATGGCAGTGGAACAGATGCGATTAAAAGTAACCTTTATTACCAGATGAAGGATAGTATAAGACTGACTTTCTGTAGGGCAAGTTTAAGTGACTGCCTTAGTCAAGATACAAATGACAGAAACTCAGACTATTTAAGCAAAATGGGTGTGTATTGCCTTATGAATCTGGGATATTTGTGAATGAACGGATCAGAGCTTCAGGAAGGGCTGGATCCAGGTGCCAAAACAAGGTTGTCAGGACTCTTACACTCAGGATCTTCATTTTTCAGGTTGATTTTCCTCTGAATTTTATTTTATTTTTTTATTTTTTAAGTATTTATTTATTTATCTGAGAGAGAGAGAGAATGGAGGAAGGGTTAGAGGGAGAGGGAGACAGAGAATCTCAAGAGGACTCCCCACCAAGCTCAGAGCCCAATGCAAGGCTCCATCTCACAATCCCAAGATCATGACCTGACCCAAATTCAAGAGTCAGACATTCAACTAACCGAGCCACAAAGGGCGCTCCTTTCCTCTGAATTAAAAAAAAAAAAAAAAAAAAAAAAATTTTATTCTCTCCCAGTGCATCGGTGTTCTTCAACAGCTATGAGAAAACGGCTGTTGGCTGTCCTAGATCACGTGCTCCTGGCTTAGAAATCCTAGTGGGAAGAGAATACTGAGGAATACTAAGAGTGTGTAAATAAATCAATCTCTCAGAAGGATTTTTATTGGCCCTGCTTTCTCACATGTCTTCCTCTGCAATAAGCAGTTTTTTTTATAAGAAGAGGTGGAGGGAGTTTTTCGGAGCACCACAACCTGCTAAAAATGAAAATCCGAGAAGGGAGAGGAGGGAAGGTGAATGATCTGGAGCTCTCTGCTACTGAACAAGGCAAATTTTACAATTCGAAGGGAGAAGAGACATACCCACAGGACTGACGTGGAGGTGGCTCAGAGATGGCTTGCTACCTATATGCACCCCCCCGCCCCAGCTCCCGTGCTGGAAACTGCAGGTCGGTGCTCTCCAATGTCCCCAGCAGTGACACATATCCTTACCTGCACAACTCCTTAAAAAAAAAAACCCACCGCCACCCTGAGTGCATTATTAGAGGTAGGGCAGGAGGAGGAAAGAAAGCGGAAAAAGTAAAGACCGTCTGCTGGGCCATCCCGTGGTCCTCCCCCTCTGCAAGTCATGGTCTTACAGGGGTCCTTAGCCTGGGCATCCCTAGCACTGTTATGCCCCTGCCCTTCAGAGACCACAACCCGAGACAGCCCAGATCGGAATTCCTGCCCCAAGTTTACTTTACAGCTTGAATCGTCTGACCTTGAGGCTGCAGAGAAGACCGCATCCAACCTTGCACAAGATCCTCATCACTGCTCAGAGCATCTCTGCCCCTGAGACCAGGCTGAGGTCCTAACCCAGTCCATTCCCAGGAGGGTGATGGACTTCCAAGGCGCTGACCCAACTGTGTACACATGGAGACTTGAAGACCAGACAAAACGGGTCTCTTGCCCATCAGGCCGCCCTCATCCACTTGCAGGGAGGAGCCAGGGGTCTCTTTGGGCTCTCCCCTCCCTTCCTCCTCTCCTCTCCCAAGACCCCTCAGACCTCCCAAGACTCCTCTCCCAAGACCCCACCCCATCGGTTCCAGCTCCAATCTGGAACCTGCACCTGACTCTCCAGGTGCCGAGTGCCTCAGAGGGGCCCCTGCGTCCTTCTGATTCTTCAGCATGAAACAATCTTTCTCCTGATGACACTGACCACTTCTCGTAGCTGAGCCAGGCTAACCATGTTTTCATCCCTTTGCCCCCAAGGCTACCCCATTCTTTCAACACTCCACGTGGTGGCAAGTTCTTTACTCGCTCTCTGGCCACCATCTTTTTCTGAATCTGTCTACAGGCAGCAGAGAAATGGTTCCACATTTCTGGAGTCATTTTCTCAGGGTGGATCATGTGGATGGAATGAGGCCAATCAGGTGAATTTCTTTCTTCTGAGGTGTCAACTAAGTTCTACTCATTGCTTGTCCAGCTTATCATCTGGGCAACGTAGAAAGAGAATAATAGTGCATCGTCTACAAAGTTTTAGTACATTTTAAAGAATTTTGTTACTTATTCATGTACCAAATATGCATTGAGCATCTACTATATGCCAGGCCCTCATGGTTTAGTGGTAAACTAAGCAGACATAATTGCTACTATCTTCGCAAATTAACAGCGAATTCCCAGTTGCCTTTTACGACTCCTTAAGAAATCATACGTCAAGGCAACAAACAGCTAAAACCAGCAAGTAACAGGGGATGAAAGGGGCATCTTACCTCTGCTGTAATAAATTACTGCAATGGTGGC
>CM052883.1:49399328-49415182 GCA_028534135.1 Potos flavus
ATAAAGGGCTAGTATCCAAAATCTATAAGGAACTTATCAAACTCAACACCCAATGAACAAATAATCCAATCAAGAAATGGGCAGAAGACATGAACAGACATTTCTCCAAAGAAGACATCCAAATGGCCAGCAGACACATGAAAAAGTACTCAACGTCACTCGTCATCAGGGAAATACAAATCAAAACCACAGTAAGATTCCACCTCACACCAGTCAGAATGGCTAAAATTAACAAGTCAGGAAACAACAGATGTTGGCAAGGATGCAGAGAAAGGGGAACCCTCCTACACCGTTGGTGGGAATGCAAGCTGGTGCAGCCACTCTGGAAAACAGTATGGAGGTTTCTCAAAGAGTCGGAAATAGAGCTACCCTACAACCCAGCAATCGCACTACTGAATATTTACCCTAAAGATACAAATGTAGTGATCTGAAGGGGCACGTGCACCCAAATGTTTATAACAGCAATGTCCACAATAGCCAAACTATGGAAAGAGCCTGGATGTCCATCAACAGATGAATGGATAAAGAAGATGTGGTATATATATATAATGGAATACTACGCAGCCATCAAAAAATGAAATATTGCCATTTGCAATGACGTGGATGGAACTAGAGGGTATTATGCTAAGCAAAATAAGTCAATCAGAGAAAGACAATTATCATATGGTCTCTCTGATATGAGGAATTTGAGAGGCAGGGTGGAGGGTTGTAGGGAGAGGGTAGGGAGGGAAAAAATGAAACAAGATGGGACCGAGGAGGGAGACAAACCATAAGACTGTTAATCTCACAAAACAGACTGAGGGTTGTTGGGGGGTACGGGGGGTAGGGATAGGGTGGCTGGGTGATGGACACTGGGGAAGATATGTGCTATGGTGAATGCTGTGAAATGTGTAAGCCTGATGATTCACAGACCTGTACCCCTGGGGCAAATAATACATTATATGTTAATATAAAAAAAAATTAAAATAATTTAAAAAATAAAAGCAAAAGTGCTTTCCTTTGAGACATTGTGAGGGAGGTAACGGGGTTTGGTCTATTATTAAAAATCCAATTCAAAGTCCCATCATTCAGGGAGTCCGCCCTGAATGATGCCAAACCAACTTTTTATGCAAAAGAGCTTTCAATAGAGTTGTACACATTTTCATGGCAGGAGAACTGGGGGAGGAGTTTGGTATTACAGTGTCTCGTAAAGGGAAAGTCTGGAGCCCTGAGGGCCAGCAGTTGCAGACGGAAGGGAAAGACTAGAGGATATATACACAGGCTTTGGAGGAACCCTTTGTGGTGGGGTGCAAACCATAGGGTGTGGAGAACTTGAGGGCCACTCAGTATAATTCTATTACTAAGGAAGAAAAGAGAGATTTCTGAGACTTCCGCTTCCTGTGGGTTCCATTTCTTCAGGCTGCATTGCTAAGATGTGACTGAGCAGGGTCTTCCCAGGGGGAAGTTCCCAGGGAGTTTTCACAATTTATTCCCTCACCAGTTTGTCCCCTCTGTTGGTACAATGTGGAATCCATCACATAAGATTGTTAAAAGTCCACTGAGCTTAATGCTGCAGGGACATGCCCGAGACATACCTCTTAGGAAAAAAAAGCAGCTTACAATATAGTCTCTACTCTGCAATGTTAATCTTGTTATGACAAGCATGTCTATGGATATGCTTTATACATGTGAGCATGACGTTGGAAGGAAATACATACAAATCTTAGGGGGTAAAGCTTATGAGTGAACTTTTCACAATCTTTTTTTTTTTCCCAATTTTTCTACAATCAACATATATTGATTTATTGTCCTAAAAAAAGATTCATTAAAACAAAATATCAGGTAAGCCTCTTGCTATGGAGACCAAAGTTTAAATGTCCCCACCTTCTACTCCTTGGCATATGATCCTGTCTTCTAATGCACTGAAATGAAACTATGCAGAAAAGGGGAGAAAGGACAAGAATTCTTGGGTGAACCCCCAGGGACACTGGTAACCAAAGGGACGGTAAGGCTATGGAGTCAGCAGGACTGAGCAGTCTCAGATGGGGTGGGTCACCATTTTGCTTAGAACCTGCTCTTGTCTCTTTGGCTTTAGAAGGTGTTCATCCAGGGCTCTTTGCTGGACAGAGAGGTTCTTAACCAGGGTCCGGATGACCCAGGAGATTTGTCCACAGGATAGGGAGGCCAAGACCCTGGGCCAGACTTGTTGGGTCTTTCCAGTGTCAGGTGTGAAACAGGGAGAGTAAAGTCACTGCCCATTTGGCCCAGCGTGGCCAGTTCTGTCTGGCAGGTGGGCGTGGAGGACAGTGCCCACTGCGGCTGGGAGCACGGCAGGCCAGGTCCGGCACAGATGGCTCCCCCAGCTGCCTCCTCCCCAAGTACAACACCCTGCTCAAGGCCAGGCTTTCAGAATAGCGCTCCCCGACCCACCTCCCCCACTCCACGTATGACAGTGTGATAGAAGGAACGAAACAGAAATCAAATCACCATGTTGGAATCTGCGACCTCCTAGCTGTGTAGCCTCGGGCGGTACTTAGCTTCCTGAACCTGTGTCCTTATCTATAAAAATGGAAAGAATATAATGAAGATCGGATTGGGTTGTGAGTTCTCAATGAGAACATGTATATGAAAGACACCTTGTATTGTATAGCCCGAAACACAGGTTTGTCATTTCCAAAGGGAGATGGGACCTAACCTTCCACACCCATGTTCCCATCATGGCAGGACCTGGAAGACGAGTGTCACAGTCATAAACCACCCGGATGAAGGAATCCCCACCCACCTTTGCCATCTCATCTGCCACCTTCCCAACAGGTGCCAGAGAACCACCCCCTCATTGCGCCCATTGGTGATGATGGTGGCTAACAGTTGTGGAGGAAGTTAGAATGGAGGTTGCAGCTGCGACACTGAGACAATAGATGAAAGACACGAAATTATGCTGTGAGAGGAACCATCCTGGAGCCCTGGGAAAGGGGGAGTGGCTGCGAACGTTGGAGACTCAAACTCCCCATCCCTGTGGGGGTTAGGAGGCCCTGGGAGGGAGGGTTAGCACAGAGGACTGTCGCTTTAGGTTTAGGAGAGCCAGTGCCAGAGGCAAGGGAATGTTCCCACTCCCCTCGTGGCCCCCTCCCTGCACCCCATCCCAGGGAGGCCAGGAAACCACCACTGGTGAGTATGGGGGCGGTGAGCAAGAAGGAGAAAGAAGGGACCATCACCCGGCCCTGCCCAGGCAGCCAGCCCCCTCTGGAGCAGAGACAGAGAGAGTGGAATATCCACCCATATATGAGAGCATGCATCCTGATTTAGATGTGAAAATGACTCTACAGCTTTCCTCAGAGCCCCCAGGAAAGTCTGGAGATGTTTCCTCCAGGTGCACGGGGCAGTGGGGGAGAAAACAAAGCTGCTTGGTGACTACGCCCCAGGAATGTGTGATTCCATGTATCGATGTTCTCGTTATATGTTTGCTGAGCACTACTGAACACTATTCCAAGAATTCACTTTTTTTAAATCGTTACAGTCTTACAACAACCATATAAGGCATAATCGCCAGGCTACCGATGAGGACACAGACGCAGAGTAGCTAAGTAACTTATCCAAAATCCGCGGAGGCCGGGTTTGACCCTGATTCATCCTTCCAGCCTTGGCTGGAGCTCTCTCCCTGAGCTATCTTGGATCTCTCCAGGATCCCACAGCCCCTCATCTCTCCCACTGAATTGTGGTTGCCCGTCTGATGCTGACGTCTCCAGTCGCGATGACGTTCTCTGGGACAAGGGCTAGATCTCTGTCATTTGTGTGGGAGCAGGACCAAAACGCAGAACGTGCTGCCTCAGCTCACGCCTGTCCCATCTGAAGACGAGCTGACGAGAGCTCTGAAGAGAGCTCTGGTTCTACACGCTGGTGCTCTGCCTTGGCCCAGCTGGCCCTTGGGACCCGTGAGCCCCAGAGCTGACAGGAGAGACAGGGACAAGCAGAAGCGGCCTGACAGCAAGTCCCAAGGAGAAGGTTTTCAGGGAATTGGGAAGAGGCATGGGATAACTGTGGGATGTGGAGGAGAAAGAGGAGGGTGTTCAGAGAGAAGGACCAGAATCCCACTTAGAGATGTCCAAGAATCACATACATACACGTTTGCTTGAAACTACATTCTTGGTGGCTGGAATGTGGCTTTTGTTGTGGCGATTTATTTTGTTTCGTTCGTTTCCAGCACTGCTCTGAGACTAAACTGTGTCTTGGCTTCCCAGCCTGAGGACTGTCTCTATTCCCGGAACCCAGTCTCTGATGCATAGTAGGTGTTTGGTCAATAATTGTTGAATTGAATGGAAAGGAAATTGCAAAGTATCCTGTAGCTCTTAGTCATCTGCCTGCTTCTGAGGGTGACCGTGTACTCGGGGAGGGGCCGGCAAAGCAGTCCCAGAAGTAAACACTGAGGGCAGACTTCGGACAACTTAACCTCAGCGGAAAACCCAAGAACCTTGGTGTGCGGTTCATGGATCGGATGGGGCAGCTGACAAGAGCCTGGGCTAGTGCTCAAAATGTCTGAGCTTGGGCAGAACGCGTGAATGGAAGGCACCCCGACCCCCTGGGGCTCAGATGAACAGTTGCTTCTTGGGGTGTGAGTCAGAGGTGAAAGCTGGAGATCTGACACAGTCCTGACCTTGTCTATCACCTCCGATTGGTTAGAAGGCGTCCTTCCAGCCTTTTTTGATTAAACTCTATTTACCATTTTCTACTTTTAGGTGACCTTTGACAAGACCCAGCCTTTGAAATGGTCTGCCCAAAGGATTTCGAAAGGTCAACATCTTGTATCGGGTATTTTATGAAAGGGCCCTCCTTTTCTACATGTGGAACCCAGCTGGGTGGAAGTTTTTTTGCTAGAGAAGCCAGCCCTGAAATACCCATCTAACTCATAATCAATTCAAGACTGGTCCTCGGGTTTTCTCCCGCTTCCTTGGGGGGCTTCGTCTGACGCTATGGAGCAGAGGGGGGCTGGGAGAGGAGTCGATGCCCTTTGTACCGAGAGTTTAGTTCAAAGTCTTATCATTGCCAGCCTTGAACGGCAGGCGGAGAGAAGGGAGTCTCTTGGTATACAGCTGGACGGCTGTGGCCTCAGGAATACATGTGAACTGGCCGAGACTCTCTAATGAGGACCAGAGGTGGCCTCCTCAGAGAGCGTCAGTTCTGTGGGTCTTCAGCAGAAGCTTGGTCCACAAGAAAGTTAGCAACTTCCAACAAAACTCTCCCTTGTCGCTGTGTGAGTGCTACCAAAAAAATGCCTTGAGGCAGAATAGCCCAGCAAGGCCAACTAGAGAGGACAAAATGAGAACTCGGACTCCCCCTGCCCCTTGGGGACAACAATGCCTTCTCTTCTGCAGGTTTTCAAGAATTCCAGGCCCGCGAGCTTACCCCTTCCAACTAGACAGGCCAGGGGCTCTTCATAAACACAAACAACAGAGAAACATGAACAGGCACTTTGTTGACTTTTATCAGAATGGTTTTAAATGTTTGATACGGATGATAAGAAACAGGGATTTTTTTTCCAACTTGTGTAATTTCAGTAGGAGTTTGATGTCTACTTTTCTGCTGGATGTGGTTCTTAATGCAGCATGATTCCTTTTGAGGCAGGGATTAAATAGGTACCTGCATCGGTGTAAATTATGACGCCATCCCATGCCTGGGGAGAGCTCTAGGTCACCTCAAGGGGAATGTCATTCCCCCACCCCCGCCACCAACACCGAGAATCATATCTGGGGTCTCTTCTTAGTTACGTAAGTTACACACAAGTTCTATAGAGCCAGAAGGCATCTGCTGCCCAGAGGGAAGGAGACAGTGGCACCATCTGTGGTTAGTCAGACACAGGGCTCTGAACACAAATACCAAATGATATGACCAGCACTTCTCTAGAGACACAATGAGCCAACTTTCATGTTTCACAACAGCAGGCCAAATGTCAAATGCGATAGCATGTTTCAATGGTGCTCAGTGGGAAAGCCAGGGAAGCGTGGGTGAGGATGTGGGCTCAGCCCAAGGGCGGAAAGGGGTTCAGTCGGGCTCGCCGCACCCCTGGTGTCAACACAGGTCTGGCGCCAACCCTCCCAGGACCCAGCCACCCTGCACAGCAGCCCTGCTCGGGGCATCTGGGTGAGCACAGACATGTGAATTGAAGAACGCAGGCAGCCCATATAGGACACCTTGGCTGAGCACGGCACTGAACAAGGAGTGGGGCTGCCATCTTTCCAGTCACCCCTGAAGCCTGCGCAGGGCGAGGACAGGCCAGGAACCATCTCTGGGGTGAAGCAAACCACGCGTGACTCGTCTCCAACAGCGACACCGCGTGGCAGTCGGTGCAACTGCGACAGTGTCTTAGGGTCTCTTGCTCCAGTCTGCAGAGCCAGCATTGAAGCCCCTTTGGTCTTTTTAAATAAGGCCCTGGGAGCTTTAACCCTATGCCCCAAGCTTATGCAGAAGCTCACATCAGTTCCATTCATTTCCATCTCTCTCACAATTGCTATGGGTGGAAGCTCGTGAATGGCTTTTCGCTGTACTGATTTAGGGGTTACTTGTATTCAATTTCTGGCTTCTCAGTGTCAGGGCTCCCCTCAAATGGCCCCAGTTTTATAGAAGGTCTCATGGCAGTCTCTCTACGGCAGCTAGCACCATCGGGACACACACTGCTGGAAAAGCGCAGTTCCTCCCCTGACTGGGTGGCAAAGGACCCAATATCCCCAGGACCCCGCTGGCGACTAGGTACTATCAGACCTCTTCTCTCCAGCCCAGGGACCACCTACATGATCCCTAAGTCTGTTCTTTGGCTGAAGGTTCTCATCTTTCTTTCCACAGGGTCTCAGGAGGACCACAGTTGCCCTTTGAAGATTTCTAGCATCTTCCTGGGATGTTGTGTGTCTGTGTGGAGAGGGAAACTGGTCCTGCTTCACTTGGGGACCAGGAAATCAGGTTTCAATCAGAGAAGCATGAAGACAAATGTCACCACCTTTCTTCCCTAAAGTGGCAGAAAGTGCCCAAGAAGAGACCGAGTGGGCCAGGCTAGCCTTTGGTATTTTTATATTTCTCAGTTATGCAGGGAAGCTACTTAATGGTGAGTTTTAAGTGGGGAGAAGGAAATGGATCTGGCAAATTAAATGGAAAACTATCTGAAGTAAGATGAAGGTAATGCTCTACAATTTGCCGCCCCCCCCCCCCCCCACCAGCCTCAGGTCACAGACCTATGGCTTTCCACTCCATTTCATTGTGTCCTGCCCTTAACCCAAAAACGCAGAGACGATGCACACCAGGTATGTCCCAGAAGACCATGAACGAATTTATAAGATCATTCAGATCTGGCCACATGTCTTAGCCTGGATTTTCAAGAAAGGAGAATCTGAGGCAGAGGGTTCATAGGATACAAAACTTTGTGAGGGAATATAATCCCCTAAGGATTATAGGGAGCAGAAGTGAGGAAGGAGGGGAGGGAAGCAGAGAAGGAAGGAGAACCAATCCAAGGAAGCTAGTCACTGAGCTACCTACCTCTACTAAGTACAAATGCTGGCTACATATGTGGGCATTCGTTCAAAATATATTTCTTTAATAGTCATTAAACCCCAGGCATTATGCAAAAAGCTATAGAGTTCGGCACCTGTCCTCACCCCATGGTGGGAGTTGGGGAGGGAGTGATTAACCCACCAGCTCTTGCCTCCCATTGGCCAAAGGCTCACCCCCACAGGACTCCCCCTGCCCCCACCCACTTCTAGCTCGCACAGTGGTGGGCATCCACCGAGGTGCCCTGAGCGGGGAGATGAGAGGTGACCGGAATGCACATAGACAAGGCACCGTTGGGCCCATGGGAAGTCAGCCGGAGCCCAGAGTGGTGGGCACTTGTCCACTGGGACAAGAGATGGGCAAGGCCAAGAGGATGGGTAACCCCAGCCATGGGAAGAGTGTGGAGGACGGGATGGGAGTGGCTATCTGCAGCTCCACACTGGGGCATCTCGAGCTAAGTGTCTCGGCCACAGCCAGCCCCACGTGAAAGAGCCAGACTCTTGGAGACGGATGGAAGGGACAATAAGCACATTCTAAGTCTGGGGAGTGAATGGCATTTCACAGGCGTCCAGGGCTTCTCTAAAGGTGCTATGCTCTGATTCACAGTCCATGTCCTCCACCATTTTGGGACCCAGTGAAATCACAGTTCCCTCCTCCTGAGGAGGCTGTCAGCAGTGAAGCCTCACCAGTTTGCCAGTGGCCCATGTTCCAATCCCAGGCCTACCACCTACTGGCTTTGTGACCTTCTACAAGCTTCTGTGACCTTCCCAAACAACCTCAGCCTCGGTTTCTGTATCTGTAGAAGGGGAAATTGAAAAAAAAAATTATATAAAAGGGGAAATCAATATATCCAATGAGATCATTCAATGTAATGGTCAGCCCATTGTCTGGCACACAATTAATTCTCCTGAAATAGAAGCTTCTGTGGTTATTATGCCACCAAACTCTGTGCCTCCAGGAGTATCATGTTTCTCTGGGGAAAATTAGGATGGTATGACACTCCGAGAGGGCTCTAAATCCTTAAATATATCAACTGCTTCTATTTTAACACCACTGTCAGCAAATAAAAAAACTTGGCAAAATCACCTGAAACAAAAATATAATCAAGTAGTAAAATTAGCATCACATGTTTCCATCTTCACTCCAGGGCCCCCAGGGCTCGCCAACCGCCCCCCCAGGAGTGAGTCAGTTCTGGCAGAAGAGAAATGAATTCATCCTAAAAGAGAATCTCTTATTCTTTACCCCACTGATCCTTTTCTTTCAGACTCCGTGTTTCAGCCTCAAGGATGCTTGTGAATAACTACCTAGGCTTATGACATGGCCCCTTGTGTTTCTAACTTGTCATAAGCAGATGTACCTACTTCGTGACACTCAATGGTCCCACTGACCATGATGTTGGCTTTTGAGTGCTTGAGACTATTTTATGGCTTTTTTCTTGCTTTTGGTGATAGAGGAGTGATCTCTATTTCATCAATGATGAGTTCATCACTTGGTTAACCTTCCCCCGGACGTCTTCGGAGCCCTGAATTTGTGCCAGGCCCTTGGGGATACAGAGGTGGGTCTCTAGGGGAACACATCCCACAATAGGTGAGCACAGAGCCTCAGGTGTGTTTAAGAGATACTCACTGAGCACTTACCAAGCCCAAGCACCGTGGTAAGAGCCACAGACTCCATGCCTGCCCTCAGGGAGCTTGTGAGCTAGAGGGAGAGACTGACAAACAACAGAGGACTACAACGCAAGGAGAAGGGCAGCGCGCATGGCGGAACGTGCCCCATGCCCTTTCTAGAAATCTATTCCAGGAGCCTGCCCCAGGCTGCCCTACAGCTAAGCCACTCCACGCCCAGTTCCTCAGCACTGGGGACTCTCAACTTTTCAGGCTCTGGGTATCCGTTCAGAGTATTCTTCTCTCTTGGATGAGACTTCTGTTTACCAAACGGGACAAAGACTATTTTTTTAAGGGGCTGATAAACATTCCTCTACAAGAGACTTTCCTGTCTGGCTGAAAGCCACCAACCTGGTTTACCAAAATGTCTCAGAGCTCAGGGCCTAAGAGAGCGAGAAAGTTCCTGTCACTCCATAAAAGGCCCGCCTAGCAAATTCCCATTTCCAGGCAGCAGACCACCTCTTCCCAGGTGATGACAGTGGAAAAGTCCACTCCCTTCAGTGGAAGAGACCCCTTCTCCCTGTCAAGCCGTTCTCAGGCTAATTAATATTCCTGCAGTGACTGAGATGAGGGATCTATATCTCTATCTCCCTAAATTACCAAATATTGGGGTGTCTGGGTGGCTCAGTCATTAAGCATCTGCTCTAGGCTCAGGTCATGATCCCAGGGTCCTGGGATCGAGCCCCACATCGGGCTCCCTGCTCAGGGGGAACCTGCTTCTCCCTCTGCCTCTGCCCCTCCCCCTGCTTCTGGTCTCTCTCTCTCTCTCTCTCTCTCTTTCTCTCCCTAGCATGCACTCTCTCTCACTCAAATAAATAAATAAAATCTGTAAAAAAAAAAAAGTCATGCAGCCTCACTTAGTAACATTCACAAACCTGTGCAGATGCAATAAAAGGGAATCTAGACTCCACCCCTTGAGGGGAAAAGTGACAAAGTCATATCTCAAGAGCAGCATGTAAGATGGGAGGTCTGATTACAGCCTTCTTGGAAAAATGCAATCTGCTTGTGCTGTTTGGTTATATTCTTTAAATCATCAGTAAAGATTACTCATCAAGGTAAGATTTCTGATTGAACAGCGGAAATCAGAGCCAAGAGGTGAGGAACCAGAGAAGGCCATGATGACCGTGTCTGTGCTCTCTATTTGGCCATGTTTGAAGACAAAATCATTCTTGTGCTGTCCAACTGCACAAGCCAAAAATGTCCTCCTTTTTTATTTAAGCTGGTTTGAGTTTTCTTTCCCTTGGAATCAAAAGATTTCAAAACAACATAGTGTGTATATATTATTTACCACTTTGTTCAGTGGTATTTTAGGCTGCTTATAAAAATACACCCATAGTATGCAGCAAGATAAAAATGTTTTTTCAAAAACTGAGGAAATTAAGCCCAAGAGAAAACAATAGGAAAAAAATGTTTAGTTAAAATAAAGATGAGGTTGGAACTCGCAATTCATGCTAGAAGATCATGATCACTTAAGAGAAGGAGGGGACAGTAGCTAAGAAATTGTGGAAATAATCCAGGTGAGGTGGGAAGGGACATGAGCAGATGGGTCCGTTAGGGTTTGTTGACTGACTAAATGTGAAGAATAAAGGAAAGAGTAGAGTACAGTAGAAGTCCGAGGAAGTTCTTATGTTTCTGGCTTAGGTGACTGGGGCAGACAGAAGTAGCACTCACGAAGATAGGGATATCCCAATGGAAAAATGCATTTGGGGGAGGATTACTTGGAGGTAAGCCATTCTTTCTGGACACTTTGAGTATAAGGTATCATGAGCATGTAAACGGGGTTGCAAATGGGCAGTTGGCTTTCTAGGACAACAAATGGGGAAGAGCTCTGAACTAGAGATACAGATTTAGTTAACTATGCATATTTTTTTAAGATTTATAATGGGCAAGGCACAGTGCAAATTCCTGGAAATAACTATGGAGAAGCACAGTAGGCCAGATTTGTGTCCTCACGGAGCTGACGTCCCAGCAAGCATCAGCAGCAGGTACGTGACGGCTGAGGTCACCGCTGTGCACCAAGTCACCGGGGGAACGTCGTCTGGGGCAAGCTAAGGAAAAGGTCGCACAGAGGAGACTGAGGAAGACGGCCTGGGAAGTGGAAGCCAAATGAGAAGGGATCGTCCAAATGCCACCTAGGAGAGAGGACGTGCACTGCGTACAAAAGGACTTAGTAAAGCCCAGTGTAAATATGTTTCATTATTATCATTTTTTACGATCCTCTTTCAGGTACTTGCCTTACCGAAGCACTGACCAAGTTTAATGCATTCTCATACGCATGAGCGTGTGTGCGCTTCCGTGCTCGTGCGCATACGTGTGGCTGCACCTGGTCTCCCTAACCCGGACCCGCCGCTTGAGGACAGGGACCAGACAGGGCCTTGTCCTTGCTCGTCAGCTCTCCGTTCAGTCTCTCCCACGTTAAGTCACTCCATCAATATGCATTGAACGGAATTTTCTCCCCTGTTCCAGCGGCTAAGAATTCATGTCTGATCTCTGAGCATAAATGTACTGCCTGTGAGGAAACAATTTGTTTTCTTCCCTCCGATCCCTGTTGTTCTTTTGCACAATGTGTTCTCACAGGGCTGTTTTTATTCCAGTGTTGGAATAAAGGTTTCCAAGGTTAGTAAGCAGGGCACTTAGCCTGAAACAAACCGGGTCTGCTGGGATCTGAAAAGGCAGCCCTAGCAACACAGAATTTAGGACCAGAGGGACCTAAGAGATCATCTAGGGGTGGTGCGAGTCTAGTCCCGCCCCTCTCTTGCCAGCAGCAGGACGAATACGGAGGGAATTTCCAAAACTTGTCCAAGGATACAGCTAATTAATGGCAGAGCTGGGATGTGACCCAAGTTCCCAGATTCCCAGGCCTTTGATCCTTGCACTATACAGAAGGTTTTCTCTTAGACTGAGTTTTACCTACAAATCTAGAGGACTTTGCCCTAAGCTCTCCTTCCTATCACATAGGATTTGAATAAGGCTGCAGAGGGACGGCTGGTAGCCTGTTCTTGGGATGAACCCAAACAGAAGCACACACGAGGGCTCAGCATAGCACCACGAGGCACCCCACCTCGTACTTCCGTAATGTACATATTAGTGTTTCTACCCAACAGTCACCGAGGCATAACATTTGTGAAGCCTGGAGACTAGAAGTTTCTCCAGGCTCTTTTTGCAAGACCTTCAGACTGCCATCTCTCCTTAACTGGCTGTCACAAGAATGGCAGGGCGAGGGAAAATATCAGTAACAAATCCAAAAACCCAAACCACTTGAAAATGGTCACCCGCTCCCGTTTCCATCCCACTTGAAGCCCTAATCTTCTCTCCGTGACATCAGAATCCTCTCCAGTGGCAACTAACTGTGGTGTCACAAACAAAGGATTATAAGTATTTGAGGAATACGCAGCGGAGAGGAAAGATCCTGTTTCCACATCAGTGTTTCTGGCAAATTTGTTCTTCAAGACACAAAAGACAGCCTCCCCTTGATTCTCACATTGACTCAAAACAATAATGCCTAATATCTCTTGAGTCTCTTGGTGAATGCTTTTTCCCATATGTGACCCCCAATTAATGTTTGTAACGATCTTTCACAACAGAAATGATTCATAATTCACCACGATGGAAAAGCCGAGTTAGAAAGGTTAAATAAATTGCCCAGTGTTGTTACAGATGGTGCACGGCAAGGCCAACATTTCCTACAAGAGAGCGAAAGGATTAAATGTGATATTCGAAATATAAAATACTATATGGACAAATTCCATAGCCTTATGGGTTCTTAAAAAAAACCACAGATGTCCAATAAAAACATATCATCCCTTGGGGTGCCTGGGTGGCACAGTAGGCTAAGCATCCAACTCTTGGTTTCGGCCCAGGTCATGGTCTCAGGGTTCTGAGATGGAGCCCCGTGTTGGGCTCTACGTTCTGTGCTCAGGGCAGAGTCCGCTTGAGATTCTCTCTCCCTCTCCCTGCATTCTTTCTCTCAAGTTACCATCCCTTTTACAGACAAAGCTCCCAAGACCTGGAGAAGTTAAGGGACTCTTTCCCAAATTCCCAGAGCCAGTAAGTAGCAGAAGAATAAACTCCTCATCTCTTATTCATGCTCTCACACACTGATCTATAAGGTAATAACCTCAATTATTACCAAGCATCCAATAGGCGGCAGGGACAGTTCTGGGCATATCATTTATCTCATTGAATCCTTGCAATAATCTTAGAGGACAACGATTATAATCCCCATCTTACAAAGAAACTCAGGCCAAGAGAAATGGAAAGTTAGAATACACCAGAATCTACATGCAAAGTCAAGTCTCCCCACTGCTGGCTTGTTCCCTTTGCCTAGATCAAATTATGTACCAAAAAAAGAAAAAAAAATAAAGACTCTGAATCACCTTTATCATCCAAAAATAAGGGGGAGGGGTGGTCTCTGGGTGGCTCAGTCTGTTAAGCATCTGCCTTCCGCTCAGGGTCCTGGGATCGAGTCCCACAACTGGCTCCCTGCTTGGTGGGGAGCCTATTTCTCCCTCTACCCCTCCCCCCACTGCTCATGATCTCTCTCTCTCTCTCAAATAAATAAAGTCTTTAAAAAAAAAAAAGATTTTCCACCTACTTATCCTTATGCTTCAAATGTCCACTATCTGATTCATTCCTTCAAAATGACATTATGGGAGAGACTGCTAATTGTCCACCAACGTCCACCTTCCCCTCCACATTACCTAGCCACCCCTCCCTGAGGCCAGCAGTGGGATGTGAGAAGTGAACACATACCATTCTGGCCTGAGCCCCAAGACCACAGGTGTGTCTCCCTTGCACACTTTTCCTTTCTTGCTGGTTGGACATTGGCACGAACACAACCAAGCTTCGACCACGCAGATGAGGGCCACACCCTAGGGGGTGGAGGACAAGTGAAACGAAAGAGGAAAGTGAAACAGAAAGAATTTCTCAGAATTTCTTTCTGAGAAAGAAATGAAATTCTATCCTCTTCCAGTCACCAAATTATTGATAATAAATACCCACTGTTTCGAGCCACTGAGTTACACTGTCACACAGCAATATCTGCTGACGCGAGTAGCATGGGGAACATCTCTCAGGAGGCCTTTCCATGGTTCTGGCGACAGGAAGTGGGCGACCAGTTAAGCAGGAAATAATGTATCGAGAGAAGACAGAATCGAGAGAAGGCTGGAGAGGCAGCCTCGGGATAATAAAGGGCAGTTGGGCAACCGAACCCAGGGCCCAAAATTACACCCGAGCAACCACCCGGGGACACACTCCTGTGGCCACTGCTGGCCGCTGACTGGACTCCAGAGCTGGCACTGGGAAGAGGACACCAGCGGGGTGACTGAGGCCACCGCTCTGGAGTCTGTGGTTGCTGCTGCCCTAATGAAGTCTGCCTCCATCCTCACTTCCTTGCCTCTCTCGATTCAGAGCCCAAGTCCGAGCCGGAGACTCTGATTGCCCACATGCCCACACCTCCATGAAGTAGCCAAGCCTGGCCTTCTCGGGGGGAGGGGGGAGGGGGGTGGGGGTGGGGACAGATCTGGCTGTTCCAGCAACTCTAGTCCTGCTACGACTCCTACAGGAAAGAGGTTCAGATGCTGGGCAGGCAAACAAAAATAACAATAATAAAAAATAAAAGCTGCAAAGTGTCGTCCCAGAAGAAAAATGCTTCTAGAGCAATTTGGTTCTATGGAAACTCTCAGGCTTGAGAAGTGCTCTCAGAGGGCTCCTGCTTCCTCCCAGCTTCTGTATCCAACCTCCTGGTTTGTAACAGTTAGAAAGGACAGAAACATAATTAAAATTATTTAATGCTTTTTAACAAGGAGGAGAGTTAATGGCTCAAATAAGTAAAGAGTACAGACATATTTGGGGGTGTGGCCTGAATGGTGTCACTGGGGCTCCCTACTTCTCTGTTCTCCCTCCCTGGAAGGCCCTCCATTATCACTACAGACCTCCTTGTATTGGAGATACCTTCGGCATCGTGAGGCACATATCCTCTCTTCTCAGCGCACCCGGAGGAAACGGAGAGTCCCTCCCCCACAGTTCCTGGAAGCTCCGCCATTCCTGGTCCGTGTCCCTTGCTGAACCAGCCACGGTGGGCAGACGGTACAATGGTCACATTCCCACACCTGCAGCCAGCTCCACCCACACCACGGGGACCGTGAGTACAGGACGGCAGCTCCGCAAGGAAAATCAGGATCCTGGTACCAGAGGGAGGGGGAGAGGCAACAAAAGGTATGTCTCGAAGTCAATCGATGCCCTGGCCTAGGACACCCATAGGTTACAGAGGAGGTTGGAAAAAATCACCATACAATCCAAACTCAATAAAGAAGCCCCCCTAAGTCAGAACCCTTTCTCCCATCTTCTGTGAAGCTTCATTTTGCATCCCCAAGTCAGACCTGAATGTTTGCCTAAAAGGATAAACACCAGCTGATGTAGTGAAACAGGGTTTCTCAACCTCGGTACTGTTGACATTTGGGGCTGGGTGGATCATTCTTTGTTGTGGGAGCTCCATTCTGGACATTGTGGACTGTTCAGCAGGATCCTGGTCTCCACCCTACCCCCAGTTATGGAACTAAAAATGTCTCCAGAAATTGCCAAATGGGGGCACCTGGGTGGCTCAGTCAGTCGAGCATCTGCCTTCGGCTTAGGTCATGATCCCAGGGTCCTGGGATAGAGCCCCATGTTGGGCTGTCTGCT
>CM052883.1:49415682-49451534 GCA_028534135.1 Potos flavus
CCACAGCCCTGGTGCCCGAGCAGAACTGGGCTATGGGACCCCAGAGACAGAGCCAGAGATCTTCTGGTCCTGCTCCAGAACTTTTGCTCGGGGCTGAGGCCGGCCTCCGCGTGCCAGGGTCTGCTCGGCAAGTCAAGTTAAATGTCATCACACCTCTCAGCACTTACTGAGCACCTGCTGTATGCAAGACACCAGTGGGTGCCTGCGGGCACTTTTTTTCACTCAGTCGCCACATCCATACTCCAATACAGAGGAGGAAACTGAAACTCGGGGGAAATGAACTGCCCCAAAGTCACACTGAGTAAATGCTAAAGCTGAGATTCGAAATGGTGTCTACCGGACTCCAGAATCCTCCCTTTCCCGATGGGCCCTGCGGCCGCTCTGTATTCCACTTCTGACGGCGTTTGCCATGCAAACGACCATAACTTACGACTTCCATTCCAGGTTCTATTTTCTTGGAGGTTTTATTTGCTATGTTCTCTTTTTCTCCCTGTGCCTTTGGTTTCTGCTTTGAAAGTTTAATCCCTTTTATCACTACAGATCTAAAACAACAAAGAACCAATTAACAATAATGACTATTAATCACTCTCCACAGATGGCTGCACTCCAGTGTTTCTCTCCGAGATTCGATCACTTTAGAGGTTTCATGATTTCATTTGGAGTTGGGGGTTGAGCGGGTTCAAGCCCCTGCCTGGATTTAAATGTATTGTCTTAGACATCTCATAGTGTGATGAAGGCGCTTATCCTTGGGACTCAGACGACCCAGGTTTTAATTTGGACCCTACCACAGTCTTGCTGTGTGACCTTGGGAAAATGACTTAACATCTCTGAGTCTTTTTTTCAACTATAAGATTAGGGGCCTGGACTTAACTAATCCACAAGTACGCTTCTAACAAGCTGATGGAAGGCACTAAATCTGAAATTAATTCCATGCAATATTTGAAATAGGCTTCAAATAAGTAGCAGGTGCTCCTTGGCCGGGAGGAGGCTGGAGAGAGCTCCTCTGTGTGGAAAAACAGCTCGTAGCTGACTTTAGCTATGCTCCATGAGGACAAAGAAGGGGGTAGGGCTGTGTCACCTGAGTCGTGATATAAAAGTTAATTAAAAATGCATGGCCAGGCTGAAGGAAGACACCTAGTGAATTAGTGATGGCCCTCGGATGTCTCCGTTTCAGGGGTGACAGCGTCCGGACAGAAGGCAGGAGGTGGGACCTGGAGTGAGGCCCTGCCAAGGAACAGAGAGGCTGGCTCAAAAGGTCCTCCTCACCTGGTTTTGGGTAGAGCCATGGTGCATGCAGAAGGAGGCTGCCTCCAAGTGCTGGGTTAACATGATTCATTTAGCAGGAGTCGTGGGGCAAACGCTGAGCCTCCCCCACCAACAGGGCACACGCCGGAAACCCCGCCGCCTTCTGTCTCCCCGTCTGCTGGCTGCAGAGAAAATACCAACACGAGGCTCAAAAGGGGGAGCCCACAGCAGGAGTGGGGACCCTACCGAGATGACAGAGTAGATTGACCCCCCCACTGCCAGGAGCCCATGACCTCTGAAGGCAGGAGGGCACCCCCCTCCACCTCTCCCTGGCACACTCAGGCCTAGCACAGCTGCTGTCAAAATGTTTCTTCTGCCCTGAGTCCTTGGAAGGAGTGTCTAATGGAACCTCACAGCCCAAGAATTTGAAACCCATCAGAGCTGGAGGGAACCCACATGGTTTTCATAGTAAGGCTAGTAGGAGAGCCCAAGAAACCCTCCGGGGAGTAATCGGGGAAAGGAGCCTCCTCCTCTCTCTGCCCGTGGACTTCATGCCCTGCCTGTAAAGGGAAGGCCCCGGGGGTGTTGGAGAGCCATCCAGGCCCTCCCTGGCTCCTCCCATCCTGGGCAAATACACCAGCCCTGGTCACAGGCGCAGGGAAAGTCAGTCCCAAGCAGTGGTGCAGAGGAAACAGTTCAGAGAACAAGTCAGCATGCGAGGAGAGGACGGCTAGGTGGCCCTGGGCTAGCAAGATGCCTGGAAGACGCCAGTCACCGAGGTTGGGAGGTGGCCACAAGCAGCCGGCAGGTGGACAGAGAACCCGGAGCTCGGGGATCAGGTCTCTGGGGTCATCAGCCATGGGGAGATAACACTTGCAGGGTGGACGAGTCTGGATGGCAGGAGTGAGCAGATAAATAACCAAACAACCTCTTCTTAAGGTCTGTCCTCGTTGAGGATGCTGGGTTGGCTCTGCCAGGTCACTTTGCAGTGATTAGGAAGCGAAAATATGATGTTATCTCATAGAAACTTCGAAACAACGTTAAAAAGTCTCAATTAAAAGGACAGCCAGCAGTCAGTCCTCAGCACCTTCCAGGCTTTGAGAGATGTGCTGGGAAAGCTTCCCTGACCCCACCCCTCCAGGCCCAATGGGGGGCCTCCTCCCTCCGCTCAACACATCCCTCCTGGATTTCAGGCCTTCATCCCCTCAACTTACCCCTACCCCAAGTGCTAGAACAGTGTCTGGCACATGGAAGGGAGTCAAGAATTGAATGAATGAATGAATGAATGAATGAACGAACAAATGAATGGATTTAATCATCAATCTTTCTACTAGATGCCAGAATCCTTCCTAAAGGCCATTTCTGTATCCAGAGCCCCTATTCCAGTGCCTGACGCACGAAAGGTGCTGGATAAATGTATCTAAATAAGGTAAAATTGTCCAAAGCCAGCAGCAGGCCATCTTTGCCCTCTGACTGCCCTGGGGACCATGAGCTCCTACCCAAGACCCCCACACCTCCACTCATTCCTCACCTAAAGTTGGGATGAGTTTCTGAGTTGTTTTCTAGACAAGCAATATATTCACTTATTTCTTATCTAAAAACATGTGTGCAAATCATTTCCTGTGGCTAAAGATCAAGCCAGGCAAGTGTCCACCCCCCTCCAAGAGCAGAAAAATAAACACAGGACGTAGTGAGGACACAGGTTGGAGGAGGAGAAACTGTCTACCTGTTTTAGTTCATTTGAAGAGCTTATTTTATAAGAAACTGTGTGTTTGCACAATGATAAATGGGAACATCCAGACCTCCCAGGCTCCATTTGGTAGAGACAAAACCTCCTCCTTGAATCCCCTTGGTAGCCCCGGCTAGTAGGAGAGCACCTTCACCATCATATCTGCATAATAGACATAATTACTGCTATTAGGGTGAGTGACAGAAACACTGTCATTAAAAATGTTGTGTAATCTTCCTTTTTTTGTTTTTGCCTGTGGCAAATTAAGACCATTTTCCTCTCCTCTTGAAAGGATTCAGCTGTCCTGCCTCTCGTTCTCTTCCCCCACTCCCCTGCCACCCCCTCCCCGCACCCCATCCCCTGACATTCCACTCTTCCGCCTCCCCCCGCAACCCCTTCACCCTTTGCTTCTCCCTCCTGATCCCACACCCATCATCCATGGACTTAACCTCCCACTGTTTTTCTCCGGGATCTGACCAGACGCCTCCTCCTTTTCTCTTTTTAATTTAGAGTTGCTAGATCCCCTCCTCTAGTTAGATTTGAGCCATGACCCACCACCACCCACCGCAGAGGACTGCCCGACCCTCCCGTCTTGGAATTTGGTCTCAAGGAAGCATTACTGCCACGTGCAGCCTTCCGACAGGAAACCAGTCTGTCGCACAGAATTCGGGCTGCGGTTTGGGTGCCGTGGGAATGAACTTGCAGCCGTCGTGCTGAAAACCAGTCGAGCCACGGTGAAGCGTGTGGCCAAAGGTTAAACTTTCCCTGCAGGTTCATGCCAGCTCCGAAAAGCAAGGAGTCTGAAGCAGAAACTAGCAAGCCCACGTTAATAACAAACTAAACCCGATTATAAAATAACCATTTGTATTCGCTTCCTAGGGCTGTAATTACTGCAAATTACCACAAACTGCATGGCTTAAAACAACAGAGATCTAGTCTGTCAGGGTGCTGGAGGCTACCCGTCCAAAATCAAGGTGTCAGGTGGCTGTAGGGGGAGATACGTCCTTGCCTCTTCTCGGCTTCAGCTGGCTCCCCGAAATCCTTGGTGTTCTCTGGTTTGTACTGACTCACTCCAACCTCTGCCCCCTTCTTCACATGGCCTCCTTCCCAGTGTGTCCCTCCATGTTCCCTCCTTTTCTTTCTTTTTTAAGATTTTGTCAGAGAGAGAGAGAGAGAGCACAAGCAGGGGGAGGCAGAGGGAGAAGCAGGCTCCTCACTGAATAAAGATCCAGACGCAGGACCCTGGGATCATGACCCAAACCGAAGGCAGACGCTTAATGGACTGAGCCACCCAGGTGTCCCTCCTCCTCTTCTTTTAAGCTCACTATTCTTTGGGATTAGGATCCACTTTCATCCAGTATGATCTCACCTTAACTAATTACATCTGCAAAGACTATTTCCAAATCTGAAGTTCCAAGTGGACATGAGTCTGGGGATGGGTGGGCAGCACGGGAGGAGACTTAACCTGGTGGGCTACTGAAAAGACAGAGGGACATAAACAGATTTTAAAAATAAATTTTCCCTGGATATCTTCATTTGGGTATCTTTCAAATATCATCTAGAGAAGGGAAACAATGAAAGGATGTATCTTAGGAGGTGTTTTAAGGGGGAGTTAATCCCAAGAAGTTCCCACAAAGCTAATGTAAATGTAGGGACCTGAAGAAAAAAAAATTCAAAACAATCCTCCTTAATGTTTCTTCAGCTCAGTGTCCACATCTCCTCACTAGAAAAGGGCCCTTCTTTCTTTGCCTCACCTCCCCCACCTCCCAGATTCAGGGGCTGAGGAGAGAGGGAAGAACTGGAAGAAGACCGGAAATGTCAAGGGATGGAAGTACAGAAGACAGATCCCTCAAGACTTTCAAAGTCTCATTTTGGAGTGAATTAAAACTTATTTTTATATAAGCTTTGTATAAACTTTTCTTAAAATTTAAGTCAAAAAATATTCAGCGACTAAAACTAAGGTTGCTTTCCTATTGAAATGGGCAGTTCCTAAGTCCACACAATCCTATTGAAAGGGAACAGTCAATTATCAAGATATTTCAGGTCCAAAATCTGATTTCAAAAACAAAAACATAAAGATAAACAAAACAAGTTTAAAAAATATATATATTGGTTTCAGCCAGAAGCTATTTTGCCCTCCTCCCTCTCCCCAGGACATTTGGCCATATCCGGAGACATTTGTAGTCGTCATGACTGGAAGCGCTGCTACTGGCATCTAGAGACCAGGGATGTTGCTAGACATCCTGCAATGCACAGGAAAGCCCTTCACAGCAAAGAAAGATCGGGCCCAAAACACGAACAGTGCTAAGATCGAGAAGCCACTATCTAGCTTAGAGAAAATCTTTCTAAAACCACTCTTTGATCATGTCTCTCTCCAGCTCAAATGGCTGTACATTGTCCTTGAGAATTCAAGCTCCTTGGCCTATAAGACCTTCCAGAATTTTCCTGAGGTTGCCTTTCCAGCCTTTTCTCTCACTATTCCCACTAGGAACCCTTCTTACCCACCGCCTTGGGCCAGCACGTACCTGGCTCAAGCCCTTCACAGCTCATCCGACTTTGCGAACCTTTCCCCCTCTCAAACTCAAATCTTACCTGTTCTGCAAGGATCAGCTCAAGTTCCAACCCTTCCAGAAACTCTCTGGGACCAGCCCTTACCTGTCCATCTCATCTTGCTCAGTGTCCCCTCACTCAGTACACTCCAGCCACACTGGTCTCCTTGCTGTCCCACTAACACACAAGCTCTTTCCCACCTTCCCCCTCCTGGGTGGCTTCTCATCCTTTAGGTTTCAACCCTCACCCCAGAAAGGCCCTCACGGACCCTCCTACTCACTCCCCAAGTTCTCCATCAACACTCTGTTTAGTTCCTTCGTGGTATTTATCACTATATAGTATCTGGTCTGTTCACATGCTTGCTTTCTTCTTTCCTGCCTTTTTCCTCACGCTAGAATAGACACTCTGAGGCAGGAACCTTGTCTTGCTTCTTCATCAATATGTCCCAGCCTCGTCATAATACCGTGAGTCTGACCCAAAGTAGGTGTTCAAGGGGCACCTGGGTGGCTCAGTCAGTTAAGCGTGGGACTCTTGATTTCTGCGCAAGTCATGATCTCAGGGTCGTGAGATCGAGCCCCACATCGGGCTCTGCACTTGGCATGGCGTCAGCTTGAGATCCTCTGACTCTCCCTCTGCCCCTCCTCCTGCTCATGCTCTCTCTCAAATAAATAAATAAAATCTTTTTTTTAAGTAGGTGTTCAATAAATATTTGTTGAATGAATGAATGCCCTCATTTGTATGCAGGTCTGCTGTTACTGAACTCATGACGTGCATCTCTGTCCTTCTCGGGAGCACAGCTGCCCCGCCCCCATAGGACATCATGGTGCATTTGATACCTAGTAGTTAGACATCGAATGAATAAGTGCCTGCCTCAAATTTAATATCTCCGGAGCTTACATTCTAGTATTTCTGGACTTAGACTCCACAGGAGACCTGCTTTATAGTTCATTCCAACTGGTTGGCGGTGGAAGCAGGAAGCGCTATTCTGACTGATTAGGTAAATTACCTGGTCGGTGCTACATTCCGATAAAGACTTCAAACTTGCTACCTGTACGTTTTATGGCACTAATATGCTTTGTTATCACTGGGCTTTATATTCTGGCTAGGGAGAAATTTTCATTGGTCCATTTATCAAAATCTATAGTTTGCTGTGCAAAGACCTGGCAGAAAGCCTCTCAATTTCCTATTGATTTTCCTCCCTAGGGCACTCACAAAGGAAAACCATCACTGTATTCACAGGGCATTTTGCCATCATTTCCTCCAGTCCCCTGTGGTAGAGATGCTGCTTCTAGATCCATCTTTTCATCCTCTTGCATGGTTGTAGAGTTTTTAGCTGGGACGTGGCCGCCCAGTTCAAGACCACATTTCCCAGACTCCTTTGCACTGAGGTACATCCATGGACAAAGTTCTGGCCAATGGGATGTGAATGGAGAATACGTGTGCACCTTCTTCACGGTGAGCTTGAAAGCTGAGTGCCTTTCCCCTCTTTTCCTCTTCCAGCTTAAATGTGGACATGGTAGTCCAGATGAGGGCAATGTCCAAAATGGCAGAACAACGAGGAAAAGGCAAGTGGATCAATTATATCCTAGCTGCTATCCGGCCCTGCACTGAAGTTCAGAATTTCGTTTAGTTGGGATCTTGTTCCAAAAGATGGCGTGATCACCTCATCGCTTCCTACCTTCCCCACTACGAAAGTCAACGGTATCACCCCCCATCCCCGTTTGGTCAAACCAAGGTTAAGAGGGGGCGTGCCCACACTGGGCAGTAAAATCAGCGGAAATACTCAGCCTTAAGCCAGTACCTGCTGGGACATGTTTTCCTCAGCTTCCTCAGCCATCCAAGCTGGCCTTCTCCTAGCTCCTTTCAACCTCGATCTCACCCACGAACACCAATCAGGAGGCAGAGCCTGATCTGAAGAAAGGATATTTTGAGAGACCCTAAGCAGGCTTATCTCCTGCCAGCAGTGTTTTTTGCATTCCCAGATGGACTCACCCGGTTCCCTTTCCTCAGCTTTCCCTGAGGTGTCATTTACTGTAAGACAGAAGCACAGTTCCTTCGGCCTTAGAGAGGCTTCCAGAACTGGTGATCTGAGCCTGTCCCCGTGGATTGTTTTCAGGTTATCAAAGAACCCCCTCGAACATTAAGACTATTTACTGATAGCAAAGTGCTTTCAAATGATCTCCATTTCCTTCCCTCATTTACCCTTTGTTGAAAATAGAGGATCATACTCTCTGCAGGTGCTCTAAATGGAAGCAGCCAAGGAGGAAGGTGAGGAGAGTCAAGGTGCTCACACAACAAATGTATGCCGAGCACCTGCTCAGGTGCCGTCCCAGGCACTGAGATCCATCTGCAAGCAAGACAGATAAGGGGCTGCCTCGTGGAGTTCCCATTTTAGTGGGGGAGACAAGGAAGAAGAGGTGCACACGGAAGGAGGGAGAGAGGAGAAGCGGAGGGAGAAGGGAGAGAAGAGAAATGAAAGAATTTTGTGTTGTGATCAAAGCACTATGAGGAAAATACAAGGGGAATGGGTCAGGCAGGTCTCTCTTGGGAGATTCTGAGCTGAGTCCTGAAGGACACCAAGGCAGAGATGGGGATAACAATCTAGGGAAGGGTCCTGGGAGAGGGAACAGCAGGTGCCAGGGTTCTGGGATGGGAACGCCTGGATATGTTGAGGGGTAAAGGAAAGACCCCCGTGACTACCGTAAAATGAAGGAGAAGGGTAAAGCTGAGACAGACTCAGCTCACGGTCCTTCCAGCCCCAGGAAAGGTCATGCACGGAGCTGAAAAGATGTGCCTGGAGGTCAGGAAAAGAGATGAGAAGCTTAACCTTAACTAATGTCCTTCCTGAGAAGAGAGGAGCTTAAGAAATCTCTGGAAATCTGGCTTCAGTTGAGCCCATTCTCCTCTAGAGAGCATTCTGCCTGTGTTCACAGTTGCATGAGCAGTGCCTATGGTCATGATGGTAAGTATTGATAATTGACAGTGTCACTCAGCTTTGGTGTTAAACGTGTCCTCGGGCACCCGCGTGGCTCAGTCAGTTGAGCATCTGCCTTCTGCTCAGGTCATGATCGCAGAGTCCCGGGATCAAGTCCCATATCCAGCTCCCTGCTCAGCAAGCAGTCTGTTTCTCCCTCTGCCCCACTTGTGCTCTCCCTTGCTCTCTCTCTCTCTCTCTCAAACGAATAAAGTCTTTAAAAAAAAAGGATCCTCTCCCACCTTTCCTAAAGTATATACCTTCTAGCACAAGCAGAAAATAAAACTGCTTCTACTAAGCCTGAATCCTTAATAAAACAACTCATTCTAAAAACAGAGCTTCAAGTCTAAAACAAAAGATTCTTGCCCTGAAACCCTTTCCTTCCCGCATTCATGACATTGCAGCCCCGGTGGCCGAATCTCAGCCTCCACCGATCCAAAACAGAGGTTTTGATCAGGCCTCTGGGATGACCGAGATGAGCTCACGTGACTCACTTTATATATTTGGGCCTCGGTTTTATCATTGAAATGAACATAAATACTTTAGAGACTAATGTCAGCTCACTGGCAAGTAGACTCTAGAATCTACCTTTTCTCTCTCTTGGTAAATTATGATGACTTCTGCCTCTCTCTGTGGCATAATTCTCCCATTCTCCATTCTCCATAATTTCTCCATAATTTCATTCTCCATAATTTCACAGAAATTACTGCTGGTGGGTCTGCGGTTAGTTATTTACTCATTGCCTGGGCAGCCAAAGGGGATACCGTGATGGACAGGATGGCCATAGTCCCCGCCTTCAAGACACTAAGTCTAGTGGGGAACACAGACACTGAGCGAGTAATTCCCGGAGGAAGCGCCATACAAAACAGCCAGCTACAATGGCCAGGCCTGGACTGGGAGAAATCGAGTCTCCTCGAAGATCTCATCCATCTTAAGAAATATATTCTATCTTCTGAAGATTGTGTTGCTTCGTGACGAATTGAAAAAAGCGTAGAAGCAACTAGTTTTGCTTTCTATCACTTGCCTGCCGTCCACCGTCTCCGGAATCATGGCCCTGCCCCATCTTTCTCTAAATGTGCTCGGGAGTGTGTAACAGAAAGTGAGGTGGTGTGGTCTTGGACCCAGCATTTGGCCCAAGATGATCTGGGCTCATATCCCAGCTTTGCCTCTGAGAAGTCCCCACACACTCGGAGGATAATAACTCCTCCCCCCACCCCCACCCCGCCCCTCCCCACGGGATTATTGTGAGGGCCCATGTGATCATTTACATGAAAATGCTTTGCAAACTACAGAGCATTATTCTCATGTCAGCTGCTATTTCACAAGTCTTAGCATATTTGGGACTTCAGTTTTCCTGACACTAATATACAGATTCCCGCTATTCTTTTGTGACACCCTTCATTACAAGCCCCTCCTTCCATCTTTTGTTTGTGTTCATTTAAAATCCGAGCTATGGAGGCTTTCCCTCTACACCACGTTCGTTGGCTGCTTCCACCTTTTCTCTCTTGTGATATATTTTTTTTTGTAATGGTACAGATAGGATGTCATTTAAAAGTTCTTAAACTTCCTGGGTCCTTTTACATCACCCTCAAATCCAAACTCCCCGGACATCCCCCCCATTCCATTCTACTAACTTAGAAAATTAGAAAACTCCTTTTAAACCAGATCAAAATGATCTCTCTCAGTCTGATGCCAAGGAAGGATCAGCATACCCCTCAGCTTTTCCCTGAAATCTGTCCCATTTGGTGGTGACCCCGGAAGAACTATCTGAAAGCCACGGGGGCCAGAATTTCATCAAGAGCCTGATAGGGCAGCTCAGACAACCCAGAAGCTGTTTATCTGGGGACATCTCAAAGTTGTCTTGGGCCTCCCAGACACATCTGCCCATAGCCCGCATCACACCCAGAAGCTGGGCCTCTGTTGGCTGGCCTGCCACTCTAGGCTGCTGCCTCAGCCTCCCGGGCAGTTTGAGGCAGGAATGGGGCCAAATGGAAGCCAACTCACACCCGGCGACGGAGGCAGGCCATTCCTCCCAGTGCGCTCAGGCGTGAGCTTCCCTTCTCTGTCCAGGCAAGGAGAGGCTGTGGATTAATCCAGAGATTAAGTACAAACACGTGAAAACTCAACCCCACAGAAAGGAAATTGACATCACTTATTCCCCCTTTGGTGGAAGAGGTCACTGGGTAATAATGGCAGCTCGGAGTCAACTTCTTCTTTGGAAGTGTCTTGCTGCCTGTGGCGGTGATGACGGAAGCCAGCGGGATGGATGACCAAATCCCGGGTCGTTACTGTGAGGAAAGGGGGCAGCTTGGGGATGCTGGCCTGCACACTGCTGTGGACCAGCCCCTTCCACGCTGTGGGCACCTCAGCCGGGGTCCTCCTCCCGGCGTGCACAGCCTGCCTCTCTGGCCGAGGCAGCGTGGTCCCTGGAAACACACCCAAAGAGACATACACAAAGGGCATCTCATTAAAAAGGATGCAGCCCTCGAGCAAAGAACCAAAGCATGGAGGGGCGATGGCCGCTCCCCAGCTCTCAGCCTCTGACCTCTGCTTTACCAGGCGACACACCTTTCTCTGGAGCGACTTATGAGCCATCACGGGAGAGGGGGCATGTGTTTTCAAACAAAGGCACCAGAGCCCTTCGGTTCCTGCGAAGGACCCAGGCTTCTTTCGTTTTTTAGCCTTCTTCAATCAGTCTGCCCATCTTCCGTAGTCATTTCCAAGTGTCACCGAATCCTCTGTGTCAGAAACAACCACTGTTTGCTTGAAACACAGGTTTGTTGATATGCGGGAATATGACACATCCTAGAAACGGCAGATCAAGACGCACGCTAAAAACCAAGCACGGGCGAGAAAACAAAATGTAACTTTATATTGTCCAAAACACTCAACTGGGAAATACCATCATTCGCACTTGCTGCCATCAGAGCCATTAATGGACCTCATCTTTCTGAGTACTGTTTAAAAATGTGTGCCTTTTAAGTCCCAGCCATTAAAACCTGGGCTTTCTGTTGTTGTTTTGGTGATGACTGCCGAACTGTTTAAGGATTTCTTGGAGTTGTTTAAGGGTGGCCTTATTTTCTCTTTTTCCTTCTCGCTCTCTCTCTCTCTCTTTTCTTGGAGGCTGGGGGGAGGGGGTGTGCAGTGAGGTAGGGTGGGGTATGGAAATATTGACCCACGAGGATTTACTTAAATCCTCCTTGGTTAGAGGCCTCCAAAGACAAAGCCATATCCATGGCAACCGCAGGCGACCCAGCAGAAGAGAGAGTACACAAGACACAGAGCATAATAGCTCTGTTTACTGATGACTAAGGTCTTGAAAGCACTACTGTACATTCCAAGTCCCGGCTCAGGGCAGGACTCCAGGCTGTCCTCATCCTCCAGACCCAGCAATCTATAATCAGAGACACAGAGAGGAAAAGAAGCTCTTTTCCCAGCCCTCAAATAGTCCTCCTCCTCCCTGGGAGGGAGGACTGTGCCCCTTCTCACGAGCCTCCAGATAGATGATCCTGCGGGAAAGAAAATGGTGGGCAAGCCGGGAAGGAGGCAGAGGTGTGGCCAGTCATGGGGGTGGGGTGGGGGCGCAGCTGCCAGAGCCCTCATGGCTCATGGTAGTCCCACTGTCCCTCCAAAAAGTGAGTTGATCAGAGAAAACACCAGCATAGAAAGAACTCTGACCCAAAGTGCTTTCATTTAAACCCAAGACACACAGGAGCCCTCCACGGGAAGATTCCAGTCACCCGGATCTGGGAGGAGTGGGAGCAGTGGAAGGTGGTGAGCAGCAATCGACACTGTCCGTGTTCCCCGGGGTCTCCCAGCAGACGTGAAAGGCCAGCCGATGGCACCAAAACTGCAGGAAGCTTCCGCCAAGGAGAAACGGACACGAGGCAGGGCCTTCCTTGGTAGTTGCTTGGGGAGTTTGTTTTCTATGTTGGGCTTCTACCTACACATTTACTTGAATTTTTTTTAAAGTTCCAGCAGTTAGGGATGCCTGGGTGGCTCTGTCGGTGAGGCATCTGCCTTCGGCTCAGGTCATGATCCCAGGGTCCTAGGATCGAGCCCCACATCAGGCTCCCTGATCAGCGAGAAGCCTGTTTCTCCCTCTGCCTGCCGCTCCCCCTGCTTGTTCTCTCTCTCTCACTCTCTCTCTGACAAATAAATAAATAAAATCTTTAAAAAAAATTTTTTTAAATAAAGTTCCAGCAGTTAAAATAGTTTGAAAATCATAGTTCTAGAAACAGGACAAGGGGGCGGAGAGCAGGAGGAGAGAGAGAAGGCTAAGAATCTGGGAGTGCCTCATGGGCACCTCTCCTGGTTTATTCAGCCATCCTTACGTTGACCTTACTACATAGGCACCGCGTTTTCTATTGCTTTTCAGATGAAGAACTAGGATTTAAAGAAAATACAGAATTTGCCCCTAAGGTCACACATGGGCAGAATCGATTCCAAGGGTCTGTCCAAGTTGGAGCTGGGCTCCCAGGGGCTACTTGATCCCCTTCCCCTCCCAGCTTTATTCCTCTGGAATAAAGGCGCTGTTTGCCTCTGCTCCCGGATGACATAGGTTCCACAGTCTGGGACTGCTTTGCCAAGAAATTCAAAATATTTGGGGACCCCCTAACGAACGTCCCAGCAGGCCCCGAGTTGAAGCAGTCGCTGTGACCGAACCTTTGAGGCCAGATTTCTTCTAAATTCTGAAAGCTCCGGGCCGCAAAGTAGGGGCCCCCCTTCTTGTCGGAGTGCCCCGGGGACTCTCTGTTTTAGATCCCAGCGATCTGCAGATGTTTAGGCTGCTCCATTTTACCATCACAGGCAGAGAACTTCGTAGAATTGCTAGGAAATGGAGCCAGCTGTCTATGTCTGGGGAATTTTCCACAGCGTCCTTGCCAGAGAGGGAGCCTGAACTCGCGTCACAGGGTGCAGCGAAAGGGATTTGCCAAGCGCTCCATTCAGAGCTGTGTGCCGGGCAACACCCGCCATGGGGGACCAGCTTCTGTGCTTCCAAGAGGCTCGTGGAAGCAGCCAAGTTTCCCCGACCAGAAATGCTGGCTTTTTCTGAGTTTTGGCTGGTGGAGAATCTTGCCGGAAAACGTCTGGTCTCACTGCAGCCTCCAGGGCCGGCAAGACCCGGGAAGCCACATTGTCCCAAGGGCAAGGCCTTCTGCTCGGCATCTGGTCGCTGAGGTCATTTTACTTGTCAGTGGCTGGTGGCCCAAGCGGACGCTGGCACACAAATCCATGACACGAACTTCAGAAAGAATCCTCCGTTGGCTGCACACTTGATCCCTCAGAACGTCCCCAAGAGTAGTTGCACTTGGGTGACCCAACTCGGCCCTGGGCAATTGGGCAAGTCAGTGGTGAGGAAAGGACCTCGAGTGTCTACACTGGAATTCAGCTGCAACGCCAGGGACAGACATCCACACCCCGAGTCATCTAGAGTCAACAACAACAACAACAGAAGAAGAAGAAGAAAAACTAACCCCACACAACCAAGGCTAGCACCGCCCCTCCCGTCCCACTCCAAAAGTGTTCAAGGAAAATACAAATGTTGCTTCCTCGGTGTGGTGGTGGAAAGGCCAAACCCACAGTTTTCTCTTCCGGTGTCTCTGCACGCGCTGCACCCTCCCCTCAGCAGCATCTACCTTTACCTCTGGGTCACACACCTAGGGATGGCGACAGGTTTGCAATCCATGCCTCAAATCTACGTAATCCCTTGGCTCCTTCACTTTTTTTTTTTTTTAAGATTTTATTTATTTATTTAGAGTGAGCGAGCACAAGCAGAGGGAGCGGCAGGCAGAGGGAGAAGGAGAAGCAGGCTCCCCACTGAGCAGGGAGCCTGAGGCGGGACTCGATCCCAGGACCCCGGGATCATGACCTGAGCCGAAGGCAGACGCTTAACCAACTGAGCCACCCAGGGACTCTTCGTTTAACTTTTTATTTTGAAATAGTTACAGACTCACTGGAAGTGGCACGACATTTAAATTAGAATCGAAATTTACCTGAGGGAAGAGCTACAGCCTTATTTGCTATGCTTCCCTTTCCTAGAAGTCTCTTGGCCCTATGGCGGGCACCACCTGAGCAAAGGAGTAATTGGATAGGAGACTAGGAATTTATGAACCCCTGGGGTCTAACTGTCTTGGAAGCAGAATGACTTTCTATGTAGATATGCTTATGCATAAAGGTACATTTCTATCATGTCCTCGGAAGATCAAGTTTAAAAGGTAGAGAGCTCTCTCTAAATATTCGAGTTTTTCATTATGTTTTTATCATTGCTGAGCCTCATATGGAATGAATTCTATTTTCCCCTTTTATTGTCGTATTTGTAATACCTGACATTGGCCTCTTTACAGTTTGTGGAAGTACCGGTTGTTTCTGTTAACCCTCAAATAAGAACTCAAATAGAAATTCATTTTGATAAAACTCCCCAGGGCCTTCCACATCCAGCGAAGGAGTCACAGATCAAAACTCAACCTGAAAATAATTTTAAAAGGAAAGAACGACTTTGATTTTCATTTGCGACAGAGCAATAAGGCAAGGCAGCTCCGTGACGGGAGGAAGTTACCAGATGAAGAAAATCTAATGAGATCCGAGTTGTGCACTTAAACAGTCTATAAACTCTGGTGGGCAAAGAGCCTCTTGTGAAGGGTTAACAGATAACCAGTTTACTCAAAGAATCTCACATACAACTAATGTGGCATTGCCTATGCAAGGCCTAGGGCACTCGGGTTTTGTTTCTGGATGAGAAGATGGACTGCCCACCCCACCCTGGGGGAGGACATGGGGGGCTGGTGTAGCGAGGCCTGGAGCTTCGTCCCTTCGCTGCCGGCACTGCCCACTGGAGGGGTGAGCCCGGACCCCGAGTCTGGAGGGTAAGAACAGCAAGTAAAGGCTGACAGAAGGTTGGACAGCTCTGAAATCTCCTTGTGCTGGGGGTGCTGAGAGCCCAAGAAAGGACCTCTCCTAACCCTCAACATAGACTCCCGAGATGTAAGAATTTATTTCAGGGAAGAAAGTTTGTGACTATAAAAGCAATTATATACTCATTTCAAGGAAGTTGGAAAGTTAAAATAAGCATAAAGGGACAAAATCACTTGTAATTCTACCATCCAGAAATAACCACTGTTAACGTTTTAGTATGTTTCTTTCCAGTTTGTGTGTGTGTGTGTGTGTGTGTGTGTGTGTGTTTACTTATATAAACATATTAATATGGGATACAAAGTTGGACCCACACTACACATATAGTTTGGGATCCTGCTTTCTTCTGTATCCTAAAATAATCCTGTCTGTAAATAACACCAGCTGTACAATATCCCATCATATGGATATACCATTTGTTCATTCATTCTCTTATTTTTATCATTTTATTGCTTCCCATATTTTTTAATGATAGATGATGCTATAAGGAAAAATATCCTTGCTCATAAATCTATCCTCGTTCATAAATCTATTTCTTTGCTCTTCTCTAATTCTTCCCTCGAAGTTGATCTCTGGAAGTAGAATTACCAGGTGAAAGGAAGAACCACATTTTTGGCTTTTGCTTTGTATAATATGCTGAGCGGCATTGCATGAAATTTGTCCAACTCACCTTCCCAGTGTGTCCCACAGTCACGCACAAAGCGTGTGCAAGAAGCCAACTTACAAAATAATTAGTGGCCCAGGGGCTTTAGCTGATTCCCCACATAATGTAGCAAGATCAGAAGGGACGGGAAAATCTGCAAGACTTATAAAAAATAACCTAACAAGTACCCCAGAGCCTCTGCCAGCTCATAGAGTCCCTTTGCACAATTAGAAGAAGTCACACCTTCCTCAAGACACTTTGCCACCATCTGCCAGAAAATCGTCATCCACAACATCATGTCTATGCCGGCTGCCCCGGGACCAGAGGCCCGTGGAGCTGGGCAGGGCACAGCGGGTGCTCCTGGGATGTCTTGTCGGGGCGGGTCAGCGACCCACGACAGAACCTCGGCCGCGTTCCCCGGCTCCCACTCTCCTGCTCCTCCCTTTCTACCACCGGCCACCTGCAACAGCCGCCCCCACCCCAACCCCCAACCCCTCAGTCTCCTATTGGCCTGAAAATGACAATTGTCCCCTGGCTGTCTGGGACAGCCTGGATGTCGTGCACTCCTCGGTTGCTCCATTTAGATGTCCCGGCAGTGCCTCAAATTTGTCAGAGGAGACAAATTTCATTCTCTCTGCCCCACTTCTCTGTCTCTCTAGGGATGCTTATCATCTTGGGGTTGTCAACAAATCATCCCTTGCCTTCACACCCCACCGCTGAACTGTTGCCAGCTTCTGATTATTCCTCCTTTCCTTCCCTCCGTGCGCCACTCTCTCTGCCTCCCTTGAATCCATTAACCCCAATCAGGACATTAACAAGCACAGGTTATGGAAAATTACTCCGGCTGCTGATAACTGTCAGGTTCACCGTTTCCACCTCCACTCAATGAACACATTGGATGCTTACAAAATCTCCTGCCTTCCTCTCCACTCCCCCACTTTTAATTTGTCTATATTAGAGCTTAGAATGGAAAACAGCACTAGACCAGGAAGCACCCAGAAGCAAGAAATAAATGGTGGGGGTCACTGCCTCTGGCCAATAGGCTCGCTAAGTTTATACACAATGAGAAGGTCAGGGCAGAAGATGATGTACCCAGACTCCTACAGACGTCAGCCAAAATAGCCAAGCCCACTGGGGATGCGGGCGCAGGGAGGGGGGAGCTCCCTTGGTCCACTCTCAAGTGCTGTCAGATCCGGACAGATTCCTTATAAGGCCTCCATTTTCCCCATGCAATTCTGTAACTTTTGCTTTTGAGCTTTCCGGTGGAAATCCTAATGCAGGTGACGTTTCTCAACCCGACCTGGGGTTCTCTTAAGCATCAGACACACCCCAGGGGCCCACAGTCTCCATTTTAGAATCAGAGCACAGGGCTGTGAGGCAGCCAGCCAAAGAGCGCGGGTCTCGGAGAAAACCCGCTATTCCCCACGGCCTCTCCAAACCCCTCTTTTTGGAACTTCCCTGTGGGAAGTCTGGAGAGAAGCAGGAGGTGCCCAGAGCCAGCGTGAGCTGCTGTTCTCAGCACTTACCCATGTTGGGGCCATTTGTGGCAATAACCAATCCTCTCTCCTCTGTATCTAATGAGGAGAAAATTAGAGGGAAAAAAAAGTGATGCATAGTAAAGAATTTGGACTTGCCCAGAAAGAGGTCTGGCCTTTGCCCTCAGCCTCTGGGAAGTCATCTACGTCATACGTGGTAGGAGTATCTTTCCTTAGGACAGGTGTTGGACACACCTGATAGCTTTAGGGGGGAGCTGGCCGTGTCAGGAAGACCATGTGACTTAGGGTCAGGGCTCTGGGTCTCTTGTTATCAGTCAGCCTAGAGACTGAGTTCAACCACGTGGGTGATCAATGATTCGGGCCTGTATAATAAAGCCCCAATAAAAACTAAGATGAGCTTCTCTGGTTGGCAATGCATATTGTCACACACCAGTATGGGGAGGGTAAAGCATCCTGATTCCCTGGAGAGAGAAGGCAATGGAAGCTTGGCATTTGGAACACTCCCAGACTCTGCCCTCCGTTTCTCTTCCTTTGAATGATTTCCTTCTGTATCCTTACTCTGTAATAAACCATAACCACGAGTACTACAGCTTTCAGTGGGTTCTGTGGGTCCTTCCAGCACAGCATCAAACCTGGGGGTGGTTTTGGCAAGCCCCCCAAACTTGCAATTGGTGTTCAAAGTGAGGGTGATCTTGGGGACCGTGCCTTCAAACTTTGCAGTCTGACCAACTTCAGGCAAATGGACTGAAAGCAAAGTATAATGTGATCTAGGTTAGCCCAAAAGGAAACTTCACTTTATGACAAAGTTGCCACATTCTGAAAATGAGGTTATGAAGCCATCTCGAGAGACCCGTCAAAACGTTCTCCTCTTCCTACAAAAGTGTGGTGAGTGCTGACCACGAGCAGAGGGCCAGGCCAGAAGATTCTCAAAGGCCCTCTAATCCAGGGAGTCTCACCCGGGTGGAACTCTCTCCATGCTTAACCCTCCAGAGAGAATGAAATCCAAGCTTCCTACCTGATGTGTAAATGTGAGTGTGAGTGTGTTGTGTGTGCGTGTGTGTGTGTGTTTCCCCAACTAAACTGGCAATCTAGATCAGTGCTGGCACATATTAGGCACATTATAAATGTTGGCTGAATAAATGAATGGCTCAAATGAAGGGAACATAAAAATGTTTGTTTTGCCAGCAAGATTTTATTTCTGGCTTACTTTTTCATTATTTTTTTTAATTGAGATACAACTCACATACCATAAAATTCAGTCTTTCACAGCTGAGAGGTTTTTCGTACATTCACAAAATGGTGCGACCATCACCACTCTTTATCTGGCTTACTTTGAGTCCCTGTTCCCCCTTCCTCTCCACCATGGGATTCTGACAAGGACTGCCAACCACAATACCCCACATGTATCAGCCACCAGGAGGGCGCGGGGCCCAGGTGAGGCCGAATTCATCCCCAGCACTTTCCAACAGAAACTGAGAAAGGCCTTCCGGCTCAGTTGGGGAAGCTTGCGGAATGAATGTGGAGCTGTCAGGGCCCAGATCCCTTGCCATGTGGAAGCAGCTGGCTCGTGAGAGATGAGAATAAATCTGACAGAGAGAGAGAGAGAGAGAGAGAGAAGACACTGGTTCTCGTTGTTCTTGAGGCCAGTCACGCTACCCCACTTCCCACAGTTCGCTTACATAAGCCAGCGATTCCCTCGGGCCCGAACTAGTTCCAGTGACTTTCTGTAACTTGGAGCCTGAGGTGTTCCTCAGGACAATACAGTCCTTGTCCGGCTCACACCTTCCCTCAGGACACGTTTATGAAGTATTTACTGCATGCAGGGCACTGGCCTTGGAGCACATGATCTAGGGGAGCCACGGCAGGTGTGGGGAAGGCAGTAAGAGAGCAACGTGCAGAGCTAAGCACGTCCCCTGTCAGTGGGGGCCAGGCAGACCTTTGGAGGAAATGACGTCTCAGATGAGACCTGAAGTTAGAGAGGAATAAGTATCAGAAGGCAGGTACACTGGACACCAAGGGGACTTAGAAGAGGTTCCCAGGGGCAGGAAAGGTAGGGGAAGCTCGAGAAGGACATGACATTTGAAGTAAGCCTTAAGCGATAGGTAAGACGCAGATATTTAGAGGAAGGGCACAAGAGCATTTCACAGAGGAAACACAGAGTAAAGGCGGATACAGGACCCAGTGAGAAATGAATGGGAATGTGTGTGGCACGGAGGGAAGAGGCAGGAATTAGGCTGCAGAGGTGGGCTGGGAGCTCACAGCAGGCGAAGCCCGCAGGTATAGGCGCAGGGCAGCGGCGAGCTCAGCTCTGAGCTATGACAAGCAGTAGAATGTGAGACAAAGAGGTGGGTTAGTTGGGGACAGAGAAACTAGTTTGGTGCCTATTCCGACAGACCACGCAGCAAGACGATCTGACCCAGCAGCAGGGGAAATAGATGTCAACATACATGGGCACCACTGAAAAGGTAGAGATGATCAGATTTAACGTTGTGTTGGGAAGTAGAGGAGAAAGAGGAACCGAACATGATAACAATGGTGATGCTTGTGCTAATATAGGTGAGGGCCACCAGGGGCCACCGGCGCCGCCTGGGGCCAAGCCCTTTGCATGCACTTTCTGATCTCATCTCCACAACGTTGTGAGGTAGGTCCTATTATTACCCCCATTCTAGAGTCCAGGAAACTGAGGGACGGATGAAGTAATTTCATCAACACCACCTGAATGACGCTTTAAGGAATCAAGCAGAGCCTTGGGAAAGGACAAGGTCATTTTTGCAGACTGAGCGTAAGTTGCCCGTCTGGGGGACTTCCAGCCTTGAACTTTGATTTGATGTGTCCTTGCCAGACGGCAGTAGCCCATGTTTTCTTCATAAGTACACAACAAAGGGCAAAATCCCGGGGTTTCTTCAATCTGGATACATTTTCTTGACCGCCGTGCCCCCCCCCATCCACCGTGCCTGTCACTCTGTGACAGAAGGAAATTAGATTTATCCGATAAGCTTTGTTTTTCACAAAGCTATGTGCAATGATTACCCAGGACCCTGTGGTCTTCTAAGCGTTTGCAAATTGATTTTTTGATTATTTGTTCCAGTGATTTTCCAAGTATTCAGTGTTTTTCCAAGTTGTTCAGCTTTACAATGTGGGTGAGTTAAATTTTGTATTTGCCTTCCCTTTCCTGTATTAATATGAAGGTTTAATGTTGTGATTAGTTAAGATCTCTTTTGCATGCAGCATATATTTCTGAGGGAACATACATACAAATCTCTAGGACTATAAATACACACGTGGACAGGCACACCACAATCTTCATGCACATTCCCGCAGACTTTATGACCACATGCAAAAATGGGAGCATAGCGAGAACCTGTGACTAGCTCAAATACCCCAAATAAAGAGACTCACTGTCTAGAAATGTTTATATGGTAAATTTTTTTAAAATCCTCAAAATTTGTTATGACTATGTTCATGTAGCTATTCTGTGAACACTGACCAAAAGCCAGATAGAACAAAATTTTAAAATTCATCTTTTCTGCACCCAACCCCCTTCCCTGAAGCCACGATTTGGAGAGAGTGGTGTCTGGCCAGGACACCATGCAGAGATTCCATCTCTTATGGGTAAATCTAAAGTCCAATATCAAGGAATCAGAGGAATAAAATCCCAGCCCATTGCTCATGACTAAAACGAGGGGCTCAGTGAAATAACTGCTAAGGACCTTTGCAGCTCAAATAGTCATTGACTCTAAAGACTGATTACGAGAATGATTAATAAAAATTATGGCAAAATGTTTTGCAAAAATGCAAGGCTATAAGAGTGCCGAGTATAAGTCAACCATTTCCCCACAAAGTTAAACTCTTTCGTTTTATTAAGCACATCTTTAGAAGTATCTACTATGCTCTGAGCCTCAAGTATCATAGGCATCTAAAGAAAGCTTTTGTCAAATCCGTGAGCCCCAAAATCTATTTTATGAAAATGAATTATTCATAGGCTGAGTACATTTGACAGCCTTCATGTGAATAGAACTCACCTGCTAGATCAAAGCAAATTTTGAACCAAACAAACAAAAAAACACAGCTTCTCACTGGCAGCCCTCTCCATCAGCAACCCCCCTCCCCTTACCCATTTAGACGCAGCAGCTCAGAGGACTGACTGCATTATCCTTTGTTTCCCTAAACTCTAAATAAACCTGCCATAGTCCTTTATTAGATTCTCTACTAAGAATCTGCCATCAGTTTCCTACTGGGCCCTTGGCTGATAGAGGCATAATAATATTATCTAATAACAAAATAAGGATTAAATGGAAAAGGGTACGTAAAGCATTTAGCCTGGTTCATAGCAAGTGCTCAATAAATATTACCCATTATGATGATGATTGGGCTTTTTATTTTCCCATCAGTTCTGTCCTACTTGATTCCATAAATACAGATTACCAGCTGATAATAAATTTCTCCTCCAAGCCCTTTATTAGGAATTTTGAATAAATGAACATTTTCGCCTAGTAATTTTCTGACGAAGGATGACATTTGCTCTTGCATCCCTTAGAATCCCAAAGGACTTTTAAAGGAGAGCGAATTTCAAAGTCACATGGACGGACACCAAGTCTTTTTCACAGTCATTTCTCAGTGTTGGTGGCAGTCTGGGAACAACCAGGGAAGCTTCCAAAAATACAATACCAGTGGGAAAGGAGTGTGGCTTCTGCACGCCTGGAGGATTTTCCTAATGGCAAATGTTTGGAGTGGTAAGCAAGATGAACGATTGCAGCCGAGGAAACACTTCTTTGGGTAACAGTTGGAAGCCGTCTTGTGACACATCCATACTAAGATTCCTAATTCTAGTTCAGCATAGCATGAGTTCTGGAAGTTTTAAAAACAGAATGTGTCAAATAAATGTTAGGGCTGGAGAAGGAAGTGGTGCTTTTTCTTTTTTTTTTTTTTTTTTTTTTTGCCGTTGCCTCGCTCAATAGTTCCAAAAACCTAAGTTTCCTTTCCCTCCCTCCCTTTGCCCCACAGAACTGGCTTAGTGAGCTCTTCCGATGGCTAAGGCCACAGGCCGAACACTGAGCTACTCTGCCCTGAATAATACGTCTTTTCTGGCAATCTTGCTGTCCTCAGTAGAATGGCTTCAGGCAACTTAAAAGCCTTATAATGCCCCACAATGCGTCTTTTCTTTTTCTTTCAAAGAAGAGCACTTTTTGGTCATCTGCTCCCTATCCACAGAACAAGGGGTAATTACATCAGTAGTACCAGCTGGAACGTGTTATTTTAGCACCAGACCCATCTTCCCTCGGATTTAAATCCCCCATTTCAAAAGCTAACTTCTTCACTGTCGGAGCTACTGCCTTGCCTCTGGCGGCGCCGGATTTGGGGAGAGAGGCCCTGATTCCCTTCCGTTCAAGCTTCCCTGCCGCTCTGAAATTGGGTTATACGTTTTTTCTAAAAACGTTAGCCTTCTTCTAGTTGAGGCTGGCCTAAATTGGTTTTTCTTCTTCCTGATAAAAAGACTTGGCGTTCCCACACCGGGAGTCGAACCCGGGCCGCCTGGGTGAAAACCAGGAATCCTAACCGCTAGACCATGTGGGAGACGACGGGTTTTGCTGCAAGTCTAGGTAAATTGAGTCGTTCAGAGCGGCTTCCGCCCGCCACCTCCCACGGCCTCTGGCGTCAGACCTGCTTCTGCGCCTGCGGGGATCCTGAGGCGCCCTTAACCCCTTGTGGCCTCCGCTCTACTCCGCTCTCTACCGAGGGCCGCGAAGTCTTTCCACCCTCGCGTCCTTTGTGATCTCATGGCGTCCCCCGGTTCTAGACGCCGCGTCTACACCCGAGTAGACCCTCGATTGGATGAGTCATTGTTCCTTATTCCGCACGGGAAATCCCGCAGAGCGCGAAAGGACTGGTGTTTGAGGGTTAGACTCGGGAATAGGAAAACGGGGCTGCGTGGAGCCGTCACACCGCCCAGCGGAGGCCACACTTGAGCGGGAGTCCCGGCCGCGGAGCAGCCGCGCGGAGCCTGCGCCCCCGGGGCCCGGCCGTGCCCCGCCCGGCCCGGGAAAGTTACTCTTTCCTCTCCAGTAGCGGGAACGAGGGCTGCCTGGAAGCCCGCAGCATTCCAGGATCTGTTGACTCAACGGCAAAAGGCAGGATCTGTGTCACCCAAAAGTAGGCGATGGTGGTTTGTGAAAGTGGCTTATAAACCTGGAGAAAGCCCCCCCTCCTGCAGGCAGTCGTGGTGGATGGAAATTCTTTGTGGTTTCCGTACCCGTCGTGGGGTTGAAGGAGCATTTCATGGGGAGCAGTGTACGCGTTAGCGATCTCCTGTTTGCATTAGGCAAGTACAAAGAGTCCGTTATTCGGGATAGCCGGGGTCGGAGAGCTACGGTTCTGGTGTCCTCGTGGTGGCTTAGGCTACACAGAAGCTGTTTTTGCGCGCCGCGGACACTTTGGGGCCCATTGAAAAGCCCACTCCCCCACCTGCCAAAGGAGCTTTGCAGGTCCCGGCTCTCCCCCCGAACTAACTGAGGCTCTCTAAGGCTTCAGTTGTGACATTCAGCAGCAAGAGGGGAGGGGCGACGAGGGACCCGAAATAGAAACTATTCTGCCTAGCATTTATTAACACAGATGAAGCTCCCTCACAGGGAGTGAACATAAACCAACATCCCTGGAACTTCATGAAGCTCCGACGAAAAACTATAACCTACCTGCCTGCAGACCTACTGTGGCTATTAGACACATTCAAATATGTCTGCTCACTTAATCCTCACATTATACCTATGAGATAAGTCTTATCCCAGTCTTTGGTGGTTCTTCCTGTACTATCTTTGTGTCTTTGAACAGTTGGTTGGTTTTTTAATCAGTGAGATAGTTGTCTTCTTTGGGGGGACATCTGGGAACACTAAAGAAAAATCTCCAAAACAAACCTCCTCAGTTACAGAATATCTTACATCCTGCGGTTCTCAATTAAGGGCCATGACTTCTCATGTACCTTTCAGTTGTGTATTTCCATTTGAATCTTTTTAAAAAGTACCTTGCAAGTTTTTAAGATCAAAGTTCCCGATGTGGGGCACCTGGGTGTCTCCTGTTCAGCGGGGAGTCTGCTTCCCCCTCTGCCTCTCCCCTTGGCTCATGCACTCTCACTGTCTCTCAAATAAATAAATGAAATCTTTAAACAAACATACAAAAAGTTCCCAATGTAACCCACACATTGAACAGGCACCATCTTTAGGATATGACCAAAATACGATTTTATTTTTGCCTCTCACTGTCCCTAAACTGAAATCTGTTCCGTTTTTCCCCCTGCCACTGGGTGAAAACTTGGGCAGTAATGGAAAGCCCTATGGGCACTATAAATAATACAGCGCAGTGCAGGACCATATGCTTTCCAGCAAGTCAATCTTCATTTCTAGATAGATCTGCCCCTCCATGCCAGCTTGAGCATGATTTCAGGCTAGGAATGCTGGGTGTGAGCTGGCTCAGGCTCCCATCAGCTCACAGGATCCCCCTGTGGGCTGCTTCCCACTCTGTGTTCAGTTCCTGTGGCCTGGGTGGCCATGCTGGGAGTGTTGTACCACAGGAAGAGGCAAATGCTGGTGTGCCGCTTTAAAAAACAGTGGTGCACTGGTTTGGTATTTACCCACACAACTGGCGGCCAAGGTTTACTGTCAAGGGAACAAGTGTGATCACTTCTTATCTCACTTTCTTTGGCCTTCTTCCTTTGGAGACTCCAAGGCCCTCCAATATTGGAGTGTAGGGAGGGCAAGAGAATGGCGAAGTGAGAGTTCCTACTGCACTGGTACTACGTCAAAAGTTGGCTTCCTGCTTTCTGGGCCTGAATGTGTTCTAGAGCTGACCCTCTTTCTCCGTGCTTCTCTGTGGCTCCACCCGGGGCTCCGTGCTTGGGGTCCTGAGACAGTGTCTCCCAGGAGGCTAGCCGAGTTCTCCCAGTGTGGGCCTTTCACCAGTGGTACCAGGATCACCAGGGGCGCAGAGTTTAACTGCAGGCTCCCAACACCCCCCCCCCAACTTCCACGCGAGAACTTCTGGGAGCGGGGGTCTGGGTGACAATTTTAACAAGCACTCCCCCCTGCGATGATTCTGATGCCACTAGAGTTTGAGAAACGCTGAACGACATAATTGTGAGTTCCCTAGAACTGTGAGTCTCTAAAAGACCATGATCCCTAAAGCACAGTGTCCATCATTTCCCTTTTCTGCTCAAAAACCTGAAAAAAAAAAAAAAAGGCTTGTAGTTGCCTATTGAGTATGTGAAAGGTGAAATGAAATGGGGTCACTTATGTCACAAGGTTTTGAAACGGAGCCAGGAGGCCATTAAGGAGATGGGCCTTATGCATGTCCTCACTAGTGGAACCACACACCTTTGAACTGGGCCAAACTGCAAATATTCCAAGGGCTGAGGCCCAACGCCTGCAACTTGCTACCATAAGAGAATTTGCTTAGTGATAGACTTAGCAACTAGTTATATCCTGTCAAGACTAGCTTTTGGCCACCAACCCCAATCAAAAATTCTCTATAAGCAATGCACACAAGCGTTCTGTTTTTGCTTTAAAAATCCCCAACTTCTGCTCCCTAGTGAGACACAATTTGGGTTGCTACCCAAGTCTGTGTACCCTGAATTGCAATTCTTTGATCCCAAATAAAACACTCTTGCTTGATTATTGCCTACTGACGATTTCAGACTGACAGGTAAAAATCTGGCCAAGCCTTCCATGCTTTCCATAATCTAGCCATTCCATACCTTGCTAATATTATCCTCCAGTACCCCTTCTTCAGAGACCACATTCCAAATCACCCTCTGTGCTCCATCCCACTTGTCCCAAGTGCTTTCCCGGCCTGATCCCTTCCTCCTGTCTGTGTACTGCCCTCCTCACTCTTCTTTGCACATCTGACCCCAACTTCAAGGCCAGCTCAATCCCCATGAAGCCGCCTTGGGTCCTCCTGGTCACAAGTCACTCCCGTTTCCTCTGAATCCCAAAGGGCAAGCCTTTAAAAAGTGGTGACGTGGGCTAAAATGCCTTGCCATCCTTATTATTTGAGTTTTTTAATAGGAAAGTCCATGAATAAAAATTGGACTCCATAATCCCCCTGGGAACCCAGTCCTGCACTCAATCATTCTACCAAATAGTCCTTCCTTTTAACCAACTTAAATACTTCCTGCCGTACTTCTATGTGAAAGCTGCCCCCTTTTAACCACCAGCATGAACAAAATGTTCCTGGGAGGAGGGGAAAAAAAACAACAACAACACAGATTTTTGAAGTTTAGCCAGACCAGTAAGTGAGCTGCATTTCTTTAGTTCCACACTCGCGCGCGCGCGCGCGCACACACACACACGCACACACACACACACACAAAGCCTCCTTGTTGACACAAGGAACAGCTACTCCTGTTCCCATGCATCCAGGGCCGCCTCATTTGATACTGGGAAAAAGCCCCAAACATAATGTACTTGCTGGGCATCTTTATTAGCCAAAGTTCTGGGTGCGATTCAGGTCCCTGCCTGCCAGTCATTTAGGAGTTAGGACGGTTTCTATTTCAGGGGGCCCAGGAGTCACCCTTTCTAAGGGCACTGAAAATAAGCATCAATTAAATTCCGCTCTCCCAGGGCGAGCTCCGGCCAGCACAGACCCAGCCTACCGCACCAAGTTAACCTCAAAGCTCTTTTGGGTAACAACGGCTCCTGCCCCTGCTGACCAGGTGGGGTGAGTTCATCTTTGCGGCCTAACACTAGGTTCAGTTTCTAAAACTGGATCTGAGCTCAGGAGGCTGCTAGGATGACAGAGTTTCCTCGGGGCTAGTTTAGATTACATAACTGTGCCCTTCACCTCTACTCCAAATCTTGCAACTCCTACTCATCCTGTGACTCAGGGCAAATACCCTTGAACTCCTGAAAATGGGTTAGGTGCCATTCTGTGCGTGCATCCCATTAAATCATGAGGCTGGACGAACTCCCTGCTTCTCTCTGTGGCAGTCTATAAACCCCTGAAGGCAGAGTCTGGTTCTTATTCTGTCCCAGCTTCTAGCACAGCGCTTGGCACACAGAACCATTTACTGAATGAATCGGTCCTCCTAAGATGTCTTTGTTCCTTTGGGGACCCTCATAATAAAGGTTACTTTTTTCCTCAAATCAACAAATAACGGGAAGAAACTATCCTTCAGCCAGGAAAGCATGGTATCTTTCCTGACATATCAGCGATACTCAGCCAGTGTTGGAGTGGCTGCTTACTTGATTCGTTTCTTCATTCGGGAATCAGTCAATGAGTCCCAGAGGAGTAGTCTTGGTTTTCACGTAGCACGAAGTGGCCAGGCAACTAAGGGTCTCAGGGCCATAGTTTCAACATCTGAGCAACTATAGTGTAGAACCAGAAACCACATTGCTGTCCACTAATATCCTTCCTCACCTCGCACTCTCTTTTTTCCCTAATACCTTCCTTGCATCCGCTCTACTCACAGAAGACGGGGAGAGCTTTGGCAGACCGTCCTCCAACTCCCTTGTTTTTGTGCTCCTACCAGGGACTAGTCATGGGACAGAGAGAGAGCTTTTCTCATTTTTCTGGAGAACCACACTCTAGAGTGGTAGGAGTCCGGGTACTCCGTGGCCTGGCATCCAGAAAACGTGCCCACCATTGTAGTTTCCTGTTCCGTGTGGCAATTGCTCAAATATTGAAATTATGGCCCTCTGAGACCTTGAATTCACTTACTTTGCCACTTAAGTGGTAGGTGGAAATCAAGTTGGATGGGAGGTTAAAATTATTTCTGGTTCATTTCTGAACTTCCCACCAGCAGTTCTGAGTTGAGTGAGCTTTCTAAACTCATTTTCTTCTTGCCCTGTGCGATAATCTGTCTCAATTACCATCAATAGATCCACAGCCAGGAATTATGTCAAGTTCAATGATCATCATGGCACCCAGTATGTATCTGACAGTGCTTGATATAAAAATAATAGCTATCACATATAGGATTCACTATGTGCCAGATCATTCTAAACACTTTAATATATTAACAATTTAATTCTCACAATGACTCGCTGAGATAGGTACTAATATTATTCCCATTTTACAGATTAGAGAACTGAAATGGGAAGGTTAAGTAGCTTGCTAAAAGTTTTACAACTTATAAACAGTAGAAGCATAATTCAAGAATTCCAGAATCTGAACTCTGTTTTTTTCTTTTCAAGATTTTATTTATTCATGAAATCAAGAAAGCGAGAGGCAGGGGCAGAGGGAGAAGCAGCTCCCCATGGAGCAAGGAGCCCGATGTGGAACTCAGTCCCAGTACCCCTGGATCATGACCTGAGCAGAAGGCAGACACTTAACTGACTGAGACACCCAGGTGCCCCAGAATCTGAACTCTTATCAGGCTGACTCTACTATTGTACACAGCCCATAGGATAGGGGGCTGTCATTGGGAATAATAATGATGACGATGCCTTCAGCAACAATGACAACATACATCCTGAGGCCTGATGGCATCTTTGGGGGAGAGTAAAGATGTATGGGCTCTTCTTAAACCAATGAAAATAAACATTTCATGATCTAAGTCTTCAAAGCTGCTGACATTGGCACAGAGATGACACCCCTGGTCCCTTCTCTCTCATCATCTTCCCATTTTCAGACATACCACCTTCACAACTATCCAAAAACTAATTAATGTTTTTCCTCTCTCACAGTCCAGGATGAGAAATTTCCCCTAACTTGTATCAGAATTATTGTTCACTGTTCATTAATTAGTTGATTCATGCAATCAACAACCTAGACACAAAGACTCATGAGGCATGAGACATTCTGCCCTTCCGAAGCCACAAGCTACTTGACATCTGCACATGGATGACTAAGGAGCATCTCAAACTGAACATGTTTAAAACTGAGTTCGTGAGCATCCACCACCCCCAACCCCCTCAACTTTCTACCATCTTCCCTGTTTCCGTTAATGGCAGCAACATCCTCCCAGTTGCTCCAGCCAAAAATCCTGGAATCATCCTTGATTCCATTCTCTCTTTCTCTCTCTTTCTCCAGCTGATCCCTCGAGAAATCTTATTGGCTCTTCCATGAAAATATATCCAGAATCTGATCGCCTCTCCCCATTCCTCTGGCCCAAGTCCCCATCATCTCTCACCTGGACCACTGTAAGAGTCTCACTCCTGCTTCAGCCCTCAAGCTCCCCTCCCCCCATCCCTGCAGCCTATTCTCAACGCTGCAACCTGAGGGCTTCTTTTAAATATTTATTTATTTATGAGAGAGAGAGCACGATGGAGATGGAGGGGATCTCCAGCACACACTCCATGTAGCACAGAACCCGATGCAGGGCTTGATCTCACAACCCTGAGACCATGACCTGAGAAAATCAAGAGTCAGACGCTTAACCGACTGAGACACCCAGGCACCCCTGAGGGCTTCTTTTAAAACAGATCATGTCACTTCTCTCTCTACAGCCCTCCAGTGGCTTCCCATCTCACACAGAATAGAAGTCAAAATCCCGACAATGACGTACAAGGCTCTACATGGCAACCACCCCCTCCCACTAATTACCCCTCCCCTCAGCCGAGTGCATTTGACTCCAGCCACACTACTTTCCTGTCATCTTCACATCCTCTAGATATGCGGCCACCTCAGGACCTTTGCACTTGTGTGGGGAGTAGAGAGCTTTCCGTAGCAGGGGAATACCTTCATAACTTGTTCCCTGACCCCCTCAAATCCGTTAGAAATTATCTTCTTCAGTGAGACCTTCCCTGCCCACCCTATCACAAATTTCAGTAACCTGCCTTTTCCTGCTTTACATCTTCTCATGAGCACCTACTGGCACTTGACACACTATGTATTTTATGTATTTATTTCTTATCTTGCTCATTGCCTTTCCTACCAGAGTGCAAAACTTCGGCTGTTTTGATCCCTGATAGATCCCCTGCCTTGAGCAAAACTTAGAACTTAGTGGGCATTCAGTAAAGACTTATTGAGCAAATGAATGAATGAAGACAGCTACACGGAAGAGTGCATTGAAGGGCACTCTGAGTGGTCGGGACAACAATAACCACCACGAGAATTAAGAGGGAAAAGATCGCTTCTCGTCAGGGCAATCACAGAAATGTCAAAAAGTACGCGGTATCTGAGCTGGGCTTTTAAAAACAAGGAAACTTTTGGGCAAGTGCAGGCGGCGAGGAGAGCACCCCGGGGAAGAATGGAACATGAGCAAAACCCTGGGAGCAAATAGGTCCAAGATACACTTGAGCGCAGACGGTGTGCCTGGAAGAGAGGTTCCCGAGGAAGATAATGCCAACAAGTTAAGCTGAGGTGGTTGAGGAAGCTTTGAATGCAAGCCAAGGAGCCTTACTTCCCACGTGATTTGTCCACACCATAATCGTAGTTGGCCCTGCAATGACAGCGTGTCAAATACGTGATGTGATCATAGGGCATAAGGAAAGTAGATATCAGGATTTCTTCTCAGATAGTCGTATTTACTGCACTATTCTCGGAACCTGTGTTACCTATTAACTTACTGTTCCCAAGCACAGAGAAGCAGCTTCAACCCCAACATCTGGAGGCTGGAACTAGGGCTTTTAGCAATGCACATGTTAGAGTTATAAAAAAGAAAACTCAGGAACAAATTGGAATTCTTCTTTCAGTCGATAGATTATGATTTTCCTGTACTACCATTAGGCATACATGGCTGAGACGCAGCAAACTAGAAAGCAGGCTACAGAAGTATTGCCCCAAATCTTGAAACAAATGTGATTTTCAGAGGGGCATTCAGCAGAACATATAATTAACTTGCATGCAGCTGATAGACAGTTCCCAACCATTAGCCACTGCTGAACCACAGCATCTTTCTTTGGAGCCACTCTTAGGATAGTAAAACTTTTATAAAGAGGACTGGGATGTACTACTAAATGCAGGGTAAGTCAACTACTGATTACTGATCCAAGAGGAGTGGAATTCCCCCTTGGCAGTCCCTGAAAATTAAAAAGCTATTCAGACCACATCACAACAGCACTGTCTCCCATTGCCGGTTCCCTTAGAGCCCATGTTCTTGTCGCCCCATGTAAAAGGAGACACTCAACAGCATTTCCTAGTGACCCTCAAACAGCAGACTCCCGTCGGCATTGCTGTTAATCTATCTGTTTCTATTATTTCTCCTGGCAAAATGCCAAGCAAAGGACAAACGATGCTTGTTAAAGTAGAAACAGAGACGCAAGGGGGGAGCTATGCGGCAAGTGACCCAGCAGCAGTACTCCTGTGGAAATAAGTGAAGACCAACCTAACGAGAAAAGCAAAGGCTATTTGCAAGGTTGTCGGCCTCTGTCCCTTGCATTTTGGCAGAGATTCCAAGGCAGGCAGAGGAGTGGGGAAAGTTGTATAGCGAAATAGAGGGAAGGCTGCAGGAGCGCCCTGATTGGAGGCTGTTGGCGTGGGGAAGCTGGAGTCAGGCTAACTAGAAGCGGGTCGTCCTACGTGACCGGGGAGAGGGGTTGCCTATTTAGCTTTCTCTGATGAGTTCTTAGTTGGAAGTGGAGATAAAATAGGGAAGCTGCCGGTTATTAATCAAGTCCCGGCCATTTGGGGCTGATTGTTACAGGGGTTAGTGTTTAGCTTCCTGGGTTGTTACTGGAGAGAGAGGTCGGACTGCGTACAAGCCTGACCCGTAGGAAGCTGCCTTCCTGGGCGTCTCATTGTAGAGCATGGGTGCTTTTCCCAAGCAGGCTGCTGCAGGGTGGGGGTCAGAGTTCGGTCTGTACACTCAGTCTCGGATTCCCAAGAGGGTCAGTAGCTCCAGCAGTCTTAATCCAGCTACTCCTCGATCCTTCCTTCTGCTTCCCAGACCGGCCCCTCGCCTATGGCCCAGCAACGCGGAGTCTTCCCTCCCTTCTGCCGGAACTGTCCCTCCCACCTTGCATGCGCAAGAACTCTCCTTTACACTCGAAACCACGTGGAAATCACCTGACGACAGGCCTCCCCGGAAGATTCCAGTTCCCCTTGCTGAAATTCACGTCATTTTCTTGTTTACCAGCACTCGTACTTATCATATGGTGTTAACATAAAGAGCAGTGACTGTGTCCTTTTTTCCAAGACTGTCCAGGGCCTGGGATAGTGCCACACCCAGAGAGGTGTGTAGTAAATGAACGGCTCTGATGGCTGATGACCTTTGCCTTAGGACAGTGGGAAGCTATTCCAGTCCACCAGTCAGGGCAGTTTCTGGTAACCTGTTTAACTTCAGGGAGCATCTTTCTCTCCTCAGGCCCTCTTTCTTGTTAAATTTAGAAACACAGTAAAGACATTTCCTCTATGTTTAGGGGGAAAAAGTCTCCCAGTTCTGTTTGAGAATTATATATATATATATATATATATATATATATATATCTTATCCAGCTACTGATTCAATTCTCACTTATGATAACTATTAAACTAAAAGTCATAAGGCAATAATAACGAAATAGTCCTCTCCACACTCATAATCCAAACCACAAAATAAACTGGGTAGGTATAATAAGGGACGACAGACCAGCATCCTGTTATAACAATGCCTGCTACCTAGATCCAGATTGTCATCTGGAACACCTCAGGCCTTACCATTCTCCACCAGGAAAGTCTGATGTGGCATGAGCTTTTGTCCCGTTTCTGGTACCAGATTCTAAATGAATTCCATTCAATTAAAATAAAGAGAGTTTGGAAAAAATGTCCATTATTAAATTTTCAGATACTGACATGGTCAGAGTCAGTCACTGCCATTTTAAAACAGCAAAAATACATGGACCCTCTATTGAGCTATTTGTCCAATTTATCTGGGTCCAAATTCTGACTTCAAAAAGAATGTTTAGGAGGGCCATTATTTATAAACGCCAAATCTTAAAACTATAAAATGCTCTGTTGATTATGTAAGTTCTTTGCTCTCTGTTCTGTCTCCTCTGAAATCCTCCCTTGGATACAGAAACCTCCCTGGAACTCAGCCAAGGACCAGAAAGAATACAAGTAATAAATACAACTTCTCGTTTGCATTATGCTTTACAGCTTATAAATCAGCTCATATACAATGAAGTCATGTGGACCACAAATTATGGGTGAAATATAATCAAACATCTGTGGTGTTCTATCTCTTAGAAGGTATCAGTCATTATCAGGGTGTGGGCAGACATGGGAATTTACACACGCTCCACGACAAGCTCATAAAATTGTATGATATCTAATAAAGTTGCCAGTGGGCCTATCTCTCTGGATCCTATGGACATGTTCCTTCCTGCCTCCATCCAGCGTACCCCACAAGATAGGCCAGGTAATTGCCCATGGTTCCAAGCAATAATACAGGATGTCCAAGTCAGCTGTCTGTGACTACTCCCTTCCCTGACCTGAAGATATTAAGTTCAAGTTAATGCTGGAGACTCTTCAGGCAATTGCCCAACTGCCCCCAGGTAATAAACTATTTCCTTCTCCCATTCACTAACCTCTAGTCAAACAGGCTTTTAAAAATCCTATGCCGGGGTACAGAGGTGGTTCAGTCGGTTAAGCATCCGACTCTTGGATTTGGCTCAGATCCTGATCTCATGGCTCGTAGGATCGAGCCCTGCTTCAGGCTCTGTGCTCAGTGGAAGTCCGCTTTAGAATAGTCTCTCCCTCTGCCCCTTCCTCCCCACCCTGCCCCTCTCTCTCAAATAAATAAGTAAATCTTTAAAAAAAAAAAAAATCCTGTGCTGGTTATTTCTATCCTCTACTCTGTGATGGCCAGAAACTAAAGTATCCTGTCTCTATAAAATGAACACACGTTCCAGATGTTACCCATTGTAAGGTTCTACTGTATGGAGAGGGCAGTCATGTTCGCAAGTAGTTAAAGATTACCTTACTCTCCCCTTTGGTACCAACTATCCCCAATCCCAAAAACTACCTTAGAGATCTAGTTTGAGCATAAAATTGGTTTCTGCTGTTTTTCTTTATATTTCCTTTAGGAAATACACCTTCTGTCTACAGATCATTATCTTTATAATACACATTGGCTTATAGAATCATAGGAAAAAGTAACACTCAAGATATTAGCAGACTGAGATTCTTTACTTCCTAGATCAATGCCAAACATGGGATTATAGCTGGTGCCTGACATATATGAGTACTCGGTAAACAGTAGTTCAAATAACAAAACCAATGTGTACAGTTGTGCACAATAGGGAATTTATTGTAACAGAGTGTCTTCTAGAAACCCACAGGCAGGAGTGCAGCCAATTCTGGAACGCCCACCCTGCCCGTGCTGCTGTTTATATACGTGACCCAATTCATTTACCTACTATGTGCCAGGCCCAGTGTGTGTGGCTAGACCACAGTAAGAAACACAAACTGATCCACTTATTCGCAGCAAAAGTCCCAGGGCTTACAGTCTAGTATAAAGAGACAAATCAAGTTATGATACAAGTAAATACACAAATACAACTGTGGTAATGCTGGGAAGGGCAGGTACGTGGTGCTGAGTGTGCAAAGAAGGACCTGACCTACTTAGGGAGGTCACGGAAGGCTTTCTGAGAAAGTGACTGCTGGGCAGAGATCTAAGTTTAAGCAAGCAATAACAAGACATTGGGGGAAAGGGAAGAGCTTTCCAGGTATGGAGAAGAGTAAAGGCCTCTTGGCAGGAAGGAAGCATGGCAAGGCACCAGGGCTGGAGCTCCCATGGCTGGAAAGCAGATTAGGGGACCTGCCCAAGATCACAATAAAACCAGGGTCAAGCAAGATGGCGGAGGAGTAAGGGGCGGAGATAGTGTCCGATCCCAGAAGTTCAGCTAGATAGTTATCAAACCACTCTAAACAACTACAAACTTAGCAGGAAATAGAAGAGAAGACGAACAGCACCTCTAGGAACAGAAAATCGACCACTTTCCGGAAGGTAGGACATGTGGAAAAGTGAATCCAAAGCAACGGGAAGATAGACCGCGGGGGAGAGGGGCCGGCTCCCGGCAAGCCGCAGAGCAGCAGAGCACAAAATCGGAACTTTTAGAGTCTGCTCCGCTGACGGACGTCGCTCCAGAGGCTAAGCGGGGGGTGGAGCCCTCGTGGGGACAGCGTGGTTCCAGGACCCGCAGGGTCACAGAAAGACCGGGGTTGTCTGAGGGTGGCAGAGCTCCCAGATACCAGAACGGGGAAGCCAACGGCAGAGACCGAGCCGAACAGTGAGCTACCAGCTCGGGCTTACCTTGAACCGTGATCCCGGCACAGTCAGGCCGCTGCTCTTCGAGCAGGGACCCCACAAGGGGCAGATCCGGAGAGACCCCCTCCTTCCTCCTCCGGGAGGAGCGGCGCGGGAGCGCACGGCAGGAATCGGCTGGGTTTGGAGACTCC
>CM052883.1:49452034-49539588 GCA_028534135.1 Potos flavus
AAAAAAAAAAAAAAAATAGGGTCAAAGCACGGGGATTTCTGCCCAGATCTGCACAGCTCCTCAGCTATTTTCATTCCCCTGCCAAGCCACCCTATCCAGCAAACATCAACTTCTTTCCACTCAAAACTTTGCTTAGGGATAGAGGTCCATCAATTCATGCTCACTCCCAAGGAAGAAAAATCACCAACCAAGAAGAACATGAAAAAGAAAAGCAAAGGCTTGAGCCAAAGAAACATGAGATCTCACCCCAGAATTCAGTTTGTTGTCTTTGTTGAGTGTGACCAGTCTGGGACTGGGAAGTCTTAGGGAAGATCTGTCAGTAGTACTCAACAGTGTGGTCCCGGGGGGCGCCTGGGTGGCTCAGTGGGTTAAAGCCTCTGCCTTCAGCTCAGGTCATGATCTCAAGGTCTTGGGATCAAGGCCCCACATTGGGCTCTCTGCTCAGCAGAGAGCCTGCTTCCCCACCTCTCTCCACCTGCCTCTCTGCCTACTTGCAATATCTCTCCTCTCTGTCGAATAAATGAATAAATAAAATCTTAAAAAAAAAAAAAAAAGTGTGGTCCCCGGACCAGCAAAAGCAGCAGCAGCACCTCCTGGGAACTTAATGCAATTGCGAATTCTCAGGCCCAGCCAGAGACCTGTGAGGCAGAAACTTGAGAGGAAGGAGCCCCAGCAATCTGTATTTTAACCAGTAAGACGCCCTGCAGAGGCTTCTCCCGCACACACAATGGTCCACACCAGTGCTTCCCAAACCTGTTGGACCACATTCCCCACCTCACCGGGGGGAACTTGTTAAAATATTCCTGAGCTATATTCTAGTATCAACAAAACCCAGAATCTCAGGGTAGGAACTTATATTCAGATGATCAACCAGGTTTGGGAGCCAGCAAATAATAGTGACTGACACGGTGAACAATGAGTTTTCAAATGTCATTTTTCCTTGCTAGGTAATTCAGGGTAATGAATATCACAGGCTCTACAAGTCTGACTCAGTACCTAATTTGACTGATACCTTATTTTAATGACTTGATACCTGATTTCTTAATCTGATGGTTTTTGATCACCATCTCCTATCTCAGTTTCCTATCATCACATCCACCAAACACCATATGGGATCGAATAAATGCCTACCAAATTCACACCCTGTGATTTTAGTTGTGGTCTAAAAACCTGCTCTTGAAAATATCCCCAAGATTCAAAATATCCAAAAGAAAGTACCCAGTCTTGGAATAACGATATGTATCTAATTCAGAACTTTTTCTTTTTCCTGCTTCTGCAAGAAAGTAGAAGTTCTATCACAATGATTCAGCATTGTTTTAAATATATATACGCAAATAAATATGGGGGGAATTGAGCCAATATTATATCTAAAAACAAAAACCAGAAAATACTTTCAGAGCTGAAAGAACAGATATTATCATAGATTCATTTTAAAGCGATAACATTTTCAAGAATTTTCCCATTTTAGAACTCTTCCAAAATCTGGAATTTATGCAGCTCATCTGCAAATAACACTGACTGGTCTACTGTAATTTTATGTGTTCTCAGACAAGGTAATAATATATGACCTACCGCCCTCAAGATATAAGAAGGCCACAGTCCAGTGAGAAAGGGCCAAAAATAATCAGTGGTCATTGTGACATAAAAAAAGGCCCCAATTATTGGCTATCTTCAGATAGTTTAGTGGTTAGAGCCAGAAATCTTGTATAAAATCAAAATTTGGGAAGTGGCTGCTGCTTCCACTCCCATAAGACATGGAAACAATTTCAGTAGTTTTTAAAACATGGAAAGAGCACAGGAAGAAAACACAGCCTTGATTAAGTAACTGCCCCTTACGATATTAAAAAGAAACCACTGTGAAATTATATAATAATAATGAATTCTTTCCTATTATACAGTATTGTCTTAAAAAAAAAAAAAAAAGAAAAACAGAAACCCTTCTACAGAGCACAAAACCTGGAAGGCAGTATCAAGAACGTAAACCATTTTACCTATAAAAATAAAGGGATTGTTGGGGCGCCTGGGTGGCTCAGTGGGTTAAAGCCTCTGCCTTCGGCTCAGGTCATGATCTCAGCGTCCTGGGATCGAGCCCCGCATCGGGCTCTCTGCTCAGCAGGGAGCCTGCTTCCCCCTCTCTCTCTGCCTACTTGTGATCTCTCTCTCTCTCTCTGTCAAATAAATAAATAAAATCTTAAAAAAAAAATAAAATAAAAAATAAAGGGATTGCTCTAGAACAGCAAAAAAGTTTAAGTTCCTCTTCTACAGTTTTATAGAATAAGGAATTTAAAAAGTAACAGAGCCCTAACTCGTGCTATATGCAAAATAGATTAAAGATCAAAATATAGTATCACAAAAGTATTAGGAGAAAAAATATATTTTAGGATGACACGAAGCTGCGAAGCTATCAAAGAAAAAGTAATAGAATGAACTTCCCCCCAAATAAAAATACTAGCAAGAGACTGCAATATTTAACAAAAGATTGAGATTCATAAAGTCTGTGTACAAATCAGAAAAAAAAAACCAGGCAACCAACAGGAAAATAAAAGAATTAGAACTCGTAATTCACAGAATGCAATGGCTAAAAAAAAAAAAAAGGAAAGAAAGAAAGAAAACAGGAAAAATGATTGCCCTCACTAGTGATGTAGCAAAGACATTAGGGTTCACAGCTAATGGCCAGGAAAGAATTCTTGAGACATCTTTGGTGCAAAAAGGTGATTTTATTAAAGCATGGGGACAGGACCTGTGGCCAGAAAGAGCTAAAATGGGATCAGGAGGAGTGGCCCAATAGATACTTTCAAGTTGGGAGGGGATTAGGGATAGTATAAGTCTCTAAGGAATTTGGAAGCAAGGTTTCCAGGACCTTGAGGGGGCTAGCTATTGTTGGGAAAAGGCCATTTATTACCATCTAATAAAACCTTAGTCAAGAGACCCTCCAGGGGTGCCTGGGTGGCTCAGTGGGTTAAAGCCTCTGCTTTCGGCTTAGGTCATGATCCCAGGGTCCTGGAATCTAGCCCTCAGGCTCTCTGCTCAGCAGGTAGCTTGCTTCCCCCTCTCTCTTTGCCTGCCATTCTGCCTACTTGTGATCTCTCTCTCTCTCTCTTCATCAAATAAATAAATAAAATCTTAAAAAAAAAAAGAGAGAGACCCTTCAGATGTGTATCAATGGGCCATATGCTTGGGGGGGGGTGATTGCCAACACGTATCTTGGGGGGTTTAGAGATAAAGGAAATTTCTAAAGGAATTTTTGTATGTTAAAATAGACTTACAGGATCCTGGCTTGGGAGGGAAAGAGGGGGTTAAGATTGTCTTTTGCCCTTAGCGAAGTATTAACATTGAAGCAGTTGAGTCCCTTAGAGGAATGTCACTCTGCCTGTTTCAAGGACTTGTCAAGGAAATTTAATTTTTCTTCTGCCTTTGTTTCCCACATCAACTAGTGTCAGGAAAATGCAAAAAAAGATGCCATTCTCTCACCTGACAGAATAACAAAATTACTGTATTTGCTGTTTGGGGATGTTCTTGTCCCTCAACAAGGTTGTCTAAATATAACGTGTGTTCCACACGAAAGGTCCAACACAGGACCTACTACTGCTCCGGACTGGCAGCTGCGGACAGGACCAACTCCCAGGGTAGGAGTAGTAGAAGGAAAGGCACACCTCCCCAGCCCATGCCACGTGGGATATTGAAGGGGAAGCCTGGGCACCACCTAGTCCTTCTCTTAGAGTCCCAAATCCTCTTCAGGCCTCTGAACAGAAAGCAGACCCACTGAACTCTGAGGAAATGTTTAAAATTTTTTTTTTAAGTTTTAAGTCCTTTAAGTCTTACAACAGCATCAGCAAAACCAGTAAAAAGATCTGTGATACATTGGTAAAAGCATGAGTAAAAAGGAACTCTTGTGAACTTGTCAAAGAATAATTTTCAAAATTTGAAAACAAGACAGTAAACACAGGTCAAAGACTTCTTTAACTTATTATCAAAGGATCCCAAAGGATGGTAAAAGATGATACTAGAAGAGAATGCAGGAGTAAGATTACGAAGTCAAATGATTAATGTCCTACAAGGCTAAACAACTATGACTTCCTTTCTACTAGAGAAAATGAACAGGTCACTCTACCAAATAAAAATCATTTGCAGCTGATCATTATTGTACAAGTTAACATCAGGCCTTACAGAGTCTGGGCCCTAATCAATCAGTCCAACAAAAAGGGTCAGTTAACCATTAGGTGGATTTGTTAGATACTGCTCTAGTACAGTGACTTCCCAAACATTTTGGTCTTAGCACTCCTTCACACTCTTAAAAATTACTGAGATCTCCAAGAGCTTTTGTTTATGTGGGTTATATTTATTAATATACATAGCATTGGAATTTAAAACAAAATTTAAGCATATTAATGTACTTAAAAACAAACCATTTACATATTAACATAAATAACATTTTATAAATCTGTGTTTTCTAACACAAAAAAATAGTGAGGTGAATGGCATCATTTTAAAGTTTTTCAGATCACCGGCATTTCAAAATAATAATTTATTGATGACATTAATTCAATAATTAAAAGGTTACGAAAACTATTACAGACAAAACCAAAGATAGCTAGCAAGAGTACTGAGAATAACCTGCGTTAAGCTCTAAAAACTCATTTATGTTTATCCTCAACCTACTACTTTAGAAAATTCTAGACAACACAAGAATAGCCAAGGACACTTCCCATTAGCTATCATAGTGATGACAGCATCACATATCATATAGCTTTTGGGAAACTATTCATTCATATAGAATGAGAGTGAAAAAGGCAAATAACGTCCTAGAATTATGAAAATAGTTTGAATTTCACAGACTCCCTGAAAGGTCCTGGGCCACACTTTGAGAACCACTGCTCTTGTGTGACACTGAAAGGGCATACATGAATCTGTTTTCCTAATTTCAAGTTTCGATATGTTTTCTAAACATATTTTTAATAAGAATGTAATTTGATATAGCCTTTTAAAGGCCATTTGACCTTTGAGCCCAAGACTCCTACAGATATATTCATAGATAAAAACACACACACACAGAGTGTGTATCACTGTAAATTCAGCAGTGTTCACTGTGGTCTCATTAACATTAGAGAAAAATTGGAAACAAATTTCCCCATAGGGTAATGATTTTAAAAGTGAAAGCATATATATGCATACATGCATATATTTGCATATATATACAGACTCATGATATATAGTCAAGTGAAAAATTTGCAGAGCAATATCTATGATGATTTTCCTATTTAAAAACAAAATTTATATGAGCATATTTAGATATTTGTAAATATATGTATCTTAAAAGTCTAGAAATACACACCAAACTGTTAACAGTGGTATCTCTGGGTAACAAGATGATAAGAGTATATGACAAAACGAACCTCACTTTTTTATTTTATATACTACTGGATTATTTGAATTTTTACAATGAGCATATTACTCTTGTCATATAAAAACAACAAAAGGAACAACAATATAACTGAGAGACACAGTGGCTAAATGCAGTGTGGTATCCTGAACTGAATCATCAAAAAGGACACGATGGAAGACTGGAGTAACCCAAATAAAGCCTAGAGTTTAGCTTTACAAATTAAATAAAAACAGAAAAACAACCAGAAAAACATACAGATGCTATATGTTCACAGATAGTTGACTCAGGAAATGGTGGTATTGCCCTCCAATGGCCAGTTAAAAACTGCCAGAAATCGCAATATGGAAACCTTCACACAACCTACGAAAAGTTCCGAAGTGAGGACATTATAGGTTGTCCTGGGGGTGCACAAAGACACATTCCAGTCAACTGGTACAAAAGATCAACAGAAGACCCCGAAAGTGTTGCACACACCGGCCACGCAGTTTCCTAGGGTGCACTGCACTGCAGGACACAGTCTAGGGCAACCGCGGTCAAGAACGGAAATGTCAGTTCAGGTATGTTCTGAGTATCTGTTTTCTCTATTACTCCATTTACTCACATTTACTGGTTTTCTCCTCTTCCAATTTTGAAATAATCATCATTTCCTATGCCACTCCCAAGAAGCCCCCCGCTATGCTAACAGGAGATTGTTCTGGAACAAGCTTCCACCACAGTCGAAGTGGCTTTCCTTTCCCAGAGTGACCATTCAGTCCATTTCAGCCTTGTGTATCAGGCAAACAGGTACTGGACAAAGGAAGTCAATAGGGCAACTTCCAAATGGTTATTAAATACATGGCAAACCCCTAGCCTTCAGCAGAGCTTTCCTATCTTCCTCTCTCACAAGAGCCCTACTGCGCTTGGCACTGCCATTTCTGCATTTAAATGAAGATACGTAGTCCATTTCAGAATTTAAATGTCTACTTTGTCATGGAAAAGAGGAAGGTGACAGTAATAAGTAGCAAGTTGAGCAAATTTTAAATATGTCCAACATATATTTTTCCAATCTGGCACTTGTGATATATGAACAAGGTACAAAATGAAACACAGAATGATCTCAACTATGTTATCTTAACAAGTTATAGAAACTTCATTTGTCTGATTGGACAGTTGATGGTCTTAAGGAATTATTAAAGATACGGTAAGGATTTTTTTAAGTCCTTACCTTCTAGAGATATATACTGAAATATATAGGAATAAAATAAGATGCCTGGGCATTTGCTTCTAAAAAATCTCAGGAGGGCTAGGGAAGGATAGGTGAGGTGTGGATGGAAATAAGACTGGCTGATACATAAGACAGACTGATAGAGTACTGAAGCTGCATGACAGTTGGGAAGAGGAGTGTCATTGCATTACTCTCTATACTTTTACATACGTTTGACATTTTCCAAAATGAAAAGCTTTTTAAAAAGCCATAAAAAGGACCAGGGTGCCTGGGTGGCTCAGTCAGTTCAGCGTCTGCTTCTGGCTCAGGTCATGATCCCCGGTTCCGGGGATTGAGCCCCACATCGGGCTCCCTGCTCAGTGGGGAGTCTGCTTCTCCCTCTCCCCTGTTTTTGCTCCCTCTCTCTCCCATGTGTGAGTGCTCTCTAATAAATAAAATCTGTAAAAAAACCAGCCATAAAAAGGAGAAATTTTTTAAAAGAGGCTTACTCTAAAACTGAGGAACATAATGAAGAAATTAAAATTCTAGATTAAAACAGTGGACTACCCCTCTCCTTATGCTCCAAATTCCTTGAAATGATATTTTTAAAAAAGAACTGGAGATTTACAACAGGGAAGGAGTACAAAATAAAAGGTCATATTGGGATGCCAGTGGTTTTGAGATACTCTAAAGTTCCTCACAGTGGTTCTTAAAATGTGGTCTTCCAGACAAACCTCTACAGCATCACCTGTGAACTTGTTAGAAATGCAAATTCACAAGTCCCATCCCAACCTCCTTATAATCTTTAGGGGTAGGGCCCTGCAATCTGGATTTAACAAGCCCTCTGGGTGATTTTGATGTCCACTGAAGTTGGGGAGCCACTGTAAAGCTGATCAGACTGACAAAAAACAAGAATGGAGAGCCTCAGCCCCAACCAGCCCAGGAGACAACAATCAAAAAGGTGAACGCGATCCCAAGGATACCCTAAGCTGAGTCAACAAGTGACAGAAAGGTGGGGGCCTCCAGCTGCGACTGTCATGTCCTAACCTTGCCCACCTCCAAAACCAAGTGATTGGTGGGAGTGGAGAGTTCTGTCCTGGAGAGCAGAGCTCTATCCTCAGAATCAAGCCCTCTGTATTTTGGCAGAGAGACACAGTGACTCTCCAGTGATGGGGCTGAGGATGGGACAAGAGCCTAGATCTCCTGCCCATTCCCCATCCATGTATTATTCAAAGTCTGTGTGAATAAGCCCTCTTTTCTCAGCCAAGGTAAAAGTCTTTTGGAGAAAAGAGGGCTCATAACAATGTGGGGAAAATCCACACCCAACTACCAATACATTAATCAAGTAAATCTCTTTCATATATTAGAATGATCCTTTAAAGACAACAAATAGTGGTAAAGATAATTAATAAATTAACAAAACAGTTGGCAGTAGGGAACACGAGTAATTGAAGGAATAGAAAATAATGTAAAAAATTCCAATTGAGGGGCACCTGGGTGGATCAGTGGGTTAAAGCCTCTGCCTTCGGTTCGGGTCGTGATCTCAGGGTCCTGGGATCGAGCCCCGCATCGGGCTCTCTGTTCTGCAGGGAGTTTGCTTCCCTCTCTCTCTCTGCCTGCCTCTCTGCCTACTTGTGATCTCTCTATCAAATAAATAAATAAAATCTTTAAAAAAAAAAAAATTCCAGTTGAGATCCCCAGGAATGTAGAGGTACCACATCTATGAAAAAAGCAGTTAGACCAAGAGAGCAATCTTGACTATTTAAAAACAAATGATTAAACTTAAAATGAAATAGAAAATTTATAATATTAATGTAATGGACACACCTAAAGAGGGAATCAGTAATCTGGACAATAACATCTGAAGAATTCTTCCAGAATGGACCAAAAAGACCAAGACAAAATATAAATGTCCAGCGACAGAGGACCAAGGCAGGAGGTCCCACACTGACTCAATAAGAGTTCCAGAAAAATGAAACTGATAAAATGGAAAGAAAATCATTAAAGAAACCATTTTAGAAACTGCCCTTCGTCCAAGAATGGTACAATTCTTCAGAGTGAAAGGACCACGGGGTATGACAAATGTCCCACATACTTAGACACACAATGGTGAAACTTTTCGGACTCAAAGCATAAAAAGAAAATTCTAAAAGTTTTTCAATGGCAGAAAAAACAGGTTTTTAATTAGTAAATAAAAAGAGAAGGTGAGAAAAGGAGATTGGTGTCTGGTTTTTAAATCAGCAATACTGGGTGCTAGCAGACCATTGTGTTAGGACTTCAAAATTCTGCAGGGAAAGGATTTTGAACCTAACACCCTAAACTCAATTTTTAAAAAATTCAAGTGGAGGATTCAACCTGATGGGATTAATTGATGATATGCTGCAGTAAACCAAAAAACTAACTTTGGGATGAAAGAAAAAGCAGTGAGAAGGAAACAGTAAAACTTATAGTTGTCTAAATAACTATGCATACTGTTAAAACACACACAAACACATACACCAAGATAACAGAGGTTAATCTGAAACCAATCCCACATCATTACACCAGGAGGAGAGGTCCAGGTGGGGAAGTGCAAGAATGCTAAGGGAGAGGAGTGGAAGATACAGCCACTGTAGCTGCAAACTCAGAGAAAAGAATAATCACTAAATGAAGAGCAATAAGCTTAATTCTTTCCAAACCACTAAAAAGAAAAACTAAGAGAAAAACCAATACTCAATCATGCCGCTGAAATGCCGAAGTAAGATACAAAATAAAATGGCAGGGACGATCCAAACACGTCAACAATTTCAATTAATATAAATGGATTAAATTCCCCAGAGACTATTAGACTGAACTCCCCAAAAGCTGTTTTGACTACATTAATTGGGGGAAATAGATCACTGCAGAGAATCCTGAGGACAAAGAAAGAGTATTTCGCAGTTACAAAAGGCACAACTCCCCAAGAGTCATCACATAATGCTTTCTCTCACATTCAGAAATCAACTCACTATATGAACAGTAAGACAGGAATGTAGACTCTATGAACAATTAACAAGCTAAATCCAAAAAACTTTGTATCCAAGAATAGGCACCCCTCCCTCTGAAAACATTCAATATTTACAAATATTGACCGTGTATTCCATAAAGTAGAAACCACATGGGCTGTATTCTAGGTGCTTAAAAATTTTAAACGCACTTGAAGAATTCCTGGGTTAATTACTGAATCTGGCAACTGAATCTGAAATTACCCACTTAGAAATAAACAACATCAGTCACCAGAGCTCAAGACTGCCAGACACAGCCAAGGCAGTACTCAGAAGAGCGTTTTCAGTCTTAATTACATTTATTAGAAAGCAAGAGAAATTGAAAATAAAACTTTCTGCACAATACACTTTAACAGCAGTGATTGTGAACATTCCTGGAGTTATAGAGGTCTGTGAAAGCAGCGTAGAAGTCTGAATTATTTATGTATTTAAAGTCTATGGAATTTGCATGCCAAGCTATGATAAAACTGAAGACTAAATCATATTTTAGAATATCAACCCGGTTTTGTAACACTGGTTACTTCATCCTGATGAGATGAACTGGTTTAAGAGTCACAGCTATGAATAATATAAAAATTAAACTGAGTTCCTTCAAGTCAGGCAAGGCCTCATTCATTTTTATATTTTCAATCCATGCTTACAGGTGGCACCTAGGTAAGCACTCAACAGTGTTGTATAAACTGAACTAAGTAATGTGGTGGACAGATAATTTTCTAAAACATGGGATTCACTGGAGGAGGAGAATGAAACAGAACAAGAAGGTCTGTATGGTGATTACAAAGTTGGGAAACACTGGCCTAAATATGAATTTTGATCTCAGGTCTGTAATATCATAGTGTTACACGCCAGGTGCTCCAGGATTCTGGATAGGATCTTACAAACACATAGGAGCAAGAGGTCTTTCTTCAGGGCCGCCATCAGCTTTCTTGCCTTCTTCTTGCAGGCAAGATTCACGGATTTCAATAATCACAATGTCAGATAACGTCACTTTTCAACTACAACAGACTAATTTTTAAAAAACTCAGTCAAAGGGGAGGCCTCCAGCTCTAGCTAGCACAAGTGACTAGAACATAAGATCAAAATCTTTGGTTTTAAAGGATTCAAAAAGATCTATTTATTTAAAACATTTTAGGGGCACCTGGGGGGCTCAGTGGGTTAAGCCTCTGCATTCGGCTCGGGTCATGATCTCAGGGTCCTGGGATCGAGCCCGACATTGGGCTCTCTGCTCAGCGGGGAGCCTGCTTCCCCCTCTCTCTCTGCCTGCCTACTTATGATTTCTCTCTCTGTCAAATAAATAAATAAAATCTTTAAAAAATAAAATAAAATAAAACATTTTAAAAGGGTTCAATTGATCTGTTCATAGGATGAATTTTAATTAAATCCTAAAGCTGGTTTAAAGGTTTCACTTTATTTCACAAACTACCGTTTTGGCTATAAATTAGATGGACTTCATCAAGTACCATGCTTTATCTAGTTTTCAACAGAGAAATTAAAAAGGTCCAATTCTGAACCATACCAAAAAGAAGCACTTTCAGTGAATCTAAACACAAAGGCCTTATCTATATTAATATTCCAAACATTCAATATTTGAAATATTTAATTAGTGCCAATAGGTGAACTTCAAAATGTCCTTTGAAATAAACAGGGAAATTTTAAATTTCAAGACCTTCTAACATATTAATTTGATATGGTTTATTTTTTAAATAATCCCGCTTGCTACAGTTAAAGAATGATTCTTGCTCTCCTGCACTAAAAACAAAATGACTGTACTTCTCTCCCTAACCTACAGTTTTGCTCAGCCGAATTTAACATTTTTAAAGCTTTTTTCTTTACTACTAAACCAGTATCTTCAATTCTTAACTGTCCCCAGAGCAGACTTCCTTACCTGACAGCAATACATACAAATAAATATAAATAAAAAATAGAATTCTGCCAGCAAATACTATGCACAAGCCCAACAATACAGACACAGTCTTAAAAATCAGTTATGTATTTATTTGCATAGATTCAAAGGAAAGAATTAAAAATCCAACATAATATCCCATGAGGCCTACAATTTAATTACTAATCCAGTTTTTTTTGGTTTTTTGTTTTTTTTTTAAAAAGGTTTTCCTCCACTAACTTTAGGATGGGACTATACCACATGAGTGCTGAAACATCAGATACCTATATATCTTTAGTTTTTGCAGAATTTGTATTAAGTCCAAAAAAGTCCTTTTTGATGATGTACCGAACACACTGCAAAATCACATTTCTTTCATGTCGAATGTCTGGAGCTAAAAGCTAAAAAATAATAAATAAAATGATTAGCTGGTAAATAAAATATATCCAAGAAACACGATCTAAAATATTATATGTGTCTTCCCCATATAAAGAACAGAACAATAAAGATATATATTTATATGCTTATAATACAATAATTTTAATAAACTTATAATTTAATATATATTTAAGTAGATATTATATTTAAATTATTTTATTAAAAAACAATGTAAGAACATTTCGTTAACTTATACCAAGACTATCTAACTTTTTGAACAGCACAAATGTACACATTGGGTGTCCTCTCTGGGAGTATCTAACAAAGGACAGGAAATACAGGTTTAAAAGTCTGCAATTCTTTAATTTACAAATCATGTCAAAGAGAACCCTCCTAAACCCAAACCTACAAACAGTATAAAAACTGATAAGCAGATATAGTAAATATAGTAATGATGAAACCAGCAGTAAAAAATCCCAACACTCCTTGACTTTCACAGCTTTTCATTTTTGTGCTTATTGTAATTGAAGAAAACCTAAAAATCCCTGGTATTTAGAAGAAATATATAACCAAGGAATCATCTGTGATTTACCAAAAAGGGTAAGATCACTCAATTTATTTTCTGATGTCATTAATGTAGTTTAGAAATATCACAAAGGAATGAATGCTCAGTGAACAGATGATTTAATTTACCACTTACAAGATAAGTATTTTAAAAATGCAATTTACTTTATATAAGCATTGAAATTTACAAAATAGAGAGTCCATTCCATATCAATTTAAACAAGAAGCAGCTGTGTCTACATGTAACACCTCAACAGTCCAGCTATTGCATAAACAATTAGCTGACAGGGCACAAACGACTTTCAAACATTGTCAATAGTTCTACAACTCTTAATAAAAATTTTGGAATATTTTCTATTACTTCTAGCATGAAAGAACTGGATCTTTGAACAGCTTCATGTCCATTACTTAGAATCAAAAGATGTGCTGCTTCCTCTTTTAAAATTTGAAGAAATCGACTTTTCAGCACATCACACTAAGAATAAAGGCAATAATGCACAAAATAAACACATAAAAACTTCATTTTCCCTTCAGTCTGCCTTTGTATTTAGCTGTGATTTCAATGGAAACTTTAAAAATCTCAGTACACCTCAATACATATTTCCTTACCAATCAGTTAAATCTACAGATTCTTTTCTTTTAAGCAGTTTTGAAAGTGTACTATTCCACATTTACTGAATATCAGCTGTATTCCAAATGCAGCTTCAAAATTAAGATACACAAATGGAGTCTTCAAGGAGCAAATATCTTTGGTAAACTTTAAAAACATGCATGCATGAACCCATGAAGAAACCCAGTGGCTCTATCTTCATCATCTGAGAACACCACAAAGATTAGAATGTAAAGAAAATCATTTACCATTTCCAGGAGATATGGATGGTGTGTCCTTGGTTCAAATAATGTTTGAAAGTTGTGGTAATCTTTTTTCCTCTTAGGGTGTGTCTTTTTAAAACTTTTCTTTTGGCTCTCATACTTCCTAGCAGTCACTTTAACATTGGGACTCCGTCTCTTAGGAGTATTGCTATGAAGAACCTCATCTGCCACCAGAATGTCTGCTTCAGTCTTAATGGGAGCTTCTAAATGTAACAAAAAACAAATACAAAGATAACAACAACAACAAAAAAACAGGTAAACTTCCAAAAATAACCAAAAAAGCCATAATACTCCCCCCAGCAGCCATAATACTGGTTACTTATTAATAAAAACTAGGCATTTTCAATGTAGTACAATATTTTTCAAATCAGAAATAAAACTACCAAGAACTGAAGAGATTACCACAAAGAGTTACAGAAAGTGATCTCTATGAAGGAAATAATACCAGACGGAAACTTGGATCTACACGAAAGAATGAAGAGTGTCAGAAATAGTCAATATGTGGATAAATACAAAAGACATTTTTTCTGGTTTGAAAAAGGTTTTAAAGATAACTGACTATTCTAAGCAAAAATTGTAACAATGCATGTGGGATTCATAACATCTGTAGGAAAACCTGGTAACAACAGCACAAAGGAAGGGAAGAGAAGAGTGTAAGTATATTGCTATAAATTCTTAAATCCTATATGAAGTGGTATAATATCACTGAAAGTATATTGTGATAAGCTGAAGTTGCATACTATAAACTCTAGATAGACCAACTCCTAAAAAGTAAAACAAAGAGATCAACAAATAAACCCGTATTTGCACTGCCCTAATAATAAGGCAGCATAAATCCAAAGGCAGGAAAAGAAGGAAAACAGAACAAAAGGTGAGACAAAAAGAAACAAGCCATATCAATAATTACAATATATATAAATAGTTTAAACATCCCACTTAAAAGGGTGAGTGGTCAGACTGGGGCGGGGTGGTGGGGAACGACAAGACCAACTACATCATGTCCATAAGAAACCAACTTTAAATTGTAGGCAGTTCTTGCTTTCACCAACAGAACTGAGATTAAATCTCAGTTACCAAGGAAGTACAAAGCAAGGACTGCCTGTGACCAGTCACAGGCTAAAAGTAAAAGGAGGAAAGAAAATACCATGCATACACCAATCACAAAAAAGCTGGATCGGCTATATCAATATCAGATAAAGGAGACTTCAGAACAGGGACTATCACCAGGGACAAAGAAGAAGAGTTTATAAAGATAAAGAAATCAATTCACCAAGAACGCAAAACAATAACGCCTAATAACAGCGTTTCACTATACATGTAGCAAAAGCCCACAGAACTGAAACAAGAAACAGACAAATCCATTATTAAGGTTGGAAACTTTTAACACTCTGCTCTCAGTAACTGAAGATCAATTAAACAGAAAATGAGCAAGGATATAGAAGACCTGAGTACCACTAACAACTCAAACTGACAAACACTCAACCCAATACATATCGTTGTCAGGTTCACATGAATATTCATTTGTGTTAGGCTACAAAACAAGTTTCAATAAACTGGGGAAAAAAATGTAAGTGTGCAAAGTATGCTCTCTGACCACAACAGAATTAAAGTAAAATCGTTAACAGAAAACGATCTAGAAAACTTCCAAATCTTTGGAAACTACACAACATACATCTAAATAACCCATGCGTTAAAGAACAAATCACAAGAGACATTAGAAAATATTTTTAAAACAATAAAAATGAAAACATAACAAAAATTTGTAGGATGCAGCTAACGCAATGCATGGAGGCAAATTTATAACTTTGATTGCTTTTAAAAGAAAAAAATTAAAAATTTAAAAATTTAAAAAAAAAAGAAATGAAGAAAAGTCTAAAATCAGTTATCTGAATTTCCACTACAGAAGGCAAAGAGTGAGAAGGGAAGAAATAACAGAGTGAAAATCAATGAATTAGAAACAGCCAATAGAAGGGCACCTGGGTGCCTCAGTTGTTGGGCATGTGCCTTTGGCTCAGGTCATCATGATCCCAGGGTCCTGAGATCAAAACCTACAACCAGCTCCCTCAGCAGGGAGCCTGCTTCTCCCTCTCCCACTCCTCCTGCTTGTGTTCCCTCTCTTGCTGTCTGTCTGTCTGTCAAATAAATAAATAAAATTTCCAAAAAAAAATCCAAGAGAGAAACATCAATAAAGCCAGAAGTTGGTATATTCTGAAGAGATTAATAAAATTAATAAACAGCTAGCAAGATTGATCAAGAAAAAGAAGAAAAAATACCATTTAATAATATGAGGAATCAAACAAAGGACATCATTATAGATCCTACAGATATCACAAGAAAATATCATGAGCAATGGTATGCCAATAAATTTGACAACTTATATGAAACAAATTCTCTTGAAAAACACGAATTACCAAAGCTGAACATGAAAAAATAGAAAATCTGAATAGTCCTATACCTATTAAGGAATTTTAATCCATAATTTAAAATCTACCCCCCTCCAAATGCCAGGTACACATGACTCCGCTACTGAATTCTACAAACAAGAAAAAATGGTAGCAATCTTACACAAACCCTTAAAAAAGAGTAGGAAACAGATCCCAACTCATACCAAATCCAGACAAAGCCATTACAAGAAAAGAAAAACACAAGCCAATAATCCTTCATGAACATGGAGGTAAAAATCTTTAATAAATTATTAGCAAATCAAATCCAGCAATGTATTAAAAAGGTAATACATCATGACTAAGTAGATTTTATTCCAAGAATACAAAATTAGTTTGATACTTGAAAATCAATCATTGCATTTCACCATATTAACAGAATAAAGAAGAAAAACCATATGAATAGTTGAAAACTCACAAGTTTTAAGGATCCCCTCCTCTCATGCCTAAAATGGTTATTCTGTATTTTTGACAAGCTGATGTTATATAAATAGTTCGATTCTAGAAGTTGGGAGACTGGGTTCAATTGCCTGGACAAGAGTGTAGGAGTCTAATCATATCCCTCAAAACCTTTACACCCAAGTGTTACATAGGACCAAATGTGTTAACTACGTTTGAAGGGAAGTACAGGGTAAGTGTTTTAGAAGCACAAACCCTGGTCCCAAACTGTTAAGCTCAAGTTCTAATTCCATCACATACTAGTTGTGATCTTGGAGTAAGTTACTTATCTCTACCTAAATATCCTCATAAATAATGGCACCTGCTTCAAGAGGTTATTGCAATAATTAGATGAGTAAAGTACATAAAACAAGGCCTGACACAGAATAAGCACTATGTAAGAATTTGCTATGACGGAGGCATCTAGGTGGCTCAGTTGGTTAAGCATCCAACTCTTGATTTCAGCTCAGGTCATGATCTCAGGATAGTTAATCAGATTGAGTCCCCATCCTGGGCTCTGTGCTGACCATGGAGCCTGCTTGAGATCCTCCCTCCCCCTCCGCCCCACTCCAGTGCACATGTGCATGCATGCTCTCTATCTCAAAAAAAAAAAAAAGAACTTGCTGTGATGACAGCGGTTTTGATGTGCCTTGAAAGTGATGAAAAAAAGAAAAACAATTAGAGAAATGTAACCATATAAGAATGGAGCAAAGAATTCAAAGTGGTTTGTAAAGTTCAAACTATGGGAATAATAACAAAAAGCAAAAAGAAAAGCCAGGGTACTACTTTCTATTTTTCCTTCCCCTTCAAATATTGATCTTCTGGGCGCCTGGGTGGCTCAGTTGGCTAAACATCTGCCTTCGGCTCAGGTCATGAACCTGGAGTCCTGGGATGGAACCCTGCAATGGGCTCCCTGCTCAGTGGGGAGTCTGCTTATCCCTCTGCCCCTCCCCTTTCTCATGGTTTCTCTCTTTCTCTCAGATAAATAAATAAAATCTTAAAAAAAAAAAAACAAAAGTATTGATCCTCCAATCCAGATATACAAGAGTCAAATGAATCAGAGCTTACACTGTCAATTTTCTGCTAAGGAATGAAGAATTGGGATTGTTGATATTTTTCTTGAGGCTCACAATATTTCCCAGCTTAGTATCATATTTTAATGCAATATTTATCAATCCAAATAAATTTAAAATATAACCATTGAATTTTTTTCAAATCTATAAATCACACCTTTTGGTTTGTGGCCTTTTAAAATGAGTTCTCAATTTGGAGGACCCCCAGTCATAGCCCAAACCAGTTTGAAAAAAACAATTGTGGAGAGCTACAAACTCTGCTTAACTTCTAACATAGCAAAATAAAAACAAAAAACTAACACGCAAAATCCAGATATCAAACTAACCCATTTGGAAATACCACTCATTGAAATTTTCTTTCCTATGTATATCTTAATGATTCTGACATCCCCAGAGCCAAGCATAGTCTCTTGTGTTGCTTCAGTCTTTCTTGAGGGACCCCTACCCTTGTTTAAAACTCTTTCTGGAACAGCACTAGTCATGTTTAAGATTCTCTATACAGGGGCGCCTGGGTGGCTCAGTGGATTAAAGCCTCTGCCTTCAGCTCAGGTCATGGTCTCAGGGTCCTGGGATCAAGCTCCGCATCGGGCTCTCTGCTCAGCAGGGAATCTGCTTCCCTCTCTCTCTCTGCCTGCCTCTCTGCCTGCCTCTCTGCCTACTTGTGATCTCTCTGTCAAATAAATAAATAAATAAAATCTTAAAAAAAAAAAAAAAGATTCTCTATATACCTTTGTATTAATTCCTAAGTCCAGACAGATCAGAAGTATGATGATACAATTGTTAAAATCTGTGAGGAATCAAACTGCTCCTCTCCATTTAGAATCCACTTAAATAAGCAGCCTTCTAGATGCTATTTCATGGTTCAGAGAAAGCCCACTTTATTTCTTCGGTTTATTTCTTCCAAAGTCCCTATGTGTCAATATCCTATCCTACAGCCCAGAACTTACAATGGAAGTTAGAAACTTGCTAGTGACCCGGATGGCTTAATAAAGCTGAATTCAAACTACATATAGTAATTATTGAGCCTTAGGAATGTAAAGCAATAGCTTTTTCCTTCAGGCAGAGCATTTTAGACAATTAGTAAAAATAAATTCATATAAGATAAAATTTGTCTTTTAACAGATAATATCTTCTCTTATCTATAAGAAAAAGCTATGCATTTCTGTGCAGGAAGACATTAAATATAATAAAGAGAATGACTACAATGAAAGGCAATACAGTTGGCCCTTTTTAGATTTTTAAGTCCCTAAACCTAGACTTTATATCAGCTCTCCCACATACTAGCTTTGTAAACTTGTCTTCTTTAAGCTGAAGGTTCTACAAATGAAGGAGTGGGAACTCAAAGATCCCTCCCAGTTTCCTTTCTTTCTTCTAATTTAAAAATGGTGGCAGCTCCTGGGTGGGTCAGTTGGTTAAGCATCTGCCTTCAGCTCAGGTCATTATCCCAGGGTTCTAGGCTCAAGTCCCTCATGCGCTCCTTGCTCGGCAGGGAGCCTGCTTCTCCCTCTGCCTGCCACTCCCCCTGCTTGTCTGCTTGTGTGCGTGCAAATAAAGACATGAGAATGAAAGTATTAAATGTTTTGTCTTGAGAGAAAGAGAGAGCATTAGTGCAGCTTGTTTTTATAAGATTCAGTAATGTGGTAATAGCTTTCATTGCTATCACCTGTCATAAATACAAGCGATAAGCAGGAAATGTAATATGTGTTTAAAGAATAACTCCATCTTCATATCAGTGTACTAGAAACAAGAGTAAAGAAATAAATACTGTTTTTCTTAAAATCAAAATAAAAACAAGAAGAGGCAACCATCTGTTAAGAAATACCTGATAAAACCAAAGTAGTTTATATTTCAAAATTCAAGTAGCTTTTAACCAGCTACCATAGTAAACCACGGTCCATTAAAAAAGAAGGAAAAAATCCCTATGTTACAGATACATCTAAACATTATCCTTCATATTAAATCCCAACTCTTTCTCCTTCAACATCTTCCAACTATACAGTGATTATCTCTAGCTTAATCAACATTAAAAGTGCCGCCATCTTCATCCAATTACACTCAAATCTTCCCTTCTTTCTACACACTTACCTGTAGTCCCTGTACTCTTTTCCTTCAGTACAGCTCTTACTGTGATTACACATTTTGTCCAGGGACATAGACACGTGAATTCTCTCATGGTTGGTAAAGCCCAAATAAATTTACTGTGCAGAGCCAGGTTTCCACAACAGAAGGGCAAGACTTACTCACTAAACATATGCTGACTATTTATATGAACCTTGGGTTTAGAATCGCTGTGCTACAACAGATCAATAACATTCTCACAACTTTTAGGTAACCCTAAAAAAAGATGTTAGATTAAGCTGGTTTGTTGTCATTTTTAACGGTTAGACACGCATCTTGTACTGTACATCACCGATGACTCAGAAAGAACCTGGAAAGGATTCCATTTCATCCGGGCTTTAAAACACACGGGCTAATTTGACACAAGTATAGAGTTACTGTGTTCTCCAAATGAGGTAATTTATGTAAATGTGCTCCATAAAAAATAATGCTCTATATACATGTAAGGAATTCTGTCATCCACTTTGTTACAGAGGACCTCTCTCCACCTACCAAAGGTGCTATAAACATGTTAAGACCAGAGCTCTTGAGAGCAGAAAGAGGAAATTAACTTTCTTTGCTGTATCTTTTAGAATTTTCTTTGATTCCATTAATGGAATATTATCTCTTCCCCTTCCTATCCTGTCATTATATTATTTTTGCCTTTTTCTCCCAGACTAGCAACACATTTCCTCATTTCCCAAGTTTTCCTTTATCCCCATGCTAACACCAAATGAAAAATGTGAAGATTAAATAAAGAATGTGCTTGACACATCTTGTCCTCAGAAAGACACGGATGCTACTGACGCACAGCATACCTCAAATTCAAAAAGCAACAAAACGAAACAAACGCACCTGTAACAACTGAGGCCATGACTTACCTTCTGGCTCACTCTCTGACCCTGAGAGATTGCCGTAGCTGCTCATGAGGGAGCACAGGGCTGGTGTCACTTCCTTGGGTATAACAGTACTTTGTGGTTTCTCCTCTTTATCAGACTCTGAAACAGAACGGGAAAGAAGTAAAACAGTACACCAAACCCATTCACCACCATACCAAAGCTGACAGCCTCCCCACTCCTTCATACATTAGTGAAAAGAAACTCATTTCTGATCATTTCCGTAATCTTCCCCAAAAACAAAATTCAGGAAACCTGAACATTTTCCCTTGGTTTAAACCATCATGCTCAGAGAAGCTACTTGCCCCAAAGAAAAGACAGAAGGCCAGTGAAAGCTATAGCACAGCTCACTTACTTACCATGCTTCACAGGTTATGGAATTGGGGCCTTCTCTAAATTAATTATACAGTCTTTGCTACTAATTAATTTATTTTACTTTATTTAGGCTATTGTGCTATTAATTAATTTTATTAAGGTGGTAGGAAGGCCAAGGCCGGAAATGCATTTAACTTCACTGGATTAGGATAATTGACTATAAAAATTAGATTTAGGAATAAATAATATAAAAATATCTACCTTTTTTTTTTTTTTTTTTTTTGAGAGAAAGAGAGAGAAAGATTGGAAGAACCAATGGGAGGAAGGGCAGAGGGAGAAGCAGACTCTCTGTGGAGCAGGGAACCCCACATGGGACTCGATCCCAGGACCCTGGGATCATGACCTGAGCCAAAAGCAGACACTTAGCCAACTGAGCCACCCAGGCACCCTAACTTTTTTGTTTTTAAGACTGGTTTAGAGGGCACAAATAATATTTAAACCATTCCATATATAAAGCCTTAGTCAGAGTTATGCTGAAATGAATTCACCCAAAGTTTTTATTTAGATCTTCTAAGAACTTAAGTAAACAAGCCGAGCCAGAGAATTTAGCAAGTATCAAAGAGCCTGCCAAAGGTAGCGTTTGATCAGAGCCCAATGAGCCTAGTTGTAGCCTCAGGACACTACCTATTACATTTGTTTTTGGCAGCTCTAAAAATGTATTAAATCTAGTCCAAACAACCGATAAAAAATAAAGCCTGACTGAAGAATGAAGACAGGAAGTAACCTGTCTATGTAATGTACCAGCTCAACCCACAAGCAATATGAAATGTTTCAAGGCAGCTTAATATTCACAAGTCAGTCCAGAGGAAAACAATTAATATTCACCAAGTCAGTCCAGGCGAAAACAGAACATGTCAGTAGGAACGGGGGTATACTTCTATGTGAATACGGAACTACCACCTACTGGTGGATGAAGTTAAATCCCCTCTCCATCACCCATCCATGCTACTCAGCACCATGCCCTCTGAAAACTGCTGCTTGTCAATTTTAAGCTTATTATCTTTTCTCACGAATTAATAAGGGGAAAGAAAAATAATGCAGTTCTACATATAAATTATTAGTGGACTAAACAGAAATCTATAACAATATTAATATGGAGACTATCCAACTCACTGTTTGAAAGATGATAAGCCAAACTATTATTTCCATCTAAGACCCAAAGAGAGCTACTAAAAAGCACAATATATTTGACTATAATGCTCTTTAAAAGTATGAGCTTGTTTAATCCTTAGGAGGTATCATTTTCACTATTAATTACAGATGATAAAACCAAAATTCAGAGAATCTGAGTAACTTTTCCTTCGGGTAACAAAATTATACAACAGCTGGATCAAAGTTAAATCTGGGCTGACTCCAAATTCCAATACTTAACTAATGGGCTAGAATCTCTCCTACAGATACATAAAGTCCTCTTATTAAAATGAAGCCATCCTACCAAAATGTTTCTATGGTTAATAATAATGCTAATAAATGTCTTTTCTTCCAACTACAGTTCCATTTCTCTGTTCCCTGTTACAGCAAAACTTTGACTCCAAATCCCAATTCTTAACTAATGGGCTGGAATATCTCCTACAGATACATAAAGTCCTTTTATTAAGATGAAGCCATCCTCCCGAAATGACTCTATGGTCAATAATAATGCTAATAAATGTCTTCTTCCAGCTATGGTTCCATTTCTCTGTTCCCTGTTACAGCAAAACTCTAAACAACTATATGATGTACTTAGATGTGAACGAGTACAAGCTACAGGAGGGAAAGGGTTTGGCTTTGTTCAGTACTGCATCCTCAGAGCCTAGAACAGTACGTTAAGTGCTAAACAAATATTTGAACAAACTGTTGCATGAATGAGTAAAAAGGCTAACTGGTACAGAACGATAGCGCTAGGAAAAGGTGGAGCCACAACACAAACCTAGTTCTGTCAGGATTCAAAGCTCATTTTTTTTTTCTTTCTTTCTTTCTTTCTTTTCTTTAATAACATGATTCCATTTTTATTTTTAAAAATCATACACATGTGATACGAAAAACATTAAAAGGATATACAACAAAATGTGAGCAGTGGCTGTCTCCGTAAGATAGTAGAGATTTTTTTAAATGCTCTTCAGTTTTTTCTGTTTTTATCATCAGAATGTAATAGAAAAACATAGGAAAATAAACCCTGGAGGAAAGTGTTTCCTCACAATTCAATTCAAGAAGTGGAGGGCAAGGCTTTAATAGGCCTACATATCGCCCCTTTTCCTGCCTTCCCTTTTTTAAAAACTTTATATTTGAAACAATTTTAGATTTACACAAATGTTGCAAAGACAGTACAGAGAACTTCTATATACCCTACTATCTAGCTTCCCCCTTCCATAACCATGGCACATGATCATAGCTACCAAATTGACACTGGGGTAACACTACTGAAACTACAGACTATATTGTGATTTCACTAGTTTTTCCACTAATACCCTTTTCTTGCTTCAGGATTCAATCCATTATATCACATTATATATTTAATCATCATGACTCCTTATCTGTGTCTCCTCTAAATCTGTGACAATCTGTCAGTATTTCCTTGTCTTTAATGAACTTGACACTTTTGAAGACTACTGGTCAGTTATTGAAGAATGGCCCTTTGCTAGGGTCTATCTGATGTTTTTTGATGATTGCACAGAGGCTATGGATTTTAGGCAGTGCCCTTCTCATCACATCATACCAGGAGTCCGTGACATCAACATGACTTATTACTAGTGATGTTAACCTTGAGCTCTTGGTGGTCTGCCTGGTTTCTTTGCTATAAAGTTACGATTTTTCTCTTTCATTATTTTTTTTAAATGATTCATTAAGTCTAGCCCACATTCAAGGGGGAGGGAATTAAGCTCCCGTCTCTTAGAGTAAGGAATATCAAAGAAATTTAGACATGTTAAAACCACCACAGTAAATATTTAGGGGGAGATATTTTGAAACTACATAAATACCATGTTTTAAAGTTTTGCCACTAATTTTACCATTCATCAGTGGGTCTTGCCTGAAACAACTATTACTGTGGTGTTTTATTATTTATTTTTATTTTTATTTTTAAAGATTTTATTTATTTATTTGACAGAGAGAGAGATCACAAGTAGGCAGAGAGGCAGGCAGAGAGAGGGGGAAGCAGGCTCCCTGCTGAGCAGAGAGCCTGATGTGGGGCTCGATCCCAGGACCCTGAGATCATGACCTGAGCCGAAGGCCGAGGCTTTAACCCACTGAGCCACTCAGGCCCCCCTACTGTGGTGTTTTAATGGTGACTTTTTATTTCCATCATTTCATCCACATTTATTAATTAGAATTTTTCTGAAAGATCTGTCCCTCCTTCCCCATTTCTTATTCATATCAGTATGGACTCATGGATATAATATGGGTTATAATCTATTACTATTTACTTTGTGGCTCAAGTTGTTCCAACTTTGGCTATTCAGAGGATTTTCCAGTTGGTCCCTATATCCTTCTGACATGCCCACAATCCTGATTGTTTTTTGAGCACTTTCTAACCTTCTGGCACTATTAAGATGCTCTAGGTGCACTTTGTTACTTTCTCTGTCCCAGCTCTACAATCAATTATTTCTCCAAAAGTCTCTGGTTTCTTCAATTGGAAAATGGTAAAACCACAATCTAGATGCTTCGTGTATTCATTACCAGGACTGTCACAAAGTTCACTATACTTGAATGTCTCCCCATGGGTAAGAGTTAGGAACTTACACAAATGAACAACTGCTCCCCTAGGTCGTTCTCCCTCAGTTATGTTTCAGGAATCCATGACACGTAATAATACTTTGAAAACAGTTATCGTCCTTTTGGTCCTATCAAAACATCCTCTATAGTGACTTTTCATCTGAAGGGGAGGGAGTGTGTTCCCAAAGTCCCTTGGGTCTACTAGCAGTTCGAATATAGGCATTTTCAGCAGTTGGAAAGAGTATGTTGAAGGCACTGTACTGGCTGACAAATTAATACCGAAAAAAAATTCACTCACTTTTTTAAAAAATCGCCAAAACACCTCTCTAAACTAAAAAATGCCAGTAAAAAGATAGGAGCAATGAAGACGATAAAATCAAACTTCAAAATGATTATAAAATATCAGCTCAAATAACTTCTCATACTGTTAAAATCCTAGCAATACTTCTCTTAGGGTAAATCTCACCTCTCTCTCTCATACATATACATCATGTGCAATCTGACCAAATATATATAGATATAGATATAGACATAGATATAGATACATATAGATATATATAAACCTAAAATTTATCACCGGACTATAAATTTCTTGAAGTCAGGGAGAAACTTCTCTGAATGACAATGATGGACAAGCAGAATGTAGGACCTCAACTAAATCCCTATTAAAATGAATAAAGGAAAAAAACCCCGCCCTTTGTAAGTCTTGGTAAGTATAAACACTAGTTGTAAAACTCCTCATCTGGATTCTTTCTACAACTTCTTTCTTTACTTATCTCTCCCCCTTAACCCCCTTACTATTTCCTATTGCCTTTATGAAGTGAAACACAATTACATGCTCTAGCCCCAAGAAGATTTATAGACAGATTAAGTACCCTTTTTTTAAAAAAAGATTTTATTTATTTATTTGACAGAGAGAGAGATCACAAGTAGGCAGAAAGGCAGGCAGAGAGAGAGGGGGAAGCAGACCCCTGGCAGAGCAGAGAGCCTGATGCAGGGCTTGATCCCAGGACCCTGAGTTCATGACCTGAGCCGAAAGCAGAAGCTTTAACCCACTGAGCCACCCAGGCGCCCCTAGACAGATTAAGTACCCTTAAGAAAATGCAATTATGTTGAAAAAGTCACCTGAAAAAATTGAAATCTTGCTTTATGGTGTCCAACTCTCAAAAAAAAAAATTAACAATGAGCATTCATAACAGCTGATGTGCTGGCTTATATTCTTATTTTAACATTTACCTTTTAAACACCAGAAGCCCACCCAGCCTAATGTCAGTGCATACATTCATGTCCCCCAGTGTCCAATGACAACAGCTATATTTATACTATAATGAATGACTAACAAATTGGGTCTTTCTCATTTTGTGGACGCTGAGGCACTTCAGTCAGTGATGCTTGATGCCCATTACTGACCAACTCTTCTCTTTCTAGCTCAGACAACACTTCCTAAAACCGCAGGTCAGAAAACTCATAAAACATGTTGTATATACATTTAAACAACAGCCACAAAATAAATGTGGTCCTAACTAATGAAATACCAAAAAAAGAGGTAAAACGACAACACCTTGAGGACACTAGTTAGCAGAACATACAAGGAACTAAAAAAACCATATGGCGCCATTAAAGACATCTGGTGAAAACAGGCCATATTCAAAACTGATAAACTGGGAGACTTGGAATGACAGGCTTTCCCTTTGAAACGGTATCAATCCCCAGTTTAAAGCACCTGCACAAGTAATGAGAGTTCACATACTACCAACTATCACAAAAAATACTGATTTTCTAAGCATGATCTGAAGTCTGTAAAGATCCTCAAGAACTGTTGTCTTGTTTAAAATGCGAATGCTGGGGCGCCTGGGTGGCTCAGTGGGTTAAAGCCTCTGCCTTCAGCTCAGGTCATGATCTCAGGGTCCTGGGATCGAGCCCTGCATCGGGCTCTCTGCTCAGCAGGGAGCCTGCTTCCCTCTCTCTCTGCCTGCCTCTCTGCCTAATTGTGATCTCTCTGTCAAATAAATAAATAAAATCTTTAAAATGCGAATGCTGTTATCTAGATAAGGTTCTGAGCCAAAAAAAAAAAAAAAAGGAAAAAAATGTAAGGCATTAGATCTTCATTTTATAAGTAAAATTAGTGATGAAAAGTATTAACTACCACCTGAGAGCATGAACAGGGCCACATCACTGCAATGGTGCCCCGCCAACGACAACCTGAATAATGACCACAACAACTGATCTTAAGGTTGACTCGCTCTGGCCCAGGGAGAAAGAAGCTGCCTCCAAACAAGTGTTAAGACTGACAGACAAGAGAGCAGACATGCTGAGAATATTTGGGCATGAGAAAAAATGGTACACAGTTTTTCATAGCTATACCTATAGTGAAAAGTTGAAGAACCAATGGTCTAAATATTGATTTGGAAAATGTAAACATCCAGAAGAAATCCCAAGTAAATAATAATATAAATTTAAATGAAATCTTTCCTACAAAATTAAGTTACCCTAACTTAGTCATTGGTTTTCTGATTTCCTTAAAGAATAATATAAATTTGTAACTTACTTGTAAGATTTTTATATTCAAGACTTACATAATCATCTTTGACCCTCAATATAGGTGCATTCCTATCTTTGACCCTCAGTATAGGTAAAGGCTTACACATTTACACCAAAACAAAATTACGTGAGGTCTCTCATACAATTGCTCAGACACAAAAGAATCTGACTAAACACTTTAGTGTTTATCTTTCATCATGAGGATGAAAAATACTACTTTTCTTATCTCTAAAGCATCTCCTGAAGACCTAGACACAGGCTTAAGTAGAGCAAAATATATAATATTTTATATATATATATAATATATAATCACCTTTTTGTGGGTATTTCACCAAATCACCACATACTGAAATACTTTCTTAAAAATGAGAAAACAGGGGAGCCTGGGTGGCTCAGTCAGTTAACCGTCTGCCTTTGGCTCAGGTCATGATCTCAGGGACCTGGGATGGAGCCCCACATCGGGCTCTTTGCTTAGCGGATGTCTGCTTCTTCCTCTCACTCGCCCTCTGTGCTCTCCCTCTCTCCCTCTCTCTCTTAAATAAATAAAATCTTCTTTTTCTCATTGTGTTATGTTAGTCACCATACAGTACATCATTAGTTTTTGAGGTATTGTTCCATGATTGTTTGCGAATAATACCCAGTGCTCCATGCAATCCATGCCCTCCTTAATACCCATCGCCAGGCTCATCCAAAATAAATAAAATCTTTAAAAAATAAAAATAAAAAATAAAAAATGAGTAAACAGAGGGGGGCCTGGCTGGCTCGGTCCAGAGCATGCAACTCTCAATCTCAGGGTCATTAGTTCAAGGCCCATATTGGGTGCAGAGATTACTTGAAAAAAAAAAAAAAGAGAGAAAGAAAACAGAATTACCCATCTACCAAAGCTAACAGAATGAAGACTACTCAACATTACAGAGTCCCTTAAATGTTCATTTAGAGAATTGCATGAAGTGAAGAATTACATAATTTTCAGATTAGTAACTTACTAATTTTAACAGTAGTCTTTCTATTTGTGTTTCAAGTATTTTAATGACATGAAAGTTTATATTTGGATACAGATGGTTTTTATCATCAAGGTCACACACTGGAACTCTGAAGAAGTGTGTGGGCTCTAACATCTTCTGAAGGAAAGAAATCAGTGCCCAAGAGTAAACTCAGCGCTGGCCCCAAATGTCATCTCCCTTTTCCCTGCTATCAGCAAGGATACAAAGATGCCTTTTCTAAACTCTCTCCCACATCGCAACTATCCTAGGCTCATACACTATTTTTTTTTTTTCTTCTAGATAAATTCAGACTTCTCATTTAGAAGAAGCACAGTGTCTAGTGGAATCAATCTTAAATTCAAACTCTGGCACTGCTGCCAACTAATAGCTAGGCTAAGGTAAATTACCTACCCTGTGTTCCTCTGTTCTAAAATGCAAATAGAAACAGTACATATCCACTGTAAAAGGAAAAGAGTTAACAAGTATAAAGCATGTAGAGCACTGTAAGTACCTTACTCAGTAAGTGTTAGCTGGTGCTAAAATAATTACTATTATTCTAACTAAATTATATATTCTTCTTAGCCCAACACTCCCTATGCCAAGATCCTTTCCATCCTAATTCAGTCATTGAATCAGTAATCCCATTTCTTGCCATCCATAAGTTTAAATATTTGCCATGTGCTTATCATAGAAGCCATTGTCTTCCAAACTAAACAGAGTCTGCTAGCATCAATCCCCTCACTAATACTACTCCTTTGCAGAAGAGAAAACACATATAATAAGATAAAGCCTCATGATGATATTGGAAGGAAAGGTTGTAGAAATATTTACATCTACATTTTCATTTTTCAGAAGGGAAAATGGAGCCTCAGGCTGGATGAGATCTCTGTGTGGTTAGCAGCATTCTGGTCCTTTAATTTTTCAACTTATTAAGCAAGAGTTAGGGAATTCAAAGTCAATATAAATATATTGTATGCGCTAAGGAAGAACAGTATCAAATACAATGAGATAATGTTATTTACCCAAAGAGATCATATTCATGCTCAGCAACATAAATCATACTGGCTTCCACTGAAATTACCCACCTCGTAGGTGGGAGGAAATTAACATATTTAAGCAAATTTGATTCTACAGCATCAATATATTCAAAACAATCTTTTTTTTTTTTTTGAAGATTTATTTTAGAGAGTGAGAGTGTGGCGGGGGGGAAGAGGGGCGGCAGAGGGAGAGAGAATCCCAAGCAGACCCCCATCTGAGCACAGAGCCTGACATGCAGCTCCATCTCCTGACCCTGAGATCACGACCTGAGCCGAAAACCAAGAGTTGGATGCTTAACTGACTGAGTCACCAGGCGCCCCCGTACAGAACAATCTTAAGACCATTTCCAAGATTACACCATACTATGAAAATTATCCAATAAATATCATCTTTCTTCTACATCCTGCCTGCCTCATGCACCCACTCCCCAAGATTCGGAAATGAGGGTTTTGACAAGACACTCCTACTACAAAAAAAAACAAAAGCATTGTTCTATTTTTTTTTTTTTTAACATATTTGCCATTAAATTCTCCACAAACAATGCTGTGAAGAATCAACTTCAGCATCACGGTCTATACACTTATAAACATGCTACTTTCCTTTCAGCTTACCAGAATCAGTGTTTACCAAAACACCCAGAGGGTCTGCATTTGCTTCAGGTGGATCTTCAGGCTTCGAATCACGCAAGCAAATGCCAGATCCAACGGCTGCTTTCTGTCCAACACGGTCATTTTTCCATTTGTGATGCCTGCCAGGACTTCTGATCTTTGCCATCTGTGAATGTCTGGACATCCCCTTCATCTTGCTGGAGTGAGAAAAATGCAATTCTATGTATAAAAAGCACTGACCTCTCAAGAGAAATCTAAAGGAGACTACTGAATGCAAAGGAAACTTAGCTGCCACATCCATTATTTGTAGCCTGGTACATTAAAGAAATAAAAATAAGTAAATTCAATGGCTTCCAAAGACAGGGAACTTTATGGTAGATCTTTAAAAGAGTAACATAACACAGCACACTACACTTTATCAATTCTGAGATGCATATGTTCTCCCATATTTTAATCCCTCTGAAAATGGTCTATGTTGTATGATCAACAGGTCAATTTAACTGGCAGAATTCTTTCATTCTGATTGTACATAAAATAAGTGTTTCTTAGATTTTAAAGTATGTTAACTCTTGTCTATTCATTCTCCAGGAGTCTTGTTTGATCTTCATGACAACTCTTTGAAAGTAGATTAGACAGGTACTATTCTCTTCACTTTAGAGGATAAACTTAAAGATCATAAACTGAGCATAATTTCACAGCGACCTCAAGTCAAGTGCCCTCTCAACAACTATAATTACTCCTCTTAGAAGACAAATGCTTGTCTGAGCATATTCTAAGGTAAACTGTGTAGGAAAAAATTTTCAAAAAAAGATTCATTGTACACTCTCAATAGAAAACAAGACAAGGTATCCTTTGGTACGGCTGAGTTTTCACAAAAATACATGTTTTTTCTAATTTCTCATTTACTGACAGAATTCTCTTTTTTTTTTTTTCCATTAATAATGGAGGCTGCAGTTAGGAATACAGAACTTAGGAATCTGGGTTCAAATCCCAATTTTGCCACTTACTAACTGTGCCTCTTGGACAATATTAATATATCTGTGTCTGTTTACTCCCTCATTTGTAGAAAGGAATCATAGAGACATAGAATTAATAACAAAGTGCCACACTAAGCTCTTAATAAATGGTAGTTATTATCATAACAATTTCTAAACCAACATATTTGGTTAATATTTCTGCAATCCATAGGTTCTTAATCCTTTTAGGGTCGCCATAATCCTTACAGTCTCGTTCCAAAAAAATCACACATATACTCCAAATTTTGCAGAAAACCATGCACCAATTTCCAATGTGCAACCACAGAAGTCAGGCCTGAACAGTGTCATCACAGGTAAAACAGGTAGTTTCTGCCTCTGGCCCACCAGCCCCATGAGGATAATGAAGAGATGCCACTTTCCTTAGGCTCCCCTTCACAGATGCCTTCCCTGTATCCTGTTCCTAGTGCACCTGACCACAGATGGCTTTTAAATGATCATCTTAAGGTATTCACATTAGTGAGTGAGTTAGAATGACTTTTTTTTTTAGATTTTGTTTTTTTTTTAAAGATTTTATTTATTTGAAAAAAAAAGATTTTATTTATTTGAAAGAGAGAGAGCCAGAACAAATGGAGGAGGGGGCAGAGGGAGAGGAAGAAGCAGACTCTCTGCTGAGCAGGGATTCCAATGTGGGACTCAATCCCAGGACCCTGGGATGATGACCTGAGCGAAAGGCCAATGCTTAACCGACTGAGCCACTCGGGTGCCCTAAGATTTTATTTTATTTTTTTAAGTAATCTCTACACTCAACATGGGGCTAGATACTCACAACTCCAAGATCAAGTCTCATGCTCTACCAACTAAGCCAGCCAGGTGCCCCTAGAATGACCTTTACCTGATCAGATCAATAAGACTTCATTGAAAGTGGTATATCTGATATTTGCACTACCCCTACCTTTGAGGGAGTAGTTCCTTTACACTGTTGATTGACAATCATTTAAAAGGAAAAATTTATTTAATCAGCACTTAAAAATACTTACACAAAGCATAATGTAAGTAAAGATGTAGATACACATGAAGTATAGAGATTAAGGAATAATCATAACTAAAAAGCTAATAGAGGAGAAGCAAAATATTCACAAATTATTCAATTAATCCAAAAGAAGGAGGGGGGGGCAATGAGTGGCTCAGTTGGTTAAGTTTCCAACCCTTGATCTCCATTCAGGTCTTCATCTCAAGTGTTGTGAATTCAAGCCCCTTGTTGGGGCTGGGCGTGGAGCCTACCTCAAAACAACAACAACAACAAAAACAAACAAAAGAAGGCAAGGAAGGAAATAAAGAAAAAAATAGGACATATTAAAAAAAAAAACAAACAGGTCAGTGGTAGACTGAAAACCCAACTATATTAGTAATTATTTTAAAAATAATTAAAAGATAAAGATCGTTGGGCTAGATAATACAAAATAAGACCAAATTATATATTCTCTAAGAAACACACTTTTAAATATACAGATATGAAATTTAAAAGGAAAGGGTTGAAAACGCTATCCTCTCCCCACTGCACCATATTGCCACCAGCCATAAGTCAGGGGACTGTTTACCAGAGGATCTTTTGTGGACTGTATTCTGTTCTGTTTACCTATCCTTGGACAATGCCACACTACCTTCATCTCTTTCTTAGCTGTCTAGATCCTTTGGGTTTTCATATAAATCTTAAAGCTTATCAATACTAACCCCCACTTTCACCACTCTACAAAACAAAACAAAACTTGCTGGGATTTTGATTGGGATAGATTTGGAGAGAAAAACATAGTCTTCTAGTCCATGAACATTATGTATAGCCTCCATTTATTTAGGTCTTTATTTTTAAGCAACATTTTACAGTTTTTAGTATAGAGGTCTTACAAGTCTTTTGTTAGATATATTCCTAGGTATTTGATATTTTGATGCTATCATAAATAGTATCTTCTAAATTTTCATTTTCTAATTACTGTCAGCACATAGAAATCCACCTGATTTTTTAAAATACTGATTTTAAATGTATTTAGCAGTCTTGTTAAATTCACTTTATTAACTCTAATTATAGATTTGTTTGGATTTCTTTTTACATACATGATCATGTCGACTTTTAACAACTGACAGTTATTTCTTCCTTTTCAAATTTTATATGTCCTTTTTTTTTTTTTGCTTTATTATACTGTCTAAGACCTCCATTATAATGTTGAATAAAAGTGGTAATAGTGGCCATTTCTGTCTTGTTCTCAATCTCAGGGGGAAAACAATCAGTATTTCGCTACTAAATATAATCTAGCTATAGGTTGTCTGTAGATATCCTTTATTAGATTAAGGGAATTATCTTTTATTCCTAGTTGTCGAAAGTTTTTTTTATAACTGGATATTGGATTTTATCAAAGATTTTTGTTATTTATTAAGATAATCATATCATTTTACTCTATTTTAATTATGGATTTAGTTTTGCTAACTAATATAAAACTATTCTGATTTTTTTAGTCAGTTTTAATAATTTACATTTTAAATGTACCACTTAAACAAGTAAATAAATGCTTAATTTCTACACCTTAGAGTTTTTTTTAGCTATCTTTTTGTTATTTATTTTCAGTTTATTTTATGTTGCTCATAATAAAATTGTTTTGTATTGTTTCAATCCTTTGGAATTTATTGATATTTGATTTATGACCTGTTTGATACAATGTATGTTCTTTGTGTAAACAAGAAGTTGTTGAGAATATAAATATTCTAGATTAGACTGGCTGTATTCAAGCTTTCTAAAATCCTACAGATCACTTTCTGATAAATACAGGGAAAGGTGCATTAAAAATCCTCAACTCTGGGGCATCTGGGTGGCTCAGTGGGTTAAAGCCTCTGCCTTTAGCTCAGGTCATGATCTCAGGGTCCTAGGATTAAGCCCCGCATAGGGCTCTCTGCTCAGCAGGGAGTCTGCTTCCCCCTCTCTCTGCCTGTCTCTCTGCCTACTTGTGATCTCTCTGTCAAATAAATAAATAAAATCTTTAAAAAAAAAAAAATCCTCATCTCTGTGAATTTATCTAGTTCTCCTTTGAGGCACTCAATAATTTTTGCTTTATGGATTTTAAAGTTATGTTATTAGTTGCCTACAGATGTATGAATTATTCTGTCTTCCTGTTGTTTTCTGTTCCTTTTAATATTATAAAATATTCATATGTGAATAAAAAAAAATATTCATATGTATCTCCAGTAACACTTCTTTCTTTAACATCTACTTTGTCTGATACTAATACTATTGTATCAGGTTACTTTTGGTTGGTGTTTGCATGGTATAGCAAAATTGGTCAGGATCAACCACAATTCACATGGGGAGGGGAGGAGAGAAGAACTTCAATCCCTATGCTATATATAAAAATTAATTCAAATACAAAGGTGAATAGTAAAGAAACAAATCTAAAAGAAAACAGAAGAATAACTTCATGACCTTGCTCTCAGCAGAGATTTCTTAAGCAGAACACAAAATAGCACTGGTCATGAATTGGACTTCTTGAAATTAAGAACTTTTATTATCAAAAGACATCATTAGGGACTTCTGTATATAGCCAAAATAAAGTAACAGCGACTAGATTTATTCTCCCACCTCGAACAATCAAAAATCTAAGCAAAATACAGTAACAGCAGTTTTTAAGACGCTGGACATCAGGTAACAAGAGCAGTGAACTTGGGAAAATAAGAAATAAATGAGGAGTGAGCCCTATGACTACCCCATCTTACTGCCTTGGAAGGTTTCAGACTGCAGTGCAGCAAGAGAATTTGGCATCTGGTAGACTCCCTGAATTGAGAAGACAGAGCTAAGATCTTAGAGAAACCAAGATACCTAAAGGATCAAACTGTTTCTAAGTAATTTAGCTGTGTTCCTAGGAAAAAGTTCAAGAATATTTACTGAAATGCGAAAATACCCAACAAGGTAAAGTTCCTAATGTCTAGGATCCGATAAAAAATTACCAGGCATGCAAAAAAGGCAAGAAAATATGACCCATGATAAAGAGAAAAATCATCCAAAATGAATCTAGAATGGACACAAATATTAGAATTAGCAGAAAAAGAGACTAAAAGCTATTATACCTATACTCCAAAATGTTCAGAAAATTTAGAGACATGGAAGACATTTTTAAAAGATCCAAGTCAAACTTAAGATGAAAACCACATGTCTGTGATAAAAGGTGCAAAACACATACCAAGAGATTAATGAAAGATTAGATACTGCCTAAGAAAAGATTAATGAACATAAAGGAGACAAAGCAAAAGAAACTACCCAAAATGAGACAAAGAGAAAAAAGAATTTTAAGAAGTGAAAAGAGCATCCTCAAGCTAATGAACAACTTCAAGCAGCCTAATACGCATTTAAATAGAATCTCTGAAGGACAGAGATAGAAAAAAATATTTGAAGAAATAATGGTCAAAATTTTTCAAAAATTGATAAAAACTATAAACCCATAAACCAAGAATTTCAACAAATCCCAAGCACAAGAAACATGAAGAAAATAATACAAAGGCACATCATTATCAAATTGTTTAAACCAGCAATAAAGAAGAAATATTAAAAGCAGCTAGCGAAAAAAAGCATTTTATGTATAGGAACAAAATAATGATAACAGGAGATTTCTTTGGAAACAATGCAAATGAAAAGAAAATGGAACAAAATCTTTAAATTTAAAAAAAAAACAAAACTAAAACTAAACAAAAAAACCTGTTAAACTGGAATTGCATATCCAGCAAAAATATCTTTCAAAAAAAAAATGCAAAGAAAGACCTTTTTAGACCACAAAGCTGAAGGAATTCACCTCCGGCAGATCCTCACTACAAGAAATGCCTAAGAAAGTCTTTAGGCAAAAGGAAAATGCTATCAGATGATGGATCAACACTAACACTAACATTTGTATATATACAAATGGTAACAATGTAGGTATTCCAGCCTTCCAGCCTTCAGCTAGATTAGCCATCAGCTAACCAACTCCAGGTGTGACCGAGCCTTGTCAAGATCAGCAGATAGGTCTAACTGAACCCCAAATGACCCCAGACGTCTGAACAATTAATACTTACTACTATATGGGGGGAAAAGGACACCTATTAAGAGAGTAAAAGGGCAAGTCACAAATTGTGAGAGTATACTTGCAACACATCTACTCTACTCAAGAAAGGATTTGTGTTTAAGTAAATAACTCTTACGAATCAAGAAAAGCAACCCAATTAAAAACTGGTCAAGGGGCGCCTGGGTGGCTCAGTGGGTTAAAGCCTCTGCCTTCGACTCAGGTCATGATCTCAGGGTCATGGGATCGAGCCCCGCATCAGGCTCTCTGCTCAGCAGGGAGCCTGTTTCCCCCTCTCTCTCTGCCTGCCTCTCTGCCTACTTGTGATCTCTCTCTCTGTCAAATAAATAAATAAATAAAATCTTTAAAAAAAAAAAAAAACTGGTCAAAAACTTGAACTGGAACTTCACAAGGAAATATCAAAATGGCTGATAAGCATATAAAAAGGTGTTCAACATCATTAGTCAAGAGGGAAAAACAAGATGGAAATAGAAGGACATGAGGAAAAGGTGTAACCAAGAATGAACCAAAAACAGAACAATTAGATGCACAATCAGTAGGAGTGTAAACTGGTACAACAATTACAGAAAATTGTTTGGCTTTATCTATTAAAACTAAATATACAGATGCCCAATGATTCAGCATATATATATTGACCAGTGAAAACTAGTACTTATGTCCCAAAAGACATGTAAAAGAATGTTCATTGCAGCTTTATTCATAATAACCCAAACTGGAAACAATCCAAATGTCCAACAGTAGAATGGATATTCCCACAAATGAGTTCTACACAACAATAAGAATGAACAGTTTAGAGCTACACATAATATGGGTAAATACCACAAAACAATTCCAAACCATAGAAATCACACACCAAAGAATATACATCATATGATTCTACTTATATAAGGTTCCAAGAGCATGTAAAATAAACCTATGATTACAGAAATCAGAAAAGAGGTCATCTTTGTGGGGAGGCAATGAACTAGGGAGAGCTTAAGAAAAAAATAAGGTGAAGATGTTTTGAATATTATTAACCTGTGTGGAGATTACATGGGTGTGTAGATATGTGTATAAATTTTGAGTTGTACATTTGAGATTTGTATCTTTTATTTATACTAAAAATAAACCAGTAAAAATTAAAATGGAAAAAATTCTGAAACAAATTCTATGAAGGTGAGGGGTTGGGGAAAATAGGATGTCTCATATACTGCTCGTGGGAGAGTTAACTATGATAGATATTTGGCAGTTAGCCATTAATAGTACAAATACACATATATCTGGGGCGCCTGGGTGGCTCAGTCAGTTAAGCTTCTGACTCTTGATTGTAGCTCAGGTCATGGTCTCAGGGTCATGGGATCGAGCCTCAAGTTAGGCTCTGCACTCAGCAGGGAGTCTGCTTGGGATTCTCTTCCTCCCCCTCTCCGTCTACCCCTCCCCACCATGCTCTCTCTCCCTCTCTCTCTCTCTAATAAATAAATCTTAAAAAATAAAATAAAATAAAAAAATAAAAAAAAACAAAAACAAATACACATATTATCTTGTGACTTAGCAAATCCACTTCTAGGAATCCATCCTCAGGAATACTTGCATATGTGTAAAATGTACATACAGGCCAATAATAGCAAATTTTTATTAGTAAAAGACTGGTAAGAACTTCAGTATTTGTCAATAGGAAATTGGCTTAAAAAAACCCTGTGGGACACACTTAGGGTTCTACACATCCTTGAAGAATAAGGAGGCTAGTTATGCATTAATAACACCAAGTATATCATTTGGCTAAAAAAAGCAAAGCTTAGAATAGTGTCAAAAGGGGGAAGAAAAAAAAAGACTATTATCTTATGTGTTATATACAAATGAAGTATCTCCGGAAGGATAAAATGGGTTGTTGCTGGGAAGGAGAACTGTTTAGTTAGGAGACAAAGACAAAAGATTTATTAACAATAAATCTTTTTGAAAACCTCATGAATACAGGGTACTACTTATTTAAAAATATAATTTAAAGAAATTTTGAAGTAAAAATGTTACAAAAGCAAAGATTTTGGAATTAGGAGTGTAGAAATTTTAAGATTTTGGTACATACTCTTGTTTATTATTTGTAAGTATACTCATTTGAAATAAGCATGGAGAATGCAAGCAATTTCAAGAACTTACCCATACTGTGTTGTTGTCAAAACTGCTCCTCTCTTTTCCTTTTCAAGTTTTAACTTTTTCTTTCTTTCGATATTGGCCAGAGTTGGGTAGTTTCTAGGAAACAATAAAAGTCAATTATAAAAGGGCTTTTAGAATACAAATATAATTATGCAATAAGCAATTGCTGCATTTAGCAATTTTTGTTTAATGACTAATACAATAAATAATTTTAAACCTTTAACTCTTTCTAGAATTTTTTTTTAATTTTTAATAAATTTTTAATAAATCATTTTAAACCTTTAACTCTTCGTAGAATTTTTTTTAAGGGAAAAAAGTAGACTGTTCCAATGCTATTCGAAATGTAAGCTAGCTGTTAGTCCACAAACTTTGCTATGAGTAGGTAAGGAGCTTATATTAGAATTTGAATCAAATATCATAAAATGTGCTCAAACTGATATAGTTCATTTATTTGCCATGTACCCATAATACTATTTAAAAAAAAAGTCTACGCAACCACTTATGGAAATATACACTAGGTACACCCAAAGTTACCAAAATGAGGAAGAAGTAGTTCTCAAAAAAGGCAGTCTGGGAGAAGGATGGGGAAAGCACACAAAGAACTATAACAAAGATCAAAACAAAATAAAAGTACCCCCAAAGAGCACAAAGACGAGGCAGGAGGAAAAGATCATATCTAACTGGAGAAATCCATAAATCCAGAAAGAGAGAAAGAGAGAGAGAGGGAGGAAGGAAGGAAGGATCTTACATGGTTTTAATAAATAGAAATTAGATGGAAAAGCTTCAGTGTTCTAAGCAGAGCAAACAATGCGAACAAACCAAGGCCTCAGAAGGTGTGTAAGATATCCAGGGAATGGCAAGTGGTTTGTTTTGTATAGTTGCAAGTAATCATACAGAAAGGGAGGCTAAGGCCATGAAATAACACGCCTTGAATACCAAATTAGAAATTTTATATTTAATTCAGTGGCAATGGGGAGCCACTGAAAGTTATGAACAGGGAGAGAGATGCACAAGGCAGTGATTAAGATTAAATGTGACAACAGTGTGCAAGGTGAATTGCTCTGACAAAGCTCTTTGTTCCTTGGCACAAGTTGTGTGGAGATGGGAGCACCAAACTCTGGTGGTAAGGGAAAAGATCCTAGGAGTATAAGAAAGTACAAATGAGGGGAAACATAGATAGCCCACTACCACTCAGCCTGGCTAGTCATCAGAGTAAATTTTAAGAAATACCAACAAATTGTGTCCTGCCATTGCTTCTAGAACATTGTTTCGCCCTCCTCCTTTTTTTTCTTTTTTTTTTTTAACATCTGCATCACTGACTTGAATGGCACAGAAAATATGAAGCATCTGAGTTGGCCATACTGGAAGATAAGCAGGGAAATGACACTGAGTAAGTGGTAAAATAATTAGAAAAAAGGGCAATGAATTTCAATGAGGACAGTGCAAAGCAATCCAGCCAAGATCTATCCAGCCAAGAAAAGTAAACTCCATAAATAAAAGATGATGAATGCATAAGCTATAAATAAACATAAGAGGGAAAGATCAAGGTCATAAGAGATAAAAATCTGACAGCCCGTCAGCACCATATGACTGGACTTCTGGAAAGCAAACATCATCTAAGGTTATGTGAAATGGAGTCTGGCGCATGTATAAGTGTGAAATCTCCCTCTCGTAGTACTCAGAAGTGGTCCGAAACTCTCAGGGCACTGTGTCCAGTTTTGTGCTTCTAAACTGAAAAGGAATGTTAAGGAAAAATAAAACGTGGATGGGTTTCAGAAGAGACTCAAAGATGATTAACAGGCTGAAAACTAAAACCTTGGAGGAAAGATGAAAGGAACTGGAACTATTTGCAGCCTCTAAAAGAGGAAGAGAAGTGACAATAAATGCTCTTACAGAAAGGATGGTAGCCAGCTGGTCTCAATCTGAAGACAGAAATATGCAGAAGCAGAAATCCTGAGAAAAACAGTGATGACTTTCACAGGCCCCACGCTGTCTAGGCATATAACTCACAGCTACTCAACACCCTTCACATCTCTGAAATGCACTTATTCTAACTGGTTGGGTCTCTTCAACATTTTTCTTCTGAGTAATGCAGATCCTTAACATGTTGAGTCATATACTGAACAGTAAAGATTTGGTACTGCAGTGTACCATGTACAAGCGAGCAGGTGCTAGCGAAGCGCTTCCCAACGGTAGGAAACGTAAATGTTTGTTACAGCAAGTGGATTTTACGTGAGATCTAAGAAAGAATTCCTTAAACAAGATATCAAGGATGTTGTGTCATCTCCTTTGGTAGAAGTCTTTTAAAACAGCTCACTTTCTCTTTCTGGCAGATCAAAGTAAGATCTGAAAGATCCTGAAAGGTAAGGGATCTTTCGATATTCCTTGCAAAGCTAGAAGATGCCAGTTTTCAGTGCTTAAAATAAAACCCTCTTCCAAAATGTATATCATTCTTATTTACACAGAACCTAGAGACAAAAAAGTGGGAAAAACAAAGGCATTGGAAAGCAAATGATCCAGAAAAAAAAAAGGAAACCAGAAACACAAAACCTTGTTACACATACAAAAAAAAAAAAAAAAAATCAGAAAGCCCCCTCCAGCAACATAATACTGAAATACAAGGATAAGGAAAAGTCTGGAGCTTTGATAAACAAAAAAGACAACAACAAAAAAAAGAAACGCAGTTAAGCTTCCTAAAATACACTTGAAATAAATCCAAAGACTATTGAGAAAAAAATCACAAACTGTCTTATGTTACACAATTACATACAGACAAAACTTAGTCCAGTGTCTCCTTTTAAAGAATGGGTATTATGAACTTATAAAGCCTGTGACAAGTGCTATTTTCCTTGGTTTCTCTGCTTTTACCTGCTAAAGTCACTTTTTCCCTATACTTCCATCTTTCCCCAATACTCCACAAGGAACTGGCCCTGAAACCGTATGTCCTTTCTCCTTCTCCTCCTTCTTTCATGTCTTCCCTACTCTCTGCCCTCCTTTTGCTTAAGCCTTAAGTCTGCAGTGACAATCCTTAAGCACTGCCATCAATAAATGGGCAAAACTGTGCCAACTGTGATCCCAGCACATATCATTTTGGTTACATTATACTCTGACTCTTTCCCTCTCAAATCATTACCCACTTACTGACTTTTCCCCTAAGCCTGTTCTCTATAAAAACACAATCCCTCTTTATTGGCAGTGACCCACAACTGCCTCAACACAAGCCATACCACTGTATTTTTACTTCAAAGTCTTTCTGAACTTCAAAAAGACATAGCATTTTTTTTAGAAGCCGACCCCCTCTGTTGGAATTCTGAAAGAAATGGAGATACAGTTTAAAAGGATTTCCTCAGCACCACAGTAACCATTGAAATACAGATCACAAAACTACTCCACCTAGTGGACTCACAATCTACTGTAAAATGTTTCAATGTTTCTCGCAAACTTCTACCACTATTTTCTATAATGCTCAATCATACAGCATACCTCGTAGGTCAGGAATTAAGAAAGAATCACTTCTGGCAGGGTGAGGTCGGGTGAGGGGTGAGGGGTGGGTTGAAAGTTGTTAGTAGAAGGCCTTAAAGTTTATCATTAAACACAGTGGGCACCTCTGGGTTTGGCTAGATAAAGGAATAAGAGCAAAGACGTGCGTTCTTCAAAGGACGATATAACAATACCAAAAAAAAAAGACAATATACCAAGCAAATCTTTAGAATTTTCTTCCAACTCTAAAATTCTTGCTATATGAAAGTCTTTTACAAGGTTTTCTAACATAGCAATTACATAAAGATCTTATCTTTCTGGCATGTTAAGGAATACGGTGCCTTCCTCAGGAAGAATGTGGCCCTCAAAGGAAAATTCAAGACAGAAGGACTATTCTGCCACATCAACGTGAAATTTATTCTTTTCAGGCCTTCAAATAACATTTTTTTTAAGTTGAGAATGATAGAAATTTAGAAAGTAAATATATTTTTGTAATAAGTTCTTTAAAAACTGCTAGCGGAGAGAATGTTAATGTATTTTTGAGAAAGGTATCAAATGTGCCAAAAGAGAAATGTTCCCCATACTTTTTTTTTTTTTAAAGATTTTATTTTATTTATTTGACACAGAGAGAGAGATCACAAGTAGGCAGAGAGGCAGGCAGAGGGAGAGGAGGAAGCAGGCTCCTCGCCGAGCAGAGAGCCCGATGTGGGGCTCGATCCCAGGACCCTGAGATCATGACCTGAGCCGAAGGCAGAGGCTTTAACCCACTGAGCCACCCAGGCACCCCTGTTCCCCATACTTTTTATTAATAAAGTACATTTATAGAAATACTGTATGAGCACGTTACAGCAAAAGAACTTCAGAAACAAGATGTGGAATAACCTCAGATGAATCAGCAAGTGCCAAGCGAAAATTTCAGAACACTGTATTAACAAGGCCACATCACAGGTACAAATAAACTTCATCCCAATTTGTCATCCTCACCCAATTTCCTCATTCTCTTTAAACATCTCTAAATTTCACAACTATGTAATTTCATTTATTCATTTCAAAGGTTTTGCCCATTCCTCTTCCAAGACATTTCTGTCCGCTATCGCAGTATACCTTCAGTCTACATTCTAGAAACTAGAACTACACTCCAGCCTATCCCCTGTGCCCTCACCTATCTTACACAAAAATCATCACTAATAAGCATATTAAACACTTGTTCAAGTTTATTCCTTATTCAAGATAGACGTGCTTCCAAATACCACTTAAGAGTTTTGAAAAACAATGAGCTTTAAACTCTGCCACCAAGCACTGAGGCGAACACTCCTAATTGCCTGTTCTCCCCTCTTCCTTAACAACTTTGCGGATGTTCCATCAACTCTGTTGTCACTGAAGGTGGTTGAGCAACTCACTTGTAGCCAATGAGAGCTACGTGGAAGTCTCCTGGTTGGATCTAAAACACAAAGCTATTGTCCCGATGAAAAGAGGCAAATTCAGCTTTGTGTGCCTTTTGCCTTTTTCTCATAGTCCTGCCTTGAATGAAGGTCTAATATTTGGATATGCAGGAACCTCCTAGTGGACACGAAGATGAAAGCCACCTACTAAGGAGCAACAAGCAAGAAAATGTGCCTGATGGTACTGCTAAGCAGCAATGATAGCCCAGGACTTTTTTCTACCTGGGAAAAATAGCCCTCTTTGTGCTAAGCCAAGGTAGTAAGGTCGCTGTTCCATTTACTGAAACAGGATCCTAACTGATGCAAGCACCACTGCGTCCTAGCCATCCTCTTTCATCTGAATGCTCTCCAAGCCCTACTAGGCATATCTTGATTTAAAAACTTGCCTCCTAAAAGCAAGGTTTCTTTTTTAAAGATTTTATTTATTTGACAGACAGAGACAGCAAGAGAAAGAGCACAAGCGGGGGTACTGGGAGAGGGAGAAGCAGGCTGCACGCTGAGCAGGGAGCCCGACGCGGGCTGGATCCCAAGACTCCAGGATCATGACCTGAGCCGAAGACAACGTTTAACCAACCAAGCCACCCAGGTGCTCCCCTAAAAGCAGTTTCTTATAAAGTTAACCATATGCTTCTTATAATTATACGTATTATATGACAAAATTATCCCACTCACAGGTATTTACCCAAGTCAAAAAAAAAAAGTATAAACAAAACAAAAACCTGTATATCAATGTTTACAAAGGCTTCACTCATACTCACCAAATACGGGTAACATCCCAAATGTCCCTTGATTGGGAAATAAGTGAACAAACTGTGGTAAATCCATATAATGGCACAGAATAGCGGCAGAAAGGAACTGACTACTGCTACATGCAACGACACGAATAAATCTCGAATGCACTACAGCTAAGTCAAAGAGTCAGACTCAAAAAGACGCACACTGTATGATTCCATTTACATCATGTTCTGCAAAGATATGAACGTAGGAGCAGGAAAAAGATCGGTGGTTACCAGGGGCTAGAGCTGGGGGTAGAAATTGACCACAAAGGGCATGAGGGATTTCTGAGGGGTTAATGAACAGTCCTATACCTTGATTGTGGCAGTGACTACATGATGATATACATCTGTCAGAACAAATGTATTAAAAAGGATGAATTTCACTGTATGTACAACATACCTTAAAATAAATAGGGAGGATGGGTGGGTAAGCACTATACCTCATACAAGAAGTCTTGCAAAACAAATTAGTAGCCCTGCCTTCCAAAGACTCCAAGTACCCCTTGTCCAGACATTATTAACCCTACATGGTTAAAATTAATGCTTCAGTTGCCTGTGGTCTCATAACCATCTCACATATATTTATCTTATATCTCATATTAGGGTAAGAGTCTTAAAGACAAGGCAAGTGTCTACTCCTATATGTTTTTGGTGACCTCATCCATATATAATAAAATCCTTGCCTTTTCAAATATTGAATGTTTACCTCTAATTTTTAAGCTAAATAATTGTTGAGACGTTAGCCAAAGGTATAACATACATTAACATAAGGTATCAAAACAAACATATCATAATTTACATTAACATAATATAAATTCAAAGGTTACTAAGATTTCTTGCTAACATTAAAAAAATCAAACTAGCCTTCTACCAGAGCCTTTACACTTGCTACCTAAGCTGATTTTTGTGTGATGTTCATACACCTTAAGTTTCTCTAGCCAGGGGAATTTTTTCCTTTAAAGCACTTTTTACACAAAACCACAAGGGGGCATAGTTCATATTCACACAGGGAGAGTTAATCTAGAAAGTAATGCATTCAAACACAGATCAATTTGGTTTGTCTAGTGATGGTCTGTCCTATGTAGTGAGAATTTAATTTCAAAACTACAGCAGTTTAAGTACTATTAGCTATTATAACTGATTTCCAACCATAATTACCAATCAGATCAACACACTTTTACCCAATTTCTTTAAAAACAACAAAGATTGGACACCTGAGTGGCTCAGCTGGTTAAGAATCTACCCTCAGCTCAGGTCATGATCCCAGGGCCCTGGGATTGAGTCCCGCATGCACCAGGCTCCTTGCTCAGCAGGGAGCTTGCTTCTCCCTCTGCCTGCCGCTCCCACCGCGGGTGCATGCAAATGCACTCTCTTTGACAAATGAATAAAATCTTAAAAAAATAAAAACAACAAAGGTAAAAAAAATTAAAAATTAAAATGACAAAGGTATAGTTTGAAAGATGAATTAAAAACATGAATCTCAGCAAGATATTTACAACCACTTACTTGGGTATACCAAAATAGAATTATATCACAATAAAAACATTTTCAATCCCCATTTACATATACCAACATTTACAACCATCCCTTGGATCTATGGCACCAGGGATTATAAACAGTCACATAAAAAGTAATTCCTATATTTCTATGGACTATAGTCTTTTTTTAAGACACATATGCAAAGTTCATTAATAGGATCATAAAGGACATCTATACTAAAGCGGCAAATGGAAAAGAACAAGATATTCCTCTAGCCAGATGAAAAAAAAAACCCTCAAACATCAGGATTTCAAATGATCTAAGGGCGAAACTCAAAGATGGAAAAGGTAAGATTTTCTAGAAGCAAGAGCACAAGCAAAACTGAGGCTGAAAGGTCAAAACTGAGGCTGAAAGGTCAAAAACCCTGTTTGGGATATGCTAAATAATGAATCTAGCTAGAACAAAGAGCTCTTATGAGCAAGTAATGTAGGAATAATCAGAAAAGACATGTTAAGCCCACATTACAGAATCCTGACTGCTAGTTTCAAGGAGCTGTCTTCGCTGGCATTTTAGTTGGCTAAAATAAATAAAATCAGTTTAACAAACTTTATTTTTAAATTTTATTCTATAGTCACCTTTATAACTAAGTAATATATGCCTACTGAACATCTAATTTTGCACAACAAATACAAAGAAAATAACATAACCTTCTTATCGGTCAAGTCAGTTCCTTAAGTGCAGTAGCACTGCTGAGTATTTGCTTGCAGAGAGCACTTCAACTGTGTGATTTTCTTGAACAGCACTTAGCAACTGAGCCAGAGCTGAGATTTTGCCAGGTAAGTGCAATGAAGGATGAAGGAATAAGGGAGCTGGGATACTGACCCAAGTAGCTGAAGTGAGTTAAACTGGGTAGGGAGAGGCGCCTGGGTGGCGGAGTCGGTTAAGCATCAGATTCTTGGTTTTGGCTCAGGTCATAATCTCGTGGGTCGTGAGACCGAGCCCCAAGTGGGGCTCCACACTCAATGGGGAGTCTGCTTGAAGACTCTCTCTCCCTCTCTCTGCCCTCCCCCTACTCATGCATGCATGTGCACATGTTTTCTCTAAAATAAATGAATCTTTTTAAAAACTAAATTAATTAAAGGCATGCCTGGATGATTCAGTCAGTTAAGCATCTGCCTTTGGCTCAGGTCATTATCCCAGTGTCCTGGGACCAAGTACTGAATTGGGCTCCATGCTCAGCAGGCAGCCTGCTTCTCCCTCTGCCTGTCACCCCCCCTCCTTGTGCACATGCAGGTGCTCTCTCTCTGATAAATAAATAAATAAAATATTTTAAATGAATACATTAACAAACAAACTGGGTAGGGAGGTGAAGACAGAAGGGGATAACAGAAGGTAAAGGGGATAAGGGACGGCAGGTCTCGAATACTGCGAGACCAGGTAGAGGTGACAATGAGAGCCGGAAAGAATGGAAGTTATGATCAAAGAGGAGTATGCCAAAGGGCACCTGGCTGGCTCAGTCAGGAGAGCACGCGACTCTTGATCAAGGTTGTGAGTTCACACCCCACACTGGGTGTAGAGCTTACTTAAAAAAAAAAAATTTAATTTATAGAAAGACAAGTATGCCCAGCTTTAGAATTTCCAAGGCAAAAAAATCCAGAATATAAGATCCAGACTGTGATCATGAAAGTGAGCAGCTAAAATTGCATGGAGGTGAAGGACACCGGAAATCTGAATATAAAAAGGCCCTAATGAACTATTATAAGCTATGAGTCTCAAAAAGTCAGGGGAATTCAAAGAATTGAATTATCAGAATGGCATATCAGATGTGTTGGAACATCTGATATGCCAACGGCAGGTAGCAAAGGCAACTGCACCCCACTAGAACCCATCTTGTTACGAATCACTGGGTGATTAGAGTGTTAGAACTGCAGGGAGCTGTGTAGACAGATGGCAGGAAATTCAAAGAAGGCTGAAGGAGCAATCATCTGTGTCCACATCAAGAAGGCCCTACATGGGGCGCCTGGGTGGCTCAGTTGGTTAGGCAACTGCCTTCGGCTCAGGTCATGATCCTGGAGTCCTGGGATCGAGTCCCGCAGCGGGCTCCCAGCTCCACTGGGAGTCTGCTTCTCTCTCTGAACTTCTCCCCTCTCATGCTCTCTCTCACTCTCTCTCTCTCCCTCAAATAAATAAATAAAAATCTTAAAAAAAAAAAAAAGGCACTACATGTCACAAAATCAAATAGTTACTTTTTGTTCTTGTTTTATTTCCCCTTTCCACAGCAAACTACACTGCTACTACTAATCACATCTTCCTTCTCGAAATCCTCCCCTCTACTGGCTCCCATGACATGTCATATTCCTAATTTTCTTCTACCTCCCCAGCTCTCACTTGGAAGTCCTACTGGTTTTTACTCTGTTGGGCTGTCTTCTTCTTTCACTCTATTCTCTCTCTCTGGGGGGAATGTCTTTACATTTATAACTTTAGGATTTAAAAATATATATCTCCAGCCCATTCTGGTACAAGACCCAATGTCTATGCAACATCTTCAAATACGTATCTCAGAATCTCCTCATACTCAACAATGTCCAAAATCAATACATCCAAACCTTATTTCAGGATTCACTGTTCAGAGGGGCTCATATCAGGGACCCAGAAGTCTTCTCAAAACCTCTTTCCTCCTCAACCTCTTATCATCCAATCCCCAAATAGTGCCCATTTACCACCCAAGTGTTCTATATCCACCTAATTCTTTCTGTCCGTATCACTGCCATCTTTTAAAAACTTCGATCATCTCTTACCTATACTCAAGTTCCTTGAACATGCCAATCCATCTGGATATGACCCCCTGCTTCCCCTCATCTTTTCCTAGTTAGATCTGAGCTCAGTTCAACCTCCCTTTGCCAAGGACCACTGCACTCCTCCAGACCACATGCTGAGAAAGAGGGAAGGATCGTGAGAGAGTGAAATAGCTAGACTTGTAGAACAGTCATTGAAAGTGGTGACCATCATTAATATTGGTCTAATTTTCTCAGAGTTCATAATTCAATTTATACAGCCACTAGAGACAAGAAAACCAAAGCTGGCAAATTAGAAACTCATCTCAGACCTTTCCTACTGACTTAAGTGAACTTAAAACTTGCAAGATTCAACAACTAAGTTTAGTTAACTTCCCAGCTGCTTTATAATCTATGCTGACTAGCAGCCATTGTCATCCTCCTCAAAAGAAATTAAACATTTATAAAAGGGCCTGGCACCACTGAGCTGCACTAACTTCCAACTGATCAAAGTCAGGGCTAAGTAGCAAGGGGAACAGCCTAGTGTTTTAGCAGTTAGGTCACTTCCATCCCATCTAGCAGGATACGATCTTCAACACTGCCAGCACCCGCTCTTCAAAAACTAAATATCAGACAGGAAATGGAGTTAATTCTTCTTGTTTTGTTATTCGTCTGTGTAAAATAATAAAAAGATAAAACCTATTGATAAAAACAAAGAAGCAAAGCAAAAAACAAAACACAACAAAATAACCACACACTTAGGGAGCTGTGAGGAGAAAAAACTGTATCCATAAAGAAGCCAGCTGAAGGGAGCAAGCTGCTTCAATATGCCATGCTTCAGAATTCCTCGCTAAGGCAGACCACGTCAGGGTCCTAACTACTCTGACTTCTTTCTAAGTTTGACCATGCAATTGGCTAAGCTCCCTTCATGCTGAGACTGGGTGTTTCTACCCTGCACCATTTAACAGAAATTCAATCAACAAATATTTATTCTCCACATACTAAATTCCAGGCACAGTGCGAAGTACAGCGGAACCAAAGATGTCCAAGACTAGGGATGACTAGGATACAACGCAACAGGTGCTACCGTGGTTGTATTCATAAGCTACATAGTCACGAATGAGGTAGTCCATAGTGCCTTAGGGTAGGGTGGTCCGTGGATTGGCAGCCAATCCACGCTGATGCCAGAGTATAAACCAACTATGCTACTAAGTAAAATATTTAGATCAGCTGACATCTTTTCCCTACCAAGATTTTCTCTCAATAAAAAAAGTAATGTATCAATTTACATTCTGATACAAGTTCCTCATCTCATTACAGCCTAGTACTGAGATAAAGAAAATGAAGATTAAGAAGAGAGTGATAAGTCAGGTGACATTTGAAACAGGTCTTTCAAGACAGTAAGATTCTGCCAAGGAGGTAAAGAGAAAAAGGCAGTCCGGTATCCTCTACTCCTGGTGACTTAAACTCCTTCATTTGCTAGCCAAAGACGTGACTAAAATTCTATTAAATCCACCAAGTCCATGCCGACTGGCTAGATTCTACTTGCTTCAAAATTAAATTCTTCTGATTGTCCCCTCACCCTCATCCATCTCTGCATTTTATAGTATTCGTAACTGATACTTTATATACACATCAACTAAATTCTATTTGTTCTAAATTGGTTCTAAATCTTTATGTTTATACTGGCTTCCCACAGAATTATCCCTGTAGCTTTAAAGAGCAGTCACTAACTTTTTCACCTAACAGTATAACATCTGCCACAACACTACATATGTTAAGTGGATTTAAACTAAAAATTTAAGATACCATGGATGGACCTAGAAGGAATTACGGTAAGTGGAATAAATCAGAAAGAGAAAGACATATATCATGGGATCTCACTTATATGTGGAATCTGAAAAATGAAACAAACTAAATAATAAACAAACAAAAAACAGAGTCAAACCTATAGACACAAAAAACAAACTCATGGTTGCTAGAGGGGAGGTGGGTAGAGGGATGGGCAAAATGGGTGAAGGGGAGTGGGAGACACAGGCTTCCATTTATGGAATGACCAAGTCACTGGGATAAAAGGTACAGCATAAAAAAAAAAAAAAAAAAGTACAGCATAGGGAATATAGTCAATGGTATTATAATAGTGTTGTATGGTGACAAATGGTAGCTACATTGTGGTGAGCACAGCATAACGTATAGACTTGTTGAACTACTACACTATATACCTGAAACCAGTATGACATTATGTGCCGACTATACTCGAATATTAAAAAAAAACAAAAGCATGTATTTTAAGAGATTTATAAGGGAGACAGTGAGTGCTATATAAAAGCATTAAGATACCCTGGGGTGTTTTTCATTGGTACATTTACTCACAACTTCACATTGTACCCATGGTACATATTAACGAACTAATAAAACATGCCATGTCCTATCTGATTGTTTGCTGGGCATCTGATCCAGCTTATCTCACTCACATACCCAAGACTTTGAGGATGACAACAGTGGTGATAATAAATACCCATAATTTTACTAACATCCTCTTTTCATAACATCAACACAGTCTCAAATTATTCGTTACAAATAAAAATGCTGAATTTAAAAATAAACTAAAAAATTAAGTTGAACAAAGCAAAAATTTGACCTGCCGGTCCAAAGAGTTTTAAGTATCTTTCTTGACCTCAGAAGAGAACTATCCCCCTTTCTCATCTCAGGCTCTCCTCATTTTTTTATTCCAGAAAAACATCATCTGACTTAAAAATGCATTTGACCATTCAATAGTTCTGCCTGGTTTCGGCTTCAGGGTGACCTGTCATATTCCTTTCTGAGAAGACAGTACAAGAGTGTCCCGCTGGGATTTTTCATGAATATATTCTAGCTAGACATCTATTAAACTTTCTTCCCTGAGAAGCATAAAGCCACAAGTCATGTTGTGGCTCAATTTTCTTAGCCATTACTCATAGGAAAGAATTCCTGGTCTTTTTTTAATTAGGGATAAACCCGTGTATCATTGCTCTACTTCCTCTACCTAGCGTACTGCAGTCATTCAACAAATTTTTGTTGGGGGAGAAAAAAAATCAAAAGGAAAACATAGCAAAGTATTATATATTTTTTAATAAGAGCACCCACTCCTGAGTGCCTGAGCACTGAGCACCTAACACAGGTGGCATGCAGTAGCTCCCCTCAGAGAGAGTACGGTCCCATTATGACGCCAGTTATTCACAAAGAGTTCCTATTAGGTCTTCTCAAAACTTATTCAATAATAAACCTCATACAATATAGCTCACAGCCCCATTCCCTACTACCAACATTATAAGGGAATTCAATGAATCAAAACTGCCCTAGTAAAAACTGCATGCTTCTTTTAAAAACATCAAGTAACAATCTCAAATTCACTACATACCAACTGTGAAGAACAGCAAAATTAGTACTAGTCCTTTTCAGAGGAGTATTTGCAATGTTAAAAAAACACCATATTTCCTTTTTCAAATTACTCAATAGGGCCAGAATGGGCATTATTTGGAAGTAGTCAGCCTTGCCACAGTACAAGAAAGTTATTTCACTAGTTCTGAACTCTTGACTCACTTCCTTCTTTCTTCCCTCCATCTTGCAATCTCCTCTGGAGTGTCTAACTTGATCTTCTTCATACCAGGAGCATGCATCTAGGGAGAAAAAGCCTGCTGAACATCAGGAAGCATATCGCATGTGTTGGTTGTTTTTTGTTTTTTTTAACTTTTTGTTTTTTAAAGTAGGCTCCATGTCCACATGGGGCTTGAACTCACAACCCTGAGATCAACAGTCACATGCTACACCGACTGAACCAGCCAGGCACCCTCATATTGTATGTTTCTGACTAAATTTCCAGTATCATGAGGGATAATGGAGACTCTGTACGCAACATTAAATTTACTAGCAGAGACAATTTTAAAACAAAGTAAGCAGGTTTTATCTATCCATTACTATGACTTCTCCTTTAAAGGAAAAAGAGTAATTTCTTATGTGTTTAGATTAGTGCTACTGATAAAGAAAAAAGGAGTAACATAACTGGTTACAAAGCTGGTATGTCATCATTTCTCAACTGACATCAAATACCCAAATGAATGACCTACCAACCAAAATTGATTGAGGTAGCTAAAGAAATAATGAATAAACAGAATGATTTGAAGCAGCACCATGTAGTAAAACAAGTATAGAATGTGTGGTCAAGAAACTCAAGTGCTAAGGCCCTGGACAAATCATTTTTTTTTTTAATCTAGTAACTCTGGCCAATATTTATCTGCTTCGCAGAGTGGTTTGTGAGGATAAAATTGAATAATACAAAGTACAAAGTACTCCATGAATGTTACTTATTATTAGGCTATGCAAACGAAGAGCTGTGAAGATAGCAAATCAATGAAATAAAAAGAGCATGTATTAAAAAAAAAACAAAAACCCACAAAAGAACTTACATTTCTCCAGTGGAACTGGACAATCTTCTCATGTGCACTAAAAGAACAATCTACTTCAGGACACTGCAAGAGTTCAGAAAAAAAGACCATTCAATGTTTTCCATATTAAATTTACCCTACTATTACATATTCAAACATAATCTGTTGAATTACATAGTTATCCCATCTACGTGGTGTTATCATCCGATACTTATGTCCATAGCAAATCAGCATTCCAAAACAGGATTGTATTTAAAAAGGAATGACATTCTCAAAGCATAGAAAACAATAATATATATCATTTACTTCTCTACTTAGTAAATGCATGACATTGCAATGTTATAAAATTTTCTTAATTCCTACGTTGAAGGGGCATTCCTATTAACTGAAAAGAACCTTTCCAAAATAAGAACATTCTGATTAAAAATATCTTAAAAGTATTTAATAAGGTCCAAGCCATCCTTAGAGAGTAATGGGCCATGGCAAATTACAGTGTGATTAAATGCTCAAGGGCAGCGTTTAAGGGGAAAAACACACAAAGGTGCGTAGAGGAACTGGAGGTGAGACCCAGCACTCTTACAAAGAGGAGGTGCACACAAAGCTGTCAGACCTCCCCCCACTCTCAACTGGCAAATCCCAGGGTCTCAGTCTCAATTTGTCACGTAATCAAACAACTTTTCTATGAAAACTATAAACTTTTAAGGAAAAAAGTTCAGAATTTCTACCAAATATACCCATTTTGCTATAAATTTCAGGGCAACCAAGAAAAACCTACTTTTGTATGTTCAGACATGTGTTTTTCATATTTTTCTTGATTTTTAAAACCACGATCACAGGTATCACAAAAACAATGAAAAACTGGTTCCTTTCTTTTCTGCAAACAAAAACAGAGGTGTTAGGCTTTTGATAAAAATGTTTAATCGATAATAAAAACATAACTATCCTTCCAGTGGTATGTACTTTGGTTTTTCACATAACCCCTGTATGTGGGAGAAACTTCTGAATACATTTCTAATGAAGGGATAATTCTGTTTCTTTTATTTTATTTTTTGGAAATATATTAGGAAAAACCAGGCATGGTAAAGAAATTTTAAATCTAAGTAAAGTGAATATAATCTGTGAGTAGATTTCAAATTGGTAATCTAATTAAGAGTACAGCATATGTCAAAATGATCTAATAATCAATATTCATGGTAAAAACAGCATTCCAATTTTTAGGAAAAACAACTATATCACATTTTTTTAAACCCCAAAAAGAAAAAAAAATAATAATCATTTAGTAAAGGTCAGTTATTTTTTCCAAATTTGCTATTATTATGTTTAAACATAAAACAAAAAAAGATTACCACCATGATAGACTATACAGGAAATAGTCTCCCATTGTTTAATGTTGGGATTATGTTAATAAATACATTATACATGCACAATATTTTCTTAGTACTAGCTACACAGTTTCCATGCCAAAATGAAGAAGAATACTAATTTCATGCTGTAGACTTTATTCGACTCATTCTAAAATAATGACATTCCTTTTTTTTAAGATTTTAAGTAATCTCTACACCCAACTTGGGGCTCGAACTTACAATCCCAAGATCAAGAGTCACATGCTCTACCAACTGAGCCAGCTAGGCACCTTGACATTTATATACCTTAAAACAGACCAGATTTATAAGACTCATCAGAATAAAAGAAACCTGGGACACCTGGGTGGCTCAGTTTGGTTAAGCATCCAGGACTCTTGATTTCAGCTCAGGTCATGATCTCAGGGTCTTGAGACTGAGCCCCGGTCTGTTCAGTGCCCACTGGGGAGTTGGCTTGAGATTCTCACTGCCTCTGCCCCTTCCCTCTGTGCACACCTATGTGAAAGCTCTCTTTCTCCCTCTCTAAAATAAATAAATAAATCTTTAAAAAAATAAATAAATAAAGGAAGCCTATTTTAAGATTTGGTCTCTGAAGCATAACCAAGAGTTGATCCTGATTTTAAAAAAATAACTTTTTTCATTAAAATGATAAATACCCACTTGTGAAAAGAACTGAAGCATTACAATGAATTAAAATAAACAAATAATAACAACACAAAAAAACCCTGTCTGAACAATTTCAGGCATTCCTTCAGGAATCGAAGATAAACTAATTATAAACATTAAATTTAATTTTAATTGAATTTGACACAAGAAAAACTACTGCAAATGCTTTTTTTAAACACAGAAATATTTGTTCCTAAAACATCTGTGTCATAAAGAAAAAGATCATAAAAAATAAAAGGTTTATGTCATTGTAATTTGTTCTTAATTCTATGCTTTCAATTTTATAAAAGTTTGGATTTCCATTCCTTCTCCCTAAATTCCATCCTTCCCGTCCCAATTCGCTAATATCCATATATATACATATATTTTTTTTAGTTCAGCAAGGTTTAATAATTTACATTTACTAGTAATGTAATTCTCAATTATATTTATTCATGAAAATATACTGAAATGGATTGAATGTTTTCTTTTTCTACAATTTCTCCATTTATTTCTCAAAAAGATTTTGCATGAAGTTTTTACTTAAAGCTAAGATCCTATTATATCAAGGCCTCACTGTGTCAAAAATGGATGCAAAACACTGAGACCATTATGATAGAGACACAAGGCATGAAACAGTGACATAGGGACTCAAGTGTCATATTCAAGAATATCTTTAAAAATACCTTTTTTTTCTGTTTTCTCCTGGGAGGGAAGTTGACATCAGTGAACTTTGGATCATATTTTCGTGGAAAATAAGGATGTTTAACTAAAAAACAAAAAGAAATCCATAAATATTTGCGACTACACAATTTTTTAATTTTTATTTGCCCTAACACGTTACAAATACTTTAGCAAAAACTATCTAAGAAGAAAAGTAGTTTAAATATATTAAAGATTAAGACTAGTCTGCCAAATAAATATTTTTCAAATGAATACATAATTGGTAAGATTACAAGTCCATAAATACTTTAGGTGTCAAAGTGAAGAAAGGAGTGGCCACTCTAACCTGATGAAATTTCTTGTAGTTATTTCAAACATTAGAAATGTAAACAATAAAATCCCAATATAGTGCTTTCAGCATCAATTTTACACCAGGAAAACAGAGCCTCGTGAAATACATTTTCTCTCAAATTCTTTCCTTTCTTATTGCCATGACCCAATTCTGAAACCCTTATCTTTCACCTCGATTACTCTGACAGCCTACCCCATTGTCTTCCAGATCCCCCTCTTCCAACAGACCCTGCGCACTGACATCACAAAAATAATCCTCCACTGGTCACAATCCTGCTGGACAATCTACAAATGGCTTCCTAGAGTCCTCTAATGAAATCCCGGGTTACTTTCTCATCCTACTCTTCCCCCCCATACCCTCCACTTACTTTGCTTCAGTCACACCAGAACAGTGTAATTCTCAGAACTCACCTTATACTCACATCTCTTTGCCCCTACCTAAAAAGTATCTTATCCTAAACCCTAAACATCTCCCAAGACACTTCTTCCAAAAGCTTTCCCCAACTTCCTCTACACTCTGAAATCACCTTTCATATGCCTCCATCACCAGTCCTGCTGTGTTGATTAATATTTATGAGCCCATCTCATCTGACTTAGAATTGTCTTAGGCACATTCCTATTCCTAGCATTTGGCACACAGTAAACACTGATGTGGATTCAAGTTAATGTAAATGAAATCTTATGCAGAGTGAACAATCTCGTGGCTTTAAATATGATCTATATGCTGATGACACCCAAATTCAAAGCTTCAGCCACAAATCTCCCCTGGAAAGTACAAACTAACAGCCTATTCAATATCTCTATTTGACACAAACATAATCCAAACTCAACTCTTGGTCTTCCTTCCAAATCTGTTCCACTCCCATCCTTCTGCTTGTTTGGCAAAAAGCTTTAAGTTATTCTTTTCTCATCTTTACCTCACACCTTATATCTGATCCTTCAACAGATCGTGCTGGCCCTACCCTACCTTCAAAATAGAATCCAACACTTCTCATCACCTCCTGAGCTCCACTCTGGTCCAAGTCCCCAATATCTCTCACCTGCAGAACTGCAAAAGCTTCTTAATTCATTTCCCTTTAAGTCAATTCCCATCAGTAGCCCATTAATCCTTCTAAAATGTAAATCAAATCATGTCACTCCCTTAAACTACCCCTATCACAGGAGTAAAAGTCAAAGTCTCAACATCTATAAGGCCCTAGCAGGTCTGCCCTCTTCCCCAGTCTACAATTCCACCTGGGGCTCCTCCCTCTCTAGCCACATGGGCTTCGGTTCCCATCTACAGCTCCTGCCTCAAGGTCTTTGCACTTGCAGTTCATTCTGCTTACATCCCTATTCCCCTAGATGTACCCACAGCTCTGATCTCTCACCTCCCTGAAGTCTTTGCTCGAATGTCACCTTCTTTATGATTAACACTGACATTTGAAACTGCACTACCTATCATTCTTTGCTGTGTCTCTCTCCGCAGCACTCATTGCCTTCTAACACACACTGCTTATTCTGTCTTCTGCCACCAGGAAATGTTAAGCTCCATAAAGATAGGGATTTTTGTATGTTTCCTTCACTGGTATGTTCCCAGTTCCTGGTACCTAGTTGGAATTCAATAATTAACTGTTTAACTGACTGAATAGATGGGGGAAAACATTACTGTCGGACAAATTGTGAGACATGAATGAACAGACTCCCAGAGTGCAGGGCAGAATCAGAAGTAGAGAGAGGAAAAAGGGGAAAGTGAGAGAGGGAAGAATGGGAGAAGAAAAGTAAAGGGGTGGTAAGGAGAGGAGTAATAGCCTACCTGGAGCGTTCTGATGCCCAGGAAAAACTCCAGGAGACTGTCTCCAATACCATGATGTCGAAGCCTGGAAATTCCAGGAACGCTGGCCGTTGAGGTGAGGCTGAGAATCAAGGGGGGACTGGGCGTCGAAGGGAGGCTGTGCCCCGGGAAGAATCTGGGCGTCGAAGGGAGGAGGTGCCTCGGGGAGAGCCTGGGCCTCCTGGGTGGGCTGCTTCTCTGAAGAAGGCTGTGACCCTGCTACGGGGGGCGACGACGCAGACGGTGGTGGTGGCGGCGGCAGCATTGCCCAGAGCATCCACCTGTCCCGCTGCGCGGCAGTGTCGCTCGGAGGCCCCAACGTGGGAGTCAGCTCGGATGCTGGAAACCACCCCGCAGAAGTCACGATATCACTGGCCGGCTCAGCCATGCCTCCCGCCAGGTAGGGAACCTAGCATGCGAATGTGGAACAAGCCTTAGGCGTCACTTCCGTTCTCGCGAATTACACGACTCTGCCAACCACGAGCTGCCACGTCATTGGTAGGCGCCGGAAAAACTTCCTGCATTTCCGACGGATCCCGGGCTGCCTTTTGGGTGAACCTGACTCTGCGTGGTTACAGTTGTATGCTTGAGCAGTGTCCGCCACTGCGGATGGCGAGGGATCTGATCGGGCCGGCGCTGCCGCCTGGCTTCAAGGCCCGCGGGGCAGCGGAGGACGAGGAGCGAGACCCCAGCCCTGGTAAGCGGCAGCGTAGACGCTACCCGCCAGGCCCGCCCGCCCCTTCTCTGGCCCGGCCCCACTCTCTGAATAGAGATCTAAGGCCTGAAAGGGCGGAGCGGTGGCAAGTGGGCGCGGCCCAACCCAGCTAACTTTGCTGCTTTAGCGGTAGCGGGGAGGGGAGGGGGCTGGTAATCATTACAACGATGATGTATTCTTATTTAGCGCTGAATGGGCTTGATCCTGTGCTAAACGATCGATATACATTCAGTCATTTCATTCTCCTAGCAACTGTATAAGGTAAAGATTATTATTTCCATGTTACAAACGCGAACACTGAGGCCCAGGCTGTTGCCCAGATCACACAGCGAATAAACGGTGAGCCCGATTTAGAACACAGCCAGTGCTCCTAATCTCTGTGCCATTTTGCCTTCTGACGTATGATGCTCTTGGCTCTTGCAGAAGATGCTTTACTCCCTAGCCCCCAACCTGCCTTCCTAGCCCCTCTTTCTCTCATTGTATCTGACACACACAGCCCAGTGCTGAAACCAGTCCCGAGTTTCTGCGCTGTTCCTCAATTCTCTAGGTTCTTTCTGGCCTCACTCCACTTCTTGACATACTCCTACTCCATTCGCCAAGGCCCAACTTAAATGTCAGTGAAGGCTTCAGTGAAGCTTTTACAAAGTCTCCCAAGAATTGTCACGCCTTCCTTTTTCCCCCACGGGGTCGTCTTCTACTTAATTACATAACATATTTAATATACTTTTAAAAAATAACCTGTGACATATCTGCCTCACCATGACAGTATGATCTTCTCGCCTTAACAGCGTGAACATTTACCAAATAAATGCTTCCTATCTATCTCTCTTAATGTTTGCTCTAATTTGTAGATTGGGATTGACACCAAAGTTGGAAAAGAGTAAAGCTGGAAAACTAACCCTCCCATTTCTTTCTTTTTTTTTTTTTAAGATTTTATTTATTTGAGAAAGAGTAGAGAGTGAGTGAGAGGGAGAGAGAGTACAAGCCAAGGGGAGAGGCAGAGGGAGAGAGAGAAGCAGACTCCCCTCTGAGCAGGGAGCCTCGTGTAGGGCTGGATCCCAGGACCCTGAGATCATGACCCCAGCGGGAGGCAGATGCTTAAGGGACTGAGCCACCCACGCTCCCCTAACCCTCCCATTTCTTAATCTAATTTTCATTCTTTGGGGGGGGTGTCGGGTAGAGGGCATGTTTCCACCTAGAGGTTTTCTTCCAGATCTCCTTTCTGTTAAAACGGCCAACAAGTCGTGTTTTTATTTTTAGCAAGGAAGGATACGTTCAACTAAAGTTGAAGAAAAGTGGGGTTAACCAGGTTTTTAAGTTGGGTTTCTACATGTATGTTGTTTTTGGCTCACCATATTCCCTGATCTTAAACCAAGGCAGGATTTGCAGGTAAATAACCACTATCTCCCAAATAAGTACTTTTATTATGATTTGCTTCCATCATTCTGCAGCATTTATTTCAGGTACTCCTTTCTCTGCCCAATCTCTTGTGTTTGTGTCTTTTGTGTATTCCTTCTCTTCTCATCCCCACCCTCAGCACTTAACACTGTGTGTGTATGTATCCCCCTCTATCTTGACCAAGTTTTACCTCTGCCTGGCACGTAAAAGATCCTTGGTAGATATTTGTTGGCCACTTCTTCACCAAGCACAATCTCTTACACACAGCATGTCCTTTTTAACACCTAAAATCCCCCTTACTATAATTCCGTTCCCTTCATAACCTCCTAGATGGCTGATCGTATAACTGTTGCCAAAAAATCTTGAGGTATTTCTTATCTCATTATTCTTCTGTCTGGTTTCTTAGGTTTATCAGTGCCAATATCCTTGAAATACACTCGGTCACACCATAGAAGTTCCCTTGGTGCCCTCTTCCAGTCACTACCTGTCTCCCCATCCCTCTTTCAGCCAAAGGGGAACTACTATCTTGACTTACCATAGATTGGTTTTGTGTGCTTTATGTAAATGGAAAAATACAATATGAACTCTCTTGTAACTGGCTTCATATTTTGGCATAACATTATTTTGTGAGATTCATCATGTTGATGAATTATTGTGGGTGTTACCACAGATTGTTTATTGTCACTGCTGTCTAGCAGTCTATTATGTGAATATTCTGCAATTTCCTTACCCATTTTACTCTTGATAGATATTTGAGTAGTTTCCCTTTCTTGGCAGTTAATAACATCCTGGTGTGTGTTATAGTACATGTCTTTTAGTGAACACATGTTGCATTCCTTTGGGAATTTTTGGATCATTGCATTGATTCAGCTTTAGTGGGTACTGCCAAACAGTTTCCAAAGTAGTACCAATTTACACTCCCACCAGCCTGGGTGAGAATTTTCATGATTCCCTATTCTCACTTAGTTGTCTCTGTCTTTTTAATCTGATGGTTTGTAGCAGTGTCTCATGGTACTTTTAATTTGCAGTTCTCTGATAACAAATGAAGGTCACTACCTTTTCATATGTTTTTTTTGGAAATGCTGATATGTGTCAGTCTTTTGTTCATTTTTCCACTCATTTGTCTGCCTTTCCTTATTGACCTATGGTTCTTGACAAGTCATTTTTCAGCTATGTGTGTTGCAAATATGTTCTCTAATTCTCTGGCTTCCCTTTCCACTCTCATTAGTATGTTTTGATGAACAAAGTTTTTAATTTTAACATAATCTGATTTTTAGGGTTTTTTTTTCTTTTATGGTTAGAGCTTTTTGTATCCTATTTAAGTAGTCCTTGCCTCTTCTAAGGTTACAGAGTTGTTCGCCTTCATTTTATCCTACAAGCATATTGTTTTAGCGTTCACATTTATATTTGCAGTTCATCTGGAATTGGTATCTCTGTACGGTGTGAGATAGGGGTGAAGATTTGTTTTTTTCCTCACAGATATCCAATTGGTCGATCACCCTCCCTTCTCCATGATACTGTAATGTCACCTTCTTTATATGTCATGGGACCATATATGTGCATCTAGTTTTTTTTCTTTTCGTTCTGATAAAATAATACATAACATATCCCATGCTGACCATTTTTAAGTGTATCATTCATCATTAAGTACATTCACATAGTGCAACCATCACCACTATCCATTTCCAGAACACTTTTCCTCTTGCGAAACTGAAACTCTGTACCCATTAAACAGTGCCTGCCCGGTCGCACTTCCCCTATCCCCTGGCAGTCTACTTTCTATCTCCATGAATTTAACTACTCTAGGTCTCTCGTATCAGTGGAATCATACAGGGGCACCTGGGTGGCTCAGTCAGTTAAAAGTCTGCTTCAGCTCAGGTCATGATCCTGGGGTCCTGGAATCAAGCCCCGCACAGGGCTCCTTGCTCAGCGGAGAACCTACTTCTCCTTCTGCCTCTCCTCTCACTGGCATGCTCTCTCTCTCTCTCTCTCAGATAAATAAGTAAATATCTTTAAAAAAAATAAGTGGAATCAAACAGTATCTGTCTTTTTGTGACTGGCTTATTTCACTTACCATAATGTCTTCAGGATTCATCAATGTCGTAGCATGCACCAGAATTTCCCTCAGATGAGAATTCTTAAACCCAGTTGGATATCTGCTGTGTGTTCCTCATACTCAGCTACCTCCCTGAAAGAGATCACTGGCAGAATTCGGAGGAAGGAGTGAGCACACAGGTCTGAGATGGAACAAATGAACTTTATTCAAATACTCTAGAATATTGAATTCTGGGAAATGTCCCCTTAGATCATGTCATTAGAAAAACTCGAGGGGGAGATGTTTTCTCAAGACCAGTCCATATACTCCAGATGCTGCTTTGTGGAAGCTAAGTGGAGCCTTGGCTCTTTTGACACCAACTCCAGGTTCCTCATGTATAATGACCTTCACCTCCACTAATTTCAGCTGTATTTGTAATCACACACTTCCATCCCTGAAAACTTAAATTCAAATTTTATTCAGAGCAAGAATCCCTTACTCAGCCATCATTCTCACTCAATTATTCCTGTTATACTTGTCTTTTTTATTTGTGTTTTAAAACCTCATTAAGCTATCCCATCTCTGCCCTCTATCCTTTTTGGCCTCCTTCTTTTAATCACTTCTGCCCCTGCTTGACCTAGACTTCACAATCCATCACTTCATCCACTCTCTTGTAGTATTTTCAACTGCCTTACCCATTCGGGATCCTGTTAAACCCATCTGGCAAAAACCCAGCTCTGGATAAATCCAGATGTTGACCTCTTGTGAGCCTAATTTCAGCCTTCCAAATGCAGCTGGGAAAAACCTCAGACCTCCACAGGCTAATGTTACTAAAAATTATAGTCTCCTCCCCAGTTGGGTTCTCAGCTCTGCCCAGCAATCAGGTTTCCCCTCGCAGCTCTTTCCCCATTATCAACTATAGTTTTTTAAAAGCCTCTTTTTCTTTCTGAGACTCTCTCTCCCTCTAGTTTGCTGAAGGAGTAAATGCCATCTTAAAAGATCTTCCTCAGTTTTCTGTCACTGTGCCTAAAACTTTCCTGAATCTATGCCCCACATTTTTGTCTTCTCTTTGATTACAGTAGAAAATGTACACTACCGTCTTCTAAGGCTAATCCTTCCATTTTTACTCTGAATCCCATGCCTTATTTTTTCTCAGGGCTCCTTGCCCGTAGCATTTGACCAAAGCATTCCAGTCTTTCCCATCTCTATGAAAATTCTACTCTACATCCCCCTGTAGCTAGTATTCTTTCTCTCTGGATCTGCTCCATTTTTTCTTTACCCCCTGCATCATAGCTTTTTAACCCATTACATTCTCACTTCTGTTCTTGGCAGTACACTGAGAATGCTGTCACTAATTCCACTGTGAAAATAAATGAAGACCACTCACCAATTGTTTTTCAGCACATTTTGCTAAATCCAAGGCACTCTTTTTAGTCCTGACCTTGCTTGACCCCACAGCAACATTTAACCCCATGGATGCCTCCTTTCTATCCATTCTTGGTTCCAGCCCCTGATCACATTTCAGTTTTTCTAAGTGTGGTAGGCCCTTATGTTTCCAGTTCTTTGGAGATGCTTTTGCCTCTGCCTGGATGGTCTGTCCTCCAGTCCTCACCAGCTAAGTCACTTGAACCCTTCAGTCCCATCCCAACCATCACTTTCTCCAGGAAACATTCTCTGATGTAACTATTCTCTACAAAATACTGAACTGGGTTCTTACTGATATTTCCATGCTTAATCTTATCACAGGATTAGCAATTTTTTTAAAGATTTTATTTATTTACTTGATAGAGAGACCACAAGTAGGCAGAGTGGCAGGCAGAGGGAGAGGGAGAAGCAGGCTCTCCACTGAGCAGGGAGGCCGACGCAGGCTCAATCCCAGGACCCTGAGATCATGACCTGAACTGAAGGCAGATGCTTAACCGATCAAGCCCCCCAGGCACCCACAAGATCAGCAGTCTTTTCCTATAAAGGACCAGATAGTAAACATTTTAGGCTTCGCAGGTTAATAGGCAAAATCAAGATTAGTGTGAAAGTATGTATACAATAAGAGAGAAAACAAATTTTCATAAATTTTTGTTGAAATTCAAAACATAAAGGAGTACAGTTTTATTGTAGTGTATAAGTCTACTAATGAGAAGAATGGGTTGCTTTTGGTGGGAATAACATTTCATTTAATTGGGGTTCTTAGTTAGTGTTCCCTATCATCAGAATCCATTGCTGATCTGTAATGAAGGTTGTTTCTTTAAAAGAAAGAGAGCACATGTGTACATTGGGATTTGGTTGCGGGGGGAGCAGAGGGAGACAGAGAGAATCCCAAGCAGACTCCAAGCCCTGTGTGGGCCCGATGCAGGGCTCAGTCTCATGACCCTACAGTCGTGACCCAAGCAGAAATCAAGAGTAGGATATTTGACCAATTGAGCCACCCAGGTGCCCCGGTAAAGAGGTTTTATTTACCATACTGAATATACTTTTTTCTGTGCATAGTTTTGTGTTATAGATGTTACAAGGGAAAAATAATGAAATATAAGGCATAACCCCTCTTCTCATGGAATTAATTATCTATTTGTAAAATTACCATTGCAGTGGGAGATCTACCTTAATAATTCTAATATAGCATTACTGTTTTAGGACAGGGATGAACTAGTTCATTTACAAGTGCCTAAAATAATTTTGAGACAGTAATTTTGAGACAAATTTGAGACAGTTCTAAAGGATACCTATAAAAAAGTGAAGCCAGGTGTGTCCTTAATTTTATTAGAAAATCTGTAGTGTGGCTTATACCAACTTGCATTTTCAATATTCTTTTTCCTTTTTAGGTCACCATCTCTTAATATTCTGTTACTTCATTATATAATAGTTATTTCCTTTGATACAACCCAAGTGGAATCTCACTCTTTTACATTATTTTTCCTGTGATCATTTTTAAAAAATAAGGCTTTGCATTCTTCTCAGATGAGTTTTATCTTCATCTATTTAACTATTCTCTTTTTTATATACCACACCTGTTTCTTTAAAAAATTAAGGCAAATTTATCTGTTAGTTATAAAACCAAGGACAGCACATATTTAGACCATTTAGTCTTCTAATCATTTGAACTATATAAAAGAATAGTAAAATCTCTTTCTTCTTAAGATTTTTTCTTTGAAGATTTTATTTATTTATTTATCAGAGAGAGAGACAGAGACAGAGATAGCAAGAAAGAGCACAGGTTGGGAGGAGAGGGAGAAGCAGGCTCCCCGCTAAGCAGAGAGCCTGACATGGGACTCGATCCCAGGACCCGGGGATCATGACCCAAGCCAAAGGCAGATGCCCAACTGGCTGAGCCACCCAGGTGCCCCTTAAGATTTTATTTTTTAAGTAATCTCTATACACAACATGAGGCTTGAACCTACAACCCTGAGATCAAGAGACGCATGCTCTACGGACTGAGCCAGGCTCCCCATAAGATCTCTTCTTAATCCAAACCAATCCAAAATTAGCCAGTTAGTGTCAAATTGACAAATTACATTGGTAACACTCTCATATAAGAAAAGATGGAAGCAAAAGAGAAAAAAGGGGGGGTGGAATCTTCTCTTTAATATGTAGAATGAAGAGGAAGATGTAAGAGCCAATCACTATGAAGGGAAAGGTAATCCTCCAGTCATCTTCATGGTACAGCTGTGACCTCTAGAATTTTGAAGAAAGGGTTATAGATAGAAGGTGGTATCCTCCCCTTCTTAATATATAGTCTAAAAGGTGTTTTGTCTAGGAATTGATATATATAAAGAGGTAATTAAAAATAATTAAAGACATTAATCATTATGGTTGCAAGTCAGATACAATCTCCATGTATAGTTGGGGAACACTTACATACTAACTATGCAATCATTCTTGAACAAGAGTTGGAGATATGGTTCCTATCCCTTGATTCTTAATGTTTTCCTCTTCTGCTACTTGATTATTCTTTTTTAGGAATGCTGTATTACTAGTGTAGTGTGTTCTAAAATTCGTACCTTTATTTAATGACATACAAAAGAATATTGAAAAAAATGCATCAGATTTTTAAAAATAAAAGTTTGGATGTTTATGTCAACTTATTGTGTATTGACTATTTGTTCTATAGAAATACATGAGGAGGGGATAGGAAAAAATGTTCAGAAATAGACCAAATGTTCCAAAACTGGCCCTAACTTTTCCCTCAGCTTTATAGCAGTAAACCCAGTTACCACTGGTAGTGCCACTGACATGTTTAGTGGTCATGTTAAACTTAAAATGTGAAAAGCAAACTCTTGGGGCACCTAGCTGGCTCAGTCAGAAGAGCTTGCGAATCTCCATCTCAGGGTCATGAGTTCAAATCCCATGTTGAGTGTAGAGATTACTTGAATAAATAAACTTTAAAAAAAGCTTATGAAAAAAAGATGCGGGAAACAAATTCTTTTTTTTTTTTTTTTTGCGGGAAACAAATTCTTGACGCTTCCCCCAAACCTGCCTTCCTTTTAGTTTTCCCCCATTAGACAGTAGCATTACCATCCTCCTGGCTAGCCAGTCCGGCCAGAAACCTAAGACTCATCCTCAAGGCCTTTTTTTTTTTTTTTTAATTTCACCCTCACTTCTCTCATCCACACCATTAGCAAGTCCTCTTTGCCCTTCCTTCAAATTATGTTGGAAATCAAATTACTTCTTACGAACTTTCTAACTCATCTCCCTTACTCCCGATCCCCCAGTGTATTATCCATAAGCAGACAGGTATTAAAAAAAAAAAAATGTAGGGGCGCCTGGGTGGCTCAGTGGGTTAAAGCCTCTGCCTTCAGCTCAGGTCATGATCTCAGGGTCCTGGGATCGAGCCCCACATCGGGCTCTCTGCTCAGCGGGGAGCCCGCTTCCCCCTCTCTCTCTGCCTGCCTCTCTGCCTACTTGTGATCTCTCTAATAAATAAATAAAATCTTTTTAAAAAATGTAATTCAGATTATGTCTCTCCGGATTTAAAACTTCTCAGTCTCTGCCTATCATTAAAATCCAAACTCCTTACCACATCTCATATTAGTATGTACTGATTGCTTACTGTATGCCAGCTACTGTGTTAGATGCTTTGGATGTGTTAATTGATGTAATCTTCACAACAGCCTTGTGAGACTAGAAATATTATTAACCTCATTTTACAGATCAAGAGTATAACACAGGATGGCTAAATAACATCCAGGGGCACCCCAGTGGCCCCAGTCGGTTGAGTGACCAGCTCTTGGTTTCAGCTCAGGTTGTGATCTCAGGGTCGTAAGATCAAGCCCCGCATTGGACTGCCACTCAGTGGGGGGCAGAGACTGCCCAAGATTCTCCCTCTCCCCTCCCCCCACTTGCACATGCTCTCTCTCTCTCTCTCTCTCAAATAAATAAATAAATCTTTAATACATAAATAACATCCAAATCACACAGCTAGTTAGCAGCTAAGCTGGAATGCAAAGCCAAAGAGTCTGACTCCAAAGCAGTCTGGCCCCTTAATCCCAGCCTCATGTTGTCGTTTTGCTGACTTGGCTTGTCCTTCAAGCATATCAAGCTTATTTTCGTGATAGGACTTTTGCACTCGCTATTTCTCCATCTAGAATGTTCTTCCCTCAGATTGTTGGGTGGCCACTGTCATCTCATCATTTAAGTTTCCATTCAAATGTTTTGTCTGAGTGGCCTTCCCTGACCTCTGTCTTTAAAATTACTTTCCCACATACTTACGGTCACTCTTTATACTTGTTTCCTTTTTATGTTGTTTTTGTAGAAGTATTTACTCATTAAGTATTTGTTGGATGGATGGATGTTGACTCTTTGTTGAATGTTGCCTAGTATAGTGATTAAGGGTATAGGCTCTGAAATCAGACTCCTAGGTTCATATCGCAACTCCCCTATTTAAGTGTGTGAGGTTGAGCAAGTTGCTTTCTGCCTCAGTTTCCTGATCTGAAAGATAGAAATAATAATACTTCCTAATAGGATTGTTATTAGAATTAAATAAGTTAATGGTAATGCATGTGAATCTTTTTTTTCTAAGTAGGCTCCAACCCCAGCATGGAGCCCAACACAGGATGTTCTAAATTTAACTCACAACCCTGACATCAAGACCTGAGCCGAGATCAAGAATCAGACACTTAACCGACTGAGCCGCCCCCTGCATGTGAATCTCTGAAAACAGGGCATAGAAATTAATTAATTAATTGATTGATTAATTAAATAAAATAATAAAATAAAAAACAGGGCATAGAAGGGGCATCTGGCTGGCTCAGTCAGTGAAGCATATGACTCTTGATCTCAGAGTTGTGGGTGTAGAGATTACTTTTTTAAAAAGTGCATAGCATATCAGAACTCAAGACATATTATTTCTTTTATTTACTATTTTCAAGTCTTTGCTGTTATTTATATTGAATGAATAGCATACCAGGAAAGCTCTTTGGAAAATCATATTTTCAGGCCCTACTCCAGGCCAGCCGAATCAGAATCTCTGGAAAGGGCCCAGGAATCTTTTGTAAAAGATATTTTGGCTTGGGGCATAAATAAATATATATATATTTATACATGCACATATATACACACACACACACACACACACACATACAGACATATATATATATATATATATATATATACATATATATATATATATATATAAAATTTTTTGGCGATTGCGATAAGTATCCAGGCTTGGGAACTGTGGCAATAGAGTTTTAGCATCACTGCTTGGGTTCAACATAGACAGGTGTGACATGACATCATGCAATGGCATTATAGAGTAATTTGTAATTTTGCTAAGCTGTAGAGTGAGAGCAAGTCATTGTGAGTGGGTCCAGAAGACCCCCTTCCCCCGTCCCTGGCATCGCCATCCTGGTGTAGCCTCATTCTCTTCTCTGTGTCTCTACTAGTAAGTAGTAAAGCTTAGAGTGACTCTAATTTTGGTTTCAGCTTGAAAAATCACCTCGGAAAGAAAACAGGGGCACCTGGGTGGCTCAGTCAGTTAGGCGTCTGCCTTCAGCACAGGTCATGATCCCGGGGTTCTAGGATCAAGCCCCGAGTTAGGCTCCCTGTTCAGCAGGGGAGTCTCCTTCTCCTTCTCCCTCTCCCTATGCCCCTGCTTGTGCTTGCGCTCTCTCTCTCTCTCTCGCTCACTGCTTTCAAATAAACAAAATCTTTAAAAAAAATACAAAGCTGAGAAGTATGATGATGCCAGTGAAGATATTTTCTAAAGTGTTGGTTCTTAATCAGAAACCAGAATGGATAGTTTTGATTATTGATGTATTAGAGTATGGAATGGCAAATTTATTGCTTGGTTAGCACCATGACATAAATATTGTCTACCAAATGCTGTCTGTAAGAACAAAAACTCATGAAACTATCTTGGCAGTTGCACCAACCAAAATTGCAACCAATGCAAAAATTATAAGATGTCAGGGAAGTTATATGCCATTGTTCTAGCTACACGTTTGGTTATTAATTTTTTTTTTAATCTCCTACTACATAAAACACGATTTCTGCCTTTCTGGAGTTGGAAAGACAAAACCACTGCACACACAACAGAAACAAATGAGATTAAAGTTCGTAATAAGTAATAGCCTGCGAGTGCTCTGAATTGCAGTAGAGAAAATACAAGATGTCAGTTAGGGGGTTCATTGAAACAGTTGTGCATAGTTAGGACTTACACAAGAAATTTTCTTTAGTTGCAGGACCAGCTCTGCCCCCTAATTACAAAAGCAGTAGCTCAGAGTCCTCAGACAGTGATGAGGACAGTAGTTCGTTGTACGAAGACGAAAATCAAGAATCTGAAGACGACGACGCTGGTCCGGTGGCAAGGTCAGTCACTTAAATTAAATGATAAACTAAGCTTCAAACCTAGTAGACATTGGCTGGAGCAGGTAGCTAGTCAGAGAACAACATATCTGTATTTTTACAGCACAAGAAGAAATCCTTTCACACAGTATTGCCTCATGAACTATACTGTGGAGAACAAATTTATTCTAGTAACAGATAGCTGTGGAGATACCTAGGGTTTCAGTTAAATTCTTTTTTTTTTTTTTTTTGAATATTCTTTATTTTTTTTTAGAAGAATTTTTTTTCCCAAATACTTTTATTTTATTTCTTCAGTGTTACAAGATTCATTGTTCATATACCACAACCAGTGTTCCATGCAGTACATGCCCTCCTCATTACCCACCACCAGGCTCGTATGGGGGGATTTTTCCCAAAAGTATTGCTTAAGTGACTAAATATTCTAAATAAGCCATAGCATTTCTTTTAAAAATTATTTATGCAGTAGATGGTTTTTGCTTAAGTAAATGAATGATTTCCCTCTACCAATCTTACTTACCATAGGTCCATGTAAATAAGAAGTGGAATTTTTGTTTAGTATTGGGTAGCAAGGTTTTTTGATGCATTTTAAAAATTATGAGACAGAAATAGCAACTTAAAACCCTTTCTGAATGAGATTAAAATGGAGAGTCATGAACTTTTTGCTCAAAAATTTTCAGCATGTAGACTGTTCAAAACCTCAGCAAGTGGAATCTTTAATTAACACTGTAGAAAATATAGAAAACTGATAAAGCATTCCCACTATAGAGAATTAACCAATCTCTATTCTAGGCCAAAAATAAATTCCAAGAAAAGGTTAGTGTAAGATCTACTGTGGTAAAAAAATAAGTAAATAAATAAAAATCTAGGGGCGCCTGGGTGGCTCAGTGGTTTAAAGCCTCTGCCTTCGGCTCAGGTCACGATCTCAGGGTCCTGGGATCGAGCCCTGCATCAGCAGGGAGCCTGCTTCCTCCTCTCCCTCTGCCTGCCTCTCTGTCTACTTGTGATCTCTCTCTCTCTGTCAAATAAATAAATAAAACCTTTAAAAAAAAAATAAAAATCTACTGTGATATCCATTTGTTGTTATTGGGCAAGATTAATTTATTGTTAGTATTTATTGTCAGCATTTATACAACTAGTTGGGAGTTAATGCTTCCTTTAAAACTCAAAACTTCTCTGTGAAAAAAATTTGCATTAAGTTGCACTACTGTGTTTTTAGAAAACAAAGGAGAAATCAAGATGACGATGATGATGATGATGAAGGGTTTTTTGGACCAGCTCTTCCTCCTGGATTTAAAAAGCAGGATGATTCTCCTCCAAGGTGATAATGTGTGATAGTTCAAGCCTGTCTTTTCTAAATATTTCAATTAGTGTTTGTTAATTCACCAAAGAGTTGTCTGAAATTGTTGATTAATTTACAGATTTAGATAACATTTGAAATGCATGGGGGAAAGTAAATTTTTCCTATAACAAAAATGATTATTTAATTCCATATAAATAATTTTGTAGTTTGTAAAAAACTTCCGCATCTTACTTACATTCATTCTTGTAGACTTAACGTTCATTCTTGTGGACTTATGTTCGTTCTTGTAGACCTCCACGTCATTGTTGGATCATTGGTGAGGATGGTGTTTAGATTTTTATACTACCCTGGCACACGTAATCATAAATTGCCAACTTCTGTTGTATGCGTGTGCTGTTTACATGCTTAGAACTCAATTTCTACTTAAGGAGTTCTGACTCTAATTAGATTGCCCCTGAAGAACGTGTCGGTGGACAGTGACAATCAAAAGTGAAAGCCAAAGCACAAAATAGAAAAAGATCTTCATAGGCTTTAATTCTTAATAAGGACTTTTTAAAAATTGGTATTTCTAGGGGCACCTGGGTGGCTCAGTGGGTTAAAGCCTCTGCCTGAGCCTCTGCTCAGGTCATGATCTCAGGGTCCTGGGATCGAGCCCCGCATCGGGCTCTCTGCTCAGCAGGGAGCCTGCTTCCCCCTCTCCGTCTCTCTGCCTGCCTCTCTGCCTACTTGTGATCTCTCTCTCTGACAAATAAATAAATAAAATCTTAAAAAAAAAATTGGTATTTCTATTTAACGTAGTTCTTTTAGGAAGTGGGCATACACCATTGCCACAAAGATTGAGAGTTACTGGTTTAGTATCTTAATGCTGACTAACAAATAGAAAATAAAAATAAGAAAATTAGATTTTTCTTAAAGATACTACTAAGTGGAAAAATATTAGGTTATTAAATAATGTATGTTAAATAAAATTCTCATTTTCAACATTTGTTATTATTTGGCTTTTTATTATTACTTGTGAAGTTTTATTCTGAAAACTGCTTTTTGAAGTCAGGGAGAATGCTAAAGGTACATTTTATTTTTCAGGCCTATAATAGGTCCTGCACTACCACCTGGATTTATTAAATCTACTCAGAAAAGTGACAAAGGCAGAGATGATCCAAGACAACAAGTATCATCATATTTCAACTCTGAGGTTTGGAAAATTTTTGATTAAAGAATAAGATGTAGCAAACTCAAGACTTTACAGACTAATAACTGTAATCATTTGGCTCAAACGTAATGAATATGCAGCCCTATTCGCATGAATCTAGGATCGTAAGGTAGAGAGATAAAATCAAAAGCTTGTCCCAGAACTGAGATGTTACAAAAATAACAAGACAGTTACATGATGACAAGGATGTTACTTTTCATGCTTCTCATCTTTGAAGGGAAGCTTTAAAGTGCTAGGAAATAGAACGTGAAGAAAAGTTTAAGGAATCATTGTGATTTGACCTGAAAAAGAGGAAGCTAAGAAATTTGTTGACTATGACCTTTGCCTTGAAATCAGCTCTTACCTATGCAGCTATAGTGCCGGTATATAACACAGCTGGAAGTTAAGTGATGTTATGAAAAGATAGGTCAAATGATTTTAGAGTCAAGTATAAAAGCTGTTTTCTTGTTAGAGGCCTGGTCCTTATCAATAGCTGAGATTTGTAGAGTACTTTATAACTTGTAATGCTTTTTCCCCATCTATGGATGGATATTATTTTTATCTTCTCTGTGACCATATGCAATAAATATGATCTGCCATCTTACAGATGCTAAAAACCAGAGAAATTAGGTAATTTACCCAAGATTGCAGTTTATACTTATCAAAGCCACAGCTTAAACCCAGTTTTTGTTTTGTTTTGTTTTGTTTTGTTTTGTTTTGTTTTGTTTACGATTTTGTTTTAAGTAATCTCTACACTCAACTCAGGCTTGAAGCCACAATCCCAAAATCAAGAGGCACTCACTCTACCAACTGAACCCGCCAGGTGCCCCTTAAACCCAGTTCTTAAGACTTTAGATCACCTGTTCGGTCTCTTATTCTCCAGTAGCTTCCTGTACGTTCATCTCTACTGAGAATTCAGCAGTTACACTGAGGTTGTTACTAAGGAAAATAAAATGCAGTGGTTAAGACCATGAACTTCAGAGTCATTTACTCATTCCTTCCACCTACAATGTATCAGGCACATAGTCACAGAAATGAATCTGTCAACAAATCTTTATTGTCCCTACCTTAATAAGATATCCGCAGACCAGCCATTCCTGCAATCACCTTGGTTTAAGTCAACATCATATTTCACTTGTTTTATTGGTCTTGATACTTTAGCCCTTGTTTTTCTGCTACCTCTTCTCAACACAGCAGCTAAAGTGGCCCAGATAAAATGAAGTCAGATTGTGTCACTCACACTCAGAACCATCGGATTGCTTCTCCTGTATCTGATTAAGACCAAAGCCTGGGGCGCCCTCTACAATCTGGTCTCCTTTAGCTCCCTGATTTTCTCTCTTACTTTAATCTGACACTGTGCTCCTTGCTGTACCTCCTCACATAGGCCGGGCAGCCTCCTACCCCAGAGTGTTGATGCCTATAAGTCTCTTCAAAATGGTCTCCCACTAGATATCTATGTGGCTTGCCTCCCAGAACTTCAGTTTTTGGCTGGAATATCACCTTAATGACATCGTTTCTGACCTCCTAATTCAAAATTGCTAACTCCTCTTCCCCTTACTCCTCTCTCCTTCCCTCCTTTAATTTTCTCCAGAGCATCCATTACCACCTCAGATACCATTTATTTTACTGTTTCTTTTTGTTTCTTATTGACCTCTCCCCACTAGAATGTGAGTCTGGTGAGGACAGAGATTTGTGTCTTCTCTCCAGCAGACATTCAGAAGTGTTTGTTGAAGGAATGAGTAAGTTAGACATAGTCCCAGCTCATCACACCTGCAGCATAGTGGGGAATACAGACATTAAACAAACATCTAACATGATGAGTGATTCTAAAGGTGAGACAAAAATACAGTGGAACCATGACAGATGACTCCAAACTAATCTGAAGAAACGAGAAAAAGTCTTTGTCTCTGAGAAAATGTCTAAAGATTGATGAGTTGGAGATATCTCCGCAAAGAGGGCAAGAAAGATTGTTCCAGAAAATACAGATAGCTTCTTTGAAGGCAAAAGAGTGTGGGGAGGGAGAATTAGGATTTAAGAAGTCCATTGTGGTTGGAGTGGAAAGATATTTCAGCAAGAGCTGAAATATCAGCAAGAGCTGATCCAGCTTCGAATCCTGGGTGAGCTTAGTTTCATGTCAGAATCACGTGGGTTGTTTTCCTTTTCTTAGAGGGTTGTTGTAAGGATTAAGTCAGAACAGTAAGCATTCAACTTATAAGAGCTCTCATCATTGTCATTATTCTTACCATCATCACTACTGATGCCATGAGAGTATCTTTGAAAAATTTAGTCTAAGTATAAGGAATTCTTCTAGCAAGGTTGCTAAATACAAGAATAAATTACCAGAGGAAGTACCTCCAGGCACATGGAAGACTGAGCTGACAGGTCATGCTCCGGTCTCCCTGCTGCAAACACAAAGAAATGCCCAGGCGGGGGAAATAGCAACAAAGTTAATACACAGCTAAGCTCAAAAGAAAGAAAGAGAAGTCTACAGGTGCTAGTGACATTGAGAGAATTCAAAGCTAGAGCAGGAAACACAAGCTTACACAGCAGAGGACCAGGGTGGTTTTAGGGAGGCCAGCCATAAGCCCTAGAGTTGGGCTTGGGGACCAGAGCTGTAGCTTTAGCTGTGCAGAGGAGAGGGAGTTGAGGTCCCTGAATAAAACCCACAGCCTCCAAGTTCCACTCTGTCTGCAAAAAAGAGTCCTGGAGAAATATAACTTGCAGCCCTTGGAAAGTGGGGAGGAAGTTTCATGCTCTCCATTACCTACTTTCAGATGATTCCCAGTGTGTCTGTCTATCTGTCTGCCTCACACAGAGGGGGCAAGGGAATGGAGAAAGAAAGATAAATATGGTAAAATGTTAGTGGCTGATGAATTTGGGTGAGGATACGTGGGTGTTAGTTGTGAACTACATTTCCCAAAAAATTTGTTAAAGCATAATTGAGCTTCATTCATGCTTGGACTTTTGTCCTAACTCACCTAGACAGCAGATGGGTCATTTATATAATTCCCTGGTGGTATCTATTCTATATTTTCTACTTCTCTCAGCAAAGGGTGGGGGGTAAGGGTAGGGCAGGGCTCACACCATTGTATACCGTTGCACTTGGTTGTACTCTTGGTTCAGAATTATTTGCTTTGTAATTTCCCTCTAACGAAAGCTTTTTCAAAAAATACTTCTTTGTTTTCATATTTCACTTTTTCAAAGAGGGGCTTCTCTTGGTATCTCATTCACAACATATACCCCTAAATTAAGACATATACAGTAATACTAATAGTTAGCATTCGTTGAGCACTTGCCATAAGGCTGACACTGCAAAGCACGACATAAACATATATTTGCATGATTAATTATGTTCCCAGACCACATAAACTTAATTTAATCGAAACAACAATCCTGGGAAATGGTGTCAGCCAGAAAGCTTTTAGCTACAAATAACAGAAAATCCTACTCAACGTGGAACTTTGTCCTAACCTACTTCGTTAGCAAATGCGCTTTTTATGTAATTGCCCGGGTCGTCTATAATCTATATTCCCAAAATAAGGAGAATGTGTTTCATATGTAACAAAAGGTATAGAGCTAGGGTCATTCTAGGTTGGTTGGTTGAGCAGCCTAAGTGATATCTGGGACTGCAGCTTTTTCTGTCTTTTCTGTCATCTACGGTATGTTAATTCCTCTTAGGGTGACCCTTCATTATACCAGGAAGCTTGTCAAAGTTCTAAGATTCCCATGCACATGCCAACGTTCAGACAGAGGAGAGAATGATCCTACCCTGTGCCCCTTTTGTAGAGGAAGGAATACCTTTCCAGGTTTCCTATAGACCTCTCCTCAGGTTTCTTTGGCCAGAATTGGATCACATGCGCACACCTTGGCCAGTCAGTCGGACAAGAGGAATTCAACCAAATCAATTGGCTTAGAATTACCAACATTTTTCCCTAGGAGTTAGAGAAGTTCCCAGGTTCCTGAGAAAGGCATGGCTCCAAAGAGGATGAACAAAAACAAGGTTCTCTTAAAAATAGAGTAGTTACTGGTTGGAGCCGTTATAATCCCGATCTGAAAGACAAAAAAACAGAACGCCTGGGTGGTTCAGTGCGCCAGCTCTTGATTTCAGCTCAGGCCATGATCTCGTGGTCCTGGGATTGAGCCCCACATCAGGCTCCACGCTCAGCGGGGAGTCTGATTGAGGATTCTCCCCCTCTCCCTGTGCTCTCCCCTCCTTCCCCCACTGTCTCTGTTTCTCTCTTTCTAGAATAAATAAATCTTAAAATACATAAATAAATAAAAGACAAAAAACCAAGGCCTAAAAAGGCTAAATAGCACTCCTGAGGTCACATGCTAATACAACAGCAGATTGAGGCCTTGAAACTAGTTCTAACTGCAGTCCACAGTATAAACCAGTAAGCTATATGATTTCTACTGTATTTCTGGATAAAATAATTCACCTTAAAAAAAATTTAACTCAACCAGGACATCAAAATGATTAGATATCTAGATTGGATTTGGATTATGATTCCAGTTTCTCTTTTTCAGTTTAGTGTGTTATGCCTGATTTTCATTTTGCTCCCTTAGTTTATAACTCCGAACACCCTAAGTGATCTTTATTTCCAAAAATTCCAGGCATCATCCTACCAAGATGTGCACGATGTGCCGAATTCTATCTTTATAAAATCATCTCTTGTTAGATGGAAGTAAAAATAACATTCGCTTATCCTATACTCTAATACTATTTTATAATGTCATGCCTCTTATATTTGTAAAAGTTCATTGTATCTTTTATATTTCCTCATTTTATGTCACCAAGTATTATTTTGTAAGGGCTATAAATATGTTTACGATAATGGCTTTGACATTAAAGAGCGTAACCTGAGCTATAAACACTTAAGCTTAAAAATTAACAGTAAAAAAAAAAAAAAAATAGAGGAGAGTCTCTAGTGTAAGTAGAAAAACATACACTGGCCTTGATCTTAGAATATTTTCATCTTAAATACCAGTTTTATAACCTCGACCAAGTTGTTTAACTTTCCTAAATAGACTTCTCCAAATCTAGGTTTCCTGGAAAAGAAAACAGGAATAATAATGCCTTTTCACAGTTGTGTTATAAGGGTCAAATGATGCATTGTATACCAAAGTCCATAGTTAGAGAAAGTGTGTGTGTGTGTGTGTGTGTGAGTGATTTAGAGTAAGCCAGGAGATAATATGTAGTTATCTAATTATTTGTACCAATAACAATTGCTTTAAGGGTGCAGAGAAGAAACCACAGATAGAAAGTTACCACTGAGTAGCTAGTGGGGAAAATGTAAACAACACAAATGAACTTGATCCTGGTAATTTGAAAAAAATACAAGCAAGAAGCTGCCCCTCCGAGCTGGAGGACAAATGTCTTATTGTTGTTCATCTTAATCTACCTCCTCCTTGAGGCAAAGGACTGCTTGAAGCCCTAGAGTATCTAGCATTTAACACAGAATCTTACATACAAACCCTTTATTCAGATGATTTATTGAGAACAAATTGAATTCACTTATTACAATACTGTTACGTGTTTAGGGTCAAGCGGGTGTTTTGGAAACGAAGTTAACTCCTTTGGGCCAGTATTTGTGGGCTGTTGCATAGCGTTTGTATTTCTGTGCACCTTGCTGAATCACAAAGGCTCATACAGCTTCCAAGAACTATGTCTTATTCCAAAGAGCTTTTTCTGTACCGGGAACGAAAATGGTTTCAACTTGTGTCATCTCTGACCAACTAGTAGTAATTACTTGGACTATTACTTTGGGAAGAATCGTGAATTGACAATTGTCAATTGTCCACAGAATTGGACAATTCTGTGTCCGCCAGGAAGGAAGGTAAAATCATTTAATGAGGTCTGCCATGAACAGGGGAGGGCAGGGATAACGCATATTCCGTGAATTTGTCATCTCTGTACTGTGTACAGATGTACTTTAGGAAGGTGAGGAAAAAGTCCTCATTGTTCAGTCATCAGCAATATGTTGTTTGCATTTTTGCTTTAGTGTCTTTAGGTAATCAGTTTTGGCAAAATTTTAAGTAATTTAGGATCATTTTCTGTAACCTGTAGCTCTGTTCCGGGTTTCAAGCTAATGTCTTATTTCAAAAGGAAACAGATAGCAGTGAAGATGAGGACATTGTTGGACCAATGCCTGCAAAAGGACCAGTTAACTATAGCGTCACAAGAGAGTTTGAAAAAAGGGCCCAGCGAATGAAAGAGAAACTGACCAAAGGAGACAATGTAAGTTTTAGAGACAGTACACTGAGAGGTAGCCTAAATGGATTAAAAATCTAAATTTTAAAAATAGACATGAAAGAAAATATATGCACGTATGTATATAAAGAAAATTTAGGAGCAAGGTAACCCAGAAGCTGGAAAAGGAAAAGACTGGCAAATTTGCCTACCTAAAAAGTTCTGTATGGGAAAAGGTAACAAAGTCAAAAAAATAATAAATTAGATGAAGATATTTATAACATATGTGACAAAGTATCAGTCCTTTATATTAAGTTCTTTCACTTAAAGTGTATTTTTTAACCTTAAAGCCTCAATTGAAAAACATGGCCACTTACAGAGTATTTTACACACACACACACACACACACACACACACACACACACACTGTCCAGACTTTTTTTTTTTTTTACTTTTTTTACTTTTACTTTTTACTTCTCTTAAAGGAGTCATCTAAACCAATGACAAGAGAGTCATGGATGACTGAGCTTCCTCCAGAAATGAAAGACTTTGGTCTTGGGCCCAGAACTTTTAAGAGAAGAGCCGATGACAAATCTGGAGATCGATCAGTCTGGACAGACACTCCGGCGGACAGGGAGAAGAAAGCCAAGGTGAGAGGGTTCGTTTGGTCATGTATTTCTGCCCACGTTCGCTCTATTTTGAAAAGATATAAGGCATAATTATTTCGGGGTACTGTTTTTAAAATTATGATTCCAAAAGGAAAATATGGAGTTCTCCCTGAAAGAAAATAAGTGACACCAATTGCTTATTATGTCCCAGTGAACGTCTCATTTAAATCTCAAGAAAACCCAGAGATACGGACTTATTGACTTCATTTTATAGAGAAAGAAACTAACTTTTATGAGGTCAACTTTTGTGGAATTAGAGGGCTGGTAAGGAGTGAACAATACTTGTATTCTAGACCTTTCTGTAACAGGAAAGGAGACAACAAAAGAGGAGATGTGGAAGCGAGCCTCACACTTTGAATGACTCATGTTGGAGTGCCTGTCTACTCTCTTAACTGGTCTTTTATAAAAATAATATATTGGCATTTTTATAATTTAGCCTTTAAGATTGTTTCAAAAAAGACATACCCTTGTTTATTTGGATTTATTCATGCCTACATTTGGTCGTGCTTTTCTCTGTCCTCTGTTCCTCATTATAGGTAAATAAATGTCTAACCTATAGCCAGATACGCAAGCAGTCTTCTTCAGAGGACAATATCACAGAAAATGGAACAAATGGAAATTAGACAACACAGTGATTTTAGGCCTGGGATTGAGTTCTTTAGATCCTTTTCCGTACCGAAAGCGTTTTGCTCAGTTTTACAGTGAACTCATAAAGGGATTATTAAATACTGCTTAAATTTTATGCTATACATTATTAAGCATATAGTACCACAGACTTGTATTTAGGGTGTGAACTATATAGTATCAGTATCAGAGAGCTATTCATTTTTGAGGTAGTCCTAGTAGTTTATTTTTTATTTTGTTTCCCTTGCCTCAGGAGACATATGTAGACGAAGTTGCTAAGACCGATGTCAGAGAAGTTATTGCTTTTGTTCTCTTCTAGGATTTTTATGGTTTCAGGTCTCACATTTAGGTCTCGAATCCTTTTTGAATTTATTTTTGTGTATGGTGTAAGAAAGTGGTCCAGTTTCACTCTTTCGCATGTTGCTGTCCGGTTTTCCCAACACCATTTGTTGAAGAAACATTCTTTTCCCAGTGGATATTCTTTCCTGCTTTGTTGAAGATTAATTGACCATATACTTGTAGGGTCACTTCTGGGCTCTCTATTCTGTTCCATTGATCTATGTGTCTGTTTTTGTGCCAGTACCTTACTGTCTTGATGATCACAGCTTTGTAATAGGGCTTGAAGTATTTGGAATTGTGATGCCTCCAGCTTTTTCTGCTTTGAGGTTGCTTTGGCTCTTTGGGGTCTTTTGTGGTTGCATACAAATTTGAGGACTGCTGGTTCTAGCTCTGTGAAAAATGCTGTTGGTATTTTGATAGGGGTTGCATTAAACATGTAAATTGCTTTGGGTAGTATACATATTGTAACCATATTTGTTCTTCTAGTCCATGAGCCTGAAATGTTTTTCCATTTCTTTTTGTCATCTTGAATTTCTTTCATCAGTGTTTTATGGTTTCCAGAGTACAGGTCTTTCACCTCTTTAGTTAGGTTTATTACTAGCTATCTTACTATTTTGGGTACATTTGTAAATGGGATTGATTCCTTAATTTCTCTTTCTTTTGCTTCATTACTGTTGTATACCAATGCAACAGATTCCCGTACATTGATTTTGTTCTGTGTGACTTTACTGAATTCATTTAGTGTAGTAGTATTTTGGTGGAGTCTTTGGGTTTTCTATATAGAGTATCGTGTCATAGGAAATAGCAAAAGTTTCACTTCTTCCTTGCCAATTTGAATGCCTTTTATTTCTCTTTGTTGTCTGGTTGCTATGGCTGGGACTTCCAGTACTGTGTTAAATAACAGTGGTGAGAGTGGACATCCCTGCTGTGTTCCTGACCTTCGGGGAAAAGCTCTCAGTTTTTCCCCATTTAGGATGATCTTGGCTGTGGTTTTTTTCATATATGGCCTTTATTATGTTGAGGTTATGTTCCCTCTAAACCTACTTTGTTGAGGATTTTTATCATGAATGGAGGTTGTACTTTGTCAAATGCTTTTTCTGCATCTGTTGAAATGATCATATGGTTCTTATCCTTTCTTTTATTAATGTGATGTCTCACGTTGATTGATTTGCAAATATTGAACCACCCTTGCAACCCAGGAATAAATCCCACTTGATCATAGTGAATGATTCTTTTCAGTGTATTGTTGGATTTGGTTTGCTAGTATTTTATTGAGAATTTCCGCATCTGTGTTCACCAGGAATATTGGCCTGTAGTCTCTCTCTTTTTATTTTATTTTTTTTTATTTGAAGTAGGCTTCATGCCTAGCGCAGATCCCAGCACAGGGCTTGAACTCATGACCCTGAAATCAAGACCTGAGCTGAGATCAAGAGTCGGATGCTTAACTGACTGAGCCACCCAGGCGCCCCTGTAGTTCTCTTTTTTAGTGGTATCTTTATCTGGTTGTAGTATCAGGGTAATGCTGGCCTCATAGAATCAATTTGGAAGTTTTCTATTTTTTGAGAATAGGTACTAACTCTTCTTTAAATGTTTAGGGAATTCTCTATGAAGCCATCGATCTGGCCCTGAACTTTTGTTTGTTGGGAGTTTCTGATTACTGATCAGATTTCTTTGCTGGTTATTAGTCTGTTCAACTTTTCTATTTCTTCCTGTTTCAGTTTTAGTAATTTATATGTTTCTAGGAATTTATCCATTTCTTCTAAATTGTCCAGTTTGTTGGCATATAGTTTTTCATAATATCTTCTTAAGATTGTATTTTTGGGGTGTTGGTTGTTATTTCTCTTCTCATGATTTTATTTGGGTCCTTTCTCTTTTCTTTTTGATAGGTGTGGCTAGAGGTTTAATTTAATTTTTTTCTTTTTTAAAGAATCAGCTCCTGGTTTCATTGATCTGTTCTACTATTTTTTATTTGTCATTTATTTCTGCTCTAATCTTTACTATTCCTGCTGCCTTTAGGCTTCATTTTTTGTTCTTTTTCTAGCTCCTTTATGTGTAAGGTTAGGTTGTTTATTTGAGATTTTTCTTGCTTCTTGAGGTAGACCTGTATTGCTAGACACTTCCCTATGAAGACTGCTTTTGCTGCCTTCCAGGGGTTTTGGACCATTGTGTTTTCATTTTCATTTGTTTCCATGTACTTTTTATTTCTTCTACTCATCTTCTTTTTTAATATTTGACTTCCCAGCATAATCTCCCATGCTACTAAGTTCTCCCATTCACTTAGCCAACATGGCCTAAAAGAAGTAAGATTGCTGTTTAGAAAGAAATGGAAGTGCTCGATATAAATTGACTGACATCTATTGTGCCCTCACCTCCCAGTCTTGACTAGATCTATTAACTCTTAATATTAAATGGTCAGGTTTTTATCTCTGTCTTACCATAACTTCATTTCTTCCTTAATATTTATAAATGAAAGCATCTGTTTTCTAGGAAAATTTTTATAAGAAAGTAAGAGCTGAGCTATTCCTGTGTTTTTAACAGTACTTTATTAAATACAGCGTTGTTTTGTACAGTTTTTTTAAAAGTAGGCTCCATGCCCAACATAGGACTTGAACTCACAACCCTGAGTTTGAGAGTCACATGCTCTACCGACTGAGCCAGCCAGGCGTCCCTGTTTTGTACCTTATTAAGATAAAAATTGTAGATGACCTCCTTGGTTTTCTTAAGCAGATAACAACAGTATAAAAATATGCTTTGATATTTGTTGGAAATTTACCTCAGTACTTCATCTTGTGTATGCATTATCATTACTGTTTTTTTTTTAAGTTCAAATTCTAGTTGTTCATTGTCAGTATATTTTGTAGAGTGACCTTGTATCCTGCAATTTTGCTATAGTGTACTTGCTTATTAGTTCCAGGAGTATTTTTATAGATGCTCTGGAGTTTTCTATATAAACCATCATGTCATCCATGAATAAAAATAGTTTTATTATTTCTTTTTCAAACTTTTTTTTACGATCTTATTTTATTTATTTTTTTCTTTTCCCCAACTACTTTTATTTTATTTTTTCAGTGTTCCAAACTTTTTAAACCTTTTCTCTTTCTCTGTTTTTCCCCTCAAGAGTGAGTTTACTAGTTTTAAAAATAGATAATGTAGAATTTCTTTTTTTTTCTAATTTTATTTTTTAAGTAATCTCTATACCCTCAGTGTGAGGTTTGAACTTATAACCCCAAGAATTTATAATCCCGAAATCAAGAATCACAGGCTCTACCAACTGAGCCAGCCAGCCGCCCCTGTAGGATTTCTTTTAAAGCCTAATTTTCTCTTGTACATCACATCATTGTTTGTCAAACTCCTTTGTGAGTTTGATATATAAGTGACTTCTTCCAGTTAGTCGTTGGATAGGTTTTCCTGGTTTTCAACAAAATCATAGAGTAGAACATCAATTGATCCCTTATCAACTGTATGTATATATATTCCTAGTAGGAAAAGATTCAACAATCTTAGTTTAATCTCTTAGTACTCAACCTGAGTAAAAATAATAGTATTTCTTTTTAGTTTTTCTTAACTATATGGTTCAGTAATGTGTTACCTGTGTTCATTCTTTAGGAAACACAAGAAGCAAGAAAGTCATTTAATAAGAAGGATGAAGAACATGTATTGTCAGGAAGGGAAAAGAGATTGGCTGAGCAGGTATCCTCATACAATGTAAGTAAGAATAAAATATATAAACCTTTCTTTTTTTCTTTTTTTTTTAACAGAGTGGTCATAAATTTCATCTTTTAAAGATTTATTTATTTGAGAGAGAGAGCGAGCACGCGTGAGTGGGAGAGAGGGAGAGAGAGAATTCCAAGCAGACCCCACACTGAGCACGGAGCCCCACTTGGGGATGAATCCCAAGACCCTGAGATTACAACCTGAGCCGAAACCAAGAGTCAGACGCTTAACCAACTGTGCCACCCAGGAGCTCCTAAGCTTTTTTTTTTTTTCTATCCTTCAGTATTCTCATAATTTTTCTCTTTCTTGTTTTTCTCTTTTTTATATGTCTTCCTTTTTAGCTTGGTCTTTTTCTGTATATCTGCCCTGAGAAATATTCCACTCTGTTGTGTTACATGTATTTATAGAAAATCCTTTTTATAGGATTTTTTAATTTATTCGTGTAATATTTTCAGTTTGTATTTTACTTAAGTCATATATTAGAAATTTAATTTGTAGAGATTAATAACAGATGGTCAGAAAGCAAGAGCCCTGGCCTTGCAGCTGCCCCCCACCCCACCCCAAGGCGCCTGCACCGCCCAGTCAGGGCCGGAGCCCTCGGCCCACCTCCCCTTCGAGCTGTCTGTAGACCAGGTTCCAAAGAGAGCAGAGAACTTTCGTGCTCTGAGCGTTGAGGAGAAAGGATTTGGTGATAAAGGTGCCGGCTTTCACCGGATCGTTCCGGCACTTACGTGCCAGGCTGGGGACGTCCCGTGCCATACTGGCACTGGCCACCGGTCCGCCTATGACGAGAAATTTGCTGATGAGAATTTCATCCTAAAGCACAGGGGTCCTGGCATCTTGTCCGTGGCAAAGGCTGGACCCCACACAAATGCTTGCCGGGTTTTCATTGGCACCGCCCACATGGTTGGGTGGCAGGCCGGTGGTCTCAGGCAAGGTGAGAGAGGGCAGGAATACTGCGCAAGCCATGGGGCAGTTCGGGGCCAGGAACGCCAAGACCAGCAAGATCACTATTGCTGACTGTAGACACATCTAATAAATTTGACTTGTATTTTACCTTAGCTACCAGACCATTCCTTCTGTAGCCCAGGAGAGCACCCCTCCACCCCCATCGGCTCGAAATAGCTGCTAATCTCTGTGCTCTTGCTGCAGTGCTTATCGCTCTGTATTTTCCTTGCTTCCCTCCCAAGTCCAGCTGGATTGCAGAGTTAAGTTTATGATTATGGCATAAAAACTAAACAACAACAACAAAAGAAAGCAAGAGCCCTACCAACTCCTAGAGATCCTTAGTTCATACTTTAAATTATAAGCCAATTTGGAATGTTCAGTGTGAAGATTTAAATATGGGGGGAAAATAGTTTTTAAGATACAGTTCAATCTAAATTTGTAAACTAAACAGTATTCAGTTGACATTTTGTTATTTCATTATATCCTCAAACAAACAAAAACTGGTGAGTGGTCCAGCTAAATGTAAATCACCAAACCCTTTGGCCCCTGCAGCCTTCAGGTGTTTAAGGAACATTACCTCTGTTCCCAATGTATTAGTTAGTGAAAAGTTCCGCAAGCATTAAAAATAGAGTTAGCATGATTAGGACATGTGTAGAGCAGTATACAGTGAAGCATACATGAAACATTTTTTGAAACTTACCAAAATTCAACCAACATTTATGAAAACTGACCAGCTTAAGAGTCAAATCTCAATAAAACCGAAAGAATTACTGTCGTTAAAACCATGTTCTCTAACCACAAGGAATTTAAGTTAAAATTCAGAATAATTTAAAAGCCTGTACAACTGGAAATTAGGAAAGTTCAGAATTTAAATTTTGCATGAAAGACAACATGATAATAGAAGTTAGAAAATACATAGACATGAATAACACAAAAATACCACATATCAAAAATGTGTACAGTGCACTATCAGGTGGTACTTAGAGGTAAAATTATAGCCCTAGTGAGTTCTGTTAGAAAAGAATAGCTATAGATCAATGAGCTGGGCCTTTTTCCAAATAGGCAGTTCCTATAGTAAACATACATCTACCCCCTTACCCTACAGTTTCACCCTTGGGCATCTATCTACTTAAGGCAAATGAAAATCTGTTCACACAAAGACTTGAATATGCTTTATTTTTAATGTCCTCAAAAAGACTTCTACAAGAAACTCAGGATTCCTGGTTGGCTCAGTTGGTTAAGCATCGGCCTTCGGCTCAGGTCATGATCCCAGGGTCCTGGCATCGAGTCCCACATTGGGCTCCCTGCTCAGTGGGGAGCTTGCTTCTCCCTCTGCCTGCTGGTCCCCCTGCTTGTGCTCTCTCTCGCTCTCTGACAAATAAATAAAGAAATAAAATCTTAAAAAAGAAAAAGAAACTCCACACCTGAAACTAATAATACACTGTATGTTAATTAACTGAATTTAAATTAAAAAAAGATTTGCACATTGAAAAAAAGACTTCTACAAGAATGTTCATAGACGCTTTATTCATATTAGCAACATTCTGTGGACAGCTCAGATGTTCATCAGTAAGAGAAAGAAAAACTGAATACAGTGAAATACTACTCAGCAATAAAAAGAAACAAATTACAAATAAATGGAACAACTTGGATGAGTCTCGAAGTCATTACACGGAGTACAAGGAAGTATGTACAAGGAAGTACATACTGCACCAGTCCATTTATGTGATGCTCTACATTAAGCAGAATGAGTCTGTGGTTGGAAAAAATCAGAATACTGGTTGTTGGAGTGGGGATATGGGCATTGACAAGAAGGGGCAAAGTGTTCTCGGTGATAGAAATGTTCCAGATTTTGAATCGTAAAGCTCAGTGAATGTATACTTAAGATTAGTGAATTTCATTTAATGTAAATTTACCTTAAAGGAAAAAATTGTGAATAAACACTGAATTCTAGCTAATGAAATGAATGCTGAAGTACTTAGGGATATGTGTAATGATGTCTGCAGTTTACTTTAAAATGCATCAAAAGGTGCCTGGGTGGAACAGTCGGTTAAGCATCCCACTCTTGATTTTTGGCTCAGGTCACGATCTCAGGGTCCTGAGATCGAGCCCCAAGTTGGGTTCTATGCTGGGCATAGATCCTGTTTAAAATTCTCTCACTGCCCATCTCCCAGGTCTCCTCGCATACTCTCTCTCTCTTTCTAAAATAAAATAAAATAAATTTTAAAAATATACCAAAAAGGTTAGAGTTGTAATCTTACGCTGAAATTTTATTCACAAGATTTACTTTTCAAAATAGTAATATTCTTAAGACCACCCTCTAACTCTTGGTTTGGATAAATCGAACACTCTTTGAAGTATTACCATGACGAAAAAAAAAACAAAAACAAAGAACTAGACTCAGCATGAATTTTCAAAAGCAGCTAAAAAATGATCTTGTTCAAAATAAATTGCACTGGCTTTTAGAAATTGTTATAAAACACACATTTTGTTAAATGATTAAATTTGGTAAATCAGCAAATCGGTCATTTAGCAAATTGCGCTGTACATGAATTGTCCTTGGGGTGATTTTTAGTGAATTGACTGTTTCTGGTTGTTTTCATTATTTTTTTTATAGCTCCAGCATTGGTGTGGTCATGGGTGTCACAATGTGCCAATTATGCTGAAACTGACAGAATCCCTGAAGCTGCAGATAAAACAGTCCATTTATCATAACAAATTTGAGCACTTGAATCGTTTGAATTGATTGTAGTAGTCCCACGGTTTAATGTATTCTTCTCTTTATTTATGTTTAATTTACTAATATAGGGCATCAGTAAATTGAAACCTGCCATCTTTGTTCCTCTGTTTTTGTTTGCTTTTGTTACCTTTCGTGCTTTGGTTTTTGTTTCTGTTTTTTTAAGAGAGGGATGGGGAGCAGAGGGAGAGGAAGAGCGAGTTGATGCAGGACTCGATCCCAGGACCCTGAGATCATGACCTGAGCTGAAATCAAGAGTCGGACACTTGACTGACTGAGCCACCCAGGCACCCATCCTATCGTGTACTTTTGATCATCGGTATCAGTCCTGTTCCTCAGTAGTTAGTGGCTCTAGGTGAAGTAGGGCCTCTACGGCTTCATTGTTTCTCACATCTCCACGCATCTCCTCCAAACCTTGTTCTCTGTTTTCTCCAGCACCTTCTTAGATCTTCAGGCCTTCCCCCTCCCAACTCTTGATAGCCTGTCTACCTTCATCCTTACTACCCCATTAATGAGGTATTTTCTCATTCATGAGAAAGGGAGGGAAAATGTGGAGAAATGACGGTAGAAGATTCAGGTTTTCTAGTATGGCTTTCTTACATTTATACATCCATATATAATTCTGTTACATTATAGTTCCTCATCCTACAATTAACCCTGCTCTTCATGTCCTTTGTCTTGCTTTCTCTCTCTGAGTTTTAAAAGCGCAGGTTTCTGAGACTCACAGTTGGTAATTTAGATTCACGAAATCTACGAATGGGCCTCAGGAATCTGTATTTCTTTTCAGTCAGTCAGGAGTGGAGACCAGCAGTCTTCAAGTGTTTTTGCTTGGTATCCCCTAAAAGAAACCTTTATCCTTGACATCTAAAAAATTTTATTGTCAGTTTCAGTAATTACCAAAAATGTATTTTATAGGGTATTACTCTGTTAAATGTTTCAAACGGAATCCAAGTGCCATAGCAATTCAATATCAATTATTATCCATTAAAAAAATATAACTGAACAAGCACTTCCTTAACATTTGAAAAT
>CM052883.1:49540088-49578701 GCA_028534135.1 Potos flavus
GGTTGTTAAATCAGCCAAGTCAGACTTACTTTCTGTCAGAAAATCTCGCTTCGTTTTTCCATACAAATAGATGTGTTAATGATTATCCCAGTGACATTTTTTAATTCTGAAGTAGATAGGTAGGCATGATAGTTTGTCTCTTGGATGAAATAGAGTGCTACCATTTTCAGCGTTTCTTACCAGTGCCTTGTTATTTTGCCTTCACTAAGCTCCGTTTACTTCTTTGCTCTCAAACATATTCTTTACCAGGGTAGGGCCTGTAAGAGATGTGGTTGCTAAGCAAAAATTACCCTTTCTTCCACTGCCCTTCTATTCAGTCTGTGTGAGCACAGAACATTCAAACAAAAACCAAAACACCAATTTCTGAGGGACACCACACACTTAAGTATGTTTAAGACACAGAACAGGGCGCCTGGGTGGCTCAGTCGGTTAAGCATCTGACTCTTGATTTCCACTCAGGTCACGATCTCTGGGTTGTGAGATTGAGCCCCGCTTCAGGCTCCCCAGTAACTGGGGACTCTACTTGAGATTCTCTCCCTCTGCTCAGGCGCTCTCTCTCTCTCTCTCTCTCTCAAATAAATCTTTTTTTAAAAAAGATCCTCTCCCTCTGCCCACCCCTACTCCTACTCTCTAAATAAATAAATAAAAGTCTTAAAAAAAGAAGAAGACACAGAAGAACCAAAGCCTTCCTGGGTTTACAGTACCTCAGTCAGAGGAAGTATTTCACATTTTTTGTTTGAAACCTTGGAGACTTGCTCTCCTAGGCAGTATTCTGACATTAAGATTCTGAAGAGGCCTCTCCTTTGTGAAGTGGCAAAGGGCTAAAATAAAAGGGGAGAGATCAAGATAACAAGATGCCTTATGGAACAAATCAATTTTAAGTGAGGGTACATCAAGAAGTGAGCATTGTGGGTGAATAACCTTAAAATTATCCACGCCTTCATACCACACGGACCCCACTCTCTGTAGCCCGCAGGCCCACATCTGCCCCCACTGAAACCCATGGCCTTTGCTCAGACCTCATCCTACTAGGTATATTTGAAACCATGAGCACCTGTCCCAACTAAGAAGAAAGAGAATGAGGGATGTAGGAAAAAGAACAGAAAACTGAAAGGAACAAAAATCTCTTAGCTTATGGAATATGCCAGTATATCCTGAGGGGTTATAAAATTAAAATTCAAAATCCTTGAATGTTGTCACTCCTGTGCCATTATTTTTCAGGTTTGCTCTTGTTTCTGCTTCAGCCTAGCCGTGCCCTTCCCTTCCTGTCCACACAGGCCAGCACATCCATGACACTTTACCCAGGCTCCTCAGCGACAATGTAATTGCTCTTCCTTCCTCACCCATGTTGTCAGCTTGGACTCTAATTATGACACATCACACATGGTTATTTCAAAATGTATTTCCTCTCTGTCTTACTTTTTTTTTATATTACTATTACATAACGGTACTTAGTAGCTATCTTCAGTATGGTTAAATTGAATTTGCCTCTGCTACATATTTTCTTCATAGAGCCTGTCTTGGATTTGGCAAAACCTGACAGGGCTTGTGAAAAGCCCTCCTTAATGTTCATCATTACTGCTTAATCATTTTGCTTTATGATCATATTCTGTCCATAATCTATACAAACAAAGGTTTTCATTTCTACTCTCTTGCTCTCCCCCAGGAATCAAAAAGATCAGAATCTCTTATGGACATTCATCATAAAAAATTAAAGAATAAGGCTGCTGAAGAGAAAAATAAGCCCCAGGAAAGAATACCATTTGACCGTGATAAAGATCTCAAGGTTAATCGGTTTGACGAAGCTCAGAAAAAAGCTCTGATAAAGAAATCTAGAGAACTAAACACCAGATTTTCACATGGCAAAGGCAGTATGTTTTTATAAGTAAGTATTTCAGGGAAGTCTATTTTCCAACTGGTAAATTTGAACTTTTCTAAATATGCTGTTATCCAGAATATTTCCTTTTATAATAAAGTAGATTATAAACCTGAAAACCTTTTTTGATAAGTCAATCATGATTTTTTGAATATTCAGCCCTGTGGGATAAAAAATGTAGTTTACTGGAAAAGTAGCTTTGTCTTCAGGCATCGGTATTAACCAGGCATTGCTATTAAAGACACGAAAGTTAAAGTTTAGTTTATAAGAAATGGCAAAGGAAAGAGTGGTTTGAAGCTTGGTTAAATATGCATGCTTTTTTAAAGAACGGAGAAATGAGATGTGTTTATAATCTCTGTGTTAAACAAGATCACAGTTAGAAAACGTTCTTTGCTTTGAAAGCTTCTCTGTAAGTTAAGGTTCAAAATCATTATATCCTTCATCCACAGCCCAATCTGATAAGGGTTCGTAAAGGTGAGTAAGGAATTACGTAAAAGCTGAGGTTGCTTAAAATCTTTATCATTTTTAATTGTATGAAATCTACATCAATATTAAAACGTGGCTTTAAAGGAAAATACAGGGGCACCTGGCTAACTCAGTCTATGGAGCATGCGACTCTTGTTCCCGGGGTTGTGAGTTCGAGCTCCACGTTGGGGTGCAGAGATTACTTTAAAATCTAAAAAAATTAAAACAAAAAAATAAAGGAAAATAGTTAAAGTTAGAAATATTTTCCAACTTACTGAGCTTTCTTATTCTTCAGGGGGATTTCCCTGTGCAATGAAGAAAAGTTGAAGAATACTCTTTTATCTGTCTGTCCACCTTTATCCCTTTGTTTTGCGTTTCTTAAGATTAGAGATGTCTTCAGTCTTAAAAATCATACAAACTTACCTTGTGCTGTGTGTCCTGTAAGTCCTGTGGAAACCTAAAGTCAGTATTTCTTATTTGGAATAGAATTTTATGTGTCTTTGGCTTCTGAGGAAGTGTGGGCTTTTCTTCAGGTAATTATTTTGAGGCTCTCCCATCTATTCCCTAATTTTTGTGGTGTCTCACAAGTATCCTGTAAGATCTGGTCAGAACTACCCACCAAATCTCCACCAGAGCTTAGACCTCCTCTTCAAATATTACCCACCTGCCCCTGGAGTAAGTGTGTCGGGTCCTTGCAGTAAATCCATAAATATGAAATTGTTTGGGCTTTCCCTCTAAACTGCAGCCCATGAATACACATTTACAAATAGAGAGCTCGGAGATTTCGTCTGTTTTGTTCACATTTTGCTTGTTTGGGCTATCAGGGCTTTTTATTTGTTGTTCGGGCTTTTGTTTTTGTTTTTTGGTTGGTTGGCTGGTTTTTAAGTCAGAAAGAAGGGGCTCTGCATTATCTCATGTGCTAAAGAAAAACTATTTTGATTTTTCCAACATTAATAAGTATTTCTAGGGGAGGCAATCCGAGGGACATTAGCGGTGTGAAGTCTAAGACTTGATCTCCATGGTCTCAGCCAAAGCTTTCGAAGTCTTTAAACTTTGCTTTGCAATGATCTTATTTTACCCATTTATATTTAACAGATTTTAGCTAATTTATTGGGGACTGATGTTTTGTATCAATCATGAATAGTCTTTAAAAAAAATCAAGTTTGTAATCCCTGAATACAAAAATATAAATGGAAACTCTAATCATAACCTAGTGAGAGTACGTAAGTTTGTAATGCTTGAGGTACTGTCTCTCAAGATGTTAAATAGAATATTCGAAACGGTTAAAGCCTAAATTCAAATTCTCTAAGTTATGTTTTCTTACTGTGTTCTAGTTCTGATAAAGCGTGAGGGGTTTTGTTTTTTGTTTTCTGTGGGGAAAAAAGAACACAAAATGAGAGACTAGGTGGGAAGTGTGAGGTTTCAATGGAAAAACATTCTGATCCCTGGTTCATTTAGGCTTTATGACAGTTGAGTGACCTCTTCAGATTATGGCACAAATTATTCTTTACTTTTATGATTTCAGCATAAACAGTAGCCTACTCAAGGAGCGTAGCTACTAAAAAGATGAATTATTCTCCTAAGCAAACTGAAAAAGCTTCTTGTCTTAGCAAAATTGAACAGGGCTACCGTTTGCCTAAGATGTCATTTTTAGTGAGTAGTATTTTCTGAACCGAAAACTTGAGTAAAACCATTGCTCTTATTTAATTTTGTTAAAATTTTTCCCCAATGAAAGGAAGAAATGTTTTCTGATTCCTCATCCTTATATGAATTCCTGATATATTTTTGGGAAACTTGGTATTTTTTAAAGTAAAAATGTCACCTCTGGTTACTTATTTTTCTTTGTTTTCTTCATCTTAAGTGGATAGGATATTTCCGTATCACGTATTTACTATTTTTCTCCTTGCCTTGAAGCATCTTTGTCCTCAGCAAAAGGGAGAAAAACCTCTTCTTTGAGCCTAATGCTTTCCATGAGTTACCACTACTGCTTCATGCCACCCCGGGACAGTTTTAATCAAATGTAAGGCCAGACTGGAGGTTTTTATCCCCCCCCACCGACTACGCCCAATATAACAGCACTGATAATAGAAGAACAGAGTTGCTGTTTACACAGAATGGAAAGGTGCTCCTGTCAGCCCTGCCCCTCTTGCAAAGTGGTAAAAAGCCTACTTAAATCAAGTCTCCATCCATCTGGCAGAAAATTGGCATTGTTGACATCTTCTAATAAAAACTCTTTAATTTCCTATACTTCTTGGCTAAGTTTTATAGAACGACGACCTCCTTTGAAACTTCAAAATGAAGAAGAAAAAAGAGCAACACTCAGGTCTAAAGGTGAAGCAGATACTTTAACTTTCTTTTCTGTTGAAGGTGACATCTAAGTTCATTGTACCTGAAATGACATGATTTTTGTCCACCTCTGTAAATCGTCATCTCAGACAGATTGAGTTACTTCCACAAGTAACCACATTACTGATAAATAAATGGTGGCTTTAGCAAGTGAGGGAATTGGGAGTGGGGACAGAAGGTGAGAGATGATGGCTTCACCCATTCATTATCAGAGAAATTAAAGCCTTTTTATATTGGGCAAAATATTGTAAATTAAGCCCTGCTCTTAAAAAAAAAAAAAAAAAAAAAAGCCATGGTTTTACCAAAAGTTTTTAATCGTATTTGGATATAGCAACCATTGGACATTTAATTTATCTCTTGAGCTTTTAATAGTTCTCTGAATTAATGACTTCTTTTAAAGGTGAGGTTGAGATTGACATGGTACCAAAGCTTACATTCTCCTAAGAATAGATGAGTAGTTATTCTATAAATTACTTGGTCCCCAAACATGATGGCTCTTTTTATTTCTTATATAAGGTGGATAATGTTAATATTATTACTCAGAAACGTATGATCCCGGGAGATAGGTTGTTGAACGATCTACAAGAGTCCTATCATGTCTCTTTTGTACTTCTTCCACGGTAATGATAAATATTGTTAGAGAAAACAATTCTCTGTTGAGTTATGTACTAAGAGGAAGAATTAACATGGAGAGACGTGGTTAGAGATGGTGCCTATGTAACGTCAGTGCCAAGTCTTCTTGATACTAATTTCATGATATTAATTTATTTTACTTTGGCTTTTGATGCCATCATGAGATTTAAGTCTGCAGTTACAGAGGTCATGCATTTCCTATCATAGGAGAGGTATATTTTTTTGCAGCTTAAAAACTTGTTTAACTGTGACTCTAGTTTGTAAAATACTACAAAGAGCTATACACTGCCCCTTTGAATCCTTTCATTTCGAACTCTACAGGAAAAGACTGTTTTTAGAAAAGATCCTGATGTATAATTTTTTATGTATTAATAAAGTTTCATCTCTATCTGAGAAGTTGTGGTCTTTTACTTTTGTTCTCATTTAATATAATTAACTCATCTGAAGCAGCCAATACTGGCAAAGAGAATATTCCACAAAAATATATTCTGGCCAACCAGATCATTTTAGGAAGAAAAGTCACTTGCCGCGTTTTCATTATCCCACTCTAACTACAAACAGTAACTGTTTCTTTAGACATGCAAGACAAATTGGAAATACTCTTAAGAGCACCATCGCCCATGGTCTTATAACCAAGATGCCATTGTTCTATGTATCATAAGGTTTTAGAACAGTTGGTGGCTGTTTTCAGGGGTGTTTGATTATCTTTTTTTTTTTTTTTTTCCTTTCTCTCCTTCCCAAATTCTTTCTGAAAGCATGTGTTCTTTTATAATTTGGGGTGGGGAGGTTAATCCCCCCTTTTTATAAAGTCCTAATTTTTTATTATATAGGGTTAATTGAGGATGAGAAATTTTTAGGTAAAAATGATAAGGAAAGTCTTTCTGAAGAGAAGTCATTTAAGCTGAAACCTAAAAAATGAAAAAGATGCTAGCAGTGTGAGCAGTGACTGACCACACGTGCAAAGGCCTCGAAGCATTAGTTCGGAAGTGTTTGAAGAACTGCACCAGTGTGGGCGGTGTATAAGAAATATGGGGGCTCAGGGTTGATCCTTGCTACTGATGCTGGGAACCCCATATAAGAGCATCTGACCCAGTTGCAGAAGATGAAAGGAAGCCTCCCAGAGGAGAGTACACTTTAGCCAGGTCGTAATCCTCACATAGGACTTCGCTAGATGGGTCCTAACACCAAAGATCTACCCAACTGGCCTTCTAGAATTTCCCAGCCATGTCTGAATTCACCCTTTAGGCCCTTACTCTGAAGACAGCATGTACTCCACTCATGTCATCAACAAAAATTAGCACATTGAACTTCTGCCCATACCGTCACCAAAACTAATTATTTGAAGTAGAGCTGGAGTAGTTTCTCTATTTTTCAAAATTTATCATGTATTATTGTTCATTTCCTCCTTGTAGTCCTAATTATTAAGGATTATATACATTATTTTTAAGAGGTAAATAGCACCAGATGAATGCAACAGATACCAATTGAGTAATTAATCTTTGGAATTCCAGGACATGGAAGAATATTTTCATTTATCTTTTTCTTAATTCGTGATCCTTGGACCACCATCAGAATCATCCGAGGAGATTGATTAAATGCAGGTTCCCAGGCCCGCCCCTCTTGAATGGGAATCTTTGAGGTTAGAGTCTGGGAACCTCCATTTTTAACAATTTCCCAGGTCATTTTTTGTAAACTCAAGTTTGAGAATCACTGCACTTACTATCTACGTAATCATTTTATGTTGTATAGCTACAATCAGAAGTACCAGCAATAACTTGCATTAGGAAGAGTGGATTGTCATTTCTGTTGAGTGAATCGATGCCTAAAAGGCTTTATTCTTCAAACATTTTTACCAGCTACCTCAGGGCTCAAGATTCTACCGTCAATGATAATTTAGTTTCATTAGACTGCCTTCTCTTAGGCTCCTTTTAAAATGGAAGAATCTTGGGATGCCTGGGTGGCTTAGTTGGTTAAGTCTCTGCCTTCGGCTGAGGTCATGATCCTGGGGTCCTGGGATTGAGTCCCACATTCGGCTCCTTGCTCAGCGGGAGCAAGACTGCCGCGCCCCCTTCTTGTTCTCTCTCTTTCTCCCTCTCTCTCTTACAAATAAATAAAAGTAAAATAAAATGGAGGAGTCTTTAGGAGGAGTAGTTAGGTCCTAAGATTCTTGTCCCTGGCTGTTGGGTCCCATGAGATCACTAAATACTCTGGAAGTGAAGAACACTGAAAGGGCCAGGGAGGGGCCAATGGATGTTAATGATGAACTCCAGAGGTAGTCTCTGCCTTATGACTTTTCCTTAGCAAAATTCATCAGCGTTACTGTTTCCTTAGCAAAATTCATCAGCGTTACTTAGCAAAATTCATCAGCGTTTGAGGTCGTAGATAACTGTGCCTTGACAGCTAATTATCTTAACTAAAGAACTTTGAAAGCAAGTGGGTTTACTTTTAGATATCATTTTCTGCATTTGCTAACAAAAGAAAGATGACAGTAGATAAAAGAATGTCAAAAAGAAACAGGGGGCATGGTTGTGTTAAGATTGAAAATTTTCAAGGACCTATGCTAGAATATTAAAAAGAACTGCAAAACTCATTTCAAGTCTCTCTGATAACCACCCTTCTACTGTCCAACCCTTCCACTTGTTTTCCTTAGGATGGAGTAATGTTGGCCAAACAGGCCATACGATAAGGTACTGAGTCCTAAAGTTTTCTCTTCATACAGTCAATGCTCTGAGATGAAAACAGATGTACTCCTTCTATCATGGGGCACAAGAGCCCTCACTAACTAGGGGACTTAGCTACACTATGCTAATTAAGAGCATAAACACTGGAAATAGCAGCCTGGAATGGAATCCGGGCCCTGCCACTAGCTGTGTAGACTTGAGAAAGTTCCCTAACCTATTTCAGCCATAATTTGTCTTAAAATGAGACCAGTAATACCTCACAGGCTGTTAGGAGAATTATGGACACGACGCATTTAAACACTTAGCACAAAATCCAACAATCAGTGATGGTTATCATTGCAGACCCCTGGATGATAAACCCGCACAGACTTTTGTAGGCATATCCATTCCTTCCTTATAATCTCAGAGTAGTCCTATATTTACCAGGGCTCTTGGCAGCAAGTGATAGAAATCTAACTCAAACTGGCTTCAGCAATAAAAAAAAATAAAATAAAAAAAGATAATGTATGCCCTCATGTAATGGAAAGCCCAGAAGGTAGCCCTGGTTTTAGGTACAACTGGATCTGAAGGCCCAAATTATGCCAGCAGGATTCTGTCCCTGTCCCTCAGCCTGCTTTCCTTTGTGTGGATTTCACGGTTGGGTGGGCTTCCTAGTTGGTGACAACCGTGGACAGCAGCACCTCTAAAGTGACAGCCCACCAGCTGTGCAACCCAATGAAATCTTTTCCCCGTTAAATCCAGCCAAAGCCCAAGGACTGATGCTAATTGGCTCCAAGGAGAAGCTTTGGTCATTTGTTCATCCCCGAATCTATCACAGTCAGGAGACACAGCACGCGGTAACCCACGCTGGTTCACATCCCCTTCCTGTGGAGCTAAATCCTACCCAACCGCACAGACTTCAAAGTTGGGAGGGAAGTTCCCTCAAAGAAAATGAAAGTGCTGTATCTGGAAACAAAGTAACACATGCTACAAACACAAAAACAGCTGATGCTTGGGTTAGCCCCATTCCAGTTTTCATTCCTACCAGTTTTCTCATTTCTCATTATTCTGTTTACCAAAATGGGATACCACCCACCTGTCTGTCAGTTCTCCCCAGGTTATCAGTGTTACCACCTGGGCATTGTGACTCTCCTTTCCGTTAGGTTCTTCCGTTCCAGGTCTCGGGGTGATGACTCTGTGTGCGGGGAGGTGTGGGGAGGGAACATGCACACACTGAAATACTTTACAGATACCTGAGCCAGGTAAGGTCCCACCCGGTAAGATGGTCCTGCTCGTCTCCTACTTCTTGGCTTCCATCACATCTTCTGACATCAAGAAGCACGCTGAGCACAACACAGATGAGAAATGAAGCCGTCCCAGTGTATTCACCACATTCTGCTGCAATGCACAAATCACAGTACAATCTGCTGCAATGTATGAATCACAATACAATTCAAAATGATTTATTTAGCCTTTCTTTTTACAAACGAGACAAGAAAAAGGAAAGGGAAATGACGAATTGTGGGAAATGGCCAGCTTCAACCCAATCAATAGCAAGAAAGCTTGCCTGACCTTGCCAATTAATCATGTATCTTGGATAGAAGGTGTTCAATGTCTGAGGCAGCTCTTGAGAGGGGAGGGCCAAAGTGGAGACCACAAACCCCCACATCATAAAACTAGGTGGCAGCAAGAAGGGAGATGGGAGAGTCTCAAATTCTCTCCTGAGCACCTGGAGGTCTAGGTCTAGAGAAGTGCCAAGGGCAGTAGGCACATCCATATCGTAGCCCTCAAAAGGCATGTCCACCCAGAGCATGACAATGTGACTTGTTTGGAGTAAGGGTCTTTGAAAATATAATTAAACTCAGGATGAGATCATCCTGGATTGAGGGTGGCCCTTACATCCAACGACTGGTATCCTTATTAGAGAAAGGTCTATTTGCCACAAGCCAAGGCTTTACAAGCACCCAGAAGCTGGAAGGGGGAGAAACATTTCTCCCCTAGAGCCTTCAGAGGAAGCATGTCCCTGCTGACATCTTGATTTCGGACTTGTGGACACCATAACTGTGAAAGAGAAATTCTGTTGTTTTAAGTTGCCAAGTTGTGGCAGGATTTTTGCAGCAGACCTTAGAAACTAATGACAAAACAGGAACTGAATTCACCTTTGCTTTTTCAAACCCAAGATGGCGCCCTCGTGTTAGCAGCTTCTAGCTGGCCATCGGCATTGACTGAGGGCACTGATGGGCCCCTGGGTTCATCAGGTACTCTGCTGGTTTCTAGTGTCTGTGCCGGAACGTTTCCCTGAAGGAAACTGGAGGTATTTTTACCTAAAGAACAGAATATGTTCTAGGCAGGTAAAAACTTGAAAGCAAACAGTCAGTAAAATGCCTGACAGGGAGTAATGAGAAATGGATTTTTTTGAGTGTCCTCAAGTGGAAGTAGTTCTTTAATAAATAGTTGGTTACAATTAGCAGTCAAATATGTTGCCATAGTGCCACTGGCTCCTTTGCATTGCAATTAGATAATTTGTGAATGTTATGTTTCTAAAGACAATAAGGTGGGGGTTTTGTAGGCTCCTGGGTGGCTCAGTTAAGCGCCTGCCTTCTGCTCAGGTCATGATCCTGGGGTCCTGGGGTCGAGCCCCCATTCAGGCTCCCTGCTCAGCGTGCTTCTCCCTCTACCCCTCACCCTGCTCATGCTCTTTCTCAAATAAATAAGTAAAAGCTTAAAAAATACGGTGGGGTTTTTTTTTCTTACATAAGTAACTATTTTAAATGAGCTTTGTTATAAATAAGTAAGTAAGTAAGTAAATAAAAAAATAAATAAATAAGCAAGCTTTGTTTGTACTTCTTCCCCAGGAATTGCACTTCAATGTGGGCAGTAATCACATTAATTTAGGCATTAATAATACAAATTATTAAAGTATGAGCTTTGAATTCTTAAATTATAATGCAGAAAAGGCTTCAGGATTCATTTAGACCAAAGCAGTGCGTAGCTATACCCAAAATAATAATAATAATAGTCATCTCTTTAAAGCTAATAGGTTATTACATCAGAGAGAAAAGAAGTACGAGGGGGAAAAAGTGGTGCTACATTTGGACAAACCTAAGGTGTGTCTTCCTAGAAAACTGTTTCTTGTTCTAATTTCTATACCTCAAGAAAAGACATAACAGGGGAGGGACTGCTAGGTGGCTCAGTCAGTTAAGCCTCTGCCTTCAGCTCAGGTCATGATCTCAGGGTTCTGGGATGAAGCCCCACACTGGGCTCCGTGGTCAGCAGGGAGCCTGCTGCTCTCCCTGCTTCTGCGCACTCTCTCTCTCTTTCTGGCAAATAAATAAAGTCTTTTTAAAAATAAATAAATGTAAAAAATGAAACCATAAAAGTACAGGAAGAAAATGTGAGAGAACTTAATTTCATAATCTCAGAGTGGGCAAGGACTGCCAAAAGATAACGTAACATCTAGAAGTCCTAAAATAAAATGTTGATAAACTGGATGACATTAAAGAAAAATTCTGCATAGAAAGCAGTCAAAAGACAAATGAGTATTTGCAACTCACCTCACAGACAAAAGTGTAATTTCCTTTAGCATTTGGATAACTGATAAAAGTCGATAAGAAATTCAACAACAAGGGACATCTAGGTGGCTCAGCTGGTTAAGCGTCTGACTCTTGACCTCAGCTCAGTTCTTGATCTCAGGTTTGTGAGTTCAAGCCCCACGTTGGGCTCTATGCTATACCCACGTTGGGCTCTAGGTGTGGCGCCTGCTTTAAAAAAAAAAAAATTGGGGCGCCTGGGTGGCTCAGTCGTTATTGTCTGCTTTCGGTTCAGGTCATGGTCCCAGGGTCCTGGGATGGAGCCCACTTCAGGTTTCCTGCTCGGCGGGAAACCTGCTTCTCCCTCTCCCACTCCCACTGCTTGTGTTCCCTCTCTCGCTGTGTCTCTCTCTGTGAAATAAATAAAATTTTTTTAAAATCTTTAAAAAAAAATTCAACAACAAAAAAAAATCAACAAGCCAACAGATAAATAGGCAAAGAGTATGCGCACAATTCATAGAAGCAAAATAGTATAAGATTAAATATATGAAGAGAAACTCAATCTTGCTCATAAAAAAGACATGCAAATTAAAACTATAATAAGAAATCACTTTTCAGTTAATAGGTTAGGAAAAGTAAAAAATGTTAAAACACTCTGTTGGCGAGGGTGGTAGGAAATGTGTTCTTCACATTTTTGGAAGGACCGTAAACTACTATGGCCTTTTTGGCGATTGTGAATATTCCTAAAAATCACATACAACAGAAGGGTAATTTCACTGCAAGGAATTTAGCCTACAAGTATACTTGCACAAGTATAAAAGGACTTGTCATTTCAAATTGAGCATGGTTTGTAATAGTAAGAGATAAATGCCCATCACAGGGGACTGCTTTTAAAGAAACTGCAACAGCGCTATTTAAAAGAATGAGTCAGTTGTGTATATCCTGATATGGAACCATCTTCAAAATAGTTAAATGAAGGGGACCCTGGGTGGTTCAGTCAGTTAAGCTTCTAACTCTTGATTTTGGCTCAGGTCATGATTTCAGTCAAGAGATTGAGCCTGGGTTGAGGGCTCCTGCCGCCCACGCCATGGAGCCCCACGTGGAGCCCTACACTCAGCGGGGCATCTGCTTCTCTCTCTCTCCCTCTGTACCTCCCCCTGTGCATGTGCGTGCTCGCACATGCTCTCTCTAAAATCAATCAATCAATCAATCAATCTTCAAAAAAATCCTCTGCTCCATGGACATCTCCACCTGATGCGCCATAGGCCCTTCAAATCCATGACCAAATAGAATCCATTATTTGCTTTAAATTGAAATATGCTTGTAGAAGCCAAGACAACTACTGGGAGAATTCACAAGAAGCCAGGAGGCGTGGCTGCTGTGTTCTGAGCTCTCCAGTCACCACCGTCAATGACGGCACCCAATCCAGAACACAGGAGTCATTCTTGAAGGTAAGTTACAAACGCAGCGCCACCATAACCATCGTTGTACTGCACACATTTGATTATGTTGCCCCCCTACTCAACGTCTTTCGATGACTCCGTAGCCTTCAGATTGAAGGGCCGTCTCTTCTGACTTGCCACAAAGCCTTGCCTGCTGCAGCTGAGGGTGGCGCCCCCTTCCCAGCCTCTGTGTGCCTCTCGGCTCAGGCACACACCCCACCTTCTGCCCCGAAACAACCTGGTCCTTCCAAGAGGTGCCTGCCGGCTCTGCTTCGGGTGCCTATGAATGTCAGCCAGCAGGGCTGTGTTGGATTCAGTCTCCTCAGGTGTTGCCACCAGTGCCGTCTCTGTCCCTGCTTCTGACTGCTGAGGGCCAAGCACGGTGACCCAGATAAACCGGGGTCTACTGCCTCATAGACTCCCCTTTGTTTTGATGACGGAATTTCCTGCTCGGCGAAATCATGGTCTTGATTTCATCCTTCAACTTTGAGGGACAGGTTCTTTGAACATCCAGCTCAAAAAAGCCTCTACTTTTGTAGCTTACACGGTTTCCCGGGCGCGTGGGTCCCTCCCGCTGTCATTGTCCCATTTGCTCCTATGACTATTAGGAGCTGTTCACTTGCTTCGTCCTTTCCCCACACCAGGATTGTGAACGCTGTGAAGGCAATACCCTTTTCTTAAGAGTACTGTTTCTAGAGCCTAGCTGAAATGTAATGGCTACCCAGTGAAGTTTGTGGGAGGGAAGGAGAGAAGGATGGATCCATTAATGCATGGGAAAAGACTATTTTTGCTTTTTTTTTTTTTTAATTTTTATTTATTTGAGAGAGAGAGAAAGATCACAAGTAGGCAGAGAGAGGGGAAAGCAGGCTGCCCGCTGAGCAGAAAGCCTGATGTGGGGCTCGATCCCAGGACCCTGAGATCATGACCTGAGCCGAAGGCAGAGGCTTTAACCCACTGAGCCACCCAGGTGCCCCCTATTTTTGCTTCTTAAATACTAGCAGTAAAACCTCGGTCTGGGGTTTTTTTCCTGGAGAGGGAAGTCGAGCTGGAAATGCCAGAGATGCCACAAGGAGGCAGTAGAGTTCCACCTGGGCTCCCTCTGCCAAGAAAAGCCAGCTCCTATGGAATGTCTTGCCTTGGGCTGGTGCCTTGTCACAGATGCCTGGTGGGGCCAAAACAGGCCGAGAGGATTCGAAACGAGGACTGTGGGGGGAATTAATGCAAGGAGGCTACAGCACCGCTATGGCCAAGAGATGGACAGTCCCTCTAAAGGGACTTTAACATGGAAGAATTCCCCCTCTAGCCCTGAACACATCCCCCTGCCCCGGGGAACCAGATCCAGACGATATATTACTCCCCAACCCATTTTCCTCCTCTGCTAATTAAGCAAAATACTGAGGCTCGTAATATGGGGATATCTTCCTACTGCCACAATAGGTCCCCACGGAATCCTTCCTTCCTCATTCAACAATCGATGACAACTGTCATGAATATTATTACCATCTCCCCCTTCCCTTCCCAAGAGGTCATTGAAACTTTCATCTCAGACCTTCGAATCCTGGATTTCTGGGTAGGCTGGCGAGAGAGGAAAAAAAAAAATCCTTTGAAATTTCAAATACATGTATCTAACTCCTGCGAGAGACTGGGAAATGCAACCATGGCAACCAGAGCATGCCTGTAACCGTGGAGACCCATTTAAACCAGCTGGGCCGTTAACGCCTAGAAGCTGGTGGGGCGTGGCTGTTAGGATAGTTAATATGGACGGGTGATTTCAATTGTTTAGGTGAGAATTTTACAGGCATTTCAAGCAATTTCGAGGTACTGCTAACACTATAAAATTTTTGCGAAAAAGCCTTTTAATGGGACTTCCTCTGTTGGACTAATTTCTAAAGGATCCCCCAAATCTCTTCCCCACCCCCTTACCACACCTACAGAGCCATCGCTTAATCAGACATTCATTCCGTAAACACATGCTAATTACCGTGGTGTGCTGGGCACTCTGCTGGATGCCGCCATATATGTTTTCCAGATAATACACACTATCTGTTCCATTAGCTTTAAGGCTGAGCCAAGTCCTTGAATAAAGGGTCTCTTTACCAAAAGGCTTCTTTACCAGAATCCATCAGAATTTGGCTTTGTGCTTCCAGTAAGTGAGATGTGACCTAGCCTTTTGTCGTTTTGAAGGAAACTTGCCCCAGCCAATGTCCTAGAAGTGCTTTGCAAAGCCAGATCGTTCTGTTTATCCCATGTGTTTTGTTCTTTCCCAGCTTCTGCTATAACCCCATCGCTGTCCCCAAACCGCAGCTTCCAAAGCCTGGTGACAGTTTGGTTTGTGAGCTGCTTTGTGGTGTGTTTTGTACCCAATTGTGGTTACCAGATTGAGCGCTGGAGTCACGCCACTGGTTCCTGCTGCCAACCAGCACGTGCCCCGAGGCAAGTCACTGGAATTCTCGAAACCTCAAGTTTCCTCCTCTAGAAAAGGGAAACAAAGCCTATTATTATTTGAGGATAACTTCACAAGGGGCCTGGGAAGATCAACACTACAGTTTTGTCTCCTGGTCTTCCCTGCATCCCCACTGCTCCCGTATCACTCAGCAAACTTTCAAACTTTCACGTTTTTCAGTCCCTTCTATTTCACTCAACAGCTGGTCCAAATCGTTACAACTCCCATCATGCACCGGAGACCGTTTGGCTCAGCAGATAGTGATGGTGGAAACAACACCAGTAAGGACAGTTGGGACCCCCTGCCTGTGGTACACCAGGCACCGTTCTAAGCCCTCTGCATATTGTAATTCGTTTCATTCTTACAACAGTCCATTGCGGATTTTTACCCTCTCCATTATACAGATGAGGAAACTGAGGCACACGGTGTTTGGGTAAATTTCTCAGGGTCATAAGCTAGGGAACGACAGGAAGAGAACGTGAACCCCAGCCGCACCTCCCGAGTTGGCCCTGACCACCAGCAAGTGGTCGTCAGCCTCTCTCCAATATAAACCAACTCACTGGGAAGAGAGTCCACGGGCACGGCCCCCCTCAAATGTCTCCTGTTCAACCCCTGCACTCGCCACACTAACCAACATCTTGCTCGGCACCGGTCCCAACAGCCTTCCTCAAGGTGTTGGAGGAAAGGATCAACTTTCCTCCAATCTTCCACCTATCCTGACATCAGGTTCCTTGCTCCCCCAATTATTCCCTTTTTCCTGATCTTCAATCCTTCCTCTCATTTGGCACTCTCCTCTCAGCATGCCAGTAGGTCCAAGTCTCTCCTATCCTATTAAAATAAAAAGAAATGTGACTCTCTCTGCTGGTCACCTTCTCTCTCCTTGTCACAGCCAAATTTCTAGAAAGGTTTCTACCTCCACCTTTAGGCTTCCTGACTCAACGCTCTACTGCAACTATTCTCCCCGGGACCCCTCCAAATTCTAAAATAAATGACCTTGTGCCTTCCCCTCCTCCCTACTCTTCCTTCCTTCCTTCCTCCCCCCTTCCTTTCTTCCTCCCAACAGCTTCTCCTCCCCCTCCTCCTCTTCCTCCTCCTTCTCTCTTTCTCTCTCCCTCATTCAACTTCTCCCATCCCCACTCCTTCCTCCATGTCTCCCCATCTGTACCAAAATAAATAAATGAATGAATAAATAAATAATAAAACAAAATAAAAATAAAATAACTTTTCTTGTTAAGGTACCGGTCCTGCTCCTCTTCGTCGCATTTAAGTCCATTGATGGAGGTCTCCCCTTTAATACGTTCACCTTGGCATGACCTCTTGTTCTCCCGCTCTCTGGCTCCTCCTCCTCCATGTCATCTCCTGACTCCTCCCTCCCTGCCTATTCCTTACGTCTGGGTGTCCCTGGAGGTCCTAAACCTGGGTCTCCTCCCTCTAGGGACCATCAGTGTCATGGCTATATGTTTAGCCACAACTTTCTTCTGAGTTTCGGAGCAGTAAATGAAAATGAAGATTAACTGTGACCTAGAGGGTCTGCCCGCTCCTCCTCCTCAGCTCACCCCTGCCCTCCACCCAGGAGCCCATCACCAAACCAAAAGTTATCCCCCAGTCTTCGCCTCTCACCCACCTCACCAGGACCCCCTTACATGTAGATATTAAATATCTCTTCTACCTGCTCCTCGTCCCATCCCCTCCGCCACTGCCTTGGGCCAGGCCCTCGTCCTTTCCTGCGATATTACAATCACCTCCTTACCTTATGCCTCACTCGCTATCAAGCATAAGGCCATCAGCAAGGTCTTTCTAGTATACATATCAATCCATTGCTCGAAAGTCCTCCAAGAGCCTCGATGCCAACATAAAGAAAACTAACTCCTTTTAATAACAAGAGAGGCCCTTCTGACCCGACCCCTGCCTCTCTCCAGCCTCATCAGCGGCCTCTCTGCCTCTCAAACCACGGCCTAACTCTGCGGCCACAATACTGAGCTCCCAATGTAATAATGGCCCCAAGCACTCCACTCACACTTCCTCACTTGCCACCTTCCATCCCTTCTCTCTAGAACTGCTGTCTCAACTTGTTCATCGCCACCATCGACGTTGGAAAGCACACACCGAACGCTGTCAATAACTGAACAAAAAGAGCCAACCATCCAGCAGCACGAGCCACAGGGACGTAGTAGCGCAGACGCCCACACGTATGACATCGACGCGGTGGCACACAGACATCACCAACGCCAGGTGACGGGTTGTACTAGCTGGTTTGTAGGGTCTCTTCAAATACGGACATTCTGGGAGCAAAGGCATGAAACCAAGACATCCGGTCAAATCGGCCACCGTATGAGTGGCTATTATGTGCTAGCTTTTTCACTAAATGCTATAATAAATGGGTAGGAATAGACGCGTACCAGTATTTAGATCAAAGATAAATATAATTAAGGCCATTTGGATGGGAGATTGGGGCGGTTAAAACGGGAAAGACAGAGGAGAGAGCTCATTCAACTTGTTCGGCTAACACTGGTTAGGGCCCAGCTCTGCCAGGTTGCGTCAGGAGCCAGGGCACAAGAACGAAACCATGCTCTTGCTGCCCTTAGTGTGTTCATGGCCCGGTGAGCCAGACAGACACACAACCATCAAATGCAAAAGGCAGGAGGGGACACGGTGTGATTAATTCTGCCTGGAGAGAGAACATAGGATGGAGCGCAGATCTCAGTAAATTTCCCAGTCGTGGCATTTGGCGTGGCTCTTGAAGGGCTAATGATTTTTTTTCAAGCGGGGAAGGGAGAGTTCCACAGCGAGAGAACAGAACGAACAGAAGCAGCACATAGAGTTCGCAGCTGAGGCACCTTGGAAACCATTGATTTTCTCCAGGACGCACACAGCAACAGCTGAGAGACTTGCTTGGAGCCCCACAGGCTCTCCGGGGGGCCTGAGCGGCGTGATGTGTAGTCCCGTGTGGCTGGGGCACCCGATGTTGGTCAGGAAGTGGGGAAATACAGCAGAGTCCCACAAAGCTAACACACGTTTCTCGGATGTCCAGAAGGAAAAATCCTTTTTAATTTAATCCGTCACTGATGTAGTCTTCCTTCTCTGCCCTACCCACACCTTTGCCAAGAACAGAAGGAACTAGACAGCTCATAGAGTAGTTTCACAACCCGCGTAGGTAACATGTGTCTCTCAGATAGCTCGCCTGGCCCTCTGCTTCTCTTCCCAAGAGGGTGCTGAGGAGTATGGTTTTTACAACCTCACGAGGTCCGGAAAGAGTTGGGACCTTAAGAAGTTATGGCAGTACCTCTTTCCCCTTGGGTGCTGCCCATTGTATTGGCCTTTGAGGCTGAACGTCCGTGTCTTTGGTCTAACTTTGGTCTAACGTAGCTGGACCCAGCCAGCCGGCTGCGCTCCCTGGACTCTGAGCCCTCATCGGGCCCCCCACACTCTGAGGTCTGTGACCCCCTATCCACCCTCACTTGGGAGTCCTTCCCTGCACAGGACTTTGCTATAGAACATCTTCACCACATCTTGAGTGCCTCAGCTGAACCCCACATTTTACCTGTGCCATACTGGGAAAAAGGATGCCTTTGGCCATTAAACCTCCCAAGATCCCTCTGCCTAGCCAAGATGAGATGGTAGCACCCAGGAGTAATTCAAAATATTTAAAAGCCCTTGAAGGGATATTTGCACCCCCATGTTCATAGCAGCATTTTTCACTCTAGCCAAGACTTGGGAGTGACCCGAGTGTCCATGGATGGATGAATGAATAAGGAAAATGTAACATATACATACAGCGGCATGTTATTTCCCTTTAAAAGGAAGGAAATCCTGTCATGTGCTACACAATGAATGAAACTTTAGGGTACCGTGCTAACTGAAAGAAGCCAAGGGCAAAAGGACAAATATTCTATGATTCTACTTATATGAGGTATCTAGAGTAGCCAGAGTCACAGAAACAGAAAGGGGCTACAGAGAGGGAGGGAAGGGGAGTTTCGTTTAATAGATACAGAGTTTCAGATTTGCAAGACGAATAAGTCCTGGAGATCTGCCTTACAACAACGTGAGTCCTTAATACTACTGAACTACACTACAAAATGTTAAGATGCTAAATTTTATGTTACATGGGTTTTTTTTTTTTAACCACAATTTTAAAAAACTACAAATAAAGATATAAAACCCAAAATATTTTAAAAGCCTATAGGGCATCAGCACAGCACAACCCACATGGACCCTGGTCCTTACGAACCCGATCAGACAACCAGAACAGGCTGTGAACCCCCAGAATGGCTTGATTAGCTCAGACTGACACAGGAGCACCCGCTAAGAAGGCCTCCGTCTCCCCAACTTAGCTACATTCTCGCCCCTGTCCAAGCACATCTTTGCCCATTCCATTCTCTCCACAACTTCTCATGCCTAAGGAGGCTTTTATTTCATTTAACACTCATAGATTTTATTTATTTATTTATTTACTTACTTACTTACTTACTTATTTTTGACGGAGAAAGAGCACAAGCAGGCTCTGTAGCCAGGAACAATGCTCACATTAAGGCCTTAGAAACACTGCTGTTGCTATGGACCCTGGACCCCACTGGTTCCTCTACTGACAACACCGGACACTGGACGCGGCCAAGGTCACTGTCGCCACTCGACAACAGAACAGGCTCTGGGCTACCCCTGCTTCTTCCAAATACCAGCTTTTGAATCAAAGTCAGTGTAGATGTGTCTGACTGGCCTGGGCTTCACTTATTTTCAAGGGAAGTGAGGAAAGCAAGTATCTGGTATTTTCTGATTTTTTTTTTTTAAGACTTTATTTGAGAAGGAATGAGAGAGAGAGAGAGAGAGAGCGCACCAGCAGGGAGAAGCGGGAGAAGCAGGCTCCAGTGAGCAGAAAGCCCAACTCAGGGCTCGATCCCAAGACCCTGGGATCATGACATGAGCCGAAGGTAGACGCAAAACCGACCGAGCCACCCAGGCACTCCTGATATTTTCTAGTTCTACAGTAGGTGCAGGCTCTGCTCAAATAGAGAAAAGGGCTTCAAAGCTTGTATGGTCAGTATGACTGGCATGTTCTAGACTTCCCTCATGTCTTATTTTCCTACTACATGGTATTACTTGCCTGGCTGTCCTGGAAATTAGGGATAGGATTAGGTCAGGCTTAGCAAATAAAAATACAAGATGCCCAGTTAAGTTTGAATTTCAGATAAACAGCAAATAATTTCTTACTGTAAATATGTCCTGTGCAATGTTGGGAACATACTTACATTTAAAAAGTTTTCATTGTTTATCAGAAATTCGAATTTAATAGGGCATCCTGCATTTTATCTAGCAACCCTCCTCTGGGCTTTCTTTTCTATATGACACCACACTTTTCTACACTATACCAGGGTCCGGTTCCTGGGTACATTAAAGATGTTACCCTGCAAAATCCATATTTAGAGCCAGGATTCAGCTCTAAATATGGATTTTGCAGGGTAGCATCTTTAATGTACCCAGGAACCGGGCCCTAGTTTCTCTGTTGCTGTTTCTCTGAAATTCAGACTTAACTGGGCATCTTGTATATTTATTTGCTAAGCCTGACCTAATCCTAGCCCTAATTTCCAGGACAGCCAGGCAAGTAATGCCATGTAGTAGGAAATCCTGGCTCTAAATGCCCCAAATTGGAAATCACCCAGTCTTTCTCTTCACTTGCCACTCGTAACAGAGTTTCATCCCCTCCAACTCAGATATATGCCTAGAAACAACTCAGGGGAAGATTATGTCCTCGGGAAAGCAAAGGAGAGAAGCACATTAATATTCTAAAAACAATTACCCAGTGGCAATGAGGAAAAGCGCAGTAAGCAGTGCACAAAGATTTCATGAATTATTATACTAGGCTCTCTCGAATTCAGGATCTCAAGTTTACTGTGACTCACACTTAAGAAGGCTTTAATAGGAGGGGAAACGATAAAGTAATGAAACGGATTTCCATGGGCTGTGTATGGAAATGAGTCTCTGAGTCAAGGATTACTGTAGCTCTCACCTCCCACGTGGCAAGGTGGACCCATTACCCAAACTGCCAATGTGTTCCTTTGATGTGAAAAAGCAAATGATTTTCAAAGCCACCACATTTCAATGTATTGTAGAAAATCACAGGACCATTTTGTAATGTTACTTAAAATCATAAATAACACAAACAAGGCACATTTTGCCGAATTTCTTCTAAGGCAACTCAGGTCTTACATAAGGAATAGTTAGAGTTTCCCAAACCAACATCAGCTTTCTCTGGACTGCCAGCCACCCCACAGTGGGTTAGTTCCAAGCCACAGAAAATAAATGGCGTCTTTGAGAGCTGATGCGCACGTTGGACTATATTTTACTAGCCAGCCTCAGGCCCTTGGGAAGAGAACTGATTTATGTATTTGCTTAAATTAAACTTTTTTCGATTCCTCAAACATGTTTGTCCCTCCCATTTTGGGGCCTCTGTGCACACCGTTCCCTCCTCCTAGAACCCTCTTCCTTGCTTCATCTAGTTAACTCCCTTGGACTTCTGTTCAAAGTCATTGCCTCAGGAAAAAGTCAATTCTCTGACCACCATCCCCCCCAAACTGGATCAGGACTCCTCTTTATGCTTTCAGAATTCACACTACCATTTTACCACAGTTTATGAGGATACAGTCCTGAGAGTTTGGGGTGAACGTCTTATCTCCCCGTCTTCCCGAGTAATGAAAGGTTTAGCCGGATGCAAACCAGCCAGTGACTGTATTTCCCAGCATCCCTTGCAGCTAGATGTGGCTATAGGACTAGCGCCTAGCCAATTGGAAGAGTTCACCTTCTGAGTGTAGCCTTTTGAAGGAAAGGAACACAGCCTCTCCTTTCCTTTTTCTTCCTCTAACAGGCTGGAAGGCAAATACAAAGCCTTTGCAGGGATGAAGGGATGAAAAGAACTTGAGTCTCCATTACCATAGAGCCATCTTGTCCTTCTACCATTAACCAAGCGTTTCAGAGATGATGGCTCAGAACTGAAGAATAGCTCTGAAACTTTACCTGAGGAGGAAGCAATTTAGTTTTTTCTACATAGTTTTTTTCTGTGCCACATACAATTTTACATAAATGCAAATCGTCTGTGCTTTTATTATTTTGGTGCAATGCTTTTTCTTTTCTACTTGGTTTCCTCCTTTGTTTCCTCTTCTTCTTCCTCCCCTCCTACACCAGACATTCCCACACCAACCCACACACAAGCCAGATCACCAACCAACTGTGCGTTCTCCCAGATTTTCTCCTCCATGCTCATAAACTTGGGTATAGAGATTTGGAGGGGTTTTTATCTCTTTTTTTTGCTTTACAAGAGTGGGATCATGTTATATACGTTTTCTGCATCTTTCTCTTCTCACTCAACAGTACCTCATGGAAATCTCTCCAACTCAACTGGTTTAGATTTAATTCAGTCTCTTTAATGCCTGAATAATAACTTATGGTGTTGTGTACTATAGATTATTCAGCCATGGGCTTTGTTTCCAGCTTTCTGTCACAACAAGTAATGCTGCAACGGCATCCACGTACGTGCGTCTTCTTGAAGGAGCAGTTTTGTCTCTGTGGGATATTCCCAGGTATAGGCTTTCAAAGATAGATGAATTTTTAATTTTAATAAATATTATTTTCAGTTTGCAATTGCTTGCTTCCCTGGAGCCAACCTTTTTCCCCCTCCACTCCCTACAGTTCTCCTCTTTCCCCACTTTCCCTTTATAGCCTTCCTGTCTTTTATTTTTCGTCATTAAAAAGTCGGCCTATTTCTTTTAGGTCTAATCTAATAGGTTAAGATGTAAGCTATTTGTGCTACTCTATGAAAATACAATAAACATTGTTTTAAGAATCGTCATCATATTAAAAGGCTCAACAGGAAGAAGCCCTCTTCGGCAAGGGACTGAGTGATTAAGAATGTGACTATACTCTCCCTCTGCCCCTCCCCCAACACCTCCTCTCTCTTTCTCTCCCTCTCTCTCTCTCTCTCTCTCTCAAATAAATAAATAAAATCTTTTTAAAATAAAGAAAAAAGGGGAGGGGGCGCCTGAGTGGCTCAGTGGGTTAAAGCCTCTGCCTTCAGCTCAGGTCATGATCTCAGGGTCCTGGGATTGAGCCCCGCATCGGGCTCTCTGCTCAGCGGGGAGCCTGCTTCCCCCTCTCTCTCTGCCTGACTCTCTGCCTACATGTGATCTCTCTGTGTCAAATAAATAAATAAAATCTTAAAAAAATAAAAATAAAATAATAAAAAATTTTAAAAAAGAGTGTGGTTATAGGTATGTAATGATACTTATTTTTCCTCTCTTTCTATATTTAATCAAGATACATGTTCACAAATGCCCAAGCACTATGGCAACTAAATAGTATCAGTAGCAACTTATGCAATATCCTGCCAGTGTTTCTTAGGTAATTCATTCTATGGGGTATTGCTTTCCTGAGGAATACCTTGCCTCCCAAATCCCACTCCCAGGACTATTTATTCATTCAACAAATATTTATGGAGTTACATGCTAGGCACTGTGCTGAATGATGGGCACAGAGCAGTGAGTAAGAGGGACAAGATCCCACTCTTACAGAGCTTGTCTTCTAGCTGAAGAGAAAGATATTAAACGACTAATTACACATGTGTTTGCATAATATTTTTTTAGGTTTTTATTTATTCATTTAACTAATCTCTATATCCAACGTAAGGCTCAAACTCACAACCCCAAGATCAAGGGTCACATGCTCTTCCAACTGAGCCAGCCGGGTGCCCCCCCTTGGATAATATTTTTACTGTGATCAAATATATATAACATAAAAATTAGTTAAGCCACTATATTGCCTCTTGTTAAAGTTGCCTGTATCCAATGGATGCAGATTTAAACTTTTTTTTAAAAAGATTTTTATTTATTTGACAGAGAGAGACACAGCGAGAGAGGGAACACAAGCAGGGGGGGAATGAGAGAGGGAGAAGCAGGCCTCCCACTGAGCAGGGAGCCCGATGCGGGGCTCGATCCCAGGACCCTGGGATCATGACCTGAGCTGAAGGCAGATGCTTAACAGCTGAGCCACCCAGGCGCCCCAGATTTAAACATTTTTAAGTATACAGTTCAGTGCCAGTGAGTACATCCACATGGTTGTACAGCCATCCACATCTTCCATCTCCATAACTCTTTTCGTCTTGCAAAACTCTTAACTCAACCCATTAACCACGAACTCCCCATTCTCCCGCAGCCCTTGGCGACCACCAATCTGGTTTTTGTCTCCACATACTTGACGGCACTCATGTAAGTGGATCATGCGGGAAGTCTTTTTGTGACTGGCTTCTTTCACTTATCATAATGTCGTCTAGGTTCATCCATGTTGGAGCAGGTGACAGAATTTCCTTTCTTTTTAAGGCTGAACCGATCTTATCATATGTGCAGACCATATTGTGTTTACCCAGGCATCAGTGGACACTTGGCTTGCTTCCACCTTTGGATATTTTTAAACTTTTTCTTTTCTTTTAACAAAGTTTAAGCTTCCACACTAGACTCAAATAAGCTTCCACACTGGACTGGTAAAGAGTGGTAAATTATTTCTCCCACATAACTTTCACTACAAATTTCCAGACAGAGTAAATATGTGTTTGAACTACTATTTAAAAAATATTAACCAAAATAAATAAAATCTTTAAAATAAAAAAAAAAAAAAAAGAGGGGGGAGATGCTTGGGTGGCTCAGCCAGTTAAGCATCTGCGTTTGGCTCAGGTCATGATCCCAGGGTCCTGGGATCGAGCCCCGCATGGGGCTCTCTGCTCAGCAGGAAGTCTGCTTCTCCCTCTCCCTCTCCCTCTGCCCCTACCCCTGCTCCTTCTCTCTCTCTCTCTCTCTCAAAAAAATAAATAAAATCTTAAAAAAATATATTGCTGAGGTGTCCAAAACTCCATGTGGTAGTTATCATTTTCTAGGAGTTTTATATTTAGAATTCTCTAGACATTTTAAGATGTCATCTTGAACTTTGCAGCTTATCTTCCGAACAGCTGAGCATTCTTCATATAACAGACCTATCAGCTCACATGTGTTTACCCTGGCAGTATTCATATTCAATCCTAACGCTCTATCCCTTATCATACAAAGCCCTCATGCTAGTAAAAAAAAAGCCCTCATGCTGAGAAGCAAATAAAGGAAAAATTTCTTCCCACATCATTAATTACTCCATTTTTAAGCAGACACAAACACTTTTCCTCCTTGGATGTGAAACAGCTACTATGGCTCCCAGCTGGGACTCCCGGGGCTTCCAGAGTGCTAATCACCATACTGAAGCTTTGTTCATTTAAGACTAAATTAAAGGCACACTCAGATATTTTCCCCCTGGTTAGAAAAGGTACAAAATTTGGTGACTAATTTCTCATATACTTGCCAATGACTTTTTTCCAATTACTGTAATTTAAGTAAATTTCTACTGAAGTATAGCCAAATTATAATTTAACTGTTTAGTCTAAATCTATTTTCTAGCTCCAAACTCCTATCCAATTACCTACAACATCTCCCCTTAAATATCTCATGGGCATCTAGAAAAAAAAAATGTGTCTAGACTCAGGATTCTGACACCTAATATGTGGGGTTTTTTCCACGCCAAGAAATTTTTTTGAAAGATTTATTTATTTTAGAGAGAACGCAAGAGAGCGGTGGGGGGGGGGGGGGACGGGCAGAAGGACAGAGCGAATCCTGAAGCAGACTCCCCACTGAGCACAGAGCCTGATGCAGGGATGCAGGTCTCGATCCCAGGCTCCTGAGATCATGACCTGAGCTGAAGTCAAGAGTTGGACACTCAACCGACTGAGCCACCCAGGCACCCTGGGTCACTTCTACTTCTGATGGAGGGATTCTCATGACCCTCTTCTCTGGTTCAATGACTTGCTAGAATGGCTCACAGAACTCAGGGAAACATTTATATTCACTATTATTGGTTTGTTAGGGAAAGATTCAAGTTAGGAACAGCCGCATGGAAGAGAGGCGTAGGACACGGTATGGGGGAGGAGTGTATGTGTGCAGAGCTTCCGCGTCCTCTCTGGGCGTGCCGCCCTCGCAGCATCTCCATGTATCCACCCACTCAGAAGCTCTCCAAATCCTGTTGTTTAGGTTTTCATGGAGGCTTCATTACACTGGCATAATTGATTCATTCATTGGCCATTGGTGATAAAGTCAATCTCCAGCCCCTCTCCTTCTCCTGGGGGTGAGGGGAGATTTGAAAGTTCCAACCCTCTGGCAACCAGCCTCCATCCTTTAAGAGTCATCTCATTAACATAAAACCAGGTGTGATTGAAAGGGGCTCATTATGAATAATAACCTCCTCTCATCCTATCACTCAGGAAGCCGCAAGGGTTTTAGAAGCTTTGAGCCAGGAACTGGGAGGAGACACCAAATACATCTTTTTATGTCACAAAATCTCAAAGGAATCATGTCCAAAACTGAAGACTTTTTTGTGTGGGTGTTTTTTTTAAAGTAGGCTCCATGCCCAGCGTGAGGCTTGAACTCACAACCCTGAGATCAAGAGTCACACACTCCATCAACTAAGCCAGCCAGGTGCCCCCCCAAAACTGAAGATTCTTGATCTTCCTCCCCAAATTAATATTATCAATATGGTCCATAAATATTGTTAATATCAAAATAAATATTATCAATATCAAAAAATTGCCACTCACCCAATATCTTGCAGACTCTGCAATTACATATCCTGTCCTCCTTGCCTAGAATGCTTCTTCCTACTCCATACCCAACTGGCTCCTACGCAATCTTTCAGACTTCAGCTTAAATGTCACTGTGTCCAAGAAGCTTTCCTTGACCCTCTCACAGTCTAAATGATACTCTCTCCTGCTCCCTATACCTCTTGAGAGTACTTCTTAACAGTTTTTATTCGGGTTTGATGACAATTTGTGTCCTGTCTGGCTCCCCAGCTAGTGTGAAGGTGTCAAGAAAGTACAGTCCTGGGATGCCTGGGTGGCTCAGTGGGTTAAAGCCTCTGCCTTAGGCTCAGGTCGTCGTCTCAGAGTCTTGGGATGGAGCCCCACATCGGGCTCTCTGCTCAGCAGGGAGCCTGCTTCCCCCTCTCTCTCTGCCTGCCTCTCTGCCTACTTGTGATCTCTCTCTCTCTCTCTGTCAAATAAATAAATAAAAATCTTAAAAGAAAAAAAAAAGAAAGAAGGAAAGTACAGTCCTTGCAGCCACAGACAGCACAGGACCTGTGTTCGCCTCTGTCCTCCTGAGGGCCTGAGGCTGCCCCTCCTGCCAGGGATGAGAACTATCAAGTCCACGGTCTCTGTTCTCCACTAAGGCTAGCAGAACCGTGGCCAAGGTTTACAAACATGGAACTTAGGGACATGGGGTGTGAATTCAGAGAGCTAAAGAGAACTGAAAAACTCAAAGAAAAAAAAAAGACTTATTTCCTTCACTAAGGTAGTGGTTAAGTAAATGATAGCATATGCACGTAATCACAAATGCAAATACAGTATGTTATTATAGTTAATGCTACATTAAGTAAGTCATTCAAAAAATATAACACCATCCTAATTTTTACTTATCAATATATGCATAGAAAAATGTCCACAAGGACATACGTATCATTATTAATAATCTTGATGTCTTGGGACTAAGGATGCCTTTACTATCCTTTTTTAGGGTCTACGGTTTATAAAATTTTGACAACAATGATCGTTTTGTAATAAGAAAATTACTTCTGAAAATAAAAAGATGTACAAATTAAAAAAAAATAAAAGAAGGAAAAAACTATGGTCCTGACGCTTCCTATGAGTGCCCAGCAGAGTGCCTGTTGTAAGTGGAGCCCTGTGTTTGTTGGAGAAATGAGCGAATTGTCTATATCTGTGTTTTTTATTATTTATTTATTTTAAGATTTTATTTATTTATTTGACAAAGAGAGATCACAAGTAGGCAGAGAGGCAGGCACAGAGAGAGGGGGAAGCAGGCTCCCTGCTGAGCAGAGAGCCCGATGCGGGGCTTCATCCCAGGGCCCTGAGATCATGACCTGAGCTGAAGGCAGAGGCTTTAACCCACTGAGCCACCCAGGCGCCCCATCTGTTTTTTATTTTTTTTTTAAAGATTTTATTTATTTATTTGTCACAGAGAGAGAGAGAGAGAGCACAAGCAGGGGGAGCGGCAGGCACAGCAGGTAAAAGAGAAGAAGGTTCCCCGCTGAGCAAGTAGCCCAATGTGGAACTCGATCCCAGGACTCTGGAATCATGACCAGAGCCAAAGGCAGACGCTCGACCAACTGAGCCCCCCAGGTGTCCCTATATCTGTGTTTTTTAGAGTAAACTCCCAGAAATTGTTCACCTAGATGATAACACATGTTTCTTCACAGAATGGTTGTGCAGTCAAATACGTTTGATACATAACTGAGTTAAAGTAAGCAGATTTCGGGGCGTCTGGGTGGCTCAGTCAGTTAAGCGTCTACCTTCAGCTCAGGCCAAGATCTCAGGGTCCAGGATCTCAGGGTCCTGGCTCCTTGCTCAGCGGGGAGTCGACTTCTCCCTCTCCCCTCCCCCATCTTCTGCGCTCTTGCTCTCTCTCTCTGCACTCTCTCTCTCTAATAAATAAATAAAATTTAAAAAAAAAGGTAAGCAGGTTTCTGACTGCAGGATTTCTCAGAGCCTACGATTTGCAGCACTATGAATTTAGTACTTCAAAGGGGAAATGGATGTGACGATTCTCTAACAACTTAAATGGTAGAACCCTTATTTCACAAACTGTCTTTCAAGATGAGTGTTGTCGGGACCGTATCAGGGGCGGGACCGTATCAGGGGAAATTCTAGCAAATGGCAATTTAACTTAATAAATATTCTTTTTTAAAAGTATAGAACTCTAAGCTCATAAATGAAGGTTATTTTAAGCTGCTAAGTTTGTTACACAGCAATAGAAAACTACTATATGTATTTATTTTTTTTAATTATTTTACTTATTTAATTTTTTAAAAACATTTAATTTATTTATTTGAAAGAGGGAGAGAGCGCAAGAGTGTGGGGGAGGGGCAGGGGAAGAGGGAGAGGCAGACTCCCCACTGAGCAGGGAGTCCAATGCAGGTTGGGGGGTTAGGGAGGCTGGATCCCAGGACCCTGTGATCATGATCTGAGCTGAAGGCAGACACTTAACTGTTTGAGCCACCCAGGCGCCCTACTATGTGCATTTAAAGGGAATAATAATAATACAAGAAAGCTCTCATGCCAGACATGCCACTGAATCACATGTGGACTTTCATCTGTCTCCATGTCAAGACCCTATATGTGCAGATAAAGGGGACCCGGGTGGCGCCTTCAGCTGAGTGTCCACCTCTTGGTTTCGGCTCAGGTCATATTCTCAGGATCATGATATCAAGCCCTGCATCAGGCTCTGCGCCCAGCTAAGAAGCTAGGAGTCAGCTTGGGATTCTGTCTCCCCTCTGCCTCTGCCCCTCTCCCCCATTCACACACGCACTCACTCTCTCTCTCTAATAAATAAATAAAATTTTTTAAAAAGGGGCGCCTGCGTGGCTCAGTTGGTTAAGGGGCTGCCTTTCAGCTTGGGTCGTGATCCCAGGGTCCTGGAATTGAGCCCTGCATCAGGCTCCCTGCTTGATCTCCCTCTGCCTGCTGCTCTGCCTACTTATACGCTCTATCTCTGTGTCAAATAAATAAAAACCTTTAAAAAAAAATATTGTATGTGCAGATAATGTGGAAGATTCTGCAACAGTCTGTTTGTTGCATAGTAAAGAGCTCAGGATTTGAAATATAAGGAATCAGATTTAAATCATGACTTCACCTCTTAGAAGTTGTTTGATATCCCATAAATTAGATAACATCTAGGGATATTGCAAAAAGTAAATGAAATGTACATGCCTAGTAAAATGGCCAAAATCTGGAACATGGACAACACCAAGCACTGGCCAAGATTTGCAGCAACAGGAACGGTCATTCATTGCTGGTGGAAACGCAAAACAGTACAGCCACTTAGGAAGACAGGTTAGCAGCTTCTTACAAAACTAAACATATTTCTACCATACAAATCCAGCAATTGCTTTTCCTAGTATCTGCCCGAAGCATCTGAAAACTTACATCCACACAAAAACCTATACGTGGATGTTTATGGCAACTTTATTTGTATTGCCAAGATTGAGAAGCAACCAAGACATGCTTCAATAGGTGAATGGGCAAATAAATTGTGGTCCATCCAGATGATGGAATACTGGTCAGTACCAAAAATAAATCAGCTATCAAGCCATGAAAAGACATGGAGGAACCTTAAATATATGTCACTCAGTGAAAGAAGCCAATCTGAAAAGGCTACACACTGTACAATCCCAACTATATGACACTCCAGAAAAGGCAAAATTGTGGAAACAGTAAAAAGATCAATGATTGCCGAAGTTGAAAGGGAGGGGAGTGATGAATATACAGAGCACAGGGGGGTTTTATGGCAATTAAAATACTCTGCTCTGTATCTTATAATGATCAATATATGTCAATATATGTCATTATACCTTTGTCTCAACCCCTAGAAAGTACAATAGACTGAAGCAAGGTGGACATCTTCAGCGTCATCCTGATTCTTGGGGACGCAGGTCTATTTTTGTCCTGCTGAGAAATGACAAAGAACCTTAATATTTAGTGGGTTAGTGGAAGAACCTGAATAGTGAAAGTACCTGAATAGGAATAAACAGGGAGATGAAAAGCAGTTAAATTTTTTTTTGTTTAACTTTGGGAGAGAATTTTAAAGAGGGAGTAATTACAGTGTCTAATGTTGCATTGAGTACACCTAATGTGGCCATTGCATTTGGAAATTGCAGCACTACTTTCAGTAAGAAGAAATCACAAGGAAATTAGAAAATACTTTGAGATGAATGAAAATGAAAAATTTGAGCTAGCATGTTTGCTGCGAGGGAAATTAATAGTTCTAAACGCCTTTTAAAAAGAAGAAACCTTATTAAGAAACTTATTAAACTAAGCTTTCACCTCATAACATTAGGAAAAGAAGGGCAAATTAAACCCAACACAAGCAGAGAAAGGAAATAATCAGAAGTAGAACAAAAATTAAGTACACAGAGAAAAGAAAAACAGAGAAAATCAATGAACTCAAAAATTGGTTCTTTGAAAAGATCAACATAGTTGACAAATCTTTAGCGAGGGTGGCCAAGGGGAAAGAAAAGAGGTTCAAGATACTAGAATCAGAAATGAAAGGGGGATTTTAGGAAGTGCCAGGCTGGCTCAGTTGGTAGAGCATGTACTGCTTGATCTCAGGGTTGTGAGTTCGAGCCCCACGTTGGGTGTAGAACTTACTTAAAATAAATAAAAATAAAGACTGACATATTTAAAATTAAAAGAAGAAAGAGGGGACTTTTCTACTCACCCTCCAGAAGTAAGAGGATTGTAGGAGAATACTATGAGCAACTGTATGTCAACAAATTAGATAACTCAGAAGAAATGGACAAATTCCCAGAAAGACGGGAACTATCAAAACCAACTCAAGAAGAACTAGCAGTGAGGCTAAAAGCCTGATGGGTGCCTGAAGGGCGAGGAAGGGTAGATGTGCACAGACTATTCTTTGAAGAAGTCTGCCTATAAAGGGAAAGAGACATGTGGTTCCTAACGGGGGTGTAGCCACGGAGTTAGGGTTTCTTTTCTTTTCTTTTCCTTTCCTTTCTTTTCCTTTCTTCTCCTTTCTTTTTCCTGGTTCTGTTTTCAGGATGCAGAGACTCTTTTTTTCTTTTTTAAAATTCTTATGTTAAGTAGGCTCCACAGCCAATGTGGGACTTGAACTCACGACCCAGAGATCAAGAGTACCACGCTCTACGGACTGAGCGAGTCAGACACCCTAGGAGGCAAAAACTTGACCATAGTTGAACAATAAGGGACCACTGGAGATGAGAGGCTGAGGACAAAAGAGAGAGGAACAGGTGGCAGGAGATGGGATGGTATCCAGAAGGAGAAAGTCCAATGCCATGCCTGCCCTCAGCCACAGGGACCACGGTGTGGGACCATAAATGGCCTCTATTTGGAAGGCCAGGCAAGAAGGCGCAGACGGTACAAGCTGAGACTGTATTTTCAAATGAATAGATGCCTCGGAGCTCATAAAGAGTCTGATTAAAACAGAGGCCGGTGGTCATAGCAGGTGGACATACACTTGGGTCTGTCATCACAGAGACCAAACAGAGCTATAGTGCCTCTCAACCTGGGCAGAGTACTCGTCTCCAGATCTTTCTCTTCCCCGGATACTCCAGACGAGGTGGAGTGACCCTCGCCTACACACACACACTACCCTGTGATACTTCTATTATAGAAGTTAATTGCATTGTATCATAATTGCATGTTTACTGGGTTATCTCCCCTACTAGACCATGACAGTAATTAGTGTAATCTTTACATAACAGCTTTTTGTAGTTTTCTTTTCTCACTTATGTTTTTAGACCTCCAAGTCAGTAATTATAAAGAGGAATTTAAAAAAATCTCATATAATAGAAAATTTTAAATATATACAGAGGTTTAGGGAATAGTATAATGACCCTTCTCATCACACAGATTCAACAATTATCAATTCATAACCATTCTTCCTTCGTTTATGCTCCCACCCACTCCCCTACCCTGATTCTCTCTTTTTTTTTTAATTTTAATTTTTTTAAAGATTTTATTTATTTATTTATTTATTTATTTGAGAGAGAATGAGAGAGAGAGCATTTGGGTGGGGGGGAGATCAGAGGGAGAAGCAAAGTCCCTGCTGAGCAGGGATCCTGATGCAGGACTCGATCCTTAGACTCCAGGATCATGACCTGGGACTCCAGGATCATGACCTGGGCTGAAGGCAGTTGTTTAACCAACTGAGCCACCCAGGCGCCCCTCTCTCTCTCTCTCTTTTTTTTTTTTAATTTTAAAGATGTATTCATTTACTTGAGAGAGAGAGTATGCATGCATTTTGTGCAAGTGAGTGGGGGTGAGGCGGGGTAAGGGGCAGACAGGGAGGGGCAGAGGGAAAGAATCTTAAGCAGACTCCCGCTGAGTGCAGAGCCTAATGTGGGGCTTGATCTCACGACCCCCAAATCATGAGCTGAGCCAAAATCAAGAGTCAGACACTTAATCAACTGAGCCACCCCACCTTCCCCAGATTCTTTTGAAGCATATCAGAAACACCATAGCTCACCTAAAATGTTTTAGTGTATGTTTCTAAAAGCTAATTCTCTTTTTTAAAAAAAATAACCACATGTTATTATTATACTTTTAAAAATTAACAAGTTCTTAACATCATCAAATATCAAGTCAATGTTCAAATTTCCTCATTTGGCTCATAAAATTCTATATACTTTTTAAAAATCACTGCAATTGGTCGATATAGCTTTTAAGTCTTTTTAATATAGAAGTTCCCTCTCCCTGAAACTCTATGTAGAAAACCCAAAAGACTCCACCAGAAAATTGCTAGAACTAACACATGAATTCAGCAAAGTTGTAGGATATAAAATCAATGTGCTGAAATTTGTTGCATTTCTATACACCAATAACAAAGGAGCAGAAAAAGAAATCAAGGAATTGATCCCATTAGCAATTGCACCAAAAACAATAAGATACCTAGTAATAAACCTAACTAAAGAGGTTAAAGACCTGTACTCTGAAAACTACAGAACACATATGAAAGAAATTGAAGAGGGCATAAGAAATGGAAAAGCATTCCAGCTCATGGATTGGAAGAACAAACAGTTTAAAAATGTCTATACTACTGAAAGCAATCTACACATTTAATGCAACCCCTATCAAAATGCCACCAGCATTTTTCACAGATATAGAACAAACAGTCCTAAAATTTGTATGCAACCACAAAAGACCCCAAAATAGCCAAAGCAACCTTAAAACAGAAAACCAAAGCTGGAGGCATCATGATTCCAGATTTTAAGCTCTATTACAAAGCTGTAATTATCAAGACAGTATGGGACTGGCACAAAAAGACACATAGATCAGTGGAACATAATAGAGAACCCAGAATTGGACCCACAACTATCTGGTCAACTAATCTTTGACAAAGCAGGAAAGAATATCCAATGGAAAATAGACAGTCTCTTCAATGAATGGTGTTGGAAAAACTGGACAGCCAAAAACAGAAGAATGAAACTGGACCACTTTCTTACACCATACACAAAAATATATTCAAAATGGTTGAAAGACATAAATGTGAGACCGAAAACCATCAAAATCCTAGAAGAGAACATAGGCAGAAACCTCTTGGAGCTCAGCCATAGTAACTTCTTACTAGACATGTTGCAGAAGGCAAGGGAACAAAAACGAAATGAACTAATGAGACCTCATCAAGATAAAAAGCTTCTGCAGAGTAAAGGAAACAATAAATAAAACTAAAAGGTACCCTATGGATATTTGTAAACAACATATCTGATAAAGGGTTGGTATCCAAAATCTATAAATTATCAAACTCGGCACCCCCCAAAAAAAAAATGCAGTTAAGAAATAGGCAGAAGACATGAATAGACACTTTTCCAAAGACATCCAGATGTCTTGTTAGCCAATAGACACATGAAAAGATGTTCAACATCACTCATCATCAGAGAAATACAAATCAAAACCACAATGAGATACCATCTCACACTTGTCAGAATGGCTAAAATTAACAACCGGTGTTGGTGGATGCAGAGAAAGCGGAAGTCATACACTGTTGGTGGGAACACCAACTGGTACAGTCACTCTGGAGAACAGTATGGAGATTCCTCAAAAAGTTAAAAATAGAACTACCCTACCATCCAGCAACTGCACTACTGGTATTTACCCACATGATATGAAAACACAGATTCAAAGGGGTACACTCATCCTGGCGTTTATAGCAGCATTATCAACGATAGCCAAACTATGGAGAGAGCCCAAATGTCCATTGACTGATGAATGAATAAAGATGTGGTATAAGTATAGGGGTGCCCACATGGCTCAGTAGATTGAGTGTCTTCCTTCAGCTCAGGTCATGATCCCAGGGTCCTGGGATGAGCCTCAAATCTGGAGAGCAGGAAGAGCAGGGAGGCTGCTTCTCCCTCTCCCTCTGCCCCTCCCCCTGCTTGTGTTCCAGCTCTCGCTGTCTCTCTGTCAAATAAATAAAATCTTTAAAAATATATATATTCATATATGTATATGTATATCTACACACAATGGAATACTACTGAGCCATCAAAAAAATGAAATCTTGCCATTTGCAATGATGTGGTTGGAACTGGGGTGTATGATGCTAAGTGAAATAAGTCAGTCAGAGAAAGACAAATATCATATGATCTCACTCATATGTAGAATTTAAGAAAGAAAACAGATGAACATATGGGAAGGGGTAGGCGGGAAAGGAGAGAGGGAAACAAATCATAAGGGAAAAACTGAGGGTTGATGGAGGGGGGTGGGTGGGGGTGGGGTAGATGGGTGATGGGTATTAAGAGGGCACTTGTTGTCACAAGCACTGGGTGCTGTGTGTAAGTGACAAATCCCTGAATTCTACTCCAGAAACCAATATTGCATGGTATGCTAAGTAAGTAAAATTTAAAAAAAAAGAAAAAAAAGATGCTAGTACCTTTCTATTACAATTTTGAGGCCATTTCATATACATTGTATTGACTGGATCAGAGGTATGAGAAGAACCCAGGAATGAATCAAGATGGTAAGAGGATAAATTATATCGTGTAATGCTTATTCTGCCTTTTGAAGAATCGTATTCTCCCTAAACTAAAGGTTAATTGACTTTCATTTAACCTTCAGATACATAAGATAAATAAAGTCTAGTTAAACCCATAAAAAAAAAAGTTCCCTCTCCCTCTCCTTATTTCTCCATGCAATTTATCTTTTGAAAAAACTGTACGATTTTTTTTTTTTTTAATATTTATTTATTTATTTATTTGAGAGAGAGCAGAGCTAGCCAGAGAGAGAAGGAGAAGCAAGCTCAGTAATGCGGAACTCGATCCCAGGACCCTGGGATCATGACCTGAGCCGAAGGCAGACGCTTAACGACTGAGCCACCCAGGTGCCTCTGGACAATTTATCTTAAAGAGTTTCCCACATTATGGATTTTGATCATTGCATCTCCATTGTACTATTTTACATATTCCTAAAGAGGATTTTTTAAAAATATAGTTTACCCTGCGAAAATATACAGTTTAATTCTCATATTCAATTGTTAACATGTTATTTTAGGACTCTGGCTGTGAATAAGGACAACAATCCCCAGCAGGCCTACACAAAAAGGTGGAACTTCCCAAGTAGCAAACTAGCACAGGCTGCTGGCTCCCTCCCCTCCCAGCCCTGCCTGCTCTGATACACTGGGATTATGATCATGACTGAACAATTCCGTAAATTTGCTAAAATGTAAAAGCCTAATTCTAATATGGAGAGATAGATAATAAGAAATAAGTAAAACATAGAGAATGTTTGATGGTAAAAATGCTATAAAGAAAAAGTGCATGGACCTGGAAATGACGAAGACTATGGAAGAGAGCTCTTTTCCTCATTTCCTTTGGAGAGAGAAAGGGATTTTGATGGGATGCTGGGGACAGACTGCTGGAGGGCTCTTTTCTTTCTTCCAGTGATTGGAATCTGGAACTAAAGCAAGATGATACCTAGCATGTTGGGGAGGGAAAGCAGGGTTGGCTGGACACCAACCAGAGGACAGTCAGGAAATTCTATAATACTTAATTGGGGAGAAGATAAAGATCTAATTCATGTAAAAAAGTGATACAACTTAATAGGAAAAAAAAAAACCCCTAACAATACAATTTAAAAATGGGCATAATAATAATAGACAATAAGGAATAAAATATTCTAGGGGCACCTGGGTGGCTCAGTCAGCTGAGCATCCAACTCTTAATCTCAACTGGGGTCTTGATCTTGGGGTCATGAGTTCTAGTCCTGCGTTTGGCTCCACCCTGGGCATGGAGCCTACTTAAAAAATAAATAAATAAAAGAATAAAATATTCTAGATAGGATGATGAGTGAATAATTCTATCAATTTGCTAAAATTAAAAGAACTCATATCCTAATGCAGGAAATAGACAATAAATAATTAAGGATACGTTTGATGGTAATAAATGCTATAGAGGAAAATAAAGCAGGGAAGGGGAAAGGAGAGGAAGGAGGAGCTTCATGTTTCAGTAGAATGAGCAGGGAAGGTGGGGCTGGGAAGGCGTCATTTAAATGACAGTTGGAAGAAGGAGGTAGCTTTGTGGAGCTGAGGGAAGATTATTCCAACCAAGAAAATAAGAAAACAACCCAACGAGCAAAAACCAAAATACTAAAAGCAAATGAGCCTAAGAGATCAGAAAACAAGGAACAGGTCATACCCAAGGAAACTAGAAGAAAGCAATAAAAATAAATGTTAAGGAGAGAACATCAACAAATTACACAGTAGAGAATATCAATGAAGCTAAAAGCTGCTTTTAAAAAATAACTGGAGGGGCGCCTGGGTGGCTCAGTGGGTTAAAGCCTCTGCCTTCGGCTGGGGTCATGATCTCAGGGTCCTAGGATTGAGCCCCGCATCGGGCTCTCTGCTCAGCGGGGAGCCTGCTTCCCCCTCTCTCTCTGCCTGCCTCTCTGCCTACTTGTGATCTCTCTCTCTCTCTCTGTCAAATAAATAAATAAATAATCTTTGAAAATAAATAAATAAATAAATAAATAAATAAATAAATAAAAAATAACTGGAAAAACTGAGGAAGAAAACAGCAGACAAAAAACAGTTACAGAAGGGTGCCAGGGTGGCTCAGCCAGTGAAGGTTAAGTGTGTGCCTTTGGCTCAGGTCATGATCCCTGGGTCCTGGGATCCAGCACCCCGCCAACCCCCCCTACCCCCCGCATTGGGCTCCCTGCTCAGTGGGGGCTCTGCTTCTCCCTCTGCCCCTCCCCCTGCTGGTCCTCCCTCTCTCTCTCTCAAATAAATAAAAAAAAAAAAAAAAAAAATAACCACAAACATAAGAGTTTAAAATAATAAAAAATAAAATGACTATTTGGCAATCTGGATAAGAGATACATTCTGAAAAAAAAAAAAAAAGGGGGCACCTGGGTGGCTCAGTTGGTTAAGCAACTGCCTTCAGCTCAGGTCATGATCCTGGAGTCCCGGGATCGAATCCCGGATCGGGCTCCCAGCTCCGTGGGGAGTCTGCTTCTCCCTCTGACCTTCTCTCTTCTCATGCTCTCTCTCACTTTCTCTCTCTCTCTCAATAAATAAATAAAATCTTTAAAAAAACAACAACATAAAATGCCAAAATTGATACAAGAAGG
>CM052883.1:49579201-49597292 GCA_028534135.1 Potos flavus
AGACAGTGTCAGGACAAGAAAAAGAAATTATCAGCCCTTTTCACTTCTGAGCATGGATGCAAAATTCTAAATAGACTATTAACCACCTGAGCCCAACAGTATATTACGAATAAGAAACATCCTGACCAAGTAGTGTTTATCCTAAGAATGCAAAAACAGGGCAACATTAAGCAATCAGTGAGTGACTACCTGGCATATGATAATGCTCAGTAAATATTAGTTATTTACTGGCTATTAATGATGATGAGAATACAAACATACAATTGTTGCAGGGTGAACTGGGCAGACCCCCAGGCCCTGGGGCCTAACCCTGACAGATTCGAAGGAGTGAAGGAGTTATTGATGGTTCTTGGTCGTCAAGAGAATGAATTCAAGGACAGACAGACAGTACAACAGATGAGGGGCACGTGTAGGAAAGTTTATTAAAGCAAAAACGATAGTTTTGAGATAGAGCAGGAAAACAAGAGACAGAGACAGAGACAGAAAGAGAGAGGGAGAGCATGCTGTGAGCCCCGGGGCAGTTGATAACTAGTGGGTGGAATGTTTATTTCTTGGGGTAGAGGAACATGGTTTTGTGCTTTTTCTTCCTAATTTGGTCAGGGGGTTCCTGTCATGGCATCCGCCATCTTGGGCCTGGCTGGTTAGATCCGGCTTTTTTTTTTTTTTAAAGATTTTATTTATTTAAAAAAAGATTTAATTTATTGATTTGACATAGAGCACAAGCAGGCAGAGTAGCAGGCAGAGGGAGAGGGAGAAGCAGGCTCTCCGCTGAGCACGGAGCCTGATGTGGGACTTGATTCTAGGACCCTGGGACCATAACCTCAGCCAAAGGCAGTCACCTAACCAACTGAGCCACCCAGGTGCCTTAGATCTGGCTTCTTGTGGAGTGCTGCCAGAGGTCCCTCCCAATAGCTGGCCAGGACTTCCAACTTGCTGGCCTCTGGGTATCCTGTTAGAACCTAACCAACTGCCTGCTCTACCACAATGGCTTTAGAAAACAATTTGATATTATCTTGTAAAGTTGGACACACATAGTGGGTAACTTTAGGAATTCCACCTGGGAAATATACCCTAAAGTATTCTTTAGGAAATATACCCTAAAGTAAAGATTCTTATTTATATGCAGTTTTAGACATACACGAAAACATTCTTAGCAGGTTTTCTAAAAAATACTGAAAAAAGAAAAAAAAAAGGGAAGCAATTTAAGTGTCTAGCCATAGGAAAATGGATAAATAATTTGTGTAATAATCACACAATAGCCTGCTATTCAGCAGTGGGGGTGGAGGTAAGTAAGTGAGGGTTGAAGGATTGAAGATGAAAGAGAAAAGTAATTAAAACTTGCCGAGAGCCGCAAAAGCCTCCCCGCTTGACACGGTCACGGCGAGGACATGGCAGCGTTTGCACAGCTCCTGCCATATGGGACAAGATTGGTACCTCCTCCTGTATCTTTTTATGTTACTCGTATTCTTTTTTCTTTTTGGCCTAAACCTTTTCTCAAGTTGAGGCTCCGACCCACTCAACCCACTTCTAACCAGACCGAGATCTCCTTACAGATATTACATAAAGCGACCAAACCATCCCCCCGCCATAAAACCGTTAGAGCAGATAACTGCGAGGCTCCCTTCTGTTTGTCCACCGAATTATTGCAGATAAGATGATAAGGTACTTAAAGGCCAAAAAATTACACAGGCCTGTAATGATCTACAGCTGACCTTAGTTCCCCCCTACGGGTTCACATTCCATCCTCACCAGCCAACACCTACATTCCCTTACAATGAAGAGTACACATAAGATAAGGTGGGAGTGGTTAAATATAAAGACAATAGAGTCTCACTTCAGACTTTGCCATTTATCCAAAGAATACACAGGATGAGGCCCCCATAGTGCCTGCTCACTCAGCAGCAATAGGGGGCTTGTACAAACAGCTTGGGCCATTCTATAACAAACTCAAATGTCACTCCTCTTCCTGTGGTTAATGTGCAAAAGATATGCGTAACTAAACCTTTATCCAATACATAAAAACAGAGTCATAAAAATTGTTGTTAAGGGTCTTGCTGTTCAAAATAAGATAAGCCTGTCTCTGCCTTGGTCTTAGAAAGGACTATAGGTTCTGCAAAAATACTTTTGTTGATCTAAGCCTCCTTATCTAAGAAAATCATTGACTGTTTCCCATGTATCCTGCTGCCTATAAATAGAGTCAAAAACCAGTGAGGCGGAGATGCCTGCCTGGTGATTGAAAGAATCCTCGGCTCTCTCATTCCTCTCGCCGACACGGTCCATCCTTCAGGGACCCCTGGACTGCCTGGGCTGGTCCCCGGCAAAAACTATAACCAAACTGACTTGCCGGTTCGCTCCTTGGTGAGTCACAGAAACGGCACCAAGTGAAGTGTCGAAAGACAACTTTATTTGCAGCAAATAAGGAGTCACAGCTTCCAAATAAAGTTTTCTTTGTGTGACACCTCACCTGGTGCCTTTTCCGTGACTCACCAACTCAACTCAGTTTGGTTCAGTTACAAATTTGGCGACGCAGGTAGGTTGGGGGACGGGGTAACCAGGTGATGGGCATTAAGGAGGCACTTGATATAATGAGCACTGGGTGTTCTATGAACCTGATGAATCACTAAACTCTGCTTCTGAGACTAACACAAACAGACAAACACAAAACAACACATTTGGTGAACCAGATGGGACTGCTGTCCTGAGGTTCTGCCCTCTGGTTGCCTGGCTTCCAACAGTCAGAACGGCGGGCAGCTGAAGCTCGCTCGGGCTAGACCACCCAAGCTAGAAGGACCAGGGGCAGATTCCTCGGAGGGGGCTGTCCCTTCTTCGTGCTTGTGACCACTGGCCTGCCGTTCTGTCCTCCCTTGAAATCCAGTGGCCGACTCTCAGCACTTTTACTCAGAGGATTTCTGTTGGTATAAATTATGCCAGGGCTGTGGCACAGCTTTTAGAGGTAAAACTAGAGTTGTCTCCCAAGGTCTGGGCAAGATGGCGGAACATAAGGAATACTCTGGGTAAACAGGGCCTCTCTGGTAAACACCCGGGGGAACCGAACGCTTGATTGGGGTCTAACTGCTGGACATCCCCAAGTGACAAAACATCACTCGGCCATTCAGAGGGTGGCACGCTCCAGCCTGGTGAAATGGGTGTAATCTAACAAACGAGTGTAGGGTCTGGGAGATTGAAAGAAATCTCTGTCCCACCTGTGGTTTGGTCTGCTTGTGGTTGGTTCCTGTTTAGATCTCCACCGTGGCTGTTTGGCTCTTGGGCACCTCTTCCTTCCCTGACAACCCGGGACGAAGGAGGCAGCAGCTCTTTGGGTCGCTGGAAGCACGCCCTGGGACCAGGTAAGAGCTCTATTTAATTGGTTAAAAGACAAGCACTTATAAAAATTGGGCATTCGGCGCACCTGGGTGGCTCAGTTGGTTAAGCCTCTGCCTTTGGCTCAGGTCATGATCCTGGGGTCCTAGGTCCTGGGTCCTGGGATGGAGCAAGCCATCCTTCCTGCCCCACCCCCCACCCCCCTTTCGTGCTCTCTCACTCTCTCTTGCTCTCTCTCAAGGAAATAAAATCTTTAAAAAAAAACATTGGGCATTCTAAAACTCAAAAAGGTAAAAACTAACCCAAGTGTTTTTCAAGTGATCTAGGATAATCTTGGGTAAATAAAAATAGACATGTCTTTTGGAGTTATTGATATCAAATATAATTGATAACTTTAAGTTTTGATCTACCTGAATTTATTAGTTGAATTCCTATTTGTTGCAATTTGTCAGCAAAAATGACTTAAAAAGGATGGTTGATTTTTGTCTGTCTCATGAAGTTTTCATGGAAAATTGTTAAGAAGAAGTAGGTTGGGGGGCGCCAGGCTGGCTCAGTTGGTAGAGCAAGTGACTCCTGATCTTGGGGTTTTGAATTTAAGCCCCACCTTGGGTGTAGAGATTACTCCAAAAAAAAAAAAAAAAAAGAACAAGTAGGTTGAATAGATAAAAATTAGGTAAAACTTTTAAGTAGCTTTCAAAATCTTTGGTAACCTGAAACTTTGAAGTTTTGCCAAGTTAAATGATACATTGGGTTGAATTCATAAGATATCTAAGGTTTTTCGTTTTTTTTTTTTCAAATAAGATAAAATTCGACAGCATTGGTTACTTTTGGCTTCTTATTGCAGAGAAACTGAGGATACTTGGGTCTGTTAGTATATATGTTTTATGTTTTGTTGAAAGTTGTACTATGGAAAAAAAACATGTTTCTGGAAATTGCAAGATATACTCATAAATTTGCCAGTCTAAAGAATTCTGGTAAAATAGTTCACAGTTGGTTACTACTTAGTTTTCACTACTTAGTGTCACAGGAAAACTTAGTATCACTAGAAACTACGGTTTCTAAAAGTAAAAATTCTGATAAATGTAACTGAGATGGTTAGAAATGATAAGGAAAGCAACTCTGTAAGAAAGGATGTGTTTTTTACAAGAAAGATATAAGGAATGGGAATACATTTCGTTGAGGGAAAAAGAAAGTAATTTTGTCCTAAAATCAGACTGGTTATAAAAGAGAAAAGGCTTAGGACAAAATCTGAATGGAAAAGAAAAACTTGTAGAACATTTGTAAGGGAAAACTTGGGAAAAGAATTTTATGTGATCAGGCCTAAGACTGAAATGAATGAATTTTAAAAGTACACTGGTATAAGAGTGACAATCTGCTTTTTCTCTCTGTTAAAAAGACAAAGTTTTCTTGGATTGTTGCTCAGCTCTTGATAAGAAATTATAAACAAAGTTTTAAAAATTTTCTTTATCTGCCCAGCGGTGCCTCAGTGGCTCAGTCGGTTAAGCGTCAGACTCTTGAATTCAGCGTGGTTGTCATCTCTGGGTCATGGGATCCAGACCGTTCTCTCTCTTCCTCTCCCCTCCCTCCCCCAGAGGCATGCATGTACTCTCTCTCTCTCTCTCTCTCAAATAAATAAATAAAATCTTTAAAAATAAATGAAAATAAATTTTCTCTACCTGACCAAAAAAAACCAGTTTTTATGCTATGTCTTTATCAGGTCTTTGATTATTTAAAAAGCTATAACTTTTTAAGTTATAAGGAGCTAAATTTTGCTAACAACTACATAACCTATAGAATCTCTTTGGCCAACTTGGGTAAATAGATAATTAAATATTAAGTTTTATAATGATCTGTAATCCTATTTAGGCTTGTGCTTTAAAAACTTCTGAGATTGGGGAGCCTGGGTGGCTCAGTCAGTTAAGCATCTGCCACGGGGGCGAGTCATGCTTCCGGGGTCCTGGGGGTTCCCGGGATGGAGTCCTGCACAGGTACCCCTGCTCAGTGGGGAGTCTGCTTCTCCCTCTCCCTTTGCTGCTCTCTCTCTTACTCTCTGTCAGATAAATAAGTAAAATCTTAACAAAATAAATAAATAAAACCTTTTGAGGGGCACCTGGGTGGCTCAGTGGGTTAAAGCTTCTGCCTTCGGCTCAAGTCACGATCTCAGGGTCCTGTGATCGAGCCCCACATCAGGCTCTCTGCTCAGCAGGGAGCCTGCTTCCCCCTGTTTCTCTGCCTGCCTCTCTGCCTACTTGTGATCTCTCTCTGTGTCAAATAAATAAATAAAATTTTTAAAAAATAAATAAATAAAAATAAAACCTTTTGGGGCACCTGGGTGGCTCAATGGGTTAAAGCCTCTGCCTTCGGCTCAGGTCATGCTCAGGGTTCTGGGATCGAGCCCTGCATCGGGTTCTTTGCTCAGCAGGGAGCCTGTTTCCCCCTCTCTCTCTGCCTGGCTCTCTGCCTATTTGTGATCTCTCTCTCTGTTAAATAAATAAAAAAAATCTAAAAAAATAAAAAAATAAAACCTTTTGAGATTTATAACAAAATTTCCAAGATGCAAATTCCTAAATGAAATCTTTTTGACTAGCTAGGCTTGTTTATTTGGTATGTGAAATTAAAGTGGAAGGATTGTCAAACAAATGATGGTAAATCTTCTTAGGTTACGGTGTTTGGGTAAATGCTGTAACCGTCCTGGAAATTATATGAAATCCCCAAAGTTTTAATATGTCAAGTGTCACTTGACATTGTAATTATTGAAATGTTCTGTATCACAGAAATAACTGGATTTTGTTGTCAACTACATTACAGGATGTATTATATTGAACTCTATGTCCATTTTTGAGGCTTTTTTTTTTTTTCATTTATTGTTTTGCTTTCTTACAAAATGTTTCATCTTCAAGGAGAGGAAAAGGACTTTTTGACAAATATACCTTTAAGATCATAAAACTAAGCTGAGTAAGAACTTCTGGTACTGATGGAAAAGCTGCATTCAAACAGAACAAGAATTAATAGCATGGGACTAAATGAACTGAGGAAGATGATTATAGTTTTTGTGACTCTCATTTGAAACATTGCTGGTTCTCTAATGTTTGCTTTTCTAGATTTAAGGAAACTTTCTCTTAAGATATCCATGATGGGGGGGCACCTGGGTGGCTCAGTGGGTTGGATGTCTGCCTTTGGCTCAGGTCATGATCTTAGGGTCCTGGGATCGAGCCCTGAATTGGGCTCCTGGCTTGGCAGAGAGCCTGCTTCTCCCTCTCCCTCTGCCTGCCACTCTTCCTACTTGTACTTTCTATCTCTCTGTCAAATAAAATAAAATCTTAAAAAAAAAAAAAATATCCATGATAGGGGCACCTGGCTGGCTCTATTGGTAGAGTGTGTGACTCTTGATCTTGGGGTTGTGAGTTTGAGCCCTACGTTAGGTGTAGAGATTACTTAAAAATAAAACCTTAAAAAAATAAAGATATCCGTGATGTACAAAAATATGATAAACTATTCCTTTGTGAACGAATTGAAGGATTTAACTTTTCTCCCTACCTGAGCCCTCCAGAATTCGGAAACTCTCAATGAGTATTCTTTCTTTGAATAAGAATCTGTTCCGTTTGTAACAGGACACCATTGGAAACACTGGTTATTTTACCAAGTCTTCAACTTGAATATCATATTTGAGAAAGGCAGGCATAGACTTAGATATGTCCAAACAGCTTTAAAGAATTAAGGTTGACTTCATGGACACAATGGACCCCTTTGGAAATGTTGGCCTGGTGCCTTGCTTCCAGAGTTCCCAGCAGCCTTACCAGGTGAGTAAAGAGTGTCACTTCCTGGCAGGTGCAGGAACCACAGGATGTTTGGGGGACTTCGAGAAGTGGAATTCATCCAAATCTACAGGTAGTGCGGGCAAGTCTGATGGCAAGTATTTGGCTTAGTTTCTGGCCTCCAGAGGCTATTGGAAGTTCAATCTAGAAATTCCTTATGAAAAGTTCTAGCAAAGCGAGTTCTAAAAATCTATATGGTCAATCACTTATTCTTGCTGAGCTTCTGTAAATAATCAGGCCAATGCTGTTAAAACTAGACTTGTTTTACAAACAAATTAGTACTGATTTGGCCATCTTTGGTGGGAAGGAGGGTGATTTTAGAGAAAAATTATGTTTCAATAATATGTCTTTGTGGATGTTAGATTCTAGGTCTGATTGTCTTAGTATTTATTGTTTGCCTATAAAACTGGACTAGATCCTGAATTCTGGTTTCTTTGAATTTCTGGCTATGACCTCCCAAGCTAAAGTCCCTAATTTTCTTTCATTTTCTTGACTTGGAATCAATGAGAATTAACACTGCCTCTCCTTTCTTCCTGAAACCCTGCAAACTGAAGCTATGATGGGGAAAAACTGTACTTTAAGCCAACTGACCAAACTGGCAAGGGAACTCCAGTCCTTGTGTCAGAGCCCTTCCGGTTCTTCTCTCCTACCCTGTTCCCCTGGAGCGCCAGAATGCCAAGTATGCGCGTAGGAGGGTATAAATTACCCTCCCTGCTTGTGCTCAGGGCTCAGATCTTTGGAGCAGGGTCTCCTCTGAGTCTCACCGGTGAATAATAAATCTCCATTCCTTCTTAGTCTCCAAGTGCCGCTTGGTTTTTCCTCCAGGATCCAGTCCAGGTTCTGCTACAGCTAGGCAACATAAAGCCCTACTCAGGAAGGTTCCAGCCTTAGCATTACCTGATTTTGACAAGTTGTTTTATTTGAATGGACGCAAAAGGCAAGGAAGAGTTGTAGCAGTGTTAACCCAAACGCTGGGGCCCTTAAAGAGAACCATAGTATTTTTCTAAACAATTTTTCTAAACAACTGGACACAGTGGCCAAGGGGAGCTGTAGCAGCCTCATGCCACTTGATAAAAGAAGCAAAAAACCCAAACAAACAAAAAAAAAACTATGAGCCAACCTGTACCTGTTTGGACTCCACACCAGGTTTCGAAGGTTTGGGGAGAAACTAGGGACATCTGTGTCTATCCCAAAACAAAATGCTACAACATCAGGCTCGCTGGTAGATACCCCCAGATACAGCTGCCACGCGACTCCCCAATCATGAAGCACTCGATCAAATTTATTTTGGCAACAAAGATCTCCAGAGAGAGCCTCTGTCCCATGCGGAGGAAATCGGGTTGACACATGGCAGCAGTTTTATGGGAAATGGGCTAAGAAGGGCAGGGTATGCAGTGGTATTCCTAAATGCTCTCCCAGAGGCTAAAAGATGGGCCCCTGCAACCTCAGCCCAAAAGGCAGAAACAATTATGCTAATCAGGGCATTAGAACTGCGGGAAACAAGATGGGAACTATTTACACCGATTCTAAAAATGCCTTCTCTGTAGTTCACGCCCATGGAGCAATATGGAGAGGAGAGGGCTAAACAGTGAAATGGAGGAACATAGCAAGGAAATGGCAACTTGGCGTGGAAATCCACAGGCTACTAGAAGCCATCCCTGAGCCTAAAGATGTGGCAGCCGTCTGGTTACAAAACCAGGAGGGGGTTTGCACCGGCGAATGAACCCCGGGTGCTGCAATGTGCAGCGGAGTAGAACATATTGTGAAAGGCAAGGATTTATTATGAGCCTGTGGTATTATTTCATGGACCGCGTGAACGGGAATGTGGTTGAGCTGGGCTTTAGAAAGGAACGGAAATTAAGGCCAGCGAAGCTTCCAGGTGTCTTTCTCCATCTGTCGTCTCCACTTCTCCGTGTGGATTCGTGATCCTCTTCTCTCTCCACAGACTTATCTCGTCCGCATCCTCCGCAAGGTTCACAGGGAAGACGGCTGCCTCACCGTTGTTCAGTTTATAAGTTGCAGTTCCACACACATAACGAGGATGACCTAATTCTTCCTGGATCCCAATTAAAAATTTCCAGAAAAGAGAATTTTACAGGCTGTCAAGCACTAGCTCTAAAATCTGTGGATCTCCGATACAGACACAGCTGCCGGAGGTCCACTCCTGTCTCGACCAAGAAAGAAGTCACTGAAAATTTAATTGAACAATTATTGGGGCCGTTAGAACTACAGTTCTGGAGACAAAGATTCAGGTAGAAACCTGACTCTGAGGAAGACAAAGAAGGGCAGGGTTATAAAGGCAGAAGTTCACCAGTGCAGCTCTCCTTTAAATCCTCTCTGCAAAATACCCATTGAAACTAGCTGAGCAGGGATTGATTGAGTTAATATGCAAAGAAGGGATTGAAACTTGTCAAATGCGGTTGGCTCCTTTTGAAGTGAAGAGTGTTAAGGATTCCGGTGTTCTGGTGAGGAGGGAATTCAATCCAGTCTGATGGCTTGCAGGTGGCACAAAGTTTATGGTTCCTCCAATGAGGAGGGGCATACATTCCACCTGGTTTATGGCCTCTAACCCTATTTTATTTTATTATTTTTTTAAAGAATTTATTTGAGAGAGAGCAAGAGAGTATGGGGGGGCGGGGAAGGGGCAGAGGGAGAGGAAGAAGTAGGCTCCCCGCTGAGCAGGGAGCCCAGATGCGGGGGCTGGATCAAAGGACCTCAGGATCACGTGCTTGACCCACTGAGCTGCCCAGGCGCCCCTCCTAATCCTATTTTAAAAGAAACTCTCTTAGCAAGTTTGCTTGCTCCATTTTAACGTCTCCTGTTACACCTGAGACCTATGCATCTGGGTGGCAGCTACCAAAAGAGGGGAATCCTTGTGAGCTAGGCAGGGATCTACTTGCAAATGACCAATGACATTCACGTTCAGGTCAAAGGGCAGGGAGGTTGGCTCTGACTCCCAAAATCTGGGTTTCCAAGCGGAGTCATTTTGTCTATAGTCCCAATCAATTCATTATTTGAATTGATCCAGAAAACTTTTCCAGGCAGAGTGGTAAGGCAGTCTCGACAGAGAAACAACATCGTTAGAAACAAGAAGGCATCGAAATGGGCATCCTAAATGAGGACCGACAGGGCCCCTGTTGTGACTGCTGGACAGATTCCTATCAAGATCCCAAGTGGCGGAAGACAAGCAGGCAGAGCAGGTGGTGTTAGGTTGTGAAAAGCTTTGTAGGCCAGACCTTTGAATTTCATCTTAAAAATAGAGGGAGCCGCTGAAGGTTCTAGAGCACGGAGTGTCATGTGTCATCTACAGGTTAGAAAAATAAATGCGGAGGGCAAAGCATTAGCCTTGCCACCAAGGCTAAACTCCCTAAAAACAATCATGGTTGCTGATGGAAATTATTTCTTGCATTGATTCTGGTTTTCAGTTTAATGTCTATGTATTAGCAGGTTATCTCCGAGATAAATCAGAGACATGTTAAGCAATCATTGACCCAGGCCAGTAAAAATGCGGTTTATTCACAGAATCCTCCTCCTCACCACCTGCAGAACAGAAGGCAAAACGCTGCACCTTCACCCTGAGTGTGGTTGGAGGACATTATAAATAAAGATTCCGTGGAGAGGTTCGGTGTATCTCCTGGGAAGTCAACGTGTTGCAAATTCCAGGCAGCTGGTCGATGGACCATGGGTAGGAGATGCTCTGAAAGTAAGCAGATGAACGAGCCATACTTTATGAGAGATGTCGTAACCGTGCTGGACTTCTCTCTGCACACCAGCAATTCCTCCTAATCCACTTACGAAGGCAGCCTGTCCTCTGCTGCTCCTCTTCCCACACTTCTGGATGTAACCGACATCTGGTTTCAATAAGGTTTCGTGGCCCATTGACTTTTGACTGGCTGATCCCACTCCCAGGGGGAGAATACCACCTACGTAGGTATGAACTCTTCGTCTAGTCCGTTTTTATTTCAACTAATATCACAACAATTCATGTGCAGACAGTGGCTGAAGCAGAACTTGATTTAATGGTGTGATTCTAAGTTGCTGATGCATAGTCAAGGTTCATCAAAGGGAAAATAACCAGGGCAAAACCCACACTCTGGAGGTGGGTGGATGAACCATAAAGTACGACCCCTTTATGCAGAGAGGCAGGAATGCATGTCTTCATTTCTCTTTCCTGGCTCCTTTATTTCCTCCTGTTACAGGCAGGAGGGCAGCTTATGGCCCCTTCCATAGAGAAGAGAGTCAAGACCTACAGATGTATTTTAAAAATAGAAATAATGGGGCGCCTGGGTGGCTCAGTCAGTTAAACAGCTGCCTTCGGCTCAGGTCATGATCCCAGGGTCCTGGGATCGAGCCCCACGTTGGGCTCCCTGCTCCCTGCTTTCCTTGCAGCTAGAAGCGGAGAGCCTGCTTCTCCCTCTCCCTCTGTCTGCCGCTCTGCCTATTTGTGCTCTCTCTCTCTCTCTCTCTGTCAAATAAATAAATAAAATCTTTAAAAAAATAAAATAAAAAATAAGATACAAATAGAAATAATAACAGCCTTCCTTCTCTCCTCACTGAGTTAATGTGAAGACCCACTGAGAAGTAGTTGAAATTCCTTTGTAAGTCTTAAAGGGCAAAATGGCTGCTGTCACAGCCCTGCCTAAAACCCTCCAATCTCTCCCTCAGGACCTCGGACTAAAGTCCAGAGCCTGTGCGCGGCTTGAAGATTCTTCCTGAGCGGATTCCCCTCTGCAGCCCACTCCTGTCTCTGAGTCACCTCCTGCTCTAGCTTCACCCGGCTCACACCCCTCGCTGGCTGTTCCCCACCGGCCTTTGCTCAGACCAGCGTCCCCCCTGCTTGCCCTCTTTCTTGCCTGCTCCTCCCTCGATCTCACGACCCTGAGATCACGACCTGAGCCAAAACCAGGAGTTGCTCACTTAACTGACTGTGCCACCCAGGCGCCCCTTTGTTGGGGGCTGTCTTTAAGATGGTAGGATGTTTAGCAGCTTGGACGGCCTTTCTCCACCAGATAAAGTAGTAGTGCCCCCCTCAAGCTGTGCCAGCCGCGGATGTCTCTGGATGCTACCGCATAACTCCTGGGGAGCAAAACTGAACCCGAAAATCACTACTCCAAGGTATTGCCTTTATGGGGTCCAGTTACACTCTAGATACATCCACAGACTGTCAGATGGCCCAACAACAACAATAAAGCTTTCTTTATTTGCTCCTGGTCGTCTGATCTCCCATTCAAGCACCATCACACTCCTGAGAGATAACACTTGATCTTGCTAATTAAAACCCGTTCTCTTCTGGTTTAAAGGCATCTTTGTCATTATCCTTCCATTGTGTGAAATGTGAAACACTCTCTGAAATTTGATTCCGTGCTTACTTATGAATAGCGATGCTTCACAAGTTGTTCACTTTTGAGTAAATTATAAGGTCGCCTCTGAAGACATCAACATCCTAAAGGTGTATTTTGTTTTGTGCCTCCAGAGAAGTAAGTGGGACCGAATGAGCTGGCTGTTGATAAGCTTGCAGACTGGAGGGCTGGGCAGGAGTGGGGAGGAGAGGGATGGGGAGACTATCTCAGGTCCTCCCTCTGCCTAGATCCACTCAGCTTTCTGCCCCAGCTGGGTAGGTGTTGGATTCGGCATTCTTATAAGGACACTTGAAAAGTTACCAGTATTTACCCAAAGAAGAGGGGAACGACGTCCTCTTACTTTAAAAATCTCCCTGAAACTTTCCTGGTTATTTAAAACCTCCCTGCTGGGGCACCTGGGTGGCTCAGTTGGTTTAGCGTCTGACTCTTGGTTTTGGCTCAGGTCATGATCTCAGGGTTGTGAGACTGAGCCCCGAGTAGGGCTCTGCAGTCTTCGTGGAACTTGCTTGAGATTCTCTCCCTCTCCCTCTGTCCCCCCCACCTGCATCCATGCAGGCGCTCTCCCTTTCTTTTTCTCTCTCTCTGAAATAAATACATCTTTAAAAAACTAAAATAAAGCCTCCCTCCTCTCTCAACTTGGGGGAGGAAAAGGGTGAGGGAAGACAAGCCCATGAGCATTACCCCCTCTTTCTTCTTGCTCTGCCTCTCCTCTTAGAACCAGATGGGCTTTGTTCTCCCTCTCTTTCCTGCCTGGAATAGATCCCCCCCCCCCCATCGTAACCTCCTCCTTCCCACATTCTCTGTTTCCCATTCCTGGGCCCTCCGCTCAGGGTCTCACAAAGCTGCGATCCAGGGGTCGGCTCCATGAGATGGGGTCTCATTTGAGGTTTCAGGTCCTCTTCTAACCTTACACGGTTGTTGGCAGAATTCATTTCCTTGCAGCTAGAGAGCTCACAATGACCTGCCTCAAGCCAGCAGGAGAATCTTTCTGACACTTCCAAGGCTTTCCTCTGATTCAGATCCACCCAGAATAATTTTCCTTTTGATTAACTCAAAATCCGCAGATTTCCAAAATCCCTTAACCTTTGCCACAATACACAATTTCATCACAGGAGTAACACTCATCATATTCACAGATCCTGCCCGCCTTCAAAGGGAGAGATTTTACAAGGTCATGAATCAATGGAGGTTATCTTAGGATTTTTCCTAAGGCAGCTCCCAAAAATATTGGTTAAGTGGATGCCTGAAGGAAGGAATGAAGGCAAGCATCCCATTTGTCATCACAGTAACTCTGGGTGTAGGTAGCATTAGCATTCATTGATGGAGAGACATTCAATTCAGAGACAGCGAATGATTTGCCTTTATTCGAAGGCGCCGAAATTGCAGGATGAGGCTCCAGACTGAAGCCTCTCTGAGTCTTTTATGCAGTAAAACACTCCCTTACACCTCGGTTCTGCCCCCCTGTCTCTGGGCAGAGCCCCGGCACAAGCAGGTTCGACCTCTCTGCTTCTACTCGCCTGGCGAGAGCGGGCCATGAAGTGGAGACAGAGGCCCACGGCACCAAGACACTTCCCATCTTTGCCATAGATGGATTCCCCAGCCACTGAGCAGCCCAACAGACTCCAGAGGCCAGCGCGGGCTACTAGGCACTGAGAGAGAGCCAAGATCTGTTTGCTCCTGCCCAGAGGTTTTGCCTCCAGTCCACGCCCAGACCGTGGCACCTGTAGGCTCTTTTCGTTCCAACGCTCTCCAAGGATGGAGACAGGGAAGCTGGTGAGGGATGTTTTCTTCACGGCCTCCTTCCTCCCAGAGGCTTACTAAGCTGTTCCCCTTGCTCTAGTGGGGATGGAGATGAAGTGTGAACAGTGGTCTCCAGACCACAGAGGACCAGAATCCCGGGAATACGTGGGAGGAGCTATGGGGCTAGTTTGCACAGCCGTGATGGTGGGTTTTGTTTTGTTTTGTTTTGTTTTTAAAGATTTTATTCATTCACGAGAGAGAGAGAGAGAGAGAGAGAGAGAGAGAGAGAGTGAGCACGTGCGCGCAAGCAGAGGGGAGAGGCAGAGGGAGAGGGAGAAGCAGACTCCCCGCTGAGCTGGGAGCCTGACATGGGGCTCGATCCCAGGACCTGGAGATCACAACCTGAGCCGAAGGCAGACACCCAACCATCTGAGTCACCTACGCACCCCAGCAATGATGGTGTTTTACGCAAGTAAAGAATTTGGGGGGCGCCTGGCTGGTTTGGTTGGAAGAGCATGCAACTCTTGATCTGAGGGTCTTGAGTTCAAGCCCCATGTTGGCTGTAGAGATTACTTAAATACATAAATTAAAAAAAAAAAAAAAGAAGGGGGATGCCTGGCTGGCTCAGCTGGTTAAGCAGCTGCCTTCAGCTCAGGTCATGATCCCAGGGTTCTGGGATCGAGTCCCACATCAGGCTCTTTGCTCGGTGGGGAGCCTGCTTCTCCCTCTGCCTCTGCCTGCCTCTCTGCCTACTTGTGATCTCTCTCTCACTCTCTCTCTGACAAATAAATAAATAAAATAAAATAAAATAAAAAATCTTAAAAAAAAAAAAAAAGAAGGGCCCCTGGGTGGCTCAGTCAGTTGAGCATCTGCCTTCCGCTCGGGTCATGATCCCAGGGTCCTGGGATTGAGCTCCTTGTCAGACTCCCTGCTCAGCAGGAAGTCTCCTTCTCCCTCTGCCCTTCCCCTGCTCATGCTCTCTCTCTGTCTTTCTCTCTTTCTCTCGGGTTAAAATAAATAAAATCTTAAAAAAAAAAAAAAAAGGAATTTGTGGGAAAACAGCAACAGATTAGGCTTCTTTTCTTTTCTTTTTTTTAAGATTTTATTTATTTGTCAGAGAGAGAGCAAAAATAGGCAGAGGGACAGGCAGAGGGAGAAGGAGAAGCAGACTCCCCGCTGAGGAGGGAGCCCCAAGCAGGGCTTGAACCCAGGACTCTGGAATCATGACCTCAGTCAGATGCTTAACTGACTGAGCCACCCAGGCGCCCCTTGGCTCCTCTTTTCATCTGCTTCCCATTCAGCCCTTCACTATGTACCTTTGACTGTGCACCAGTATTCTACACCTACACTGTGTCTGGCCCACAATGGCTTATTTTCTTCCCTGCCTCTCATTTTTTTTCTAGTCTATTTGTGATCTTTAATAAGCAATACCCTTTCATCTGCCTTTGTGTTGACAGACTTACATTTTTGCCTCATGGAAACTCCATATTATATATTAAAGTCCCTCCATTGTAGTAAAATATGCATAATGCATAGGCAATCACATCCCACCACACGTAACCTCACAGCATGCCAGGCATAAATCCAAGGTGGAAGATGTTTGTTTGTATGTTTTCATAATCCACTTCAGGCTTTAATTACAATGAGACAATAAAAGAGAGATATGAATACATTGATCTCGGGGCTGGCACCTTTGTTACTCACTTCATGTTGACAACTCCCATTGAAATCCCAGCATTTCTCCTCCTTAGCCCGGTTCTTCAGTCTACAGAGAGCATTCAAAGCAAATTATCTGCAGCCTTATGAATATCCAGCTCATTCTGTCCTGCTTCGTTCTCCTGAGACACACAATAAAATAAAGCTTCAGGATATTTATGTGCTCAGAGGCAAATTTATAATTTTCTCAAAGGTGAACAACTTTTGGAAGCAACTGCTACTCATGGGTAAACATGAGATCCAGTCTCAGAGAGGACATTTTTATGTTTCACCCGAATAAACCTTCTAACCGCTACTTACCTAAAGCCAGATGAAATGGGACAGAGGCTTCCAGAACATACCTGGATTGTCCAAAAGAAGCTTTTATTGATGAAATACACACATTTGGAACCAGAGAGCCTGTTTGTCTGATCCCCTCAACCCGTGTCCAACAACCAGTCTATCCTACTGATGTCCTTCCAGCACCCAACCTGATTAAAACTGAAAAGGGAGCAGTGCATATACAAAAGCTTGGACTCCTGACAAGCCTTTCATCTGTGGAAATGAAAGCAATTAATCCCACCTTGAGGGCAGAGGAATAATGTGTCAAAGATGGTGGAGACGCCATCAAAGGCCTTCCCCTAAGAGGTTTGTTCTCTCCCAGAGACCCTCTGACTGGGCTGAATGGTGGCCCCCCCCCAAAAAAAAATACGCTCATATCCTAACCCCAGGAATCTGTGAATGTGATCTGATTTTCTTAAGATTTTATTTATTTGAGAGTGAGCAAGAGCACAAGCCAAGGAGAAGAGGCAGAAGCAGACTCCCCACTGGGCAGGGAGCCCGATGCAGGGCTCCATCCCAGGACCCTGGGCTCATGACCCGAACCAAAGGCAGAGGCTTTACTAACTGAGCCACCCAGGCAACCCTGCTATTTGACGTAAAAAGAGTCTTTGCCAATATAATTGATTTAAATGCCTTGAGAGGAGATCAGGCTGTGCTATCTGGATGGGGCCTACATCCGATGACTAGTATCATTAAAAGCAACCAAAGATTCCTCATATCAGTGAGATCATATGATAATTGTCTTTCTCTGATTGACTTATTTTGCTTAGCATAACAAGACAGAGGAACATAGGGGAAGGGAGGGAAAAATAAAACTAGATAAAACCGGAGAGGGAGACAAACCATAAGAGATTCAATCTCAGGAAACAAACTGAGGGTTGCTGGAGAGAAGGGTGGGAGGGACAGGGTGGCTGGGTGATGGACACTGGGGAGGGTATGTGCTATGAGGAGCGCTGTGAGTTGTGTAAGACTGATGAATCACAGACCTGTACCCCTGAAATAAATAATACATTATATGTTAATTAAAAAAAAAAAGCAACCAAAGAGGAGAATGCCACAGAAAATGGAAGCAGAGATTACAACGATGGGACACAAGCCAAGGCAGCCAGCAATCATCTGAAGGTGGAAGAAGCAAGGAAGGTTGTGTCTCCCCCAGCACCTCCAGAGGGGGTGCGGCCCTGCCGACACCTTGATTTCAGTCTCCCGGCCTCCAGCACGGTGAGAGAATAAATTTCTGTTGTTGTAAGCCACCTAGTTGGTGGTCCTTTGTGACCTCAACCTAGGAGACAGACACCTGTCCACACTCAGGCCTCGTGGAGCTCTACCTTTCAGACTTACCTCAGGTGTTGTGCTTTCTGTGAAAGACACCCCCCCCCCCGCCCGCCCTGCCCCGAGGCCAGGCCAGGTTCCCCATTCGCCCGCAGTGGCTGTCACACTTCCCCTGTCATTTCTCCTATTGCTCTTGTTTCATTGTCTGGTGACACCCAGCCATCCTTGGTCTTCTCTTCAACGCGACACCTAGACACCTTTGGGGCCTGTCTGCAAGGACTCCCAGACCACTGTCCAGAAGCGTGAATAAACTCTTGGGATGCAGCTTCACATGTTTTTGTGGGGTTTTTTAAAAGATTTTATTTATTTGAGTCAAGCAGAGAGAGTCAGTTATCATATGGTTTCACTTACGTGTGGAGCATAAGGAAAAACATGGAGGACATTGGGAGAAGGAAAGGAAGGGTGAATTGGGGGAAATCAGAGGGGGAGATGAACCATGAGAGACTGTGGACTCTGAAAAACAAACTGAAGGTTTTGGAGGGGAGGGGG
>CM052883.1:49597792-49618632 GCA_028534135.1 Potos flavus
GGGCTTCCTGGCTTCTCTTCACTGTGTTGAAACAACTCATGACAGCCGCACAGCTGGCTTCCTGGGAGAAAGGCCAGAACTAATTGACTCACAACATCTCTAATAAGAGGTTAAATACATATTCTGAGGCACAATTAACATAAGAGAATGGAATTTTATGAACTCTGGGAAATGGTACATTCACTTCCAAAATCCCTTTCGACTTGCACTGCCTCTGGAGTTTACCTCCCTGTCCTTCCCAGGCTTATCCCAGCTTATCGTCACTGACTTCTGGAGTCTTCCTCTCCAAGTCCCCATCCCACCCACCAACTTCAAATCCTCCCCCTCTGTAGTGCTGAAGGTTCAGTTCCGAGTCGGGGCTTATTCTGAAATGCGAGTTCAGCAAAACCAGAAGGCCGTCCTCTCTCAGGACTTACCACCAGAACATCCCGGATGATAATCGCCTCCCATCCGAAGCAGCCATCCGTGTATGGGATTCAAACATCCGCAGTGCTACCTTCCTAGGTCAGGTGAAAGACATTTTCTCCATCTCCTGAAACATATGTAACTCTTATAATCAGAAAAAAAAAAAGAAAAAAGAAAAAGAAAGAAAGAAATAAGATAACCTGTGTGAAAGTATGAATATCCTGCCCGGACAGAAATGAGTGTGATTAAGACATGGCCTCCTGTTGATAGAGTTATGGCATCAGAACAATCTTTTAGGGAGTTGGCAAGGATCTACCAGTGTTTGAATATGCTTTCTCTTAGACCTGGAAATCCTCCTCCTAAGACTCACTGCCACAGAAGAATCTCTCGGAAGTGTACTTGGATAAATGTCCAAGATGCTGGTGTAGTAGCAAAATACCAAAGAGACATTCTTTACCAAATAGATAAGAAAATAGGGACGCCTGGGTGGCTCAGTCGGTTAAGTGTCTGCCTTCAGCTCAGATCATGATCCCAGGGGCCCGGGATCGAGCCCCTCGTCGGGCTTCCTGCTCAGCGGGGAGTCTGCTTCTCCCTCTGCCCCTGCTCATGTTCTCTCTTGCTTGCTCACGCTATCTCTCAAATAAATAAATAAGAAAATAGTTAAATATACAGCACAGGCAGTATCGTCCACAGTGTTGTATAGATAGGCTCATCCAATCGCTGCGCTGTGCACCTGAAACTATGTAACATTGTGTGGCAACTGTCCTTCCTTAAAAAAAATGGAAATAGATGAATGACAAACATAGACAAGGGGTGCGGCATCTGTGACAAAGAATGCTTTTCATGTGTATGATCTAACCTGAAAGGATGGTGTAAGGCACACCGTTGGGCGTTTGTTTTTTCTTCACTTGTCAGGCTCGTGAATTCCCTCACTCTACACTCAGGTGTATAAATAGAATGTTATACCATTATATCCCATGATGGATCTCTTCTTACAAACTCTCAGGGTTTGGGATAACAAGGGTAAAGACATAGTCCTAAAGCATGATTTTAACCCAATCCCATAACCTCCGTAATCATTTTAGTTCCTCTTTCTCTGCTTGGATAACTCAGGCAACTGCTCAGGCCTACTTCTCTCCAAGAGGAGGTCTGGGTCTATGAGGAAGGGTATGTTTGGGAGGCTTCCTGGCACAGGGAGGGGGGAAAGGGGCCTGGCTTCCTGCTGGCTCTTGTGGGTTCTCACAGAGTGTCTGCTGAGGTGAGGTGAGTTCATTCCTAATCCCCGGACCCTCTGCCAGCATCAAAGCCCTTCCTTCCCATCTGTACCTTCACTGCAGCCAGAGTGAGCTTTCCAAAAATGTCGATCTAATGATGACGTCCCTTTCTAGCGGAAAACTTACCCCTCCTCCCCCATTGCCTTAGGAGAAAGACACAAACCTGAACACCATCCAGGAGCCCCTTACGTGAGTCACCCCTCACTTTCTCTCCTGCCTCAGCCTGTACAACCCACCCCTACCCCAAGGCACATGATCCTTCTTTCAGTTCCTTGAATATATAAGGCTTTTGTACCTGCCATCTTCCTGCGTCCCTTTCGCTTTGTTAATTCCTATCATTCCTCTACATCCTTTCCCCAGATTCATCTTCCTTGAGCAAGCTGATGTCCTCAGTTCTCTGGCTCCCACACGACATCTCTCCGCAGAGCTCTGATCACAATTGTAATTTTATCTTTGTAACCCGTATGGAACCTGAAACATATCAGATCCTTGATAAATATTAGTTTCCCCTTCTCCTTCCTTGTTTATCATTTAGGCCTACGCACCAGGTTGGTGCTCCCTGAAGGGGATGCCTGATATTCTATCACCTATTTCCCATTGCAGATTAGTCAATTGAAATTTGAGTTCATAAAACAGTTGCTGCGTTTTGGTTAGAATGAGTCAGCTTCCCCAAGCTCAGTTACACATGATACTACAATGTTGCATTAGGATCCTGGGGCCATGGAGCAAATTACCACAAACTTGGATGCTTACAACAACAGAAATTCTGTCACAGTTCTGGAGAGAAGACCAAAATCAACGTATCGGCAGGGCATGCTGTCTCTGGAGGCTCGAAGGGAGGAACATTCCTTCCCCCTCCCAGCTTCCGGTAGTTCCTTGGCTCGAAGACAAAGACATGTCGCTACAGTCTTGGCCTCCATCATCTCACAGTGCTCTCCTGATGGGTCTGTGTCCAAATTGCCCTTTTCTTATAAGGATGCCAGTCATTAGATTACCACAATCCATAATCACCATATTCCAGATGACCTCACTTTAATTTGAGTAATTACGTCTGCAAAGACCTGATTTCCAAAGAAGGTCACATTCTGAGCTTCTATGTGAATATGATTTAGGGGACAGTATTTGATCCAGTGCAAATGTCCATAAGTCATCGTTAAATATCTCCCATTTTTAGGCTTTTTAACATGCTTACAACCAAAGAAATGATAAGGATTCCTTCCCCCAAGGGCCCAGCACATGTGCGGTAACAGGAAATAATAAAGTCATAGACTAAACCCCTCAATTGAACGCTCCTTTGGAAGTAACAGCCAGAGCATTTTGTTGACATGAAAGAATGTTTATGAAATATTGCTCCGTTTGTTCTCCTGGGTCAAGGCTGTAAATTCACTCCCCCTATGCTCAGATCTATAAATGTAATGTTATTTCACTATGTCCCATTAGTATATCTGGTCTAAGGAACTCTCACCTGCCACCACTGTGATATATAAAAAAAAAGAAAACACTGAAAAAAAATGGAAAAATAAATCAAAAGAAAAAAATCTTCAAACTGCAGACTTTTTTCCCTTTGAGTTGAATATTCATTATCTAATTCCTATGACTTGAGTTTTCCTGTTTGCTTTATTTTGTTTTTAATTTTTGAAAGATTTTATTTATTTATTTATTTGAGAGAGAGAGAGCGAGAGCGAGTGAGAGAGCACAAGCAGGGGGAGCAGTAGAGGGAGAGGGAGAAGCAGGCTCCCCGCTGAGCAAGGAGCCCGATGTGGGGCTTGATCCCAGAATCCTGGGATCATGACCTGAGCCAAAGGCAGGTGCCTAACTGACTGAGCCACCCAGGCGTCCCTCCTGTTTGCTTTAGATGTAATTTTTTATGACAAGCGTATTTGTATTTAATACTTTATATTTCATCGTTAAAGGACTTTTTCTTACAAACCCTTGGGACTAGTGTTTTCTTATTTGCATTGCAAAAGAGAAAATCAAAGCCTAGAGAGGTGATGTGCCTTGGCTAGAGCCTGGCTAGAGTGATCGCCCTGAACAGCCAGGTTCGGAGTCATCTGTCCTGGTCTACAAAGGTGAGGGCTCTTCCAGCTGACAGAAGAATGACCTCGGGGCCTTTGGAACTTGAGCCAATTATTTCTTCTTGACAGACTCCCAAGGATGATATTAAAGGGTGGTGTTTTCTTACCACACTGTATCTTATCATTCAACATTATGGACTGCTTAAGATAAAAAAAAAAGAGTTATGAGACATAACAACTAGTAACAAATGTCTGATTCTAAACTGAATCTTGGATATGGACAAATTAACTGTAAAGGGCTTATCTGGAACAATTAGTGGAAACTGAATGCAGACTAGTTGTTAAATAATGTTAAGAAATTATTTTGGGGGGTGCCTGGGTGGCTCCGTTGGTTAAACATCTGTCTTTGGTTCAGATCATGATCCCCGGGTCCTGGGATGGAGCCCCGTATTGGCTCTCTGCTCAGCGGGGAGTCTGCTTCTCTCTCGCTATGCCGCTCCCCCTGCTTGTGCACTCTTGCTCTCTCTGTCAAATGAATAAAGAAATTATTTTTAATTTTAAGGTGCTGGTGTTATTTCTGTCACATAGGAAAATGTTCTTAAACTTTAAAGCAATGCATACTGAAATAAACAAAGAAACTATTTTTCTTCCTTTTTCCTCTTTTTTTTTTTTCTTTGAGTAAGCTCTGAGCCCACCATGGGGCTTGAACTCACAGCCCAAGATCAAGAGTCATGTGCTATACCGACTGAGCCAGCCAGGCACCCCACAAAGCAATTATTTTTAGGCAAAATTTTGAAGTTCTAAAACTCAAATGTTAACAATTGTTACTTATGGTGAAGGGATTGGAGAAGAGGCAAATTTTACCTTTTACTTTTTATACTTCTCAGTTTGAGTTCTTTGCAACATACATGTAATATATATGTTTAAAGGTGTTCCTTCAAGAAACATCCAAATAAATCCAGACTGCGGGGCACCTGGGTGGTGCAGTCAGTTAAGCCTCCGACTCTTGGTTTCAGCTCAGGTCATGATCTCATGGTCATGGGATCAAACCCTGCATTGGGCTCTGCTCTCAATGTGGAGTCTGCTTGAGATTCGCTCTCTCTCCCTCTCCCTCTGGCCCTCTCACTCCTTCTCTCTCTCAAATAAACAATAAAATCTTTTTAAAAAATAAATAAACCCAAATTGACATTTGAAAATAACTGGCTTGTATACTTCAAAAATGTTAAGGTTATGGAAGACAAAGACAGACTGAGGAACTATTAAGGGAGACTAAATTGGTTTGACAACTAAATGTAACTTTTGAGTGTGAATTGCATCTTGACAAAAAAAAATTTTTTTTAGTTTTGCTATAAAAAACATTATTGGAACAATAAGCAAAATAAAAAGTCTGTAGTGAGGAAGATAGTATGATATCAGTGTTAGATTTCCAACTTTGATCATTGTACTGCAGTTGTGTAAGTAAATGTTGTTGTTCTTAAAAAATACACATCGAGGGGCATCTAAGGGACATCATGTCTGCAGGTTACTCTTAAGTGGATCAGAAGAAAAAAAATTACTGTATGTGTATGGAGAGACAGGGGAGGGAGAGAGAAAGAAAGGCACAGGAGGATAAAAGATTAAGCAAATATGATAAAATGGGTGAAGGGTACATGAGAGTTCTTTGTACTATTCCTGCAACTTCCTGTGATAAAACATTACTCCAAATTTTCCTTCTCTACCTTCAGAAAAGATAAGAAACGTTGCTTCCTCATCTGGTAAACTAAATATAAACAATATTTATATTGTTTAACTTAAGCTCTTGGTTATGTGGTGATTAAATTAAATCATGTAGGTAAAGGGCCTACCATGTTACAAGACAAAAATTGAACTGTCGACTTATGAAATAGTTGAGAATAGAATCCTCTCTAGCTAGTTTAAGTACAAACAGATTTATTGAGGAGTATAGAGAGCTCACAGAAGTGTTGAGAGAGGGGAAAAACAAAACCAAACCCAAAAAACTCAAAATCCTAGACCCACAAACCAAAACCACACTAACCAAAGGTCTGCCAAGACGGCTGCTCTTCCTGCGGTGACTAGGAAGGGGTAGACTCAGGAAGCCACAAGCACAGCTGCCGTCTGACTGTACTGCCTCGACCATCCTTCAAACCAGCCAAGACATGACTCCTAGCCTGCCTCTCTCTCCATCATCTTCATTCCAAGTCAACATTTCGTTTGTGTTCATCTAATGCGGGAAGCCTCAAATATAGCTAGATCCTATCTGCAAAGGATTCTGGGAATATGGTTTTTGGTTTCCAGGCTTGTGGTAGAGACAGCCATAGCAGCAGGTGGTTGGAATGGGTGTGCAAAGTACGACTGTAGCTACTTAACCTCTGAAACGTCTCATACTTCAATTCCCGCACGACGAAATACTTGCATAACATAAATCTCTCTCCTTCTCCCCAAAGTGGGAAGCCCAAAGCTACATGAGTCCCTGCCTCTGTCTCTAGAGAATTATTATTCCTCTTCTAGTTTAATCACATCCCCTCTTCATATCCTGGAACCTGGGAACTAAATTAAAACTTAACCCAAACCAACTCATTTATAAAGCAATAAGGGAAACTGGTGGCAGGAGAGGAAATAGGGCAGGACAGGGGAGGGAAACTATATTAATACATAACGACAATATATGCCTAACAGAGTGAACAGATACACAAATTGGCTGAATGCTTAGTGGCCAGATGTTAAAAGAAATACTTTGACAAAGGCAAGACCAAAGCTAAATATTGCCAGCATAGGATGGACTTCTTAGACATAAGAATCAATCTGAAATATTATCAAAATGTTTAAATTGTTGTTATACATTTTAGTGGGCCACCTGCAAGTTACTATAGCGCTGAACATTCTAAGGCCCTGGGTTACTCTCATGGTCACCATACGGCACGTGAGGAATACTAAATCATCACTTGCTTTCGGTTACGGTTGGAAAAGCAGCAAGACTGTTTTTCTCTAGATCTGCCAAAGGTCTTTGACGGATGGGATGTTACCACTGTAGTATAACCCTCTCCTTCTTCTCTAATCACAATGGACTTATTTGCGACTCCTGGTCTTGAAGAGCAGTAGAACATGATAATGCATAGTCTTACAAACTGAAATCCTGTGCACTGTTCGGATAAGCTGGCTGTGTATTTTTAGAAGTAGAGTTATGATTGTAGTAGTGATTCGTGCTCTTCTGTTCCTAATATTTTAGCATGCACTTTCAGCTTCAAATAATTACTTGAGAAAATTTTGCCCTTAAATGTTGGAAGGAGAAATTTTTTAGGGGAAAGTACAATTCATTGGACTTGTGAGAACAAAATGTGTTTTTGCCACCCACTTTCTTCTCTTCTTCCTACTTTTTCTACTCTTTATTATTCATGGATCTCAAATGACTGTCATGCTCCATGTGATTTTGGAGGGTTTTTTGCTTGCGAAATTTTGAGGTGGCAAAGTTGGTATTCTATTTTGAAATTAAAATGCGGCCTCACACAATGTGAAGAAATCTCTAATGGAGCTTCAAGCAAACAAACAAAAACCATGGCCTAAACTTAATTAAATACAAAAAATTATATAAATTCTTAAAGGAAACCCATTTGCCTGCCATTATGCATCAGCCCATTATAGAAGGGTCACATGAGAAAGAGAGAGTGAAGACAGACAGAAGACAGTGAGACAGATGTGAGAGTGATAGACAGACATGTACCCATGGGGATCTAAATGTTGGGAAGCAATGGGGGGCTCAGCTTGCATTTGAGACTAAGTGCTTCCTTAAATTTCAAGCCCTAAGCACATTTCCATTTATATACATGCAGCAAGGACATAAGTTGTGAGACAGTAGTCTTCTGTGGGGCTTGTTGTGGTGGGTCAAGGTGACCCTACAGCAGAGTCTAGGGATGTACTATTCAGAAAGTGTGTAGAACAAAGGACTTTGCAGAAATTCAGAGAATGAAAAGGAAGAGTGAGCCAGTGCTCCCCTGGCTATCTAAGAGCACTTTTTTCTCTTAGGTATTCCCTCTAGCAGCCCTCCATCCTCCTGCTCCAATATGGACTAGTCTCAAGCCACATGTAGGGTTGTCATTGTGTGACTTTCAACACCTTCTCTCCTGTGTTGGGTCCCTTCTAACCTGATCTCATGGGTTTCTTCTTATTGGTGTACTACTCGGCTTTCTGAGAAAATGTGCATGGCGGGTTCCTTTTTTTTTTATGATTTTATTTATTTATTTATTTGTTTGTTTGCCACTTCCCCTGCTTGTGTGCTCTTGTGCACTCACACTCTCTCTCTCTCTGATAAATATATAAAATTTAAAAAAAAGAAATATTTCTAAATTGCAAATCTTACCATGATTCTCATCTGCTTAAATCTATTTGTTTCTGTTATATAAGAGTAACAGTGAATTAGCCTAAGACCTAAAATAACAGTTAAACTCCACACGGAATGGATGCGATTAGCAATTTGTTTCAAGATCCTAATATGTTGCGGGCAACCCTCTCGGGACCCCTCTCTCTTCGGGAGTTTTGTACTATCGCTCAATAAACTTTGCTTTGTGGCCCACCAAAAAAAACAAAAAGATCCTAATATGTTGCCCTGAAAGGAAGCCCATCATCCCAGCATTCCCACCTGTGGAAAATCACAGGTGCAGAAAGCCACCTAATGACATGTATTGTAACCCTGGATGTATTGCAGAGGAAAAGGTGATTAAGAACCACTGTTTATTTTTATTTTTTTAAAGCTTTTATTTATTTATTTGTCAGAGAGAGAGAGTACAAGCAGGCAGAGTGGCAGGCAGAGGCAGAGGGAGAAGCAGGCTCCTTGCCGAGCAAGGAGCCTGATGCGGGACTCGATTCCAGAACCCCAGGATCATGACCCGAGCCGAAGGCAGACGCTCAACCGACTGAGCCACCCAGGCGTCTCAAGAACCATTGTTTAAGGATATTTGTGCAGAAGGGGAGAGGAGTGGAGCCAAGAAGAGGTGAGCAAGTGAAACATGTCAGTAATGAGCTTGTTTTTTCACCTGACATGGCATAGCTGGACAGAGTGAGGTTTCTCATTCGGAAAGAGTGAAAGGTCATAACAATGATTGTGATGTTCCCTGTGATGTGCCACCAGAGATAGCCTTCCACTCATCAGTTCCTTCCAGAATTATCTGAGCTTCATAGAGAAAGGTCATGCCCCCTCTTGGAGAGCCCAGATCCAATAGCTGATTGATGAAGGCTGTCTTAGACCCAACCGTTATGACAAATGCCATAGACTGAGAGGCTTACACAACAGATATTTATTTTCTCACACTTCTGGAGGTTGGAAGTCCAAGATCAATGGGCCGCCATGGTCAGGTTCTTGGTGAGAGCTCTGATCCTGAGTTGTACATGGCTGACTTCTCACGTATCCTTACGGGATGGGAAAGAGAGAGCTGTGGTCTTTTCTCCTTGTTACAAGGACACGCTAATCCCATCATGGGGCCCCACCCTCATGACCACATCTAAACCTAGTTACCTGCCAAAGGCCTCAACTCCAAAGCCCATATGCTGGTGGTTTGGCTTCAACGTCTAAATTTGGGGAAGACACAATACTGAGTCCATAACAGAGGGGAAAAAAGGACTGGCCATACTAGCCCTATTTGGGATAGTCCTGAAGGGCCATTCTAGCCTCAGAGCTCAACAGCTGGCTGAGGTTCTTGTTGCTTTACTCATCCTGCTTCCTTCCACAGGTGCTGAGCCTCAAGGCTCCTCAATAGACAAGATGGTGGGAATCTCCTAAAGTTGGCCCGGGGGAACTTCCTGTGGAACATTAACTTAGACCTGCTTTGCAATTTACAAGTAGCTTTTTTTTTTTTTTAAGATTTTATTTATTTATCTGCCAGAGAGAGATTAGGGGAAGCAGCAGGCAGAGGGAGAAGCAGGCTCTCCATTGAGCAAGAACCCCGACATGGGACTCAGTCCCGTGACTCCGGGATCATGACCTGAGCTGAAGGCAGACACTTAACCGACTGAGCGACCCAGGTGTCCCTACAAGTAGCTTTCGACCACATGTTCCTATTATCTCCTCTAGTCCTCATGAACAACATTGTGAGGTATCACTATTTTTCTGCGTTCAAGGTAAGGAAACTGAGGGTCAGAGAGAATACTTGCCTGGGACCATATGTTAGAAACAGGGCCGGAATATAAGCGTGGTTTCCTGACTCTGACCTTTAGCGGGGTGAGTAGCTCAGAAAAAAAAAAAAAAAGAAAAAGAAACTACAAAACAAGCCTTTGTCACATACTAGATCAGAGAATTTGGTACCCACAGCCTGACTACTTATGCTATTTCTTTTTTCTTTCTTTCTTTTTTTTAAAAGAGATTTTATTTATTTATTTATTTGAGAGAAAGAGGCGGGGGAGGGGGCAGCAGGGGAAGGAGAGGGACAAGCAGACTCAGTGCTGAGCACGGAGCCCTGTGCAGCCAGATCTCATGACCCTGAGATCATGACCTGAGCCGAAAGCAAGATTGGGACACTTAATCGATTGAGCCACTCAGGTGCCCCACTTGTGCTATTTTCTGTAACAAAGCTGCCCTGTCATTTCTGAATATATACTCGTTTAGATGTTAACACATTCACAAGTTACATTCCAAGGCCAAAGGCACTCAAAATATTAAAGAGACCAGCAGAATCTTAAAATGTTGGCTCCCCTAACGAGTTTTCAGGGTTTTTTGTTTCCTCTGGGAAAGTAACAGGCGAAACTGCTGTAATTCTTTCCAAGCAATATGGCACCTAGGACACAGAGATGCCAATAGTCTCCTTAGCAACCATGAGCTGCTGGAAGATGAAATCCTGATCTCTATTCACGCGGCAGATCACACGGGGTCAGGTGCTGTTTATCTCTCTAGCAGAAACCACAAGTCACTGGGATTTTAATTGCATCCTTAAGATCAGTAAGAAAAGAAGTAAACAGGAGAAATGGGAGCAGTTACTAATGAGCACATAGTGAACATAACATTCGGTTAGCTTCTTTGAAGCGTGTACTTTTGTAAAGTAAGCTCCAGAAGCCATTGCTTACACAGACACACACACACAGTCTTTAGGGCTTCAAACACTGCCTTCTCCTCATTAAAATTCTGAACTCACAAACCAAGCTCATTATGTGAATGTTTGGTTTGGGAGGATTTTCCAGTGACATAGCCACTTGACCATTATATGTTTGCCTCACCCGGCATCGCTTTTAACAGTCTTGCCTCCCCAAAGACCATCATATTGAGCAACCCTAGAGTCGAACTGAAGCTAAAGGATATAAATCAATGTTATCTCTTTTCATTAAAATAGCCTTGCTGAGGTAGCAGGTGGTGACGGGTCCTATAACCAACTGCTGAGTCCTTGACAGATGGGGTCTAAATTACATTTTCTGTTGTCTTTCTGGACTCGATTTCATGTATTTATTTAACAAATATTTATCAATGTGTTCTTGATATTTCTATGTATCAGGCCCTCATTAAGACTTAAAAGTACTATACACAGTGGCATAATTTGTCTAACACAATTTCTCCACCAGCAAATCATGGGAGCCACCTTGTTTAATCACATTTATGTAAATTTACAGGACGAGAGCTATGACCACAGAGTAGTACCCTGTTTCTCATATGCGTAAAAGGAGGAATACTATTTGCAAGGGTCCAAAAAAAGAGCGATTTTATAAAGTTGACTAAGTATCTTGTCTCACAAATCAATTTTTTCCTCCAGCCTTTAAAAAGAGTTGCTTCGGAAATCTGACCGCTGAAGGAACCAAATGACATTTAAAAATAACAGCTGTAGCTGTTTCTTTACCGGCTCCTACAGGAAGGAACTAGACCAAAGGCAGGCAGCCTGAGGCACCTGGGACCACTGAAAGGAACAGTTTAGTCCCCACGGTATTGTACTTCTCTCTTTCGTCTTTCTTTTCCTTTGATATGTTCTTTTATTTTCTTTTGTCCTGCCTAAGTTCCTATTAATGAAAAATTTAAAAAAAGATTTATTTACTTATTTATTTATTTAAGAGAGTGAGTAAGAGAGAGAGCATGAGTGGGGGGAGGGGCAGAGAGAGAGAGGGAGAAGCAGACTCCCCACTGAGCAGGGAGAGCAGGAAGCCCCATGCAAGGCCAGGCTTGATCCCAGGACCCTGGGATAATGACCTGAGCTGAAGGCGGACACTTAACCGACTGAGCCACCCAGATGTCCCCTTATTGATGGAATTTAAGAGATAAAAATCTTTCTAGCTCCATGGCTGGAGGCAAATATCATTTTAGATGAACCTCTGCCACTTTTTCTAGCACGCCCCATGGGTTATTGTTAGAGATGCAACATTGGAAGACACGATAGTGGGCGCTTGACATGCTGTCAGAATCCTGCTGTTTCCAAAATACTGTGAAATTTCCCAGGGATTTGTGGAGCAATTTTGAAAGTCAAGTCAGAGAACCCTGGAATCTTTATGCAGGCAATTTGTAATGAGTTGTCAGTGTGAGCAGTGGATGTTTTAATGTATGTGCACATACTTCTCCCATTTTAGGTAAGTCAAGTTCTGATCTTCCCCCACCCCTTCCTCTGGCACCTGCCTTCCTATGAAAAGTTGAATGAATCTGTAACTACTATCGTATAATGGTAGCAAAAAGCCAGAGAATAATAATTCTACCTGTCAAGGAATTAGATTTAAAAAATATAAAACTTGAGAGCTGGAAGGAAATAGAAAGTGTCTGATTTGCCTTGTTCACTGCTCTATTCCAAGTGCAATGAATATTCAAGGTCTCTTAATTGAATAACTGAAGGTATGAATTAATCGCCCCCATTCTCAAAGTTTCATGTGCATATGAATCACCTGGAGATATTGTTCAAGTGCAGGCTCTGATTCAGTAGGTCTAGGGTAGTGCTCTAAATTCTGCATTTCTGGGTTTTTTTTTTAAGATTTTATATCTAAGTGATTCCGCAACGTGGGGCTCAAGCCTGCTAATCTACCAACTGAGCAAGCCAGGCACCCCTAAATTCCGCATTTCTAACAAAACTCTGAATTGATGTGATATTGTTCTTTGGAGGACCACCTTGAAGAGCAAAGTTCTAAACCCTTAATTTCAAACTTCCCATTGGTATGTCCGTCTTAAAACATACACCACTGAATTTTCCTGCGGTAGCAGCTATTTTGTTTTATTCCTTAGACTGGCAATGTAAAAACTGGATTGTGTTATAATTGACCCAGTTGCATTACAAATGAGTATTTGGGGGGACTGGGTATTAAGAAAATGGACTTATCTAGTTGCTAAGGGCATGGTTAAAAGAAGAGCTTTTCATCCGCCTCCATTCATGAAGTTGTCGTATTTTTCATGTGTGACAAAATTATGGCTGATTGTGTTTCTCAAGGTGACTAGGACTCGAGGAGGCACACTTATTTTCCCAGATACTATCTCATTCGCCTTTTGAGGGTTAAGAAGAGATTTCGAAGGAGCATGGAGCTGAAGGGTGTTTTTTACCAAGACCAATATGCCTGCACGTTGAGAGGAGGCGCCTGGAGTAGTTATCTATGGCCGCCAGCCTCCGCTTTATGGTGTCTGGGACCTCAGCGGGAGGATTCACAGAAGGCTGAAACCATCTCAATGCTTGACTGAAGCATTGAGGTGCTTCCAAGGGGGCTCGCTCATCTAGCTGACTGCTTGGTACTGCTCACTGGCGCCTCTTTATACATGAACATCTCTACCCAAGGACATCGCCACCGGGCTGCTGCAGTGGGGGTTTGGTGCTTAGCTTTGCCCAGAATGAGTGAGCTGAAAAAGACCTTTTCCCTGTTTCCTGAACTTGCTGACAAGGCAGACCCTCCAACATGATCCTTCAACTTCCCATTCTCAGTCTCATTTTTGAGTCCCTAAAATTAGAACAGCTTTGTCCCCCTGTTTACCAGTTCACCATAGAAAAACTTTTCCTCTTCAGATAACTGACTGAGACTTCTCCTGGCAAGAAACCCAAACTCTAAATCTGTAACTCGTTATCCCTCCCTATAAAAATTTAAGATAAAACCATCCTGCTGAGATGCTCTGATCTCAGATTTGGGGTGCTTCTCCTATTGAACAGCCTGAACAAAATAATTTGTGTGCATGAGAGAGAGAGAGAGAGAGAGAGAGAGAGAGAGAGAGAGAGAGAGGGAGAGGGAAGGAGGGGGAGGAAGAGGGACGGAAGAGAGAGAGAGAAACAGGTGGAAAGCTATTCTTGTTATGAACTAGCCATGGTAATCATATAACCACATTCTGTTTGTTTGAAGTGAGTCAATCAGTGTAGCCTATATCCTATGTCGAGGAGGAGGGGTACGTGCTTAGCATTTTGAAGATTTTGAAGGAAAGAGTATCAAAGAATTGGAATATAAGAAAGAAAAAGAGATAAAGAAAAGAAAGAAGGAAAGAAGGAAAGAAAGATCCTGAAACCACCCCAGAGTTATAGCCAATGGCATCAGTGGGAGATGTCCAAGAAGACAGGCACACCTTTGTTCAGGCATTCTCTCAATGTAAATATTATAGTTTTAATTTTTCTTGCCTGGTGGAATTTAAATATCACATAGAAAGTTCATCCAGATTCAAATAGTACTATAGCAGGTGAAACATATTGGCTCCAGTCTGCCTCCTCGAGCAAGAGGATATTGGTTACATCTGTCTGGATAAGGAGAGGAATTTTTATCCTAGCATTTCTCTTCCCACCACCTGCCAACCTCACCACCACAACCAATACAGAAAGTCAGCACTACTAAGCGCCCTTTGTAAATCCTCAGTGACCCACAGTATATGCTGAAAAGAGAGAGGGGGGCTTTAGTCATTGAGGGAAGAGATTCTTGGAATAAAGCCTCATATAGTTAACCAACATAATGAAGAAGCTGAGTCCAAAGATTTGCAGTAATTGCTTCATTTAGAAGATGTCAGAAGAAGAGGAAAAAATCTATCGCAAACAGATTTGCATTAGAGTTAAATAAAAAATGTCCAATTATAACTCTTCTAATACTAACAGTCAATTCTTCCTCTGAGTTCTTAACAGCTATTGGATTCATGATTTACAAAGAGGATGCTTGACCCCAGGGAAAGCAATTAACATCCCTTTCACCACGAAGCATTCGTTGCTCAAGGTTTCTGAAAGCTGGGAGGAATTGTAAAAGAATCAATAAAATAAAATCAATTTTAAAGTGTGATTTACATAATACTTTTTAGATTCAGGCAATATGAAAAATTCTGATTATCTTATTAATGAGGGGGTACATAGGAACAAAAGAATATACAGTGATAAGTAACTGCGAAGGGTTTTCTCCCCACCGCAGTTAAATCTGAGCCTTGAAGCCAGAAAAACAGATAGCAATGGAGCAGAAATATCACTAACCACTGTCTCCTCTCAGAAGTCATTCCATCTTGGTCAGTTCTGTCCTCCCAACTGTAGCTTGTTTACTAGTCCTGAGGAATTACAGAGATGTGTCCACATGGGTCAGCTAGTTATAGAGCAAAAACCCAGTCTCATTTATCCCCACACAGAGCTGAAATTGTGTGCACACTGAACAGGTTTACTTGGCACTTAATTCTCTTAGTTTAGCAATCGCAGAAGAAAGATGGCGCCTTTCTCCCTGGATGCTTGGCAGGCAAACGCTGTAGAAATCCATTATCTCTAGGAGTAAAAATAATTAGGCAATCAGCCAGTTGCAGATTTGGGGGCTCCAATTTTAATGGGCCCTGCAGGCTCTTCCTGATGGGTGATCAAAGAATGTTGTGGGGAAAATAAAAAAAGAACTGTGGCTTTGGGCGTGAGGGACAAGGAGAAGACGAGCCTGGAAATCAGAGTATTGTAGGTGGATTACAAGCGGCTCTCCCTGAGATATTCTTCCAGTACTCAGGATACACTTTTTTTTTTAAGATTTTATTTATTTATTTGACAGAGAGAGAGAGAGATCGAGCACAAGCAGGGGGAGAGGCAGGCAGAAGGAGAGAGAGAAGCAGGCTCCCCATTGAGCAGGAAGTCCAATGAGGGGCTTGATCCCAGGACTCTGGGATCATGACCTGAGCTGAAGGCAGAGGTTTAACCAACTGAGCCACCCAGGTGCCCCCAGGATATACTTTTTTTTTTTTTAAATAAGACTTTTTTTTTTTTAAAGATTTTATTTATTTATTTGACACAGAGAGAGAGATCACAAGTAGGCAGAGAGGCAGGCAGAGAGAGAGGGGGAAACAGGCTCCCTGCTGAGCAGAGAGCCTGATGTGGGGCTCCATCCCAGGACCCTGAGATCATGACCTGAGCCAAAGGCAGAGGCTTTAACCCACTGAGCCACCCAGGCGCCCCCAGGATATACTTTTTAATCCAAGTACTCTTTGGCCTATTACCCAGCCTTCACATGATGAAAACCTCACTCACTGGCCTTCACTCACGTCTGTGCCAGAATCAAGTTTTCAGCTTTCATCTCATGGGAATGATGCTGGGAAATTTTGTCCAAAGAATAAATGACAGAATTTGACTATAACAGTTTTGTAATCCCTAACGAAATGCTGGGTCTACCAATAATCATTAATGGCTGCCAACATCACAAAAAGAAAGAAAACTGGGCGTGATATATCTCATGCTGAAAGTGCCCAAGAGCCCAGCAGAAGGCAGACGCTTAATGAATGAGCCACCCAGGTGCCCAATAAATAGAATCTTAAAAAAAAAAAAAAGGGACACCTGGGTGGCTCAGTTGGTTAAGCATTTGCCTTTAGCTGAGGTCATGATCCCAGCCAGGGTCCTGGGATGCAGCCCCTCATGGGCTCCTTGCTCAGCAAGGAGTCTGTTTCTCCCTCTCCAGCTCCCCCTGTTTGTGCTCTCTCTCTCTCTCTCTCTCTGACAAATAAATAAAATCTTTTTAAAAATTGCAGTAAAACACATGACACAAAATTTACCATCTTAACCATTTTCATGTGTACAATTCAGTGACATTAGATTCACTCATATTATTGTCCAGCCATCATTATCCATCTCCAGAATTCTTTCACCTTGCAAAATAGATATTCTGTACTCATTAAATAGTAACTCCTCATTCCCTCCTCCTTTCACTCCTGGCAACCACCACTTTACCTTTTTTTTTCTACCATGTTTTATGAAGTCAACTACTCTAAATACCTCATATAAGTGGAATTGCACGTATTTGCCCTTTTGTGACTGGCTTATCTTGCTTAGCATAATGTCCTCAAGGTTCATCCATGTTGTAGCATATGACAAAATTTCCTTCCTTTTTTAAGGCTGACTAATATTTCATCGTGGGGTGTGTGTGTGTGTGTGTGTGTGTGTGTGTGTGTGTGTGTATTTTTGTGTGTTTGTTTGTCCTTTCTTCCTCCCATGGACACTAGTGTTGCCCTCACCTTTTGGCTATTGTGAATAACGTAGCTATGAGAAAAAATATTTTTACGCTCTGACTGAAATGATGTATAATCTTTTCCCCCTTTCCCTTTTTCTGTTGGTTGGAACAAGCAGACATTGTGGTCCACCATGTGTAGAAAAGGGCAACCCCCTAAAATGGTGAAATAGTAAGATGGAAGAACTCTTGACCCCCAGCTACTTCATGGAACAGAGTCAACTCAGCTGTTTACATGGGAGAGAACTAAAAGTTACATTGGCAAACAAGCAAGAGCCCTCCTCACAGAAAGGAGCCTTGAACTGAATTGTCCCCACTCCACCCATTGATGGGGGAGGCATGTGCTTGCTTTAGCTAAAATTGTCACCTAACCCTGCCTGTGAAAACGACCCTGCCCATAATGTTTATGTGTTGGGGGTAGGAAGTCTGATGCATCAATATGGAAGCCCCTAGATTTTGCTCTTAGCAGGAATGTGGACATAATTCCTCATTGATATTCAGCACACGTGGCTTCTCTGGCTTTGAAATCTGAGCACCAGTGAGGGTCCATCTGTTTAATATGGTATTTTAGGACTTATTGTTATTTGTGATTTTTGTCTGGGTACTCTGACCAAGAATTTCAGCGCTGTTTCTTAACCATAACTCTATTTAATATATAAAGTATGATACCAAAGTTTGGGTAAATCTATCTGAAGACAAATTGGATTTCATTAGAGCAATGACAAATTAAATTTTCTCATGCTTTATTTAACACCTGATTCCCAGAGGGATCCTAACAGACAATTAAATTGACTTACTGAGAATGAGGGCTTTGTGTAGGCCATAGCCCCTGTATGTTACATCATACATGAGGCACTTAACACAAGCATTTCAACTGAATTATGTCATCTGTCAGGCAAAATACACCCAGAGTCTTGTCTGCACTCCCGGAAGGAACAATATTCCGTGCGCACTTGCTTGTGTGCTTTGTGTCCTGGTACTGAGTTATCACTGGTCACATGGTCCTATTCTGCTACACAGCAAGGAATCACAAAGGCCGGTCAGTTCTACCTCTTGAATCTATCAGTATGTGTCCTATTCATTTACTTCTCTTCATCTCTGCCGCCACCTTCCTAATCCAAACCACTGTCCTCTTCCACTTGGATTAGTGCAGTAATGTCTGAGCTAGGCTCCTGGTTTCCATTCTGGCCCCTTCCAATCCACTTTTTTCCATAGTAGTTAGAGGAATCTTTTTAAACATATAAACCTAAGGGGTGCCTGGCTGGCTCAGTCGGGAGAACGTGCGACATTTGATCTTGAGGTTGTGAGTTTGAGCCCCGTGCTGGCTATAGAGATTATTTTTTAAAAATAAACCTTAAAAAATGTCAATCTGACTATTTTGTATTCAAGCTTTAAACTTTTCTGCAAGTTTGGGGCACCTGGGTGGCTCAGTCGGTTAAGCTTCTGACTCTTGGTGTTGGCTCAGGTCGTGACCTCAGGGTGGTGAGATCGAGACCCGTGTTGGGCTCCACACTCAGCACGGAATGTGCTTGAGATTCTCTCTCCCTCCCCTTCTATTCCTCCCCAGGTCTCTATCTCTTTCTCTCAAATAAATAAATAAAATCTAAACAAACAAACTTTTCTGCAAGTTTATATTTGATCTGAGCAAGGCCTCCAGGGTCTTGCATTGCCTGATCCCCCATTCCCTCTCCAACTGTCACTGCCTCCCCACTCAACCGCTGAGCCCTGCCCATGGGCATCCTCTCTGTTCCACACACAATCACACAGGTCCTTCTCCCGCTAGGATTGTAGAGGCAACTACCTTTTTCCAGAGCACTAAACAACTGAATACGTTAAACACCAAGCTAACAAATAACCCCAAACTCATCACTTCTGAACGATTTTACTATTATCTGTGCTCTTGAACTTATTTACATCTCATGGATCCATATGATGAGTACTGTACGGTGGCATGCTACTATGCATTTCATCCAACTCTACACTACAAATCAGGCAAACACAACAAACCAGGGCTTTTTCTGGAGGTTAGGAGAAGCCAGCTGTGAAACATTTACTAGCATACCCCTGCTATACTAAATTCTTTTTGTGCTTCCTTTCAGTTATTTGACCCAATATAATTAATGCAGTTACCAAATAGTTTCCACGTTGCAGTGTTAAATCCTTTTGATTTGTTTTCTCATCTAGTCCTGTAAGAACTCTATGAGGTAGGTATAATCACCCCATTTTCTAAGCTAGGAAATAGGTGTAGAGATGATAAAATAAATAGGTGTAGAGATGATAAAATAAATAGGTCAGTAAGCAGCAAAGCTATGACTTGAAAATATGTTTGACTCCAAAGCTCACATTCAACAATATGGAAACTATTTTAGGGGGTATTTCTTTTTTATCGTGCATAACTGGGGAAACAAGGAATCTCTCAGGGAAGATGGGTATTCTATGGAAGAGAGAACTGATGAGGTAAAGGGAAGTATAGGGAGAATTAAGAGATGGGGTTTCAGGGGCACCTGGCTGGCTCAATAGAGCATGTGACCTCTTGATCTCTGGGTTGTGACTTCAAGCCCCACGTTAGGCATGGAGCCTACTTTAAAAAAAAATAAAAACAACTAGAGATGGGGTTTAATAGCTTGGTATGACACTGAAGCAAAATTCTCTATCCATGACATCACTAATGTAGGGGAAATCTAATGATCACATTTCAAAATTCACTTGTAAATTTTGAATGGAAATCTTTTTTTTTTTTTTCGATGATTGGAATCACATATTTTACCCCCATGTTTTTATTTAAATTCCAGCTAGTTAACATACAGTGCAATATTAGTTTCAGATGTAGAATTCAGTGATTCATCACTTATATACAACACTCAGGGCTCATCATATCAAGTGCCCTCCTTAATACACATCACCCGTTTAACCTATCCCCTTGCCCAGCTCCTCTCCAGCAACCCTCAGTCTGTTCTCTGTAGTTCAGAGCCTGTTTCTTGGTTTGCCTCTCTCTTTTCCTCCCCCGTGCTCATTTGTTTTATTTCTTAAATTCCATATATGAGTGAAATCGTATAGTATTTGTCTTTCTCTGACTGACTTCCCTTAGCATAATACCCTCTAGCTCCATCAATGTCATTTCATTACAAATGGCAAGATCTCATTCGTTTTTATGGCTAAGTAATATTCCAGTGTATTTATATACGATCTTCCTTTTTTTTTTTAAGATTTATTTATTTATTTGAGAGAGAGAGCATGACCTGGAGGGGCAGAGGGAGAGGGAGAGAGAATCTCAAGCAGACTCTTCGCTGAGCACGAGCCCGATGCTTGCCTTGATCCCACAACCCTCAGATCATGACCTGAGCTGAAACAAAGAGTCAGATGGTCAACCAAGAGTGCCACCCAGGCGCCCCAATATACCATGTCTTCTTTATCCATTCATCAGTGGATAGACATTTGGGTTCTTCCCATAATTTGACTATTGTTGACAATGCTGCTATAAACATTAGGGTGCCTGAAAATCTTTATATTCATAACCAACTCAAGGGCACCTGGCTGACTCAGTCAGCAGAGCATCCGACTTTTGATCTCATGGTTATGGGTTTGAGCTTCATGTTGGGTGTAGAGATCACGTAAGGAAAATAAAATCTTAAAAAATAATAACCGAGGGGCACCTGGGTGGCTCAGCGGGTTAAAGCCTCTGCCTGCGGCTCAGGTCATGATCTCAGGGTCCTGGGATCAAGTCCCGCATCGGGCTCTCGGCTCAGTGGGGAGCCTGCTTCCCCCTCTCTCTCTGCCTGCCTCTCTGCCTACTTGTGAT
>CM052883.1:49619132-49658114 GCA_028534135.1 Potos flavus
GCTATGAACATTGGGGTACATGTGGCCCTTCTTTGTACTGCCTCTGCATCTTTGGGGTAGATACCCAGTAGTGCAATTGCAGGGTCATAGGGTAACTCTATTTTTAATTTCTTGAGGAATCTCCACACTGTTTTCCAAAGTGGCTGCACCAACTTGCATTCCCACCAACAGTGGAAGAGGGTTCCCCTTTCTCCACATCTGTTGTTTACTGTCTTGTTGATTTTGGCCATTCTAACTGGTGTAAGGTGGTGTATTATATTTTTCAAAGCACTTGTCACAGTCTAAAGTGATTGTATGTTCATGTGTTTAGTGTTGGTTACCTCCTTCTCTCTAGTGTGAGTGTACTCACATTCTATGAGAATGGGATCCTTGCTGTCCCAACCAGAGTTGTGTTTGACACGTGGTAATTGCTCAACAGATATGGAATGAATGAAAGAATGAATGATCTCTTATTTATTATTCTTCGACCCCAGCTTTACTCTCTGGCACTCATTTGACTTCTTACAGCTATATCAGTATGACCTAAAAGGCTGGGGTAAATTTCTCCTAAGGCATTTCTCCTACTATGTGCCAAATGGAGGAGAATAATTAAGGAGAATTCCCTTGCAGATTGAAAGAGCTTGAAAAAGTGGTGGAACTTGAGATGATGCTTTAATTCTTGGAGCACATTAAATGCCCAGTGAATATTGTTTGCCTTACACAGTTGGATGGGTGGACAGAGGCATTAGCATACTCTATTATGGAGAGTGAAACAGAAATGCAAGACTGAAAATGCATATTAATATGGTGTGTCCTGGAAAACAAAGGAGATTATTATGCTTAGAGCAGAGGGTTTGTGTAAAAAAAAAGTTTGGGACCATATACTTGTATTATCATATTGTGAAACGGGGATGTCTTAACTTTAGTCTGCAACAAGTGAGGGTTTTGAGTAAGGCAAGGATGCAGATAATTCAAGGGGGGAAAAAAAGCTTGAGAGGAAGATAACCAGAGTTAAAATTAGAAAATTATCACAGCATCATAGATGTGATAGTGAAGTCTGGGGAGTTAGGGGAATTTTTTCAGTGAAAGTCGTCAGGATTTGGTGACTGTCTATATGAGAATGTGAAAGAATATAATCTAAAATGAAGTTAAAAAATAAAATGAAGTTAAAAATTTTTAGTGTTCTCTCATGTGTGGGTATTTGAATACATTTTATCTCTTTAAAAAGAACGCAAGCTAAGGATTTGTTCTTGTTTTGTAAAGGTAGTTGTTAGACTATTTACTGTTTATAGTATCACTGTTTCTTCTTACCAGCTTGGCATTACAGTGTATCTTCTTTTTCTAATCTTAAGTATTATCAAAAAGAACAACAACAACGAAAAGCACAGGCTCACAGATAGATCTTTCCAGGGTTTGAAAGGACTTTCTTGCCAGTTCTTGTCCTTTGACGAATTTATCTCTGAAAGATGACAAGAATTCCTAGCAAATACTTTCTGCCCTAAAGTCCACTTCTGTTCTTTATTTGCAACTTTTGTTTCTGCTCCATTAGAGACCCAATAGGCAATGGGGTTTGATTTGCATAGCTGTCAGATAACTTGAACTTATTTCATTTGCAGTAGACTTAATATCCAGTGTGCTTTTCATGCCCATACTTGAGCATATTTGGTTTTTCATCTCTGAATTATAGGAATAAATTATAGGATGACATCAAATTGTAATAGTCATTTTCATTTTTGGCTTTCTTTGTGTTTTATTAAAATATAACATATTAGAAAGTGTGTCTTCGTTCTTATCCAGTCAGAATTTGTGAACAGAATTATGTACTGATTTCATGTCTTTTCTCTATATGTTCATCTTTCTCATTGTAGGAGTACCTGGGTGGCTCAGTCGGTTAAGCATCTGCCTTCGGCTCAGGTCGTGACCTAGCCAGATCAGGCTCCTTGCTCAGTGGGGAGCCTGCATTCTCCCTCTGCCTGCCGCTCCCTGGCTTATGCTTTCTCTCTTTCAAATAAATAAATAGATCTTTAAAAAAATTTTTAAAAAGGGGACCCCAGACTCCCCCCCCCATATTTCTCATTATAAATAATACTTTGAGTTCTGTTCTTTGAGGATCATTTGCTGCAAAATATGTAAATTTCTTAGAGTATCTCAAAGTTTATGGGCCATCTTGTACATATTGTATTAATTCCATCACTAGAAAGGTATAAAACAGGAGAAATACAGTAAGGTATAATATACATGTAAGATCGCTGAGCATTTGAGCAGGAAAATAGTTGTTTTTCTGGCTGGAGCCGGGAAGATTTCATGGAGAAGGTGACATTTAAGAAGAGCCTATGGAGTTGATTATTTAGGAAAAAACTTCCCAGCAGGGCTGGGGAGAACTAGAGTGTTCAGAAAAAAGCAAGTATAGAAGATTATATCTCAGAATATCCAGTACCTGTACTGTTCTGGCTTAATGAAATGCCATTTCTGGGGTTTTGAATATCTTAAATCTACAAGAGGTTGATGATCCAAACAAGTTTTGATACGTAATAGACATGATTGGATTTAACTTTACAATAGATATCATCTGCTAAAACATAAAGTCACAGTTTTTACCTTGTCAGGGAGCTAGTCCTTGTAGTTTGCATTACCCTGTCCTGTTGCTCAGTCTGTGCCACTATTAGGTTCCAACTGGTCACACTCTTACTACACAGCTTATACCAAATCATGGCTTAAAAATTGTAGAATGTTTAAAAAGATTTTAGCATAGTTCTGTTGTATGGCTTCCAATAGTTAGATTTCTGGAAAAATCATCTCTAGTTATGGTTGGCTGGAGGGTAAGGTACATACATAATGGAGAAGAGGAGGAGACAAAGTTAGCAAGATTATTAGGAGTGGTGGGATTTTCCTAAGTAATGAATATCATAATGAGGCTTGAATTGTAACAAATGCTACCTCCTTTTGGGGAAAGAATAAGTGGAGGTTTTTTTTTTTTAAGATTTTATTTGTTTATTTTAGAGAGAGTGAGAGTGAGTGAGTTAGAGAGCACGAGCAGGGGGAGTGGCAGAGGGAGAAGCAGGCTCCCCGCTGCACAAGTAGCCTGATATGGGACTGATCCCAGGACTCTGGGATCCTGACCTAAGCCGAAGGCAGCTGCTTAACCGACTGAGCCGCCCAGGCGTCCCCAAGTGGAGGTATTGAGAAGGGCTGAATAGGTCTAAGCAACAACTTTCTAGCCAGCAAAAAGTTGTTTCTAACCCAATCAGCTTTCCTCTTCTAGGCATTTCGATTAAAGTTTGTTGGACGAGAGGATCAGGACATGAGACGAAAAAGGAACTTAGTTTTCATATGTACCAAGTGTTTTATACAAGCAAACCTATGAAGTAGATACTAAATATCTATATTTTTCAGATGATGAGATTGAGGCTTAGGGAGATTATTTTACCCAAGTAAGGAATAGCGTTTCAAATTTAGATCTGTTTGGCTACGCAGCTCATGTCCAGAATAGCAAATGTCTTTTTTCCAGCTTAGGTCTCTTTCATGAGTTATGTTCCTGGGGAATAGAGGTGCTCTGAGGACTTCATTTCTTTCTTTGAGAGAGAGAAAGCACAAGTGAGAGGGAGGGGCAGAGGGAGAGGGAGAAGCAGACTCTGATGAGCAGGGAGCCCAATACAGGGCTCAGCCCTGGGACCCTGAGATGATGACGTGAGCCAAGGCAGATGCTTAACCGACTGAGCCACCCAGGTGCTTGTGGGCACTTTATTTTTGTGACCTTGGATCTTGTCAGTTCCATGTTGTGATCTTCAAGAAAACCTGGGAGTAAAAGCTGCGTGTCACAGATTGGGCTTCTTGGGAGGCTGATTCTGAGATGATTAGGTTTAGATGATTAGGGAGTGCTCCTGGGATCATCACCTGTGGAAGGAAGAAGACTTAAACAGGATTGCTAAGTAGGTATGATGCAGTCTCAAGGAAAGCTGAGGATGATTCCACAGGGAGTCTTCCAGGTGTCCTGATTTAACGTGAGGTATACCCTGTGTTGACCTATCATTGTACGTGGTTTGCCCTAGAAAGAGTGTGATCTTGGCCAGAAGAAAGAAAGAAAGAAAGAAATGAAGCCCCCACATCACCTCTCTTCAATGAAGGCAATGCCGAAGAGGGGCTAACAGCAAAGGGCAGTCCGTGGCCACACTCCCAGCAGCTGGGAGAAAAAGGCCTTCAGTCCCGAAGGGGGACACAGGTATCATATCAGTGTCCATTGCAGTGCCCTTAATTTGCTTGTATTCTGGGAGAAACAGGGTTTGGAGACTAGTAGTTGGGGAACTAGATATTTGCTGAAGCAAAGTTGGCACAGAAGTTCAGAGGAGTAGCATCTATACAAATCATCTTAGAACCTTGGCTTTAAAGTCGTGGTTGACTTTAGTGCTCTGCCTGCTGTATGTGAATGGGTGTGTGGATTGATTCGTCCCCCAAGCTTTCAGTGATTGCCAGTCATTGTGCCAGGCTCTGAGTTTGTTATGGTGAACAGAAACAGACATGGCCCGGACTCTGTGAACTACCATTTATAGTCTACCATCAAATATTAGTCCTAATGAAAGCAGTTACAGACTTAATCTGCCTGGACACTGAAGCCAGGAATACTGTTCTGTGAGTGCGGATAATAAACTTGATGTAGTCTAGAGGGTCAAGGGAATTTTCCCTGAGGAAGTAATGCTTAAGTGAGTCATTTTCTGTTACTTTCTTTGAAAATCTGAGAAAACATCCTCTGTTGTACTTAATATCTTGTCTCCATCTGATCTTCTTTAATGAATATGGAGATGGTGGAAACAACACGTATCTCACAAGTGACCTGTTCACATGAGTGTTTTGGGAAAATTTACTAAGAGTAGAATTTAGGTGTTCTTATAAAAAGTAATTCTGTGAGGAGATGATATGCTAATTAGCTTGACTATAGTAACCATTTCACTATGTACATCAGATCATCATGTTGTATACTTTAAATATATACAACTTTATTAAAAAATAAAAGAAAAGGGGCACCTGGGTGGCTCAGTGGGTTAAAAGCCTCTGCCTTCGACTCAGGTCATGGTCTCAGGGTCTTAGGATCGAGCCCCTCTTCGGGCTTTCTGCTCAGCATGGAGCCTGTTTCCCCCCCTCTCTGCCTGCCTCTCTGCCTACTTGTGATTCTCTCTCTCTCTCTCTGTCAAATAAATAAAATCTTAAAAAAATAAATAAAAAGTGTTTTAATTAAAAATATCAGCCATTCAAAATAGTATTTTGGAGGCTTGGGACCATATATGCTATTAGTTTTTCTTCCTTATCTCCCTCCCTTTTTTCAGACTTAATGTCAATGGGTTGGAACTTCTGGGAAGCTCATTTCCATAAGCTCTTGATATAGAGAGTTGTATGTATATGATTGACATACTATCCTCAATGTATTCAGTTTTTCATTGAAAGAGTGTAGTATTTTGAATAAGCTGGTATGCTTCCCTGGGAATTTACGATTTTATTATAATGACAGTAATGCAGTACGAGTTCCAAACTTATTTTTATATCTTAACCTCTAGAGCATAGTCTTTTTTCTAAGTTTTCAGTTGCTTGTGTTAGGTACAATTTACTGTAGTGAATTTGATTCTTAAATTTGTTTTAGTGTATGATATAGACTTCACTTAGAACTTGTGGTTGTTTGGTGGCTAAAATTGTTGTCACCAGTAGTTTGATCAGAGATGCTTCTGACTTGGTTAATGTAGTGAAGAAGTGTGGTTTTCTCAAGAGTTCCAGTGCTCCAGAATATTCTTGTCTCTCCTTTATCTTAATAGTACCTCCAGGAACTAGCAGTAAGTGGATGGAGGCAGACTGGAAAATCATGCTCTCCATTATTGGCATTTTCTTCCTTCCCCCTTATTTTGAGGTAGATCTCTGAAATAAGTTTTCTCTCTGAGAATGCAACGAGGTTTATTAAAATTAAATTCTGTATCCTAGATATATCCCAATAATGTCATTGTTATTATATTATCATTAGCTAATGTTTCCTCAGTATCCAGTCATTAAAATAACTGCTCCTGCTATGTGCCAGGCTATTTTAGATGCTAGGGATACGGCAGTAAATAAAACAGACAAAATACCTGCCTCCTGCAGATTACATTCTAATGGGGAAGGAGAATAGACAGTAAACAAACACATATGTAGCCCATGGTAAGTGCTCTGAAGAAAAATGAATGAGGTAAAACATATAGTAAGTAGCTAGGGATGCTCTTTTTTTTTTTTTTTTAAAGATTTTATTTATTTATTTGACAGAGAGAGAGATCACAAGTAGGCAGAGAGGCAGGCAGAGAGAGAAGGGGAAGCAGGCTCCCAGCTGAGCAGAGAGCACGACGTGGGGCTGGATCCCAGGACCCTAAGATCATGACCTGAGCCGAAGGCAGAGGCTTTAACCCACTGAGCCACCCAGGTGCCCCAGGGATGCTCTTTTAAATAGAATGGGGGAAGGACCTCACTGATCAGGTGGTCTGTGATCAGAGACCTAAAGGATATTACGGGGGCATGCCTTCCAGATATCTGGGGGGAAGAATATTCCAGAGAGAAGTAACAGCAAATCACAGGCCCTCAGATCTGAGGTGCTGGGAATGTTCATAGATCAGGGTGGTTAAAGTCAGGTGAGTGAGAGAAAGTAGTAGGAGATGAGGCCATGGGCTAGCAGGGGGCTGAAATATGTAAGACATAATAGGATTTTTACTCTGAGTGACATGGGGAGGGATTAGCCCTAGAGCAGCAACATGGCATGGTGATTATGGAGCTGGACTGCCTAGGTTGGAATCCTGGCTTCATCACTAGTAATTGCGAGACCTTAGGCAAATAACTTTTTGGTCTCCTTTTTTTATCTGCAAAAATGGGATAATAGTAGGGATGCCTGGGTGACTCGGTTGGTTGAGCGTCTGGCTCTTGGTTTCAGCTTAGGTCATGATCTCCCGGTTGTGGGATCTAGCCCTTCATAGGGCTCTGTGCACAGTGTGGAGTCTGTTTTAGATTCTCTCTCCCTCTCACTCTCTCTCTCTCAAATAAATAAAATCTTTAAAAAACTGGGATAATAATAGAGTTGTTATGAGGATTAAGTGAAGTAACATTTGTAAAGTGATCAGAAAAGTACCTGGCTTGTAGTAAGCACTATATAGATGTCTATGAAGTAAATTGAAAGACTTTGAGCAGAATAGTATTTTTTTTTTTTTTTGAGCATTTAAATAGTATTATTCGACTTATGTTTTAAGATGATGACTCTGGCTGCTGTATTGAGGATAATTGAGAATAGATGTGGACAAGAGTGGAAGTTAGGAAATCTGGAGGCTATTACATTTATACAAAAGATGGTGGTGGCTTGGGCTAGGATGGTAACCCTGGAATTGGTGAGAAGGGGCTGGAGTCCTGGTATAGTTTGAAGATGTTGCTCATAGGATACATCCAGTTGGTTGGATGTGGAATTGAGATAAAAGTAGCTATTCAGGGTAACTGCACAAAGTTTCAGACTGAGTACCTGGAAGAATGAAGTTGACTTTTTTTTTTCCCCAAATACTTTTATTTTTTCAGTGTTACAAGATTCATTGTTCATGTACCACACCCAGTGCTCCATGCAATACGTGCCCTCCTCAATACTCACCCCTAAGCTCGCCCAATCCCCCACCCCCACCCCTCCATGGAGTTGACTTTTACTGAGCTATGGAAAATTGCGGGAGGAACAGGTTATAGGGGAGAAATTAGAGTTCTGGTATGGATATTTTAAGTTTGAAATGTCCACTGAATATTCAAATGGAGAGCTTGAGTAGGCAATTGGATATATAAGTTGGAACTTAAGGGGAGACCCTGGACTTGCTCTAAATTTGGGAGTTGTTATTATACAGTATTTAAAGTCATGAGACAGGATATTACATAAGATTGAGTGTAGGTAGAGAAGAGAAGAGGTCTGAGGACTGAAACCAGAACCCTCTGCAGGTGAGAGGCTGGGAAGATGAGAATCTAGATGTGTGGGGACCATAGAGGAGAATCCAGAGAAGTATGAGGAAAATCAAGAGAGATTGTGGTAACTTGAAGCCAAGTGAAGAGAGTGAAGAAGGAGGAAACAGTTCTCAAATATTGTTGATAGGTGTGGAAGATGAGGACTATACCCTGACTTGACAATGTGGAGATATTTGGTAACTGGGTCATCATTTTCAGTGGAGTGGTAGTGAGGAAGTCCTGTCTAGAGTAAAACAAAATGGCAGAAGAGGACCTGTAGTCAGCCAGCAGGGACAGCTCTTTCAAAAAGCTTTGCTGAAAAGAGAGGTGGAAAAATGGTACAGTGTGCGGAAAGAATTATAGACTCTGCTCTTACTAGGTGTGTAACCTTGAGCAAATTTGCTAATTTCCCTGTGCCTCAGTTTACTCATTTGCAAACTGGAAGAAATAACAGGGTTGTGTAAAGATAAAGTGGTTAATATATTTAAAACATTTGGAAGAATGCTTGTCACTTAATGTATTAGCTATCTTTTGCTATATTACCACAGACTTAGAAGCTTAAAACAACATACATTTATTATTTCATGGTTTCAGTGGATCAGGAGCCCTGGCATGGCTTAATTGGGTCTCCCGCTTCAGAGTCTCTCACAGATTACAGTCAAGGTGACAGCCAGGGCTGAATTCTCATCTGAAGTTGTGACCAGGGAAAGATTGTTTCCAAGTGTGTGTGGTTGGCTGAATTCAGTTCCTTGGGGTTATTGGACCAGGGCCTAGGTTTCCTACCTGCCTACTTACTGGAGCTTGTCCTTAGTTTTTTGCCACTGGGCCGCCCCAACATGGCAGCTTACTTCATCAAAGTGTGCAGACTGAAAAAACGAGAGAAGCAAGATAAAAGTTACCATCTTATGTAACCTAATCACAGAAGTAACATCCCATGTGGAGAAAAAGGAGAGAACCCTCCTACACTGTTGGTGGGAATGCAAGCTGGTGCAGCCACTGTGGAAAACAGCATGGAGGTTCCTCAAAAAGTTAAAAATAGAGCTGCCCTATGATCCAGCAATCACACTACTGGCTATTTACCCAAACAATGCAAAAACACTAATTCAGAGGGATATACACACCCCCTGTGTTTATAGTAGCATTATTTATAACAGCCAAGATATGGAAACAGCCCAAGTGTCCATCAATTGATGAATGGATAAAGAAGATGTGGTACACACACACACACACACACAAACACAAACACACAGTGGAATATTATTTAGCCATAAAAAGAATGAAGTCTTGCCATTTACAACGACATAGATGGAATTAGAGTGTTATGCTAAGCGAGATAAGTCAGAGGAAGACAAATACCAAATGATATCAGTCATATGTGGAATTAAAAAAAAACGAAACTAAAAAACAAATGAACAGAGGTGGGAGAAGAGAGAGAAACCCAGAAACAGACTCTTAACTATAGAGAACAAACTGATGGTTACCAGAGGGGAGGTGAATGGGGGGAATGGGTGAAATAGGTGATGGGGATTAAGGAGTGCACATATTGTGTGATAAGCACTGGGTAATGAAAATAAAAACTTAAAAAAAATTAAAAAAAGATAAGGGCACCTGGGTGGCTCAGTTGGTTAAGTATCTGCCTTCGGCTCAGGTCATGATCCCAGAGTCCTGGGATGGAGCCCCACATTGGACTCCCTGCTCAGCAGGCAGTCTGCTTCTCCCTCTCCCTCTCCATCTGTGTGCTCTTGCTCTCTCTCTCTTTCTCTGTCTCAAATAAATAAATAAATCTTAAAAAAAAAAAAAAAAAAGAAAGAAAATGGGGTGCCTGGCTGGCTCAGTCAGTGGAGCATGTGACTCTTGATCTCATGGTTGTAAGTTCAAGCCCCATGTTGGGTGTGGAAGCCATTTAAAAAGACTTGGACAAATTTTGTAGCCAAAAAATAAAAATAAACAAATGAATCCTAGCCATAGGGGAAGAGGAGTAACTTCCCATCACCTTTGCCATGTTGTAATGATGAGAAGCAAGTCACAGATCCCCTCCTCAAGGAGATTACACGATTAATTACGCGATTACACAAGAATGAATATCTGGAGGCGAGGGTCATTGAGGGCCATTTTAAGAGTGTTCCTGCCACATGTCGTAAGCACTCTAGTGTTAGCGGTCATCATCATGGTCATCATTCTGATGGGGGAATGGCTAAGTAGATAAGAGGAGAAAAATGGTAGAATTGAAGAAAAGCTATCCTTGATTAGATTACAGGGGAAAAAATTCAGTGCACAGTGAAGGGATTGACCATTGTTCATCTATTGTTTTTAGAGAGGAAGTCAGAATAAAAGGCCTCAGCTGTGGCTACATGGTAGCTGTGGAGGTTCTCTTTTGATCCTCTTTCCCTAGTTGGTAGAGAAGTCAGGTTATCAGCACAGAAGGAGAAGGGAGGGAGAGGTGCTGTTGACTTGAGAAGTGAAGAGAACTTGTGATTCAGCTGTAGCAGGAGAATGGATTGGCTAAGGAGATGGAGTTCAATTGCCAAGCATCTTGAAGGGCTTACATAATGTTAGTAGCCATATATTTCAAGTGAGACTAGTTAGCGTCACTGTGAATTTTTCTCCAGCTGCTCAGGTACAGTGTGGAGAAGTAACACAATCAAATCAAACCAATTAATTTAAGTAGAGATTGGCTTTAATTGGGATTAAGGTTCTGCCAGGCCAGCATGATGAAGGAGGTAGGGGCAAGGGAATGATTGACCATGAAGATGGGACATACACAGGTAGGGAGAAGTGCAGAGATGTTAGAGTCAGTGATTTGAAGGGATGGAAGAACTGTTGAAGTACTGAGGAGAGAGCCAGGGAGTTAGTGGTTAGTGTGATTGCTTGAAATACAAATTATGGAAGGGATACCGTTACTGACAGGGAGCAGGTCTTATGGCATCTGTATACGTAGACGACCCATTTGAACCCATAACTTGGAATATGATGAAGAAAAGACACCATCTTTCTCCTATGAGTTTTATTAGGGAATATGACTAGTGTTCAATAATTTTGGTGTAAAGTATGCATACGTAATTGAAGAAATACCGTTAGAATTTTCTTTTAAACCTTTTATTTGTGAGTTTTTACTATATCTAAAAACAAAGCAATGCCATTTGTTTGACTGATAATCAAGTGGTTTTTTTTGCAAATGAAATCTGGTAAATAGAATTTTTTTTTTCTTTCCAGCTTTGGAAGCTCTGACTCAGTTCTACACTCACGTTCATGTTTTCATTCTAAGATTGCTGGGGGAAATAGTAGTGACACTTGACACTCTTTGAGTACTTGCCTTATGTGAGGTATTATGCTTCATACTTTGTATGTGGTATCTCATTCTTCACAATAGGCTAACATTGAAGGTGTGTGCTGATTCCCCAGTTCAAACTGCCTCTTAGAAGAAATACTAGTGATTCCATATATTCTCTTAACCTTTGGGGGAATTAAAACCCCCAAAGTTGTATATATCTAGTTACCCAGACTACCTGGGTTTGAATCCTGGTTCCATCATTTACACATTATATAATCTTAGCTAAATTATATAATCCCCAGGTATCCCAGATTCATAATCTGTAAAGTGAGGGTAATTAACAGTACCTACCTCACAGAGATGTGAGGATTAAATGTGTAAATATATGGAAACTCCTTATAACAGTATCAGGAAAGTAGTAGTTTATGTTAGCTATGAAATTTGATCATTTATTTCAGCAGATCCTTTATCATTGGTTGGAGTTATCTTACAATAAAACTTGAATTTTGAAATCATCTTAAACTTTGTGGTATCTCTAAATAATATGTTAGAGTATTATACTCCTCTAAGAAACCTTTTGCAGGGGCGCCTGGGTGGCTCAGTGGGTTAGAGCCTCTGCCTTCGGCTCGGGTCGTGCTCTTGGGGTCCTGGGATTGGGCCCCGTGTCCGGCTCCCTGCTCGGCGGGCAGCCTGCTTCACCCTCTTCCTCTGCCTGCCTCTCTGCCTACTTGTGATCTCTTTCTCTCTGTCAAATAAATAAATAAATCTTTAAAAAAAAAAAAAAAAAAAGAAACCTTTTCTGGTAGCCTTTCTCATGTCTGAACTTTCACTGGACTTATTTGGGAACATAAGTTAACACTTTGTTAAGATATTTGACTAGTGTTAGTATTGTGTCACCGGCTTGATTGACTTTAAGCTCTTTGAAATTTAAAATGATTTCTTAGTATCCCTTACAGTGCAAAATGTATAATGGGGGCGTGATACTTAATGATCAGTTACTATAGGCAGGAAGTAAAATAGAAGCAGTATATCATTTTATGTTTAAGAAGTTTGTTAGCATCCAAATCATAGTCTTACTAGTGTTTTATTTATTTTTTTAGGTTCCTAAATATTTGTCACAGCAATGGGCTAAAGCCCCTGGAAGAGGTGAAGTTGGGAAACTGCGGATTGCCAAGTAAGTTATTGCTATATTTTTGACATCTATATTTTTGACATCTTAAAAAGCTGGTTTTTGAAATTTTTGTAGGTGCTTTAAAATGTAATAACAGTTCTTTTTCAGATAAAGAATGTACCTGGAAAATGAGAAGTAATGAGCATATTAAGACTTGTCAAGAGATGGTTAGGTGTGCCCTAAGGAGTTATGTGTGCACATGCATATTTGTGCATACGCATATAGATACGTGCACATGCACGCACACACACCCTCTCTAGTGATAGGTGTAAATATAAAGTCAGATTTATTGGCACAACTTACTGGCAATGAAGCAGCAGAGTATGTAGTTCCCTCATCCCTGCAGCGTCTCCACATCTTCTGAGGAGGTATCCTGGGGTTGGGCATAACTGGATGTACCCCATTAAGTGCTTTAGTAGAAAGATTTTTGTCATTGTGCCACCATGTCTATCTGTAGAGGCATTGGAAAAGCATAGGGAACACCTGGTAAGCAGTGTAATGGTGTAGTTTCCTGGTTGAAGAAATGGTCTTATTAGAAAGGGAAGCTTCCAAAGCTCAGTTGGTATCAGCCAGGGGTCTTACATTCCACTCTGTCCATTCATTCTTAACCCAACTCTAATCAGATTTTCATGTATGCTACTCCATTGAAATAGCTCTAGTTTGTCATCACTGTCTTTCTCTTTATCAGTTAGCTTTTGCTTCATAACCGATCACCCCACAATTTAGTGGCTTAGAACAAAACCCATTTTATTTGCTTGTTTTTCTATGGGGCAGTTCTGTTTGGGGCTGACCTGGCTGGTCTTCCTGGTTAGAATGGCCTCACTTGTGTATCTAGTAGTTGGCTTCCTATCAGCTGGGGCAGTGGCCATGTACGTTTCATCTCCAGTATGCTCGTTCACATGATGGTGAAAGCGTGCACCATGGTTGCCACGTCCTATTGAGGATGCAACTCACATAGCCAAGCCCAGATTCAAGTGGGGTGCAATAGACTCCACTCTTGGTGGGAGTCACTGCAAAGGATTTCTAGTCCTTTTTTGCAGTCTAGTACATCCACATTCCTAAACTCTGAGTCATCTACCAGCCTTCCTAATTGTCCTTCAACAGAATTTGATGTAGTGATCATTCCTATCCTCAAACCCTTTTTTTCATTTCACTTCTGGGACCCCACTCTCTTCATTATCTTCCCTCCTGGACTGTTCCTTCTCAGTCTATTGCTGGCTCCTTCTCATCTTCTCAGTCCCTACATGTTATTTGACCTCAGGGTTTTCTTTCTTGTTCTTTTTTGTTCTTTTTCTTACTTACCTTTGTTCTGACATATCTTTTAACTCTTCATTTTGTTTTAACAAGATATTGATTGGAAACAGTCATGCTTTTATATCCAAAGTTCTAAAGTTAGGTAGAGACTAGTAATATCTTACCTTCTCAAGAAATGACTACACGTTGAATAGCAGAACCAGGTTTGAATTCAGGACTTTGAATGGTAAGAAAACTCCAGTAGGTTTCCATTCCAGCTCTGTCACTTAACTATCAGTGACACTTTGTACAGATCACTTCATTTTCTGAGTTTAGAGTCCTTATCCCTAAAGTTGCCTGTTTTGTAGGCCCTTTTTATGAATCCAGTGAGATAATATGGAAATGGTTGTCATTTATTTGTATATTTAACTTTATAAAATAAACCTACTTCTGGCAAGTTGTAGATAAATCAGTTTTTGTGAGTTGTCATACTTTTATTGAAAGAAAAAAGGAATGCACACTTTGCATACTTTTAATTGAAATCTGATCTTTTTTCTTTTTCAACATGGAATCCTTTGTAATGCAGATAATTACCTACTTTTTCTGTTGTGGACTTAAGAATTTCTTATAATTGGTTTTACTGAAAATGGGAGCCACTATCAGGATAAAATTTCAGCAGTGCATGTCACTGAAGAAAGGCAGACTACAGGAAAAATGCATTTAAGTGATGAACCATGTGGTTTTATGTAGTAATTAGACTAGAGCTCCAGACCTGGGTTCTAGTCCTAAGTGGGTCTTGAAAGTTGTTTGGCCTTAGCTCTCTAAGCCTTAGCTTTCTTGTTTGTAAAATGTGGAAAATAATGCCTCACCAACCCATAGAGTATTTATGAGACAAAGGAAATAGCTTAGGGTTTGTTTAAATGCTTGGTAAACTCAGATGTTGTCCTTTTTCTGCCATGAATATTGCATTCCTCAAAATCTCTGTGAAGAAAATACCTGGTTGAGGACTGTAAATTTTTTTTTTTTTTTTTTTTTTGGTGTGGGGAAGAAGGGGCTAGTATGGGAAATAGGGTAAAAGCTGAGGTTCAGGGAAACCTCTGGAAGCCCTTTGATCCCTAAAGCAGAATAAAGACAGCATGCTAAATAAGCAGTGGGGGGGCGGGGGGGTATGCCACAGTTTTTCTTTATCAACCTTTGCTGGGTAGAAAATTTCAAGCTCTTTTTCTTCCTTATTTGAAGCAGATGGTTTACACAGTTGCATCTAATATTGGGTGGCCATCCCCCCAAGTTTGCCTGAACAGTCCCTTTTTACATATTTTCCCTGTGCGGTTATTATTACTAGTGTCCCCTCTTTCATTCTCTAGAGCATCCTGATCGTGACAGTAAACTGTTTGCATTTAATGTTGTCAGGCGTGCATATATTTTTTACGTTAGATAAAAGATCTAGCAGATTTTCTACCTAACATGATACATAACCAGTCTTGTCTTACAGATCTAGATCCTTTTAATGATGAGAACGGATTCATAATAATTAGTACCCTAAGATTGCTATGGAAATGCTTAAAAACACTTGTTCCATAGTAGGTCTCCTGCCTGGCTCTCTTGTTTGTGCTATTAATTCATTTAGTTTTCATTCCTTTTTTTTTAAGCTTATTTATTTTACTAATCTCTACACCCAACATGGGGCCGTACTCACAACCCCAAGATCAAGAATTGCATGCTCTTCTGACTGAGTCAGCCTGTGCCCCAGTTTTCATTCCTTTTACTGAATTACTAAATTCACTATTAAGCAAGTGTAGGATGATGAGGAATGGCTTCTCAGTGCATGTGATGAGGTTATCAAGATTTTAGTTGATTTCAAGCTAAATATGAGTCATCAGTGTTATGTGGTTGTAAACAAAAGACTCAGTTAATAGATGTTTGTTGCTTAGAATGAAGTGGGATGATAATCCCACTCTTTTCTTTGCCAGTTACTGTATGGTGCAAACATTATGTTCAATTCTTAATGCTGTACTTATAGACATGGACAAATAAGTCCCTTAGCAGAGTGATACTAGGATAATGAGAAAACTAAAAAGCTCAGTGTGCTATGAGGAATATTTGAAGGTACTGTGGCTGTTGAGAGAAGCTTTAAGGCACACCAGGTGAAACCATCTATAAATATTTTTAAGGCTAGGAAATACAGAATCAACTACTGATTTTTAGAGGTAGATTAACCAGTTTATGGATTATCTATGTGGTAAAAAAAAATGTATATTTAGGTAAAACATGAAAACAGTTAAGGTTTTTAAAAGCCAGTGTGGCATACTGGTTATGAGTGTGGACTCAGGAGTCATTCAACTCTGGCCTTGTCCAGACCTTGTCACTTACTAGCTTTGTGATTTTAGATGAGTTGCTTCCCCTCTGTTTCCTCATCTATTGAATGGAGGTGGTATTAATACCTCGTGGGTTCAATGCATGTAAAATGGTCAGTAGTGTTTACCTACTGTCGTGCCACATACTACACAGCATAGACCATTGACCCTGCATTGTGTCTGATGTGGACTGGGGATGGTCCTCCTTTCCCTGGCACATCTCCCAAAGCTAAGCAGCAGCAGCTTGCTGTGCAGTGGGCCAGAAGCTAGGAAGATTTACCTCGTGTGGTTTTTCATTCCGGCAGAGACAGGGCTGTGGAGTAGAGCAATTGGGAGAAGCAGAGGAGGGAGAGAACATATGCAGCTGGGAGTGCAGCTCTCCCCAAATGCAGTGCTGTTTATACCTGAAAAAAGGAGAGTTAGCTTTTTTTAACAACTGTTAACATTTGGGCCATTTTTCTTAGGCAGTTTATGTAATGTTTCTAAATCGTTGTACTTGGATTACTTTTATCCCTTTGGACATCTGATGCGTACTACATTTTAGTTAGCTTATAGTTTTGCGTTAGGTTGTTTGCGTTTTTGTCTCCCCCTACCCCCAACTCCTGTAAGTTGTTTAAGTTTTAAAACCAGCCTTCTGGGGCACCTGGGTGGCTCAGTCAGTTAAGCATATGCCTTCAGCTCAGGTCATGATCTCAGGGGTCCTGGGTTCAAGCCCCGCATCAGGCTCCTTGCCAGTGAGCAGTCTGCTTCTCCCTCTTCCTCTGTCCTTTCTCCCCGCTTGTGCTCTCTCTCTCTCTCTCTCTCCTTTCTCTCAAATAAATAAATAAATAAAATCTTAAAAAAAAAAACAAACCCAAAACAAAAAAACAACTTTCTTTCTTTCTTCGTTTCTTTCTTTCTTTCTTCCTATCTTCCTTTCTTCCTTTCTTTCTATTAACATATAATGTATTATTTGTTTCAGGGGTACAGGTCTGTGATTCATCAGTCTTCCATAACATCCAGTGCTCACCATAGCACATACCCTCCCCAGTGTCCATCACTCAGCCACCCCATCCCTCCCACCCTCCTTCCACTCCAGCAACCCTGTTTGTTTCCTGAGATTAAGAGTCTCTTAAGGTTTGTCCCCCTCTCTGGTTTCATCTTGTTTCATTTTTTTCCTCTCTTCCCCCATGATCCTCTGCCTTGTTTCTCAAATTCCACATATCAGTGAGATCATATGATAATTGTCTTTCTCTGGTTGACGTATTTCGCTTAGCATAATACCCTCTAGTTCCATCCATGTCATTGCAAATGGCAAGATTTTGAGGTTTTTGATGGCTGCATAGTATTCCATTGTATATATATACCACATCTTCTTTATCCATTCATCTGCTGGTGGACATCTAGGTTCTTTCCATAGTTTGGCTATTGTGGACATTGCTGCTATAAACATTGGGGTGCACGTGCCCCTTCGGATCACTACATTCGTATCTTTGGTGTAAATACCCAGTAGTGCAATTGCTGGGTCATAAGGTAGCTCTATTTTCAACTTTTTGAGGAACCTCCATACTGTTCTCCAGAGTGGCTGCACCAGCTTGCATTCCCACCAACAGTGTAGGAGGGTTCCCCTTTCTCTGCATCCTCGCCAACATCTGTTGTTTCCTGACTTGTTAATTTTAGCCATTCTGACTGGTGTGAGGTAAACAACCTTCTTTGTACATCACCATCCTGCCTCAGAAAACTTCAGTTTTTGAAATGCTTTCTATATGCATTCTATATGTATATGTATGCATTCTATATGTATTTTACTGACAATCATGCAGTCTGCACTAGTAAAGCTTTTCTCAGAGACTTAATATCTAGCTTTATTTCTAAACAGATGTAACATTCAAGGTCATTGAAATATGCAAACAAAAAATGAGATATAATTTTTCTGTTATAAAATTGAATTTAGAACAGTCTTGTACTGATGAGTTTAAGTCAGCACAAACTTCCTGAAGACCAGCCTGGCAACATATATATGCATACATACACGTATATACAGAACACAGTCACATGTACTCACACACACATTACTGCTCAGAACAAGGAATAATAATCCCACTGTTTTCTCTGCCAGTTAGCTCACAATGCTGTTTTTTTGGTTCTTGGTGCTGCCCTTATAGAAAGACACAGACAAACTCATCCAGCAGAGTGGGACTGGGATAATGAGAAGGCTAGAAATAATTAATAACATATTGATGTTCTTGACCCAGCATTTTCATGGAACTTATCCCGTGGAAGTAATAAGTTAGTGATGCAAAGACTGAGGATATTCATTTCAGCATTGTTACAGAGAAAAATTAGTAATATTCTCAGATCCTTAGTAAGGAATTAATGAAGTAATCCGGGCACATTTTGAAATTATTTAATACTTTTATTTATTATTATTACTATTATTTTTAAAGATTTTATTTATTTGCCAGAGAGAGTGAGTGAGCACACAGGCAGGGGGAATAGCAGGCAGAGGGAGAAGCAGGCTCCCCATATTGAGCCTGATGCAGAACTTGATCCCAGGACCCTGGGATCATGACCTGAGCCAAAGGCAGATGCTTACCTGACAGAGCCACCCAGGTATCCCTTAATACTTTTATTTTAAAACTACAGAAGAGTTAGAAGAACAGTATAAAGGGTTTTTTTTCTTTTTTACTACAAAAAGGATATTCTCCTACATAGTCATACCACATCCCTCCAAATCAATCAGTTAACATCAAATAGTACTACTTACTTAATCCTTAGACTTTATTCAAGGTTTGCCAGTTGTCTTCATACTGTTTTATAGCAAAAGAATCTAGTACACAATCTTGAATTGTATTCTGTTGTCAGATCTCTTAGTTTCCTTAAATCTAGAACATTTGGAAGTCTTTCCTTGCTTGTATACTTTGTATCAACACTCTCCATTATCTTATGAAATTTGAGTTTGATGTTTCTTCATGGGTAGATTGGAATTATGTATCTCTGGCAAGAATATCAGTGAAGGTGAAACTGAATTCTTACTCTGTTCTAGCAAGTTCTTGCATGTTTTCATTTTGTCCCATTACTGGTAGTGATAACTTTGATCACTTGATTAAGGAGAGTCTTCTATGCTTTTTCATTGTAAACTTACTCTTTTCCCCTTCGTAAATAATAAGTATTCTGTCAGGTGGTACTTTGAGACTGTGTAAATATTCCATTCCTCATCAAATTTTCCACTTCATCTTTGTTAGTATGAATTCATGGATTCCAGTTTAGTTAATGGGTCATAATTTGTTACTACCATCATTTATTCTGATGTTCAAATTGTCCAAAATGTTGCCTTGGAAGCTCCTCCTGAGCCGGTTCCCATGCCCGTTTTTTCTTTTTTTTCTTTCATTTTTTTTTTTTTAAGATTTTATTTATTTATTTGACAGAGAGAGAGAGAGAGACAGTAAGAGAGGGAACACAAGCAGGGGGAGTGGGAGAGGGAGAAGCAGGCCTCCTGCAGAGCAAGGAGCCCGATGCGGGGCTCGATCCCAGGACCCCAGGATCACGACCCGAGCCGAAGGCAGACGCTTAATCGACTGAGCCACCCAGGCGCCCCCCCCTTTTTTTCTTTATTGTGGTAAAAACAAATATAAAATTTACCATCTTAATCCTTTTTTCAGTATACATTTCCATAGTGTAAGTCCTGTGGCCTTCTGACATGTCTTTGTCATTCTTTGAGCACTTACTTTTTGTCATAGAAAAAAGGCGTAGACTCATCTTGTAATATTTCTTTTCTTTTTCTTTCTTTCTTTCTTTTTTTTTTTTAAGATTTTTATTTATTTGACAGAGACACAGTGAGAGAGGGAACACAAGCAGGGGGAGTGGGAAAGGGAGAAGCAGGCCTTCTGCCGAGGAGAGCCTGATGCAGGGCTTGATCCCAGAACCCTGGGATCATGACCTGAGCTGAAGGCAGCCACTTAACAACTGAGCTACTCAGGCGCCCTCATGTTGTTTATTTCTGTCTGAGTCTGAAGTCACGCATTTTTCCACAGATCCTAGTTATTTCTAGGGGAGAAGGATATTTGGAAGCTAAGATCTGGGTACTACAAGTGCTCATGTTGCTCCCAGACCCTTTCAGGGGGCAGTTAGGGAGTATATGTACCATATACATTTACATCTATATTAATTTGTATATTTTTATATTTTGAAAATAATAAATTTACACCAATATCCAATTCTAGTCCAACACCACTGAATGTTTCCAGTTTTCTCCCTCTTCATATTTACCTCTTTTCTGAAAGTGAAGAACCTGGTTCCTGTTATATTTAATATATATTCACTTATTTGTTTGGGCCTCTGTTCTTACTTGTTTAGAACCCCATCTTCCCCACCAGTGTGTGAATGCCCTCCCCACCTGGCTTGAGCTATAGCATCTCGCATTAGGCTGCTGCCTTTGCAGTCCTCCACAGGGATGCTCTCCTCAGCACATTCAGACTGTCATCCCGTCCTGTCCTCATACACATGCCTACTTACCCCTCTAGGACTCCGAGCAGCGTGCTTCAGGTTTTCTTCCCATGTGAGTATCCTGACCCTGCTACGTTCTAACACACTTCTCATTGAGCCATTCCTTTGTGGGGATGCCCTCCTTACCCTCCTGGGCTCAGACACCTTGCCCCAGGCTACCTCTTCTGCCCCAGGTACTTGCTTTCCATCCCATTTGGGCTATGCTTACCCTACTCAACCCAGTCTGCAGATACCTACTTTGCGTGGCTTCACCTAATGGTTTTGAGCTGAATTGTTCAAGAAGGGGATGTATGAATAGGAGTTAAAAAAACAAAAAAATCCAGGGATGCCTGGCTGGCTCAGTTGGAAGAACATATGACTCTTGATCTCAGGGGTCGTGAGTTCGAGCTCCACATTGGGTGTAGAGATTACTTAAATAAATAAAACTTAAAAAAAAATTGAGAACACTTGAAGTAATAAGCACTGGGTATTATACGCAATTGACAAATCAGTGAATAGTACCTCTGAAATTAATAATACAGTATATGTTAATTAAATTGAATTTAAATAAAATTTTTAAAAAATCTTGGAACACAGTTAAAAGACTTGGTATTATTTGGTTGATACTCTTAACCTTGGAAAAAGGTGTTTTATTGATGATCAGTGATGAGTGAAAAGTCTTCTATTGGTGTCAAATCTAAGAAGTATTTAAAAATAACAAAAAGGAAAGACAAATGATTAATTTTTTAAAAAGGGAAAAGGAATGGGGCTGGAGTCTAAAGAAATAGCTGTGCAGTATTGAGAAATGGAACTCAGAGTAATGAAGGAGAAACTAACTGCATAGCGTTATGAGGCATTTAGTGAAAGCATGGGCTACATGCTTGCTTCATTCATTTCTGAAGATATTACCATGTTTTACCATAGTTAATGTTTATAATTTTAACTACAGGTCATCATGAAGAGGATATATTTTATTGGTAATATTGAACAACAAAAAGCCATGTATACGTCTTACATTTGTACACCAAGACAAAAGAATATGTAATCCTTTTAAAATAAGCCTTAAGTCTTCAAGGACTAGTTTTTATTCTGGAAAATGAACTCATCCAGTGTTCGTCAATCTCTTACCATTCCAGCTAAGGTGATGTTATAAATAAATATATGAAAATAAAGTTGTCATTCCCTTCTAATTGCATCTGGGTGATTTTTGAGTCCCCCAGACTAGAAATGCCAGCATGATCTTTAAACAGTCCTTTCCTCTTCTATCAGTTCTGACAGCCCGGATACCTTGCCACACCTCCTCCTTCCATTCTGCCATTACCTGGCTCAAGCCTTCATTACTTTTTATGTGGGTTTTTGCATTAGCCTCATTCCAATTCAGTAAATATTCTGCAAATGCCTTCTCTGCATCTTTGCCTTTGTTTTGACTGCGGCACCTATGTTTGAAAGGTAGTTACACTAAATGCCGCTAGAAGCCAGGTCCAGGAGTGAAGGGAGGGGACTGCGATGAATTCATTGCCTGACTATCAGTGCATGTCATGGTGAATTGGGGGGTAGGAGAGGGCACTGCTGCTAAGTCTTCCAGACTTTTGAGAGAAGCTGGATATGCATGTTTTTGCATCTTAGAATTTTTGCATCTTAGAATTTCTTCACTTCTGTTCTAGGTACTTCACCAACAAAAAGAGAGTCAGCACTGCATTTTACTATGTGAAAAACTGAGAAGTCCTGCAGGAAACAAACCTGTTTAAGATTCTGGACTCCTTAGTCTGGCCTTAGAGGCTCTTTACCACTTGACTCCTGCCTGCCATTCACTGACGTTAGAAAGAATGTTCTAGGGACGCCTGGGTGGCTCAGTCTGTTAAGCGTTTGCCTTCAGCTCAGGTCATGATGCGGGGTCCTGGGATCCAGTCTATATTAGGCTCCTTGCTCAGCAGAGAGCCTGCTTCTCCCTCTGCCTGCCGCTCCTCCTGCATGTGCTCTCTCTCTCTGACAAATAAAATCTTAAAAAAAAAAAAGAATGTGCTAAATCTTCTCATTTCTGTGTTTAATTGGATTCTCTTAACCTGTAATTCCTCCATGTTGTTGACCTCATCCTTCATTCAGTTCATCTTCTGCTGGCTTTCTCATCTGCATTTTCATGACAGTATGTTGTACCTCTGTCATAAAATGATTACCCAGTTTATGTTGTTCATGGATTGGATCTTTTTTTGTTAAACTAGGACCTTCTTGAGGATAAAGACCTATGTTCATATTATACCACGCACTTGGTAAAATGCCTAATGGTTGTAGAGTAGAAGCTTAATGACAGAGTGAGTGTTTGAGCTACTGAATGAAGGCAAGTTGGAACTCGACCTGGTTTTAGGGAAAAACATTAATATTCTAACTGGTGTTCATGTCCATTTTATATATATATTCTGTAGCAAGTTTCTAGGAGCATGACTTGTACTTTATTCTTTTCTTCAAATGATATTTATGGCTCTCCATTGCTTGAGAAATAAAGTCCATGCTCTGTACTATGATATTCAAGATATCCCATGGTCTAGATTCAGTTCTCCATTCTAGTTTATCTCCCACTATTCCTTAATTTGTATTCTCCCAGCCAGATGTGACTACATTTTCATGATCAGACTCTTTGTGGCTTTGCCCAGGTGATACTTCAGATATTCCTGTCTCAGCCTATTGAAATCCCAGTACCCTTCAAGACTTAGCTCAGGTTTTCTCTTAACTCTTAAAATGGAGGAAATGGTGTCCTATCTGAACCTGGCACATTGGAGCTCTCTTAATTAAACATTAGTTAAAATGTATCTCTTATAGTTACGGATGTAATTTTTTATATTCTGGCTGAGGACAGAGATCTTACACTCAGTACTTTGCTCATAGTAGATATGTAATATATTTTTTTAAATTAGACTATTACATAGGGTGTAGAAATAAAGATAAGAATTGTAATGAGATCATTGCTTGGTTAAAATATTACGCAGGTTGTAATAGTGTTAAGTGATACAAACGCATAATAACTACACATGGGATTAATGTGATTTTGTTTTTACTGTATGATTATAAGTAGGTTAGTTGAGGAGAGCCAAGGGTAAATATTAGTTGAGCTGTGTAAATGTCTTATTCTATGTAAATATGGTGTTGTTTTATTTCTTTTAGTGTTTAGTGTACATTTGAAAAAAACATGAAATCTAAGTAAGAATTTTTCCTTTCTTTTGTAGGACTCAAGGGAGGACTGAGGTAAGATTATTTCTATGACAATTTTATTTAAAACATGAGATTATTTTACTGTGTATTAGTAATAGTAAAGAGAAGGTGGTATTTGCATTCTGGAAAACTCCACATCAAACTAGTGGCTGATGGTGAGGAACATATAACAGCATAAATGCCACTTTTGTATGAATGAATGGACTCCTTTCTAGTTGTTCATTCTTCGCATTTTTCTGCTTTGACCTAAACTATCCCCTATCTCGGTACCGTGAGGGTTACTGTTGCTTCAGTAATACTTTTAACATTATTTCAGCATGGCAAAGCATTTGGTCTGTATTTTTCAGGGCTTTATGTTTTGACCCATAAAGTCTAGGACATAATTGTGGTCCCTATCACATAGTAGAGAAATATTTAACAAATGCTTCATAATCTTTCCTATGTGGTTGGGAGATTATTATTTTATGTTTATAAATCTTTTGATGTAAAATGTGATGTTCCTTTGGGGAGATCTAGTATATAGTAAAAATCATTTTGAAAGAACATCTAGTATGTGCTTTTATCCTAAACCTTAATATTGCATTATCTTTGCAAATATTTAGTTGTATTTGTTATAATATTAAAAAATGAAACAACACCATGTACTCCTACAGTAGTCATTAAAACCTAAGAAAAGAAATATATCCTCTGCTTATGGGCGTGTTTAAGCTTTCTTAGTAAATAGCTCACTTTTCCCCCTCTTAAGTGCAGTTGCTTTCTTAATACTCTTAAAATATTCACTCATTCAGCAAATACTGTTTTCCTTCTATGTGCCAGGCATTTTGTTATACATTTATTTATATTTGTTATATATTTAAATATATATTTAAGTGTATGTAGTCATAAGGGTATAAATGTAACAAGACCTGATCCTTTGAATTCACAGACCTTAAGGGGAAAAAAAATTACTTCTGTTTTGGAAATAGAATTTCTTCAGCCATAAACCACAGAAAACATTTGAAAGCTGTCACCTATCTTTATAATGGTAGATTAGTCCCATTATTCTGACAAATAGGAATATATTCTCTTTAAGATTTATTTATTTTATTTGGGGTGGGGAGGGGCAGAGAGAGTCTTAAGCAGATTCTGCGCTGAGTATGGAGCCTGACGTGGGGCGTGATCTCACAACGCTGAGATCACAACCTGAGACAAAATCAAGAGTTGGATGCTAAACTGACTCCACCACCCAGGTGCCCCTAATTCTCTTTTTAGTGATGAAGTTATTAAGGATTTTTTTGATGAAGTTTTAGAGAAATGTGTGGTGTTGTTTTTTTTACATTTTCCCAAAATTTTATTATTAAAAAGTCAAATAACAAGCAGTGTTGCAAGAATTTCAGTGAAGAGTCTCTCCTTAACATTTTATTACCCTTAATGTATCACATGTTTTCTCATCAGTTTGAGAGAAATGTCTAAAAAAAATGTCTAAGAAACAAAGATTCAGATTTTTTAAAAAGTATTTGATTTATAATCAGAATTTCTGTGAAAGGTACTTTGAATACATAAGTCTGTTGTAATAAGCTCTTGTTAATGTGTCTGTTAGGTGTCATTTACTTTGAATGAGGATCTTGCAAATATTCACGATATTGGTGGAAAACCAGCATCAGTCAGCACTCCTAGAGAACATCCATTTGTCTTACAAAGTGTTGGAGGACAGACATTAACAGTCTTTACTGAGAGCTCATCAGGTAAGTGGGAATAGAATTATTTAATGTGATTCCCCCATATGTGTTGTATAGATTTTCTGTCTCAACATATACTTTGAGAGGTCATTACCAAGGCTGCTCTACCTGTTGTTCTGTCTACTTCTATTCATATCATGCTACTTATTTTATTTCTGTAAGTACTTTCCTGTGATTAATGAAATTTTGGCTGTTACCCGAAGGGTTTAGTTTCCACTTGGGGCATGAAGAAATAGAACAAAGCAGATGGAAGATTGTGGTGCATCAAGCTGTCTTCTAGGATGTTGAAGAAACAGTATTCTGAGTTTTGCCAAGATAAGGTCATACTTGCTTGTTTTGGTAAATTGATATTCAGCAACTATAAGTTGTGCTTAAGAAAAAAAACTGCTTAATATTAGGGAATATTTTAGTCTGAATTTTTGCTTTTGTGGGTTTGAATACTAAGAGGGCCTTTTTAGGGATGCCTGGGTGGCTCTGTCTTTAAGCGTCTGCCTTCGGCTCAGGTCATGATCCCAGGGTCCTGGGATCGAGCCCCCGCATCGGGCTCTCTGCTCAGCGGGAAGCCTGCTTCTCCCTCTCCCACTCCCCCTGCTTGTGTTCCCTCTCTCGCTGTGTCTTTCTCTGTCAAATAATAAAATCTTAAAAAAAAAAGGGCCTTTTTAGTACAGAGAGATGAACTGTTTGCAATTGGTTTTGACTTCCGAGAAGCTGTGTTAAGTATAGTTTGTAAATTTTATGTGCACTCAGATATTTTACCAGTTCAATAATCAGGAGCAGGTCTTTCAGTTTGTGAATTCAATACAGAGGGAGATTTTTTGGAGTGTACGTCTATGTTTATTTTCATCGTTACTTGGTTTTTAACCTTACCTGAATTTAGAATATTACTATTAACGCAGCAGGGCAACTCATTTTAATGGAGCTAACTTCTTATATCTAATTTAAAAAGTTTATTGGTTGTCTAAAGAAAATGATTTGTGATTTTTGTTGTATCTTCATTAAACATTACAAAGAAAGCTGTAAGAAATTATAGTGTGTTAAGAATGTTAATTGTTTAAAAAAAAAAAGAATATGTTCAGATAAACTTTTGTGATTGTCTTGGATTACCAGTAGCTGTATAAACTGATCTAAAAAAAAAAAAAAAAAAAAAATCCCCCCCCCTCCCCCCCGGACATAGAACATAACAAAATGGTAAATTATAAGGTTGCCTGGGTGACTCACTTGGTTGAGCATCAGACTTCTGATTTCAGCTCAGGTCATGATCTCAGAGTCCTGAGATTGGAGCCTCAGTTGGTGGGGGTGGGGCTTCTCTCCCCCGTCCCTCCCCCTGCTCGCTCTTGCTCTCTTTCTCCCTATAAAATAAATAAATCTTTTAAAAAAAAAAAACCCAAATGGTAAATTATAACTTTTCTATCATGTGGTTTAAGGTAAACGTTTTGTTTATTGCATTATTCTGATGCTACAAATTTGTAGTGTAGTGTTATGGGAGGAAAAAAATGTTAAATACATGCATTTTCTCTTGGAGAGGATTCAGCTACTCAACAAATATTTATTGTCTGCCACGTTATGCAGGGCATAGCATAGGTGTATCCAAGGACTCTGTAATTTGTCTTGTGATTGGTAAGATTTAGTAAGACCTATTAAACCAGTGAGGTTCTCTCTACTTTTGTGGTTGTCTGTGGAGTAGAAGAGGCATATGGCACCAAGACAGTAAACAGGAGCCTTGAACAAAAGTTGAACTACATTTGCAGAGAAAGATACCTTATTTCAGCTTTTTTACATTTTACTAAGTTGCTCATTTTTCTAATGCATGATTTATTACTTATACAAAAGATGGTGATTTTCAAAGATAAGGTTTGTTATCCTCAAAATTAATCTTCCATTTTAATCTGGTAAATCTTTTAGTTAGTATTGTGCTCTTTTTGAACATTTTGTGTTCACATTTCTGGTTACAGTGTACTCCAAAGTGAATATGGTATTACGAGGATTATTTTGGCAGGAATATGGAAGAGGATCAAGATTGTCATCCTTCTTCTGGAGTTTGGACAATATGTTCTTGCTTTGTAGAACTGTGGTAATACAAATGCAGATCTAAGTTGCTGTTAGATGCTTCACACTCTTAAGGAATTTTTTCCTTCTTAATTTTCGTCATTTCTGTTTCATGTCATTGTTTCTTGGCTCTCCTTGCACCTTTCTGTGCTTTAATTTCCTTATTTGTGAAATGGAATAATAATTATGTCTAAATAAGAATTTTTTAAAACACTTAGAACAGCACTCTGCATAGTAAATGCTCAGTAACTATTAGCCATTACTGTTATTAATTTTAGATCTTATCTTTTAAAGATAGATAGATAGATAGATAGATTTTTTTTTTTATTTTAATAAGCTCCAGGCCAAATGTGGGGCTTGAACTCATGACCCCAAGATCAAGTGTCACATGCTTTACTGTCTAAGCCCGCCAGGTACTACTATATTAGATCTTATTTTTAAACACTTTAGGTTTCAAGTTTATTTTAAGGCATGTGCATGCATTTTAGCTCGTTTGTGTTTATATCATCTGATGAATTTCAGCCAATAGAGATTTTTATGTTCAGTGTTTTGATTGCTTTGATGACTAAGTAAAAAGCTCTGTAGAGTTGTCATTATTAACAGTTTATTTCCTTGAGGGGCACTGTGTCATTGGCCATTTCTAATCCTTAAGGTCTCAGTTCTACAACTGGGTTCCTTGAATCTCTAGGAAGTCATGAATAGACAGCAGAGGCTTGGCGACTGCATGACGTATATAAAATGTTAGCTATAGAGTTGCCTGGGTGGCTCAGTTGGTTGAGCATCCCAGTCTTGATCTCAGCTCAGGTCTTGATCTCATGTTTGTGAGTTTGAGCCTCACACTGGACTCCGCACTGGACATGGAGCCTACTTAAAAAAATTAGAAAGATATATATGTATGCATATTTTTCTGTGGGACAGGACTGTAGCTTTCATTGGAGATTCGGAGGGGTCTGTGACCCAAAAAAACTTCAGAGTCCACACTCTAGTATTAGCCTGGTTGATCGTGAACCGGCTAAAGTATGAATAACTGAGCCATTTTACAGTGAGTAAAGCCATTTATTTTACAATGAAGTATAGATAAAGCCAGCATTATTTTGAATATTTTTATGTTTTCCCTCAAGCATAGAGCTGTACCAGCTTATGAAAAAATTGCTTTTCTTGGCTCTTCATTTTTTTTAATAGTCCATAGGTCTATAAAATGTAGAATTTGATAAGAAGAGTTAAAACCTCACTTGTTCTATGTGTTAAGAGTTTAATTTTAGTAACTTTATTCCTTCTGTAATATACATTTTGCTGGTTTTTGAGAGGCCTTCTTGAACCAATTTTTCTAATGATTCAGTTCTACATATTAGAGTATCTTTGTGGGGATGAAGTTAGAGGACACTGATGATATCTTTTACATTATCTCCTTAATACAATCTGCATTTCATGAGTGTTTTATGAACACAGTTTATTTCTAGTTGAGTATTCCTATCTGAGGGAACGTGTTTTATTTTTAAGGACTCTTTTGGATTGGCCCTTTTTTTGGTCCACATTTCTCTATGAAATTCTAAATCTATTTCCCTATTAAATATTTTTATTAGCTAGTTTCCTTATCTCTCTATCCTTGTCTAAGGAGAAATTCTTCATGTGTTTGGTCTTTATTTTTCTCCCCTTGGGTCTTTGGTTTAGTATTTTTACCTAATATTGGTAATTAAATAACTTCGATTTCTTTTATAATTTACACCCCTATCTTTATTCAAACTTAGGTTTTCTTTATAATTGCAAATTCTAGACTAAAATTGTTCATTCATCTGTTTAACAGATATTTTTAATGCTAGGCCCTGTGTTAGAATAAGACTAGATTGGCCCACCTGGGTGGCTCTGTGGGTTATGCGTCTGCCTTCTTCTCCAGTCGTGGTCCCAGGTCCTGGGATTGAGCCTGTCTGGCTCCCTGCTTAGCAGGGAGTCTGCTTGTCCCTCTGCCCCTCCTCCTGCTTTTGCTGTCTCTCATTTTCTCTCTAATAAATAAATAAAAATATTTAATAAAAAAAATAAAACTAGACTTCTGGTCAGCTGGGCAAGTGGTATACTCACTATAGAAAGTGCTCTAATGGAGCTATGTATAAAGAAGAAAAATAAAAGCAAATTAAAAAAAAAAAGAAGAAAAATAAGTACTTTAATTGAAAGAACTGGGAAAGACTTCAAAAGTGGTGATAATATTTGAGCTAGACCTTGAAGTTCATGCCTTGAATAGGAGGCAAGAAGGTAAGATAGAATGCATTTTTCTTGCCTTCAAATAGCCTGTTATTCACTTTGCTTTATGCTACCTGTCATACTTTGTCATAATCTATCTAAAACCCATTAAATAGTCCTGGTTACATCAAAGCAAAATAGCTCAGTTGTGGATTTGATAGTCTAGTTTAGAGATGAAAAAGTTTGAGCTGGGGCAGTGGGAGTGGAAAAGAGAATCGTGTTCTAGTGATAGTAGAGGTAATTTTGAGAGCTTTTGGTGATGAATTAACTGGGAGAATTGGATGAGTGGGAAGTCCAGAATGGTTTCCAGGCTTTTTTGGCTTGAGCATCTGGGTAAGTGATGAGACCATTACTGAGTTAGAAGATAATGGAGGAGTTGGGCAGGATTAGAACTGATGGACCATGGTGGTGTTTTTGCTCTAAGTTTTCATTATCTTTGACCCCCCTGCAGCAGTTCGTTAATTCAGCAAACTGATACTTGTACCTATTGTTTGCGGGACCTCTTTTATTTAGACTTGGGATACTTTGGTGAGCAACATCCCAGCCTTCCTAGTGCTTACATTTTAATAAGAGGAAACAGCAACAAATAATAAATGTAATGAGTAAATCTTATTATAGTCTAGAAGGTGGTGAGTTATCTGGGGAAAAAGCAGAAAGTGGAATCAGGTGTACTGAGTTGAAAGTGAGGCTTTCAAGTTTAATATTTTATTTTATTTTTAACGTGGGGGTTGAACTCTTGACTCTGAGATCAAGAGTTGCATGCTCTACCTACTGAGCCAGCCAGGCACCCTGGGGCTTGCAACTTTTTTTTTTTTTTTTTTGGGGTGATCTAGTGTGGGGCTTGCAACTTTAAACAGTGTGGTCAGCATGGGCCCATAGAAAAAATGGGATTTGAACAGCCTTGAACTAGTGTGGGGCTTGCAACTTTAAACAGTGTGGTCAGCATGGGCCCATAGAAAAAATGGGATTTGAACAGCCTTGAACTCCTGCAGGTGACTTAGCCATATGGAGTTAGTAAGCCAGCTAGTTTTCAAGGCAGAGGGAACACATTTGCCCTAAAGTCGGAGCAAGCCTAGCACGTTCCAGGAGTAGCAAGGTCAGTGTGGGATGGGGTAGACGGGACAAGAGGTAGAGGAATAGGCTATTAGTAGTAGTAGGCTAGAGAGGAAGGGAATTGGCAGTGGCAGATCACAAAGGGATTTGTAAACCAGTAAGGATTTTGGATTTTATTCTGAGCAAAAGGGGCAGCCACTGGAAGGTTTTGAGCAGAATAAAGATTTGATCTGATTTACATTTTAAAGAGTGCTTCTCGCTGGCAGGTTGAGACCAAGAGGGCAAGGGTGGGAGCTAGAGGTTAGGGTAGTAATCAGGGGGGAAATGACAGAGACTTGGACCAGAGTGGTGGCTGTGACAAAGGTCTAGGCTCTCATCTGATGTCCAGTCCCATCTTTAGTTGTCTGAACAGGTAATCCACTTGAATTTTTGATAAAATCATACTGATTTTCCCATTCTTTTATTCTCCATATGTTCATATTTCTGTCAGTAATACTTCGTCACTCTTTTGTTCTCTTGGCCACGATAATTCTTAGTCTCCTCTTACTCTCATGTTCAATCAGGTGCTCCATTTGATTCTGTCGTAAAAATCACATGTAAATGTTTAGGCAGTCCTCTGAAGCAGTCCCGTGAAAACTTCACCCATCCTCTCCACCCTCTGTAGTCCAGTCTGCTGGAATCTCTTATCTTTTACAGTAGCTTCCTGGCACCTGCCCCTGCTTTCCCCCTCGTTTTTCCCTTGTCAGGGATTTGTTTGCCTTTTTTAGTCAAAGCCACCCTTCCTTTACTGCTCTAGTCTTGATTCTTCCTTCATCTGGACTCTTGGCAGTAAGGTTGTATTAGTCATTTTGCCCCTGAATTAAACCTCGTGGGCAGGATACTATGTCTCATGCTTACCTCCATCGTATCTGGGCTACGATTGGCCAATAGCAGATGGACGTGTTAAAGCAAAGGTGTTAAAATAGTTTATTTTCTCCAAAGAATTACTACTACTCTAAAGGTACATTCTACAATGGTTTTTAAATGAGATGGTTTATTAGTAACTTCCTTCAGAGTTTCTTAAGACATTTGAGGTTCAAAATTGAATATTAGATTCCTTTCTCACTTTTTTTCTTGCTCATTATATTTTTTGGCACAGTCAATTCCTTTACTTTCTTTTTGCTAATCAGAGTAGTTCAGCAGTGTGTCCTCCTGTTAAACTTGGTTGACCACTGTACACATTATAATACCTCTTTTCTGGATAATACAGCAGCTGAGATCATTGGAAGAATGTGAGAATATATTTGGTGGTGGCCTGCCTTATTTACTTTCAAGCCTGAATTTGGTAACATTTGCCAACACGTTTGTCTTAGGAAGTATTAGTTTGAATTTGAAGAAAACTGTTATAACTGTGGGAATGCTCTTTGCAGATGTTGAATTACCAGTCATGTTGGAAATACTGTAGAATTTATAATCTGCCTTGTGTAGATTATCCTGCAAGAATGGCAAATGAACGATAAATATAGGTAGTATTTTTATTTAAAGTTGAATGTTTGACTGATAGTGGGAAATACTAACTTGGTACGTTTCCCCCATTTGTTGAGAATGGGATTTTAGCTGTATAATTTGCAGAGGTTTGAATTAAGCTTTACGTATATGTATATGTGGTTGTTAGCATTCATACTACAGCTATTTCTTCTTTTGTTGAATTTTTTTTTCTTATCACTGCCTTTAAACATGAGTTATGTTCTGTTGCTTAGATCAGCACCATATGCTTGTTACTAGTTACCATGCAATGGGACTCAGATTTTATTTAGCCTCATATATCATAATTATGATTATTTTGTATCACTTTAGTGCAATGGTTCTTGAACTTTTTGGTTTCAGGGGACCTATACATTATGTGTTAACATAAATAATATTTATATGAAAAACCTCTGCTTTCAAAAAAGAACTTGATGGAAATGTGGTATTTTGCAAATTACATTAATGTCTGGCTTAAAAGACAAGCTGGATTCTCCTGTCCCATTTCTTTTTTTTTTTTTAAAGATTTTATTTATTTATTTGACAGAGAGAGAGATCACAAGTAGGCAGAGAGGCAGGCAGAGAGAGAGGGGGAAGCAGGCTCCCTGCTGAGCAGACAACCCGATGCGGGGCTCGATCCCAGAACCCTGAGATCATGACCTGAGCCGAAGGGAGAGGCTTTAACCCACTGAGCCACCCAGGTGCCCCTCTCCTGTCCACTTCTGCATTCAGTCTATATAGGTATGTTAATTTTGGTTGAAGTATCTGAAGGAAAACTGATTTCTTACAAATATTAAGTTAGAAAAGTGAGGAGTAATTAATGAAATTTTCAGATAATTGTGCATTGTCTTTTGATACTACACCAAAATTCTATAAGGGATAGTTTCTTAAAGGCTTGTTGCGGTATAGAATTTAAAACCAGATGAGTAAACTTTTTATATTCTGTTACACTGAAATCCATAGGTTGTGGGGCACTTGGGGGGCTCAGTCGGTTAAGCATCTGCCTCCTGCTTAGGTCATGATCCCAGGGTCCTGGGATTGAGCCTTAAATTGGGCTCTCTGCTCAGAGGGGGGTTTGCTTCTCCCTCCCGTTCCCCCTGCTCATGCTCTTTCCCTCTCTCTCTCTCTCTCTCAAATAAATAAAATCTTAAAAAAAAGAGAGAGAGAGAAAGAAATCTGTAGGTTTTATCTAGTACTTTGAATGAATCTCTTACCTATGTGTGATTTTGTAACATCATATGTCCATCATTTGGAGAATGTTGGTTCACTGAATTACGCACTTCTTCCACATGTTGACATGTTTCCTTATTTCAAAATTTTGCATTCATTAATATCACTGATGTAATCAGAAAGTCTTTAGATAGCTGTCAAGCTTATGATGGTGGGTATATGTTTTTCGAAACTGCTAATTTTCATTTTGAAAGTTTGAATTTTATTAATGGCATCAAATGCTCTTGGTTGTTTCTTTGCAAGGTTGGGCTTATTCCATTCATTTTTGAGAAAGTATCTTCCAGATACCTGAGTCTGATAGCATAGTTTGTATGGCTGCCCCCAGGCTTTCCACTTTTCTAGTGAGTTATGTGCAAAGACCCTGTGGAAGGAGTAAGGAAGCTAAATTTTTGCTTACTCTTAAGTAATGGCCATGCCACTGAATATTTGGAATCTTACCAGTTTCTGGCAATCTTATACTTGTTAGAAAGAGCAAATTTGAAGCAAAAATGTATGACTGTAGTGTTTTGTATTTTTCCTGAACTGCCAACAAGTTTTGTGGCTGGTTCAGCTTTGAAATTTCTGCCAGCTGCCTGAGCCAGGTCTACTCTCTGAAGTTAAACCTCATAGCAGAAAATGTTCCTTTATTCAGTGGCTGGAAAGAGAGTAAAAGGCATGTTTATATTTTTTTCATATTAAGGTACGTATGCATAAATGCATGGTTGGGATACACTGTAGATTTAATAATTTGGGGATGAAGGTGAGGAGGAAAAAAATGGAATTGGAGGATAACATTAGGTTTGAAATCACAAATTATTTAAGGCTGATTTTTTTAAATGAACTATTTCAAGCCTATAATAAACTGTAGAGAATAGTATAACTAGTGTGTAACAGCTGTATTTTATAACTGTTCATATTTGTCATAATTTTTTTAAGGATATAAAATTTTTTAGATACAGTTGACATTCCATTTTCTTTTCCCGGTCCCATCCTACCTTCCTATCCAGAAGGTAATTTTGTCCTGGAGTTTAGTGCATATGTTACTATGATTCATTGTGAGTCTACAGTTGCTTACAACAAAAATCTTAACAATTTTACTCAAGAAAACTATTTTTTTGATACACAATAATATATTTTAGAAATTATCACTTCAAAAGAAAGGAGGAAATAGAAAATAAGGATAATTTTAAGATAGAGATATAATTGACATGCGACATCGTATAAGTTTAAGTGTACAATATGTTGAAGTGATACATTTATACTGCACTATGATTGCCATTGTAGCATTGGCTGACACCTCTATCATGTCACATAATTAACATTTCCTCTAGTGCTGAGAACATTTGAAATCTAATCTCTTAGCAAGTTTAATGTTTACAGTAGAATTTTGTTGTCTGTGGTCCCTATATTATATTAGATCTCCAGGAATTAGGTATCTATTAGAAGAAAACAAAATTCTTTAGAGGTGGTTTAAGCAGTGTCATCTAAATTTGTAGCAATTAGGAAAGTTCAGTGCTTATATTGAATAGAGATTTTTTTTAGTGTAGAGTATTTTATTTAGTGACAAGCCTTTTTGTTGTTGTTTCCTTTGTTTCATTACTACATGAATTGTTTTAATTCCCTAGAATTTAGTGTAAATTATGTGATCAAAAGTAATTATTAATGAGAAACTTAAATTCAGTCCCATGTACAAAATACTGATTGATCAGTGAAAAGTATAAAGATAAAAGAAGGCATTTAAATTTTGTGTTAGCCTTGCCACCATACATTTTTTATTTTGGTAATGTAGTCTCTTCTATATCTGTACTGTGGTAATCATACTGTCAATATTTTGAATATGAGTTAGATAATATTTATAGTATTATTCTTCAGAAGAACCGATCTATAATTTATGCAAGGAATATCGATACATTTAACTTTTCGTCAGTTTTAGTCACTGCTATGAATTTGTTAAAGTAACCTAAATTTCCAGTTCTGTTACTCATGAATTCCACCTAAATTTTATTGCCTAAAATCTACTGGAAGTTGGGGTTGCAATTTCTATTAAATAACTAACTTTATTTTGGACCTCTGTCTTTTCTGTATCCTTGTTCGTGGTTTTTATGGAGAATGTCAGAAAGCATCAAGTTTTTATCTTTACTATATGTTTTATTTGCCTGTTCCTAAAATTCTGTGATGCTCAGTTTTTATCATCAAAACTGCTAATTTTTTTTAAAGATTTTATTTATTTATTTGAGAGAGAGAGAGAGAGAGAGTGTGTGTACAAACCGGGGGTAGGGGCAGAGGGAGAAGCAGACTCCCTGCAGAGCAGGGAGCCTGATGCGGGGCTCAATCACAGCACCATGAGATCGTGACCTGAGCCGAAGGCAGACACCTAACCAACTGAGCCACCCAGGCGCGCCAAAACTGCTAATTTTTTGTTTTGTAAAGCTGTTAAGAACTTAGGAGGTTTTTGTTATACCTGGAGGGACTGATAGGCTGTACAAACGTGTTTCTCTTTTTCCCTTTTTGATTTTCTATAGCTTCCAGATTATGAAGTTGGTTCTTTGTTTTGATTCATGTATACTTAAAATCTTAGGAAAACCTTGGCTTTTTTGCAAAACATATACAACATGGTAAAATCAATTTTACAGTGTTATCGTACTTAAGGTATTAAAACTAAGTCTTGAAATGATGTTAATTTAAAACTATCTTAATTGTTTTAAACTATCTTAATTTTTTGAAAGTCATTTTCTTTGGCTGTTTCAAATAACTTTATTGCCATTATTTTTTTTTTTTTTTAAACCTCATGCAGGATTGTTGTACACAGACATGGTTTTGTATCAAGTTCTTTGAGCATAAGTGTATTCTTTTTTTTTTTTAAGGTTTTATTTATTTATTTGACAGAGAGAGAGAGATCACAAGTAGGCAGAGAGGCAGGCAGAGAGAGGGGGAAGCAGGCTCCCTGCTGAGCAGAGAGCCTGACAAGGGGCTCGATCCCAGGACCCTGAGATCATGACTTGAGCCGAAGGCAAAGGCTTTAACCCATTGAGCCACCCAGTCGCCCCCATAAGTATATTCTTATATCAAAATTTAAAACGGAGAAAATGCAATGTTTTTTTTTTCTCTGCCACATAGCCTCTCATTATAGAAAGAGAAGACACATTACTTGGTTGGCTTTATACTTCTGTTGCTTGAAACTGTATTCTGTTGATATGGTGATAGTACTAATATAGTAATTCCCTACAGAAAAAAGAAGCTAAGACTTTAAAATTGATTTATTACTTTAAAAAGCAATTCATATTCTTTGTTGTTGTTGTTGTTTTTAATTTTTATTTTTTTAAGTAGGCCCCTCACCCAATGTGAGGCTTGAACTCAGCACCCCAAGATCAAGAGTTGCATGCTCTACTGACTGAGCCAGCCAGGTGCCCCTTTACATGTTTTTATTTCATTTCATTTCATTTCATTTTAAACATTTTATTTATTTATTTGACAGAGAGAGAGGGCTCGCACACGCACAAGCAGGGGGAGTGGCAGGCAGAGGGAGAGGGAGAAGTAGACTCCCTGCTGAGCAGAGAGCCCGACATGGGGCTTGATCCCAGGACCCTGGGATTATGACCTGAGCCGAAGGCAGGTGTTTAACCTACTGAGCCACCCAGGCACCCTCCTATACATGTTGTTTTTTTTTAATTATTATTTTTTTTATTAACATATAATGTATTATTTGTTTCAGGGGTACAAGTCTGTGATTCATCAGTCTTACACAATTCACAGTGCTCACCATAGCATGTACCCTCTCCCATGTCCATCGCCCAGCCACCCTATCCCTCCCAGCCCCCTCCACTCTAGCAACCTTCAGTTTGTTTCCTGAGATTAAGAGTCTCTTACAGGGGATGCCTGGGTGGCTCAGTTGGTTGAGCGTCCGCCTTCGGCTTAGGTCATGATCTCAGGGTCCTGGCATCGAGTCCCGCATCGGGCTCCTTGCTCGGCAGGGATCCTGCTTCCCCCTCCGCCTGCTACTCCCCCTGCTTGTACTTTCTCTTTCTCTCTCTCTCTGACAAATAAATAAATAAAATCTTTAAAAAAAAAAAAAGTCTTTTATGGTTTGTCTCCCTCTCTGGTTTCTTCTTGTTTCATTTTTCCCTCCCTTCTGTTATGATCCTCTGTCTTGTTTCTCAAATTCCTCATATCAGTGAGATCATATGATTGATAATAGTCTTTCTCTGGTTGACTTATTTCGCTTAGCAATATTCTCTAGTTCCATCCATGTCATTGCAAATGGCAAGATTTCATTTTTTTAATGGCTGCATAGTATTCCATTGTGTATATATATACCACATCTTTATGCATTCATCTGTCAATGGACATCTAGGCTCTTTCCATAGTTTGTCTATTGTGGACATTGCTGCTATAAACATTGGGGTGCATGTGCCCCTTCGGATCAATACATTTGTATCTTTGGGGTAAATACCCAGTAGTGCAATTGCTGGGTCATAGGGTAGCTCTATTTTCAACTTTTTGAGGAACCTCCATACTGTTTTCCAGAGTGGCTGCACCAGCTTGCATTCCCACCAACAGTGTAGGAGGGTTCCCCTTTTTCCTCATCCTTGCCAACATCTGTCCTTTCCTGACTTGTTACTTTTAGCCATTCTGACTGGTATGAGGTGGTATCTCACTGTGGTTTTGATTTGTATTTCCCTGATTCCAAGTAATGTGGAGCACTTTTCCATGTATCTGTTGGCCATTTGGATGTCTTTTTTGCAGAAATGTCTGTTCATGTCTTCTGCCCATTTCTTGATTGGATTATTTGTTTTTCGGGTGTTGAGTTTGATAAGTTCTTTATAGATTTTGGATACTTGCCCTTTATGAGATATGTCATTTGCAAATATCTTCTCCCATTCTGTCAGTTGTCTTTTGGTTTTGTTGACTGTTTTCTTTGCTGTGCAAAAGTTTTTTATCTTGATGAAGTCCCAATAGTTCATTTTTGCCCTTGCTTCCCTTGCCTTTGGCGATGTTTCTAGGAAAAAGTTGCTGTGGCTGAGGTTGAAGAGATTGCTGCCTGTGTTCTCCTCAGGATTTTATTGGGCTTCATCTCACATTTAGGTCTTTCATCCATTTTGAGTCTATTTTTGTGTGTGGTGTAAGGAAATGGTTCAGTTTCATTCTTCTGCATGTGGTCGTCCAATTTTCCCAACACCGTTTATTGAAGAGACTGTCTTTTTCTATTGGACATTCTTTCCTGCTTTGTCAAAGATTAGTTGACCATAGGGGCACCTGGGTGGCTCAGTTGTTAGGCACCTGCCTTCGGCTCAGGTCATGATCCCAGGGTCCTGGGATCGAGCCCCGAATCAGGCTCCCTGCTCAGCGGGAAGCCTGCTTCTCCCTCTCCCATTCCCCCTGCTTGTGTTCCCTCTCTTGCTCTCTTACTGTGTCTCTTTATCTCAAATAAATAAATAAAATCTTAAAAAAAAGAAAAAAAGATTAGTTGACCATAGAGTTGAGGGTCCATTTCTGGGCTCTCTGTTCGGTTCCATTGAACTATGTGTCTGTTTTTGTGCCAGTACCATACTGTCTTGATGATTACAGCTTTATAATAGA
>CM052883.1:49658214-49760261 GCA_028534135.1 Potos flavus
AGGGATTGCTTTATCTTATTTTATTATTTATTTATTTATTTATTTATTTATTTATTTGACACAGAGAGAGAGAGAGATCACAAGTAGGCAGAGAGGCAGGCAGAGAGAGAGGAGGAAGCAGGCTCCCTGCCGAGCAGAGAGCCCGACGCGGGGCTCGATCTCAGGACCCTGAGATCATGACCTGAGCTGAAGGCAGAGGCTTTAACCCACTGAGCCACCCAGGTGCCCCTGGATACAGATTGCATTAAATGTGTGGATTGCTCTAGGTAGCATAGACATTTTCACAATATTTGTTCTTCCAATCCATGAGCATGGAACGTTTTTCCATTTCTTTGTGTCTTCTTCAATTTCTTTCATAAGTGTTCTATAGTTTTCTGAGTACAGATTCTTTTCCTCTGGTTAGATTTATTCCTAGGTATCTTATGGTTTTGGGTGCAGTTGTAAATGGGATCGACTCCTTAATTTGTTTGTTTGTTTTTGTCTTGTTGTTTGTGTACAGAAATGCAACTGATTTCTGTGCATTGATTTTATATCTTGACACTTTACTGAATCCCTGTATGAATTCTAGCAGTTTTGGGGTGGAGTCTTTGGGTGGAAATTTTCCACATAAAGTATCATATCATCTGCGAAGAGAGAGTTTGACTTCTTTGCCAATTTGGATGCCTTTTATTTCTTTTTGTTGTCTGATTGCTGAGGCTAGGCTTTCTAGTACTGTGTCAAATAGCAGTGGTGATAGTGGACATCCTGCTGTGTTCCTCACCTTCCTCCTATATATGCTTTTAAAATAAAGAATATAAGGGGCACTGGGCTAGCTCAGTTGGTAGAGCATATGATTCTCGATCTCGGGGTTGTAAGTCCTACGTTGGGGGTAGAGTTCATTTTTTAGATGAGTGCTGTCCAATAGAAATAAAATGCAGGTCACATATATGTTTAAAAATAAAATATGGATAGGGGTGCCTGGGTGGCTTAGTGGGTTAAAGCCTCTGCCTTCGGCTCAGGTCGTGGTCTCGGGGTTCTGGGATCGAGCCCCTCATCGGGCTCTCTGCTCGGCGGGGAGCCTGCTTTCCCCCTCTCTCTCTGCCTACTTGTGATCTCTCTCTTTCTGTCAAATAAGTAAATAAAATCTTAAAAAAAAAAAAATAAAACATGGATAGAGTACTGAAGGCTTCCTTGTTAAAAAAAAAAACGTAGCAGCCCCTTTTCCCACAGGCTCATTAGTCCCACTTTTAGGGTACCCAGCACCAACAAAAAGCTCCATCATCACAAAATAGGAAGGGCTATCAAAATGAGTTTGAAGCCTAGATTTGAACTATATTCTTGATTACATTGACCATGATACAAAGTGCCTTGTGTCATTTTATATTCTCGTAGCTATTTGATTTGGAAGAATTGAAGGAACTTTTTACTGAGGCATAAATATTTACATTTACGTCTTTTATCATTAAGCAGTGATAGTTAACAGAAATAGGTAATCCACTGAGCACATATTTTGTTCACTTTTGCGAGGCTGTGTACCACTGTTTTTTTAACCACAGTGATATATAGTTTTACCTATTATAAACCTCAGTTCCTTCATAAATTCCCTTTTGAATTTGCCTTGCAGAAACAAAAATATGTGTCTAATCATTGTCTGCAGATTATGAATATATTTTTAATCTGCTGCTTTCTAGGCGTGTATCTTTATGTAATTAGTGTAGTGGTTCCAACCTGGGGCAACTTTGGCAGCTTCTTTTTTATTGAAGCTTCTATTTTATTTTTATTTTATTTTATTTTTATTGTCACAGCTGACTGTTACTGGCATCTGATTAATGATCAGGAATGCCGCCGAACATCCTACCATGCATAGGACAGCCCCTCACAGCAAAGAACTACCTAGCCCAAAATGTCAGTAGTGCCAAGGACGAGAAACCATGGTCTCATATAAGAGAAGCTGTTATTTTTAGCAGACAAGCTGTTTGATATAACTACTGGTGATATTAAAGTCATAAAATAGATGGAGTTTTTTTGAAGGTGCCAGTGGGAGTGACCAAAACTTGTTTACCTCCCCAGTAATTGTTTTTATTCTTCTCCTCCTCCTCTCTCTCTCCTCCTGCTGCTTTTCTTCTCTTAATTTGTCAGAAAAAAATTGTTTGCTTTTAGGAGACTACCCTTGAGGTGTTATCTTTATATGGATTTTTAAAAAATATCTACTCTTAAGCACCATGTTTTTTCACTAGCTATTGTTTGTCATATTACTTCTTTAAAACAGTTTGGATTGTTTGCCATAATCACAAAAGCACATTTTTCTTACTTTGTATGAGTTCTAACTGAAGAAGACTCTTAGAGCAAAAAAATATGGTAATTTACACTGGCTTTTTATTGCTCGTGAAAAAATTCTTACATTTAGAAAGGTATGGCTTGTCTCTTCTTACCTCATCCACTTTAATTCAAGTTTGATTTAATTCTTTAAGCTTAAAGATTCATATTTAGTAAAGAGAAAAAGCAATATAAAGTTGAAATGTGGCTGATTTCTCACCTATGTCTTAGTGGAACAGAATTATCTGTAGGGCTTTTCATGGTAAAAGTTTACAAGGAAAGGGTTGCCTGGGTGGCTCAGTCGGTTAAGCATCCGACTCTTGATTTTAGCTCAGGTCATGATCTCAGAGTCGTGAGATGAAGCCCAGCATCAGGCTCTGTGCTGGGCATGGAGCTTGCTTAAGATTCTTTCTCTCCCTCCCCCCTGTCCCCTCCCCCCTCCTCTACCCCTCTCTAAAATAATAATAATGATAATAATAATAAAGAAAGCTTACCAGGAAAGAAAAATAAGCTTTCTTTTCCTTTCCCCCACCCCCATTTTTTCTTTAACTTTTCACTGTGGAACGTTTTTAAGCATTCCAATAGTAGAGAGGTAGTACAGTTAATCTTGTTTCAGCTATACCACAGCCACTGCCCTTTCTATCTCACGGGATGCTTGATAGATTAATTTATAGATTTATAGAGAGGAGAGAAAGAAAGTGGGGGAGAGGGGCAGAGGGAGAGAGAATCTTAAGCAGGCTCCTCTATCAGCACAGAGCCCGATGCAGGGCTCGATCTCACGACCCTGAGATTACCACCTGAGTCAGAATCACCAGTTGGATGCTTACCGACTGAGCCACCCAGGAGCCCCATGAATCATTTTAAAGAAAATCTCACACGGTATGTCATTCTGTCCTAAAATTCTTCAGGACTTGTCTCCATAAGGATTCCTTTTCAAAAAATAAATAACCAGAATACTATTAGGATACCTTACAAAACAAAACAGTAATTCCAGTATCATCATAGATCTAGGCAGTGGGAGCTATCATGCTCAAATTCCAATGTTCCTTGATTTTTTTTCCCCTCTTTTGATGTATGGCTCAATTCTATCTGAAGTCACAGTGGTTTGCAGTTGCACAGCTCACATGTTCACTTATAAAGGTACCACTGGAGAACATAGCATTCATTAAGTCATTTGAATTACTCTGAAGGCGTGAAGCACCCTCTGTAGAACTGTTTAATGAATTTGGCTGATAAAGAAGTGAGCATTGTGTCAACTAAAAAAAAAAGACGACAGAAAAGAAATAATTTATAGAGCTAAACTGAGGCACTGATATCTAACTTGTGACATGTTGATGGGGGGAATTCCTGAGCTGTGTTTACTGAATGTACTTGGATTATTTTCAGATTGTATGTAGTTAACAAATGGATGCATTTATGAAGAAAATTTTAATGCAATATGACTAATCTCTAAAGAATAGAGGGCTTTTAAAACAGGTTAACAATAGGGGCGCCTAGGTGGCTCATTGTGTTAAAGCCTCTGCCTTCGGCTCGGGTTATGATCTTAGGGTCCTGGGATCGAGCCCCACATCGGACTCTCTGCTCAGCAGGAAGCCTGCTTCCTCCTCTCTCTCTCTGCCTGCCTCTCTGCCTACTTGTGATCTCTCTCTCTCTCTCTCTCTCTGTCAAATAAATAAATAAAATCTTTATTAAAAAAAGGTTAACAATAAAATAAAAGCGGGTGGTGTAAATTTATATGATGAATGGAATAAAAATGTTCATTAATTTAGATAGTTAATATGATAGGGACTGTATCACTATATGTCGATATAAACAATGGGGACATTATATACAATTTGTATATAAACCTCAATTTAGAATATTTCTTACTTGCAAAATAGAAGAAATTGAGCAAGAAGAACAGAGAAACCTCTTTAAGTTGAGTTTAAGTTTAAAATCTCTTGAAAGATCAGTTTGTCTTTAGTGCAAAACAACTTAATAAATGTGTTTAAGTTCTGAAATAAGAACTCATTCTTCCATGTTCTTACTGGGTGCTAGAAGTAGACAGCTGTGGCCTGGCCAGAGGTGAAACACTGATAGAGAGCCAGCATGCTCTGAAAGACTGCTGTGTTTGAAAAGAAATCCAGCTGATCATTATTTTTTTAAGAGCTCTATGTATGTGTATCAGTCCACAGTTTCTTGCTTATACTGTATCATTAGCTATTCCAAAAGAAGAAGGGAACAGAAACCCCTACAGACACATTCTGTGTTCACATTTTCCTCCTCCCCCCTCTAAAAGAGTCTGTCTTGAGAACGTTTTACGGTTAGAAGTTGTAGCCTTCTCTCCTCATACAGAAAAACAGCACACCACGCAGGCTTGTTTATAGCTGCAGTTTCTTTTCTTTCCTTTCTTGATTTATTTGAGAGAGAGCGCACACACAAGCACACGCATGAACGGGTGGGGCAGAGGAGAGGGATAGAGAAGCTCAAGCTGACTCCACGCTGAGCGGAGAGCCCAATGTGGGGCTCCAGCCCACGACCCTGAGATCATGACCTGGGCCGCAACCAAGATTTGGTCGCTTAACCCACTGTGCCACTGTGCCACGCAGGCGCCCCGTAACTTCGGTTTCTTTTATGTAACTGCATAAAGCTTAATGACTATGAGGATTTGGTAGGTTTTTTTCTTACTATGTAACTTGTTTTGTACCATAAACAGTTTCTTGAGAGGAACGCCTATACTGTTCAGCAAAGGAAAGTGCCTGATGATTTAAAGCAGTTCACAACCCTTTCTCTGCAGCCTCTGGGTGAAGGATTTTTCTCTTCTTCCTGAGTTAGGGACAGAGTCCCATCGATTAAGGATTGTGGCATAAATACCATGGATGCTCTCAGTGCCTGCCCGTAGTCTTTCTGCCCTTGCCATTTCTGCGCGTGCTGGCCAACTTCTAAATCTCAACATCTGTGTCTCTGAGCGCTTTTTCTGCTGCCAGCCACTCTGCCCTCCTGGAGGACAGGTCAGAAATGCTGGGGTATTAACACTCACGCTGAGAACCGCTCTCAACCAGTATGTGACAGGAGTTGGTGGGTAAATACCTAGCTCCCTTAACCCTCAAGTGGGGTGACTCTGGGCACATGCCTTACAAGGTCTTACAGAGCTCTGCAGCGAGAACAGTTTTCCACAGTGATATGTAGCTGGTAACAATTTTCTAGACTCATCTCTTTATTAACTCATTTCCTCTTTCTGTCTCTTTTCTCCAGCCCTCTTCCAAAGTTCCCTGGGATCATCTCACAAATAAATTACCTGAACTTTAAAACCTTTTTATAGAGTCAGCTTCTGGAAGAATCCAAACTGAGATAGAGGTAGTAAACTGTAGCTCTACCTTTACTCAGAAAGTGAAAATGATGTCTTTATAGAGATAACCTTGACATATACCCCAGCTTTTAAAAAAAATCGCGGACCAAATGTGGTATTATAATTCTTATTAAGTTACTTAATGCCATGCTTCACAATTTACCTCTTACACACGAGTATTTTTGTGGGAGCGCTGATGTGTTCTTTGATCCTCAGCCTTCTAAGTGTGCATCCAAATGGTTTTAAACTCTACTGTGATTCCTAGGATTGGTGCCCATAAAGCATACTTTAATAGACCCAAATATTCTAAGGCTGAGGTTCAGAAAGATTTAAAAGAGGAAGCCAAGATGTAGTTTTAGAACACATTGGTGTTTTTATGGTTGTGTGACTGCCGACATTTCTCTCCCCTAATCATTGCTTGTTTCTGTTGCTGTCTCAATCCGCTGCCTGTTACCATCCTGATTGACCATCGTCATCTTCCCACCTGTCTTTGTTCCCATCCAGTGTGACTTAATGTGCTGCTACTGCCTTCCCTAGGCTCTCATTAGTCCCACTAATGGGACTCAGTCTCACTGAGTAAACATACCTTCTCATCCCTGCTCTTCTGTTCATTTGGATGTCCCGAAAGCCTCCATGAACTCTTACGATCTCAAGAAAGGTGCTCTCACATACCATCTCTGATTCTTTTCCTCACCTCAGCCCCCAGTCTTTCATATATGCAGATTCTCCGTTTCCAGGTTTTTGAAATAACTGCTTCAAAGCAATAGAACTTTTCCACTGAATGTAATTTACTCAGGAAGACAGTTGCAAGGGGAAAATATTCTGTATACAGAGTACCTCATTAGCTGAAAAAACTATCATTTGTGAAAAACCATTTCATTCCAACACTATAAAATTCATGAAAAGTAATTCACATAAATTAACTGCATCACTGATTCAGCTGACATTCACCTCCCCCAAAGCCTTTACTTGCTTCTAAGTTTTGTCAGAAAAAAATATTAAAATATGTTAAGTGGGAGAAAGAAAAATTAATTGGAGCCTGTGTAATGGTAAGTTTACCAGACTGTCTCACAAAGATAACCATAGTCTGTGTTAAGAAGAAAAATAAGTAAAATTTTAAAATGCTAAGACCACGATTCTGTTTTGCTTGTTTTTAACATGTTAGTCCTTAAGTTTAGTATTTCTAATATTGCAGTATTTCTAAATAATACTGGTTGTGTCCACTGTAACACTTATGCTTGAATGTTAATTACTAGAAAGGAAATAAGGTTTCTCAATATATGTAAGAGATTGTATAGAAAAGTCTTTAATGAATGCATGAATTCAGAATCAAAGCACAACTACCAGCGTTCTGTATTTTGATCTGAGTGATGGTTACAGGGATGTGTTCACTTTGTGAAAAATTCATTGAAGCTTATAAACTTACGAGTTGAATACTTTTCTTAAATGTAAGTTATATTTCAGTAAAATGTTTATTAATAAAGCAAAGCACAAGAAGAAAACGTTTTTCTAAAAATCCATTTACCAGATCTCTTAGTTGATTCAAAAAGTTAATTATAGGTATTAAATCACATTCTGTGAGTTTGCTGGGGGTGCCATAACAACCAGGACAGACTGAGGGGCTTAAACAACGAATTTATTTTCTCACAGTTCTGGAGGCTAGAGGTCTAAAATCAAGGTGCCAGCATGTTTGGTTTCTTCTGAGGCCTCATTCCTTAGTGTGAAGATGGCTGCCTCTTTCTGCCTCTTCACATGGTTGTTCCTCTGTGCACATATACCCCTCGTGTGTCTCTTTGACCAAGTTTCTTCTTATAAGGACACCAGTCATTTGGATTAGGGTCTACTCTAACTGTCGAGTACGGTAACTGTAGAGTTACATTTTATTATTCCTGATTTGGTTCGGATTTCCCCAAAAGCTCACTCTGATATTTGGGAACCTGAGAATAACTCTGCGGCATGAGATGCATCTGTCCCATGGTTTATGTGTCATTGGAGAGTGGTACATACATCGCTACTTCAGCCAGTAGCATCGTACTGGCCAAATTTACAGAATTAGAAGGAGTGCTGTTTAAGTAGTAATTTACTCACATTATTTGTGGAGGAGGAGACTTGCGTTTTGACCCAGATCATTTCTGAATAGGAGGAGTGTGTGTGTGTGTGTGTGTGTGTGTGTGTGTTGTGGGATATTGATTAGAAGAGAACTCATTTTACTAATCTGACATTAGATAGTGACTTTGCTACACAGATAAAAGAGTATATTGGAAAAATAAAAAGTCGTAGATTGTAGGTGGAGTTTTAAGTACCAAAGATGTTTTAGGACAAGATATTCAAAGATACTGGTTCATTATTAGAGTAAAACAGGGTCTAGCAAACCTTGTCCTATTGAAACTGATCTTGCCTAGATGTAGTGTTCTTTGATTTGGAAAACATGGCTCTCATGGTTCTTTCCTTTGAGTTTAATTTTAAAGGTAGAAGAGGAAGTGCTTAAAGATTGTCAAGTTTAGGGGTCAACTCAGGAGTATAAGTCATGAATCTATGCGTGTTATGACTATTAAAATAGTTATGGGGTAAGAAAGTAAATCCATCCTACAGGCCTGTTTTATTTGGCTTGCTTTTTGTTTTGTTTTTAATGCCTATTGGTGATTTTAGGCAGGGCATTCATTCTCCAAATGGCCAGACTAATAGCGTAGCCATTATGCCTTATTTCATACTCATTTGTTTCATATACTCATCTTACCTACCCCAACCCTGACAACTTTTGGGTTTAAGACTGCCTGATTTTAGTCCAATTTCCTTTTTTTGAGGTAGCAGAGTTACTTTAAATGATTTTGAGGGTAGAACTAGAGACCAGTTTCCTTTCTCTGTGTCCATGTCTTTCCTGCCTTGAAAGAATAGCAAAGAAGTGAAGAGATGAGTAAAAAGCCAAGTTATACCTCTTTGGACACAGGACAGAATGATAATGTGCTCTGTGGTTCTTGCTTTAGGAGTCTAGACAAACCTCTTAAGCAAATAATATGCTGGAATATTATAAATTTACTGGAATGCTATAGATTTCCTTTCCCTTTGAAGTTAGGGGAGGAAAAAAAATTCCCAGATTGAGAATCTTAATATTCCTGTTACCATACCCATTTTAGGAAAGGAATCTCATAGCTTATTTGGTTAGGGAATTAAGAAATTTACGGTAGAGACCAGTGGGGGGGTTTGTATTTCCCAACTATAGTTTCAGATGAAAAGCAGTGTGATTCACTATCTAAAAGAGAAGTTTAGCCAAAAAAAATCATTTGTGGAATTAAAATTAAAATAAATGTATAATAAAACATCATTTGTACAGTGTTTTATTAAATACTTTTGTAATACTACCACATGACCCTTGATAACTCTGGGAGGGGGATGCCCGGGTGGCTCAGTTGGTTAAGCAGCTGCCTTTGGCTCAGGTCATGATCCTAGGGTCCTGGGATCAAGTCCCACATTGGGCTCCTTGCTCGGCAGGGAGCCTAATTCTGCCTCTGCCACTCTGCCTGCTTGTGCTCTCTCTCTCTGACAAATAAATAAATAAAAATCTTAAAAAAAAAAAAAAAAAGAAAAAAAGAACTCTGGGAGGAAAAACTGGTAACATGATGTGGGTTGGGCAGATTTAATTTGACCACCAACTATGGGATCACTATTACACTATGCCCTAAGAACCCAATGTTTTGCAAAGGCACACAGTTCCTATCCTCAACCATGTCTAAAGGGGGGGATGGAGGGGGATGTGGTTCAGTGGAATCAAGAGAGGAAGCAACCAAATTATCCTGAATGAAACAGAAGGTTCCCTGAAAGCCTAGCATTTCAGTTAAGACCTGAAGTATTCCTCAGCAAGAAAGCACGCCTGTTGGTCACTGAAGCAGCACATGCAGAGGTTTCAGAGCATCATGCATTTGGGGAATGTTGCCAGAGTGTAAAGGCTGAGGCACAGAGTGGTGACATGGGACTAGGATGTAGATAGAGGGAGTCAGGCTCTGATGATGACTGCTTTCCACTGCATTGATGAAGGAAAATGGTGACTCCTGAAAGTGTGTGAATCTTGGTGAAATTGCTCTGGGAGTGTTGAAGGGTGGCAGCACGTTCACAGTGTAGGAGGTAGGGGCTATGGTGTGGGGTGTCTCAAAGATTGACAGTGCTACTAGATTAAAGGTTTGGGGAAAGGAGAGGAGAAAATTATTTCATCCTTGGAATTTGTCAGGCACTCATCTTTTTTGGGCTTCCATGATCTAAGAGACTCAGTTTCATTTTGAAGTTAATTGTCATGCAGCTATAAATATTTTATATACATTTTTATTTCATCTTTTATTGCTCATACTGAAGAATGAGGAATATTTTGATCATTTCTGGATACAGTGTTTTTCAAAAGACAGCTATTAGCTTTATTCACTCTAGCCGGCAAGTGCCTCATTCACTACTGGTGACTGTTTTTTATTCTCTCCCATTACTTTTATTCACACAGTACACAGTACTTCTCATACCTTAGCACTTGAATATTTGTCATTCTAAATTGAATTTGCTTTAAATAACTTTTGTGAAGGATCTTGCATTTTGTGATCATTGTTCCATGCAGTTACTCTTCAGTGAAAAGAATTAGCTTTAATAATGTTTATAATTCTTTATAAGGTCTTTTCAGTTACATTAATTATTAGCCCTCACTTGCAGCCAGTTTTTAATTGTCTTGACTGATATATTGTCTAATTGACTATGCAGATTGTTACCTGGGTGTAGCGATGCTTTATAAATAGTGAGAAACAAATTTTTTTAAATTTACTTTGTTTTTTAAATTTTTTCTTTAAACTCAATTAACGTATAATGTATTATTTGTTTCAGGGGTACAGGTCTGTGCTTCATCAGTCTTATATAAGACTTATATATATAATATATAAGACTTATGTGTATAATATATAATGTATAATATAAAATTATGTGTATATTATACACATAATAATATAGTATAATATATAATATAAAAGACTGATGAAGCACAGACCTGTACTCCTGAAACAAATAATACATTATATGTTGAGTTTAAATTTAAAAAATGTGGGAAAAAAGTTAACTATGCCTAACAAAAAACAAACCCAGTGCTCATTAAAGCACATGCCCTCCCCCAGTGTCCATCACCCAGTTACCTCATCTCTCCACCCCCGCTTCCTTCCAGCAACCGTCAGTTGTTTCTTTTTTTTTTTTTAAGATTTTATTTTTTTATTTGACAGAGAAAGAGATCACAAGTAGGCAGAGAGGCAGGCAGAGAGAGAGGGGGAAGCAGACTCCCCGCTGAGCAGAGAGCCTGATGTGGGGCTGGATCCCAGGACGCTGGGATCATGACCCAAGCCGAAGGCAGAGGCTTTAACCCACTGAGCCACCCAGGCACCCCAGCCCTCAGTTGTTTCTTATGATTAAGAGTCTCTTAGGTTTTGTTTCCCTCTCTGGAGAAACAAATTTTATCTGCTTCAGATTTAATCAGGTGATATGTATTTGATACAAATAGTTAAGAATTTCTATTATGAAGTGCACTGCCTTATTTTGAAGGATATTCTACTGCTGTGTAAGCTTTTAGAAAATCAGATTTATTTGAAAATTGGTTGTTATACCTTTTTTTTTTTTTTTAAGAGAGAGAGAACTAGAGAGAGCGGGTCGGGGGGGGTGCAGAGGGAGAGGGAGAGAGAATTTTAAGCAGACTCCATGCCCAACACAGAGCCTGATGCAGAGCTTGATCTCACGATCCCGAGATCATGACCTGAGCCAAAATCAAGAGTCAGATGCCCAATCAACTGAGCCACCCTGGCACCCTGATCATTACACCATTTCTGTAGAACTATGGATATCTTTGTAAAACTGATTTTATAATATTTTAAATATTTGTCTGGAAGTTATAATTCTTTGGAAGTTTGGTGCTTGAGGTTATACTTTAAATCTTTTATTTTTGTATTATTTTTTATTTTTTAAAGATTTTATTCATTTATTTATTTGACAGAGAGAGAGAGATCACAAGCAGGCAGAGAGGCAGGCAGAGAGAGACAGGGAAGCAGGCTCCCCGCCGAGCAGAGAGCCCGATGCGGGGCTCGATCCCAGGACCCCGAGATCATGACCCGAGCCAAAGGCAGAGGCCTTAACCCACCGAGCCACCCAGGGGCTCCTCTATTTTTATTTTTAAAAATGATTTTATTTCTTTAATAGAGTGTGAGAGAGCATGAGAGGAGGGAGAGTCAGAGGGAGAAGGCAGACTCCTCGCTGAGCAGGGAGCCCAATGCAGGGTTCGATTTCAGGACCCTGGGATCATGACCTGAGCCAAAGGCAGACGGTTAACTGACTGAGCTACCCAGGTGCCCCCCCCTTTTTTTCATTTATTTATTTATTTATTTTTTCCACAAGGCAAGTTGTTTCTTTATTCTTTAAAAAAATGTTAGATGATATTACAAGCTACTAACGTCTAAGAGGACCTAATTACATTTACATTTTAAAAAATATGGCATCTATCTTGTAGCAACACTAGTTGACCCAACCTGCAGAAACCTATAAAAGTTAAGACGAATTCGGTTGATCTGGAGGTGAAGTTCTGAAAGTGCTTCTGAAGGAAACTTATTGCAGAGGGAGAACAGCAGGTGGTTCCATCAGAGACACGTGCATGTACTTTGAAGCCTTATACTTCTCCCTAATTGCTTGCTGAGGTTGGTGAGGTATATCAAGGCACACTTTATGTAGCTCACTCAGGCAAGGCACAATTTCATTTAATGAATAGCCTGTAAATGCAGCAAGGGTTTCTGGCCAGAAGTGCCTGTTCACAGTATAGTTTGCCAGGCAATAAGCTGCTGCAGCTATCAATGAAGGAAGATATTTCAAGAATGGGTCAGCTTCAAGTAGACTCAGTTCTGCTACATACTTGGCCAGATTCTCAGTTCTGATGCACACTCCTTGTCTCCTTAAGTACTGAAGGAGAGACTGGTTGGTTGTTGGCACTGTGAGATCAAAAACCAGGACTTTCAGGAGCAAGTGTTCCATTCTTAGCAGTTGGCGTTTTGTGTAAGTAGCATCAGTTATGTAGACAAACTCATCTACTTCAGGTGGATATATTTCTTCATATTTCGAAGCCAGAAGAATAGCTGCTGTTCCTACAAGCTGCAATTTCCCTCTCAGAACAGACATGCATGAAAGAAACCTGTCCAGGAAGTTGACAGCCAGGTAGAGAGTCTCTGCTCGAAGCTTATACTCTTCGCCAACCTCAACAAGCCAGTCCACCAAAATCGTTCACGTGCTTTCTGTGATGTCTGGTTGCTTCCTCATGTAGTGTGCTTTGGGCCGGTGTCTTATTTCAGCTTCTCTAAGATACTGATGAATTTCTTCAGCATATTCAGTCACATTTATCACATCTGTACTAAAATCTGATGCATTTTCAGACTGGGAATGGAGAGATGAATCTACCACCATTGGGGAAACTGTGTTAAAATCCAGCAGGAAGTGAAGGTCTGACTTGAGTGCGCTGGTGTCTACCTCATACATATTCTCAAATGCCATCCTGTCTTTCCCTGTGCAGCTATCTCTGTCCCCCTGCTCAGGCTCATCCATGTAGATATCAAATCCTTGCTTGGCTGGCACCTGGACCGTGGAGTCAGAGAGCATGTTCTTTCCAGCTGGAGGGAAGACATTTTCTGATCCAGAGAAACACCTGATTGTTGTGATCCCCTGGCCACAGGTCCTCCTGTACTGTCCATTCTCAGTTAGCACTCCTAGCACTGTTCTTTGTGGGGGATCCTGGCCGAGCCGGGCTCTGGTTCTCATCTGACAGGCATCAGGACCTCAAGGCACTGGAGCTAGGGCTACTCCGCTCTTGGAGCTGCTGCGATGCATACCCTTAGTCTCCACACAATGCAGAGCGGGCCTCGCTCTTCTCAGCCTTATATCTTTATATAAGTCTCGAACAATTAGCCTTTTCATTTATTTTTTAAAAAATATTGTATTTGTTTATTTGACGGCACAAGCAAGTGAGAGCAGCAGAGGGAGAGGGAGAAGCTCATATTTCCCCATCTTATCTATAAGTAAACTTGATTATTATTTAGTGATCTTTTTTAAAAGATTTTATTTATTTATTATTTTTATTATTTTTTAAAATTTTATTTATTGTTCGTTTATTTGTCAGTGAGAGAGAGACAAAGAACACAAGCAGGGAGAGACTCAGGCAGAGGGAGAAGCAGGCTCCCTGCCAAGCAAGGAGCCTGACGTGGAACTCGATCCCAGGACCCTGAGATCTATGACCTGAGCCGAAGGCAGATGCCTAACTGACTGAGCCACCCAGGCGTCCCAGGATTTTATTTATTTATTTGACAGAGAGATAGCACAAGCAGGTGGAGCAGCAGGGAGAGGGAGAAGCAGGCTCTCGGCTGAACAGCGAGCCTGATGAGGGGACCCATCCCAGGACCCTTGGGATCATGACCTGAGCCGAAGGCAATCGCTTAACCCACTGAGCCACCCAAGTGCCCCTTATTTAGTGATCTTAAAAATGAAAAGGAGTATTTGCATTATATTCTTTTTATATAATAGCTTTATTGAGGTATAATTCATATATACCATACAATTTACCCATTTAAAGTGTACAAGTTAGTGGTTTTTGGCATATTCACAGAGACCTACAGCCAGCACCACAGTCTTTTTTAGAGCATTTTTATCATCCCAAAAAGAAATGCCATACATAAGCAGTCACCTGTTATTCTCACTCCAGTCTCCCAAACCAAGGAACCATTAATCTCCTTTCTGTCTCTGTGGGTATATTTAACTATTCTAGGCAGTTCGCATAAATGGAATCATACAATACGTATTTGGTCTTTTGAGACTGGCATTTTTCACTTAGCATGTTTCCAGGGTTCATCCATGATTTAGCATTAATCATGCTTAATTTATTTTATTGCTGAATAATATTCCATCTTATGGATATGCCATGTTTTCTTTATCCATTCATCAGTTGATGGGCATTTGGATTGTTTCCACTCCGGGGCTATTAAGAACAATGCTGTTTGAGAGCATTTGTGTAGAAGTTTTTTTTTTTTTTATTTTTTGAACCTACATTTTCAAGTCTCTTGAGTATATAATAGAATATATATATAGAATATATATAGCATAGGAATAAAATGCTAGATCATATAGTAACTTCATGTTAAACCTTTTGAAAAACTGCCAGACTGTTTTCCACAGCAACTGCACAATTTTTCAGTCCCACTAGCAGTATTATGAGGGTTCCGGTTTCCTCTACCTCTTCACCAACTCTTTATACAATCTGTCCTTTTTATTATAGCCATCCTACTGAGTGTGAAGTAGTCTCATTGTGGGTTTGATTTGCATTTCCCTGATAGCTAATGATGTTGAACATCTTCTTAGGTTTATTGGCCATTTGTATATCTTTTTAATTTTTTAAAACTTTTTTTTTTTAAGATTTTATTTGTGGGAGAGAGAGAATGAGTGAGCGAGTGCTCACACAAGCGGGGGAGCAGCAGGCAGAGGGAGAAGCAGGCTGGGTGCTGAGGAAGGAGCCCGATGTGGGACACAATCCTAGGACTGGCTAGGATCATGACCCGAGCTGAAGGCAGACACTTAACAGACTGAGCCACCCAGGCATCTTGTATATATCTTATTTTTTTTTTTTTAAAGATTTTACTTAGTTATTGGACAGAGAGACAGACAGCGAGAGAGGGAACACAAGCAGGGGGAGTGGGAGAGGGAGAGCAGGTTTCCCGCTGAGCAGGGAGCCTGATGCGGGGCTCGATCCCAGGACCCTGGGATCATGACCTGAGCCGAAGGCAGATGCTTAACGACTGAGCCACCCAGGCGCCCCTTGTTTATATCTTTTTTAGAGAATATCCATTCAGATCCTTCGCTAGGATTTTTTTTTTTTTTATTATTGTAAGAGTTGTGTATATATATACAAGTCCCTTGTCGGATAGATGATTTGCAAACCTATTTTCTCATTCTCGAGGTTGTCTTCTTACTTTCTTGATGGTATTCTTTAAAGCATACAACTTCTAATTTTGATAAAATCCAACTTGTCTGTTTTTTCTTTTTGTTATGTTTTTGTTATATTTAAGAATGCTTCGTTTAACTGAAGGTGATAAAGATTTACGCCTATATTTTGTTCTCCGAGTTTTGTAGTCTTAGCTCTTAGATTTAAGTTATGTTCCATTATGAGTTAATTTTATATATGGTATGAAATAGAAGTCCAGCTTTATTCTTTTGCGTGTGGATATCCAGTTGTCCCAGCACTATTGGTTGAAAAGGCTCTCTTTTCCCCATTCAATTGTCTTGGCATTCTTGTTGAAAATCAATTGATCAGAAATTGTTTATGCACTTTGAATTCCATTCCATCACTCCATATATCTATCCTTCATGCCGGTAGCACACAGTCTTGATTACTGTAGCTTTTGTAGGAAGTTCTGAAATAGGAAAAGCTGAGAATCCTCCAGCTTTGTTCTTTTTCACGATTGTTTGGCTCCTCTGGGTCCTTTGAGTTTCCATGTGAATTTTAGGATTAGCTTGTTAATTTCTGCAAAAAGGACCAACTAGGATTTTGCTAAGGATTGTATTGAATCTGTAGATCAATTTGGAGGATACTATCATCTTAACAGTATTGTTTCCAAGCCATGAACATGGATGTCTGCATTCATTTAGGTCTTTTAAAATTTTTTTGTGTTCTAATTTTAGAGTATGTTTTACACTATATTGCCTTTTAAAAAATTAAGTAACGACTTGTTATTTGTATAAAAAGAGAGATGTTGGGTGCCTGGGTGCTCAGTTGGTTGAACGCCTGCCTTCGGCTCAGATTGTGATCTCAGGGTCCTGGGATCGAGTCCCATGTCGGTCCCCTTGCTCCATGGGGAGCACACTTCTCCCTCTGCCTGCTGCTCCCCCTGCTTGTGCACATGCTCTCTCTCTCTGACAAATAAATAAATAAAATCTTTTTTTAAAAAGATGTTCATAAAAAAAAATTATAACAGTACAGAAACATTCAAATCACCTAGAGTTCCTACCAAGAAGTAAATAATTATCATTTGGTTAATATCATTGCAGCTAGACATCATAAAGCTATATAGATACAGAAATAAGCGTGTAGGGGGAGAGAAGTTATGTGTTCTATTTCTTCAGTTACTTTGGTTAAACTTTTATTTTGAGATAATTGTAGATTCATGTGCAGCTATAAAAAATAATACAGAGATCCTTTGTTTTCTTTATGCAGTTTCCTTCAGTGCTAACATACTGCCCGACTATAGTACAGTCCAATGTAGTACTGTACAGTCTGCTGCATCAGTATTGACATCCATACAGTCCACTGATACTCAGATTTCCCCAGTTTTACTTTTACTTACTGATGTGTATGCATGCATGTGTTTAGTTCCGTGCAATTTTATCACGTGTGATTTCCTGTACCCGCCACCACTGTCAAGGTACAGACAGTTCTAGTCCCACAAGGATCCCTTGTCTCAGCCTTTTGTGACCATGTCACCTTCCTCCCAGCCCCACCTCCTACTTTCCCCCACTCCATTTTTAACCTCTGGTAACCGCTGATCTGTTTTCCATTTCTATAATTTTATGATTTAAAAAATATTATATAAATGTTATATAGATACTTCCCCCCTCCCCCCACTTAAGTTTTCTGGACATTCATCCAAGGTTTTGTATGTATCAGTAGTTCATTTCTTTCTCTCACTGAATATTTCCATGGTATGGAGGCATCACAGTATAGTCATTCATTGCAGGACATCTGTGTTGTTTTCCATTTTTTGCTAGTACAAATAAAGCTGCTATGAACATTTGTGTATAGATTTTTGTGTAAACATAAGTTTTCATTTCTCTGGGATAAATGCCCAAGAGTGCATTTGCTGGGTCGTATGATAATTACATGTTAAATTTTATAAGAAACTGCCAAAATTTTCCAGGGTGGCTATTTTTAAAAATAAGTATAAATGATTTAAAAAACATTTTAAAAAGTGAGCACTAACAAATACAGGAAAGATACATTAACATAAACAGCTTAAATGGAACATGTCCAGCCCCTCAGAAGCTGCTGGGTATCTTATCCTTCTTCCATCATAATGTATTCCTTCCTCCACAGAGGTAACCATTATCATTGACATTTATGATAAGCACTTTATTTTTCTTTCATAATATTAGCATTTAAATCTTCATTCCTTTGCAATATATTTTACTTTATTTTTGATTGTTAAAAAGAATCATACAAAATGCACTCTTTTGCATGGCTTTTTAACTGAACACTATTTTCTAGGACTGATTCATGTCATATATAGCAGTAGCTTATTAGTTTTTTTTTCTGTATTCCAAAGTGTGTATTTAACATAGTTTATCCATTTTTACTGTTGGTGGGTATTTGAGGTGTTTATCACTTATGGCTCATTACAGTGCTGCTATCACATTTTTGTACAATTGCCCCGGTTTATAGATTTTTAAAAGGCATATTCCTAAGTGTGGGCTTTGTTTGGTCACAGGGCGTATTATTTTTTCTTCTAGTTGGTAATGCCACACTGTTTTTCAAAGGAGTTATACCAGTTTATATTTCCATCAGCAGTGTGAGTTTTTGTTTCAGCTCTTCTCCAGTAGTATAGTCCAATTTTTGTTTTTAAAGTTAACTGTTAAAAATGGATGTGTAGTGATACCTCATTGTGGTTTGATTTGACATTCCCCTGATTTCTAATGAAGCTGAGTCCTTTTCATTATTGTCCATTTGGATTTCCTGCTTTTTGAAATGCTTGTTGACATCTCTTACCTATTTTTTATTGGGTTGACTTTTTCTTTTTGAGTTGTAGTTCTTTATAAATTGTGGGTATAGCCCTTAGTTATATGGTTACAAGTGTCTTTTATTCTGTGACTCACCTTTTCATTTCTTAAAGGTGACTTTGATGAACAGAAGTTACTATCTTAGTGCATTCTACTTTGTTAGTCTTTTATGATTTGTGCTTTTTGTGTCCCATTGCAGTGCCCAAGATCATAAAGGTATTCTCATACCATTTTCCAGAAGGTTTTTTTTGTATTGTCTTTCACAATTAGACCTACAGTCTACCTGGAATTGGTTTTTCTGTATGGTGTGAGATAGGAGTCAAATTTTATTTTTCCTCAATATTGATGAATATCATGTACATTTTATTTTTATTTTTATTTTTTAAAGATTTTATTTATTTATTTGACAGAGGGAGAGAGATCACAAGTAGGCGGAGAGGCAGGCAGAGAGAGAGGGGGAAGCAGGCTCCCCGCTGAGCAGAGAGCCTGATGCGGGACTCGATCCCAGGACCCTGAGACCATGACCTGAGCCGCAGGCAGAGGCTTTAACCCACTGAGCCACCCAGGCGCCCGATCATGTACATTTTAGAAGACTATCTTTTTCTCACTGTTATGCATTGCCACCTTTGCCATAGGAATTTATTGAAGCAGAAGTCTGTTTTTAGACTCCCCTATCTGTTCCATTAGTTGATTCATTTATCCTTATGCTATACCAAACAACTTTCTTATTGTACCTTATACTAAGTCTTGATACCTAGGACAGGAGGCCCCTTGACATGTTGTTCTTTAGGAGTATCTTGGTTATTTTTGGCCTCTCTGCATTTCTGTGTAAATTTTAGAATCAGCTTATCTTCCATAAGCACTTGACTGGTTTATTTTTTTATTGGAATTGTATTGTTCTGTATAGCAACTTAGGAAAAATTAACATCTTTCATTGACTTTTGCAATATATGAACATTCGTGAGGTCTTTAAATTTTTTTTTAAAGATTTATTTATTTATTTTAGAGAGAGCATGCAGTGGGGAGAGACAGAGGGGGAGGGAAAGAGAATCTCAAGCTGCCTCCCTGATGAGCACAGAGCCCAACACGGGCTTAATCTCAGGACTCAGATCATGACCTGACCTGAAACCAAGAGTCACTCAGCCAACTGAGCCACCCAGGTGCCCCTGTGAGGTCTTTAATTTTTCTTAGCAATGTTTATAGTTTTTTCTTTAGCTATCTTATATACTTTTATTATTTCTAGATGCTTCATTTTTTTTTTTTTTTAAGATTTTATTTATTTTGACAGAGAGAGACACAGCGAGAGAGGAAACACAAGCAGGGGGAGTGGGAGAGTGAGAAGCGGGCTTTCCCCTGAGCAGGGAGCCCGATGCGGGTCTTGAACCCAGGACCCTGGGATCATGACCTGAGCCAAAGGCAGACGCTTAACGACTGAGCCACCCAGGCACCCCGATATTAGATATTTTTGACAGTACTGCATAAAGTACCTCTTTTAAAAGATTGCCATCACTTTGTTTCTGGTATATAGAAATACAATTGAATATTAATATTGACCTTGTGCTCTTCAACCTTCTTCATCTGCCTTATTCATTCTAATAGTTTATAAATTTTTAAAAATTTCATACCTACGTAATCATAAAATCTGCAAATAAAACCTCAGTTTTGTGTCTTTTCTTTCCAAATACTATACCTTTAATTTCTTTTTCTTGCATTATTGTACTAGTTGGGGATTGTGATAGGGTCACATCTGTTTAACGTTTCGTCTTTATGTTTGCTGTAGGTTCTAGTTAGTTGGTTATTTTGAGTAGGCAGTTCTCATCAGATTAGGGAAATTCCTGTTTCTTCCTAATTTACTAAGCATGCCAATGAATGAATGATGAATTTTATCAAATATTTTTTCTGTTTCTAGATCTATTGATATTATAAAATTTACTTAAGTGGAAAATTATGTTGATTTTTAAAATTGCTAATCAAACTTCCATTCCTGGAATAATTCTAACTTGGCTTTGCTTTATAATACTTTTAATATTGCTAGATTCCATTTGCTTATCTTTTGTTTCATATTTTTACATTTATGTTCATGAATTTAATTGGCCCATAATTTTCCTTTCTCCTAATGTTTTTATCAAGTTTTGGTATTGAGGTTACACTATACTCATAAAATGAGTTGGGGAAGTGATCCTTTTCTCGTTACAGAGATGATTTTTTGTAAGACCAGGTATATTTCTTCCTTAAATAATTGGCAGAATTCACTGATTAGTCTAACTGGAAATGGAATTTTCTTTGTGGGCAGTTTTTAAATTATGGAGTTGGGGAACAAATCTGTATAGCATTTCTACACATCTTGCGACAGCTTTTATCTCAGACTATGCTTTTAAGAATGTTTGTATAACAAAAAGCCTTGAAATAAAGAAATAGGGTCTCTCTACAGGGCAAAGGTTTGTTAGGTTTGCTGGTTTGCTGGCAGCCTCCATATGAGATTGGTGGTTTTCTAAGCTTGGGGTTCTTCAGCTGTGACACAAACCCTCTGTGTACATACTGTCTACCTGAGCCTCTTCTAGGTTGTTGCCATGGGCAGATGGCAGGGGCAAAAGGAACTGGATACAAATGTAAAAATCATGCTGTCTGCTTTGTGGTGAATAATAAAATCCTTTTCCTCTGGCCTAGGAGGCTCCTATCTTCTGCTGGCATCTATAACTTATTAGTTTGCAAGTAACTTGGGTAAAATGTCAGACCTTTCTCAGTTCTTGACATGAAGTCCATTTATTTATAGGACTGTTTGAATCTCCTGTATCTTCTTGTGTCATTTTGGTGAATTTTGACTTTCTCATTTTATCTAAATTGTCAAATTTATTAGAATGAATTTCCACTCGTTTTCTTTTAAAATGTCCATAAAATTTGTAATAATGCCTTCATTTTTCATTTCTGATACTGGTAATTTGTGTTTTTGCTGAGTATAGAATTCTAGGCTGATAGATACTTTCATTCAACTCATTGAAGATATTCACAGCCTTCAGTTTTTGTCATGGAGAATTCTGCTTAGTTTTACTGTTGCTTCTTTGAAACTAATCCTTTTATTCTCTGTGGCTACTTAAAATTTTTCTCTTTATATTTAATTTCTACAGTTTTAATATGATATCTAAGTGGCGATTTCTTTTTACATAGGCTGCCTGGGATTCATTGAGCCTCTTTTATCTGTTGATTGCTATTTTCCTGCAGTTGAAAAATTTCAGACACCATCCCTTTAAATGTTGCCTCTGTTCCATTTCTTTTTCTTTCTTCCTTCTGAGATTCTGATTAAACTAATGTTTTAAATAGATGCTCAGCCTTTTCACTCTACCTTTTATATCTCTTTTCTGATTTTTCTAGCTTTCTTCTTTTCATGCTGTTTTGTGCTATGTTAAATTTCAGCTCGCTGAAGTTTTCTTCGGTTGTGTCTAGTCTCATTCAGTGAGGTTTAAATTTTATTTACTGTATTTTTTATTTCTAGATGTCCTATTTGGTTCTTGTTGAATCTCTGAGAATTTTCCTTATATAGGCATGGAGGAGTTTTTGGCAGTCACCTTCAGAGACAGTCTACCACAACCACATTTAAACCATGTTCAAGGCTTGAGATTTTTCTGGTAGGATAGCCAGAGGATTGTTGATCGTTAGGGTGACCATCTAACGTACCATCCAACAGGAACATTTTTGAGAGTAAAAAGAAGTGTTATAAACCAGACTGTCTTGGGAAACCTAGGACCCGTGGTCATCTCAGTTATGATTTATCGTGGACTTTCCCATGTCCTATTTACACTCACCTCGAGAGTACAGTCCTTTAGGATTTTAATTTTCTATGGGAAGAGACTCCTCTTATGCTTTCCACCTTGTGCAGGATTTTAAGTTCTGTTTATTTCCCCCACTGCTTTCTTTGGGAGATTGTCTAAACAGATGTCTCATTTTCTCTGGATTGATGTATGACCTCACAGATTCTTGTTTTCCCTGTATTTGGAGATTGGTGATTACTTATTGTCTTGTGGTATTTTTGATATTTTTAAGATTTTATTCAGCTTTTATAGTTGTTTTCAGTGGGAGCTTTGATCTAAATAACTTAGGCCACCATTATAGGAAATAGGTACAAGTGTGGTTGATTTATTTAAATTAACAGAAGAAAGAAAATGGAAAGAATTGTTTAGTGTCAAATAAATGCTTCTTTTCCACAAAAAAGTATGAGTTCCCAAGAGCTACCTCTATAGTTGGGGAATGAGGCTGTGGGTGTGAGGGGGGAGCAATTAAGGGTTTCAAGTCATTAAATTTGTTTTTTTAACTCCAAGTCCCACTTTTTGACAAACTTGTTAATTCCTTTCATGAAAAATTAGGAAGTTATTTCCCTCAAAACGCAATTTCTCGATTTTTATCAGTTACATTTTCACTTTATTGAGGCTTTAAAGGTTAACGTTCTGTTCCACAGTTAATTCCCCTGCTGTTTAACCTTAGTGTTAGCTGTAAATAGATTTTTTGCTTTTTTTCTAGTTTTCTGATCATGCCATCTTATTCCTGAATTATTTATTTTCATGTGTCTGTATATTGTCTAGATTTCCACATTAGATCCTTATTTATTTTTAAAAAGGTTCATGCATGACTTTTAAAAAATGTGCAGTTTTTCTTTTCAGTTTCAATGTAGAATTTTTGTCTCCATTTTAGACTCAAGATTATGTGTCTGTTTTAGATATATAGTTATAATTTTATATATAGAAGATAGATTGTATATATATTTTTTATTCCTCAAGGAGTTCCAAGCAATTAATGAATGTTTACTTTTAACCCAATTAAACACATTTGTGGAAGAATTGATTTACTTATTGGACCACATTTTTCTCTCCATGCTTCTTGTCTTTATTTCCTCTGATGTTGAAATACAATTTTTAATAAGTATATTTTGTCTTAATTATAAGCTCTGATTTAATTTGGTCAGTATGGCTTATATCATATGAAAAATGGTCGTTTTTGTTGTTTTTTAGTTTTGTGTGTTTGTAGTGAAATGGGTTGAATTGTTATTTCTGTGTACTTACATTGTTGAGGCCTCTTAATTACTTTAATGTATGGCTTTAATAAATTTTTATTTAATAAAATTATTCAATGATTTTTTTTCACATCTTAATATTTTCTTTAGAGAGATATAGTGATGTGGAAAGTATGACTTTTTCTTTAAAATATATTTTTGTACTCATAGATTGTCAGTCTCTTTAGTGGTCCTTGCCATATATAGTCATCAAAAAACAAAAGAGATATGACATCAGTTCTTTATATATCTCCTTCCCTTCTTGCTGGCTGCCTCAAAAAGGAAAGGGTCACACATTTCAATTAATGACAGCTTGGAATTTATTTTCTTATTAATAGTGGTTTTAAGGAGAGTTGTTATTATTTCTTAAGAATAAGAAATCAGAGGAAAAAAGCTTGGCCCAGAGAGGTTTTTGGGGAATCTTGGAATGAATAGCCAAGAGTGTTTTAAATGTATCGATTATTTACATATATAAACATTTCTTTCTATTGTTGTTTTTTTTTTAAGATTTTATTTATTAGAGAGAGAGCACAAGTGGGGGTGGGGGACAGAGGGAGAAGCAGGCTCCCCGCTGAGCAGGAAGCCCAATCCTTGATCGCAGGATGCTGGGATCATGACCAAAGTTAAAGGCAGATGCTTAATCGACTGAGCCACCTAGGTGCCCCTCTGTTGTTCTTAAAAAATTTTCAGATGAGTTGAATATCTTACGTCTGAATCACATTTAAATTATAAGTTTGTTTGATGAACACTCTTTTTCATAGACTAGGGAAAAAAACAATTTTCAAAGCTAGGGGAAGAATTTAGACTGACGATGTTATGTTGTACTAGTTTAGAGTGGCTTCTGGGACCTGAATGCTGAATTAAAACCCTCCTCGATCTCTCATTAGGAGGGATACCTGGCTGGCTCAATCAGTTCAGCGTCTGCCTTCGGCTCAGGTCATGATCTCAGGGTCCTGGGATTGAGTCCCACATTGGGCTCCTTGCTCATTGGGGACCCCGCTTCTCCTCTGCCTGCCCCTGCCACTCCCCCTGCTTGTGCTTTCTCTTTCTCTCTCTCTCTGTCTGATAAATAAATAAATAAAATCCTTAAAAAGAAAATCTCTTATTAGGAGCCCTGAAACCTTAGACATACTTGGCCAAACTTCAGTTTGTACATTAGACATAGCAATGAGAAAAATGCCTGGCACAAGTTAATGCTTAATAAACATTAGTGTCTGGGGCACCTGGGTGGCCCAGTGGGTTAAAGCTTCTGCCTTCGGCTCAGGTCACGATCTCAGGGTCCTGGGATCGAGCTCCGTATTGGGCTCTCTGCTCAGCAGGGAGCCTGCTTCCCCCCCTCTCTCTGCCTGCCTCTCTGCCTACTTGTGATCTCTCTCTGTCAAATAAATAAATAAAGTCTTTAAAAATAAATAAATAAATAAACATTAGTGTCTTTTTATTCTTCCTTTATTCTTTTATTTTTATATTTATATTATTACTATTTTTCATTTCTAATATGAGCTAGGAATTTGAATAGAGATGAGCAGTAGACTTAAAGGTGAGAGTCTTAGGCTACAGAGACAGTTTTAAATAAATGTCCAGTGTAAACATGTTTTTAAAATAAGGGCCCAAGAAAGTGAATTGCTATAGTAATTAAATTACAATTTAACTTAAAATAAAATTTAAAAGATATCTATCATTAATATGAAGCCAAGCAGAAGAATTATTAATAACATCTTTAGTTAGATGTATGTTCAATTCAGAAAGATTGACCAAGCAATGCCATTGGTCCTATCCTTCTCTTTGATTTTATAAAAGATTAGTAGGAACTATGTTAGCTGGCATCTTCCTTGAGTGCTTTAAAATAAGAACATTTCTCAATCTGTCCTCATCTTGTTTGGTTGTATTTAGTACATGTAAGTGACCAGAAGTTCAAAGATGCCTGGGTTCCAAGGCAGTATTTGGGACTACTTAACTATTATTGATCTTAGTTGATATCTTTTTCTTATTTGGCAATTTTCAAAATACTTTTTCTTTCCAGTGGACTCTAACATATATATTCTTGTGTTTAAAACTTCCAAGTATTTATTAGTAATTTGTCTCTCAGATAACTATGTAAAATAAGGTATTAAGCAACAATAACTTCATATTTTATCTTTTAAAGCTGTATAATACAAAACTACGTATTTAGAAGTAAATATAAAATAAATCTATTAATATGTGCATGAGTAAATGTTGCTCTTAAAAGAGCAACAGATTTGTGTTGTATAACCTGAAAAAAAAACTCACCACTATTGGCCTTTGGGTCACTTTTTATCTGATTTTTTTTTTTTTTTTTTTTTTTTTTTTTTAGAAAAAGTATGTGAGCTTTAGCATCAGTGCTCTAGTATTTTCAGTGTAAAAAACAGCCAGCAGTTGCTCTTCTTGATCCTTCTGTTGATATGTTCTTGGGGAAAGTGTCTAATTGAGTAGTTTACCACAAGCTTATTAATTTGGAAAATTGAAGATAAGAATGCTAGCTACTTAGGGAACAAATGGCTGCCCTGCTGGTTAAAGGCTCAGGCCGCTCTCTGTGTGGAGATAGCTTCGTATGTAACTCTTCATTCATGCCTTGCTGTTCCTAAGAAATTGGCCATGTCCGTCTGCCAGCTTCCACCAGTTCAGTTTTTCAGACTGTTTCTCCTTCCCAGTTTTCTTACTTCACTTCCTCTCAGTATTCTAAAACAGAGCATATGAGATGCTTTTTGATCCTAAGTATTTATTTTTTTTTAAGATTTTATTTATTTGTCAGAGAGAGAGAGAGAGAGAGCACAATCAGGGGGAGTGGCAGGCAGTGGGAGAAGCAGGCTCCCTGCTGAGCAAAGAGCCTGATGTAGGGCTCGATCCGATCCCAGCACCCTGGGATCATAACCTGAACCTTAGGCAGCCACTTAACTGACGGAGCCACCCAGGTGTCCTGATCCTAAGTATTTTTTTTTTAATTGTTTGATACTACTGGGAACCAGAAGAGAATTATGCTTTTCTCTGTCCACCCTCTTACTCCTCTACCCCTTAAGTAGGGATAGAGGTTATAGTACAAAAGTTGACTGTATCTCAGAAATTTGTGAAGTTGTTCCTTGGCTTACTTTATATAAATACACTCTCCACCCCCCCCAACCCACCCCCAGTTGCTTAAAGATATTCTACTTTTTATTAGATGTTCCCATGGAAGAATTTTTAGTTCATTTTTAGCAGTCAGTTTGGTGTTTATTCCCAGGGAGCTAGCTATTATTCTGGATTATTCAGTAATTATTCTGTACCTGAATGAGGAAAATCTCCTTGGCTTACAGAGGTTTCTTTCCTGGTTAGACTTACTCCCTGACCTATCAGTCACGCCCTTTCCTTTCTGTGGTTGTGGCTCAACATGTCTCAGAAATGGATTCTCTATCCTAGTTTTTTTTTTTCAGCAAACTCACCAGACTGGCTGGGATTCCCTTTTGGTTAACTTCAGCATCTTCTGGTATCTTACGCCACCAAGTCTTGGCCTGGTCTAATGAGGGGAGGTGCTAACCATCCTTCAACATTATCTTGCCCATTTTCAAGGCTGCGTTGTAACAAGTAAACATATGTATCATAAATGCTTGTGGTTGTGTATTTTGGTTTTGTTGTTTTATAAATTGATTACCCGTGGCTTTTAGATTCTTTTGTTTGGTGTTTCTCTCCAGTTATCACCCAACCCTTATTAATAAATTATTCCTGCACATAGCTATATATAGTCTTAACTTTTTCTTTCTATAGGGGATTCTATAAAAATATACATGGATATGGGGCACCTATCCACCTGGTGGCTCAGTTGCTTAAGTGTCCAACTCTTGATTTCAGCCCAGGTCATGATCTCAGGGTCGTGAGATTGAGCCCCGTATGGGCCTCTATGGTCCGTGGGAAGTCTGCTTGAGATTCTCTCTCTCCCTCTGCCCCATCCCCGTTCACAGGTGCGTGCATGCGTGCTCTCTCTCTCAAATAAATAAATCTTTAGAAAAACACACACACACACACACACACACACACACACACACACACACACACACACACACATATATGTATGCACACAGATAGAAAAAATACATAAATATCAAAGTAGTTCTTTTAGGAGGCACCTGAGTGGCTCACTTGGTTAAGCATCCAACTCGATCTCTGCTTAGGTCTTAATCTCAATGTTGTGAGTTTAAGCCCCTCAAAAAGGTTGTTAGGATATAGGATCATAGGTCTCTGCATTCATACTTATTTTTAATATTTTTTAAAAAATAAGTGATGGGGCGCCTGGCTGGCTCAGTCAGAAGAGCATGTGACTTTTGATCTCAAGGTTGTAAGTTTGAGCTCCACATTGAGTGTAGAGATTACTTAAAAATAAAAAGAAATTAAAAAAATAAAAATAACAGTTCATCAAACGATATGCCTAAAATAAATGCTAAATGGTCTAGTTTTTTGTGCAACTGCATAAAGTCAGGCAATTAAATTCAAGGAACCACTGAGATTAAAATTAGTATCATTCAATAATTCTTAACCTTAAAAATTGGTTATAAACATCTGTTATAACAGGCAAATTCGGTGAAGTGGAATTAGGAAGAAATCAGAGTTGTTCAGTTTTACACTTTAATGATGTAGAAAATATGTCTAAACATCTTAGAGGACAGTAATCAAAATTACTTTTTGAAAAGTTGGGCCTGTCTTCAAAAAGGAATTTTCCAATGTTAACTAGATTTAAAAAAAAAAACAAAACTCAAAAAACAAAAACCAAACTACTAACTGTTGCTTTTAAATGTGCCTAAATACTCTGGAATCTTGGTTTTGGGAAAACCTGTTGTGCTATTAGGTTAACTGATACATTTTATGATAGGGAACAGTTTTTTAAGACCTATAATAAAGAAGTGCATTATAATTGCCTCACTCTTTCATGTCCAGTTCAGTATTTTTTCTGAAATAATTAGTGATCTAAATAAAACTAGAGGTTCCGCATTTTATATACAATATCCTTAACATTGTACTTTTTTTTTTTGCATTTTTGGAAATTTTTACTTAAATGAAGGTCATTTATAGCAGCTTATGAGATTTATATCAGTGATTTTTGTTTGATAGAAACTCTTAAACCCATTGTGTATTTTGGTCAAGAAGTAGGAACACAGTCACCTCTTCATAAATTATTTTAGGTAAATTTAAAATTTCATCTTAGATGTTTCCCTCTGCCCAGCACACTTTCCTTTATCACCACTCCCTTGGTGTTGTTAACATAAGCAAATTAATTTTAATATTAACTTAAGCAAAATATGATTAGGAAGACCAGTCTGCTGCAGAAGTAGCCATATATATTTCAGAGCTAAATACAAATAATTCTAAGTTGCATGCTGTTTTGGATAGTCCATATTATATCTCTGCTTTATTAGCAAAGATAATTATGATTCTGATGCTCTAATTTTTTTTAAAGATTTTTATTTATTTATTTGACACAGAGAGAGAGAGATCACAAGTAGGCAGAGAGGCAGGCAGAGAGAGAGGGGGAAGCAGGCTCCCTGCTGAGCAGAGAGCCTGATGCAGGGCTTGATCCCAGGACCCTGAGATCATGACCCGAGCTGAAGGCAGAGGCTTTAACCCACTGAGCCACTCAGGCGCCCCTGATGCTCTAATTTTAACCTTGACTGACATCATTGCAGTTTAAGACATTTAACCAGAATTTATTAGATAGGGGTATCTCCTAAGTTTGTGTTATCACATATATTACCGCTGACTGGTTTTATACTGCTGATGAAACAGCTACAACGATTATTTTGTTCTTGTAGATTTTATATATGAAGATAGAATATAAAAGTCCCGGGAAACTCATCATATGTATTTTTAAACTAGTATAAATGAAAACTGTGTTGGCCTATAGCAATTTAAAGTATATTCGTATATTTATAGTATTCATCAAAGTATTAAGCATGCATTTGTTAAAAGTTCTGCCTTCTGTTCATGTCTAAGTTGAAAGCCTAATTAATGTAAATGTGCATTTTTGTGCATGGTATTCATGATTATGTCATGAAGATATCTTTATACTGGATAAGATAATAACCAGTGCTTATTGAAAGTCTATAGTGGGTGAGGCACTTTACATATAATTTAGAATTTAATTTAAGTCTTATAATAGGTCTGTCAGCTAAGCATTATCTCCATTTTGTTATGGGGATGTTGAAGTTCAAAGAAGTTAAGAATCTTGCTTACATCATGTAAGCAAGTTAGTGGAGGTTAATTGAATTTGAATCCAGGTCTGACTCCAGTGCTCACGTGTGCCATACTTTTTCTTTGTAATATGTCCATTCTGTGGACTGTACAAGTCCTAAAAAGTTAACCTCCTTTTCCTCAAACTTGATATATGAAAATCTGAATTTACTAATAGACAAATTTGGACTATCCTTTATTCTTGTGAGATGATTCATCTCATGTTCTTTAAATGACCCAACATGACATTAAAAATATTATTTGCTTTCCCATAGTTCAGTTTGTCACTCAACATTTTACGAGTACCTGCACTGTGAGATTTTATCAAGTGAGGCAAACCTGGGTTTTGGTGCTCTGTATTCAGCATATACTTTATGAACACCAGCTTCTAAGTGTTAAGAGATGTAAGTGGCTGGCAAAAGCAGACATAGTTCCTGCTGGCTTTGGAGCTAGTATACCTGGGTTTCAAGTCTGGGTTCCACTTTACCCCTTAATAACTGTATGATCTTAGGTTCCTTAGTACCTTTCTTAGGGTCGTTGTGAAGATTAATTGAGATAATGTATGTTCGTAATGTGGTATTAGTCATGCAATGAAACAATAAGCATTACCTTTTAATATCATCTTTAAAAGAGCAATTGAACTATAATGAAATTTCTTTAAAAAAATAATAAGCCTCATTAGTGTTATTAGCTTCAGTCTGGGATGGTAGTCATCTTCTCTTACTTGCAGAGTCTCATTAAGTGTTTCATTTGCTCTGCTCACAGCCATAAACATTTTAGAAATATAGTACACTATAAGCTGTGTTTTGTTTTTCATCTTTTAAAGACACTGCTAGAAGCATTGCATGGGATATTTGCAAATGCAAGAGTATGTGTGTTTGGCTTGTGGCCGGTAAACTATTTTTTGTTACTTTTCTTTTGAAAAAGAAGATAAAGAGTCACTTTGTGATTTATTCTGTGAAGCAATGAGAATAATGAGAATTTCTGTGAGAATTTAAGGAAGAAATTCTTCTTTGACTGCAAACAAAAATATGACAACATCACTCTTATGATTGGCATTTTGTATGATTTCTTGAGTCTTTTTTAATGGAAAGTATTTCTAAATATTTTAAGAAATGGGAAAATCAAAAATGATATTTTCTATATACTTACAACACGGTATTTATGCACTTGGATATGTAAATCCAAATGCAACTACTAAATTTAAAAAGGTATACTTATAAAAAGTTATGCAAAGAGTAATTGATCTAGTCAAATATCCTTCGATTACTAAATTGTTTTAGAATATTATGATCTATCAGGAATGTGAGGATGTGTTAAACACATCCAGTTATGATTTCTTTTGGAAACATACATTAAAATGAATGACAGATTTCTTTAAGTAGTGGTTTCTATCGGTAATAATTTGTTACGGCAGTTAAATTCTCTTTTTGTGAATTCATGCAAATTCATCACCTATATACTACCTCTAACGCGATTTGCTCAGTGATATCTCCTGTAAAAAGATATGTCAGGGCTATTTTCATTATCTGTAATGAAATCTTGTTAGAGAAAATCTTGCTTTGACATTAAATCATTCTCATGTTTTTCATTACCAAAGTCCAAATGCCAAGGAAAAGTCAACTCATAAGCTGGAGAAGTATGTAAACAGTTCAATTACATTGAACTGTTTTAGAGTAGATTTTACTATATTTTTCTATTTTCATAGTTTCTTTAAATCCTGATTAAGCTATGTTAAAGTACATAAAAGATAATTTGATGTTTTATTAGAAACATTTTTTTCCCAACTGTTACACATAAAAGATTATGTGGTTGATATGAAATTTTTTTTTTTAAGTAGATTTTTTTAAAGGACTTTTTGGTATAATTTTAAAATATTTCCTTTAGTATGTGCAGCCAACTTTTGCATTACCTTTGATTTTGTAAGTGGAAGTCTGAGTTCTCAGAATGAATATTAGCTTTGCTGCTAATTTATTCTAAGTTTTTAATGTGTAAGCAAACTTTTGGCATATATGCTAATTTATGTAGCCTCAGGATTTTCAGAAATCTTTTGTGGAAATTTATTAAAATTAAGATTTAGTCACCTGTTTTAGTGGTTAAATTTTAAAGGAGCAAATTCAAGATACAATTTATTCTTAGAAGCTAAAGAAAATGAGAGGCATAGAAATTATTTAGCTGCTCTTTGGGAGGGAAAAAATGCACTCACATTTAGAGCTAAGTTTCTGCATTATTTCATTGAGAAGCCATATATAAAACAATTAAAAATATAACTTCCTGTTTAGCATGAGGTTAAAGAAATTAACACAACTCAGTGAATTTGAGATTTAGCATCAAAATAGGTATTGGAAAGAATAAAGTTCTTTCATAAGAATAATGTTTAGCGATGCTCATTTAATATTTTTGAGCTTGAAAAATGAATAGATTCATAGCATGGTTCTGAAAATGAACTCCTTTATTATTTTGATACCACATAAGCTGGTAAGTAAGGCTAAGTTATCCATGCTCTGTTGGCGCTCAGCCTGCAAAGAAATGAATTTGCTGATTTTTGTCACTTGCAAGACCAGCCAGGGTTACTGTAGCCTGTCAGTTGACTACATCAATGCATAATACTGTGTGAAATCATCAAGTGGTACTCTTTGTTTTGAAAGTGACACATTTAACTTTTTATTATAATTATTAATACAAGCAAAGAAGCTAATAGGGCTTTTATTTTTTTATTGTCATCACACAGTTTTCTAGGAATGTTCAGCAATATGTCAATTCATCTGTAATTATAGCATGAAATACAGGAACTACGAATAAGCTTTTGGTGCCTGCCGTTAAAATTAAATCAGTAACTTTAATACCTTCTTACAATTACATTTGGTTTCACTATAGCTCTGTCTTAGTACATCTGCACATCTCCTTTGCTCTCAGTAGTTAATTTTTACCAGTTCAGTTTCTTTGTAGTTTTGCAGAAAGGATTTTAAATCTTATAGCCCCTTAACATATTTTTATTACCATTTACTTAAATGAATGATAGATAATGTACATGCTTGTTCATTGTGCAGGTACCCAAGACATTCTGATTGAAAGACAGCTTTGGGAGAAATAAACAAATAGCAAAAGCATTCAGTCTTTATTTACAATATATATAACGTCATTGTTTTCATTTTAAGTATGAGTCTGATGAGCAGGAACACCCTTGAGAAGGACATCTTTAGTGATAGAATTTACATACCATTAGCTCACGTAATTGATTAGCAGCAGGGCTCTGAGTACAGAGCTGGCCCGGCACACGTTATTTGGGATGCCTTTGATGCTGTGGTTTTCCGAAGCTTGCTGGCTGTATGCTTGTTGCCTTTGTTCATGACACAGGTAATTACTTGATAAAATGAAGTGCATCGCTGTGAACAATTGACCCTTTGGAACAATCCAGGCTGGTCAGCAGTCTAAAGCCACACTTTAAGGCCATCATTATAGCCTCAAACTTGAGAGTTTCCAGGGTACAGACAAAGGTGTTGTCTTCCTTTAGTACAAGTCGAGTGCCATTTTCAGACTTTATGAAGTATTTAAATTGAATGATATTTGATGATACTGAAAACTCCTCTGGAAATCCATCCAGCCTGCTTTTGGACACCAGAACAATGCGAGATTTGATTTTTGATATGAAATCAGGAGCATTACAGAAAATTCTCAGTCCTTGTGAGCGATCATGGTTATCTGTTATTTCCAAGAAAGTAGTCTCTCTGGGTGTTAGCTGTTCTTTTTCCCACCTGGATTTCACTTCCTCCGCTAGTCCCTTGAGCTGAAAGAATTCTGCTTCTTGTGCAAGAAGTTGATTTTCTCGAAACCCTTCGGGCAGTAGAAGTTCTCCATTTCGTAGGAAGTTTAGGACATGCCTGAAGAGGAGTCCATCCCTGTCTATGAAATAATGACCATCAGCATCAAACGGGCAGAGTATTTTTCCATTTACTATACCTTCAAGGAAAGTGTCTGGGTACTTGGTCAGTGTTTGTTTTTGAGTAATGTATAAATATCCACCAACGTTGAGGGTCATCAGTGTGGATTTGCAGTTCTTTCCTTGGTCAGCATCTTCCAAGCTGTTGTGTTTCCCTTCATACTCCTTTTCTTTTTCTCTTCTGTTTATTTTACGCTCCATTTTTGAAAATGCTATTCAGCCTGTTCTTCTTGGCTTTGAGATTTTTAAAAAAGAAACACTACCACACAAGCACGCCTTTATTCAGCCCCAGCCTGGTGATGGAATGGAAATGCTGGCAGCATCGCCTGCGCTGTCAGCTCGGTTTTGCAGTAGGTGGCGTATCAGCTATGTGTGCGGGAGCTTTCTGGAGTAAGGGGAAGAAAAAAAAAAAGATAATTTGCATTTAACTGTGTCGGGGAAGGAATTTGTTGTTTCAAGATTTTCAGGTATATTCTTTGAAATAATAAAAGTTACTCAAAATAAATTGAATGTCCTCTTAGCAGTTAAGCAATTACAGGTGTTTAATTCTCCAGCTAAGTTTGAGTGTGTTTCCATTTCTAAGTGTCTTTTAAGTTATTGCACAATCAGGCAAGCTTAATACTGAATAATATTGTTAACTTTTGGAGAATAATGTGTTATTGAATTAGTATCATCTTTCAAAGTAAATCGTAAACAGGAAACGTAAAGAGAAAGGGAGTAGGTGTATAGAATCTTTTCTCCTATAAAAGTCACACATTTCACGGTGTGTAGTAATTTTAGAGACCCAAATGAGAATATTAAACCTGTTATTTGTGATATCGCATGTGAATTTAATTGGATTTGCATCTGATACTGATTTGGGGATTTTTAGCATGTGAGAAGAAATTTTCTTAAAGCCGTTTAACAAAAGGCTCTTTCTTTCTTTGTTTATTTATTTATTTAAAGGGAAAACATCAAATATACAGGCTTTGCAGTAATCATTTACATTTCTTTTTGGTTAAGATTTCCTGTGGAAAATTCATAAGCTTCTTTTGCCCTAAAGCTGCTCCTGTGCTGAACAAAGACTTGGGCTGCTATAGAAAATACTATAACTGTGTATGTGAGTGTGTGCGTGTGCACGTGCATGTTACCAAATGTGCGTTGTGTTTCAAAAGATAAAAGATTCAGAATACCTGCTATAAAATAGTGTCATGGTAAATTTCACTGCGTTTTTTTTAATTGTTGTTGGGTTTTTTCCCCCCAGTGTTCACAAAAGGCAAGAGAAAGGGCCAAAGACAGTTTTGTTTTTTTTTTAACTTGGGAATGGAACAGCGTTGAATCTGATGTTTTTCCCCGTTTCTTTTTCTTTTTTTTCCTTCCCTTATAACTTGCTTTCCAAAGCATTTTAGAGATCTGAGCTTTCATTTCGAGTATTTAAAGGCCCAGTGGTAAGAAATGTGAATATTTTCCCCTGTACTCTATTATTTGACTGGTCTATCTGCTAAATTATTCTGAGGACTACATTATTCCCAGAATTAAATTAGATTCAATATTAAATTGACTTCTGTTACATTAAAGATATTTTTAAATTATTCAACTGTATGTTGGCGGAAATCCTAGAGCAGAGTCTTCTAAAAATGCTTACCTTGTATTTTCTCTAAACAATGTTAGATTTTCTTCAGATATAAAAAATTATATCCTTAATTATAGCAGGTAACATATTGATCTTTGAGATTATCAAAAGTCCATTGAAATTAAACTAGGAATCTAATGCATAAACATTTTTAGAGCTGAGTTTTTGCTTAGAAACCATAAAATTCAACTTCCTCATTTTACCATAACTAAAATTACATTCTAGAGAGTTTTTATTTAGTGTTTTATCTAGAACTTCACAGCTTGCTAATGATAAGCCAGCACTTGAACTAAACCTTCCTCTCAGTCCTGCATCTTTTAAGAAGAGTTTACTCTTATATTGTTTCTTTTTTTAAGATTTTATTTTATTTATTTGTCAGAGAGAGAGAGCACAAGCAGGGGGAACAGCAGGCAGAGGGAGAAGCAAGCTCCCCACTGAGCAGGGAGCCTGACGTGGGACTTGATCCCAGGACCCTGGGGTCATGACCTGAGCCAAAGGCAGACGTTTAACCAACTGAGCCATGCAGGCATCTTGTATTCTAACAGTTTCATATGTGTGTTGATTTTGTTGTTTTGGAATCACATCTTTTTCTATGGATCTGACTTTTTAGGAAATACTGATATATTTTTTCGGTACCACATTGGAAATGCGTGGGTTTCATATGTTTATAGTCCCTGCACCATGTTATAACCAGAATCAACAAAGGCATAATCATTTCATTGATAGGTCTAGTCCTCTTTATTTATTTATTTATTTTAAAGATTTTATTTTATTTATTTGACAGAGAGGAGAGAGATCACAAGTAGGCAGAGAGGCAGGCAGAGAGAGAGAGGGAAGCAGGCTCCCCTCTGAGCAGGGAGCCCGATGCGGGGCTCGATCCCAGGACCCTGAGATCATGACCTGAGCCGAAGGCAGAGGCTTTAACCCACTGACCCACCCAGACGCCCCTCTAGTCCTCTTTAAATGAACTTTATGAACATCAGAATCAATAGAACATAACTGTAGTATAGTAATGGAACCCAGATTTTATGTGTTTAAATCAAGTGATGTAGTAGAATACCATGTAATACTAGGCCTTCTACCTTACATCCTGTTTGGCCCATTTGTATTAGCCGTCGTGGGGAAATAAACCTAGTGCTGCTAGAAGCTGGGCTTTCCCAGGATGGGAAAGTGAGGCAGGGCTACTGCAGGTTGGAAAGCTGCCTCTCCAGTCATCACTCCAGGGCTGCTTTATACTTGCTAACTCACTTTTGGTTTTTGCTCCCTGATTTTTAAGACTATTGGTGTGTGTTCTTTGTTTCTTCTGGCTTGCCTTGACAGACTCTGAACCACTCCGGTGTGTGCCTCTGACCCTTGATCGCTTTTTTTTTTTCACTCTAGACTTCACTCTGGTGTTCTTGGCTTCTGCATGCCTGACATGTGTGATTTGTTTGCCGCCCCGTGGCCAGGCAACAAGAGTGTAACGGAGGCTTTGTCTTAGTGCCTGACTAGAAGTCGATAGGAATCCACAGCACTTTTCTTTTGTGTCCTGCTGCCCCCAACTTGCAGTCTTAAAAAAAGAAAAGTGGCTCCCAGTAGGCCTCACTTTATGCCCATTACTCCACGTTATCCCCTATAAAGTAACATGATTGCATCTTACAGAAGTTGCAGAGGCTTGTTGATCACTGCTGCCTGTTGGGGGTACACCTACCCCTTACGAGAAAGCCAGGTTATTTTCTTTTTCCTGTTCCGTTCTAAGTTTGTATTTGCCTGCTTGGGTGGGTGGAGGGTGGGGAAAACTTGCCCTGGGTATTGTCAATCAGGTCCACACGGCCCTAAGACTATAAAAATCGTGCTTCAGTACCTATGCCAAGGAAAACATGGTGTGATTATCTGCCTCCATGTTGCTGCAGATATAAACTGCAATTAATCAGTTCAGCAGTTTCAGCAAAAGGCTTAACCCGCACATCAAAGATTAGCTCACTTAGATCTACTTGACCACTAGACTTGAGGATTTCGTCTCCTTTGCAGGCAGAAGGTTTTTGTGGGGTTTTTTTGTTGTTGTTTTTTTTTAAAGGTGGGGGGGTTCTGTTTTCTACTCAGTACCCTAGACCTTTGTTAGAGTTAGAGCACCTCTATCTTAAACATCTGTAATCACACATATAAAAGAGCCCCTTAGCCAACTCTGAGGATTTAAACAGTACCATTGTTACGTTCTTGGTATAAGTCTGTTAGTTAGGCCCAGTGCCTAATCAAATTCTAGCAAAACCTTCCACTGATATGATGATGCTAATCCTCCACTACCTGCATTAGGCAGAACTTATTCCAGGCCAGTGGGAGGAGTTTCTATCTTATCTACCAGCTCCTGATGGAAGAGGTCATTGTCATTGCCATGATTGGCATAGGATGTCATCATAATATGTGCTCGCTCCATTTATATGCCGTGGAAGGAAGTAGAACCTCACCAAGATGGTGTCTCTCTTCGTTGGAAGATACAAGATTTGATAATCCCCTCCCCACTCAAGCTCAGCATATCACTCTTCTATGAAATTCAGAAACTCCTTTTCAAGGAAGAGGGTTGGTCTTAGGAGCTGCCTTTAAAATAAGAACATTACAGTTAAACAACTGCCTTCAGCTCGGGTCATGATCTCAGGGTCCTGGGATCGAGCCCCACGTTGAGCTCCCTGCTCAGCGGGAAATCTGCTTCTCCCCCTCCTGCATCCCCTGTTTGTGCTCTCTCACTCGTGCTCTCTCTCTCTCAAATAAATGAATAAAATCTTTTAAAAAAATAAATAAGAACATTGTGGGCACCTAGGTGTCTCAGTTGGTTAAGCTTCTGCCTTTGGCTCAGGTCATAATCGCAGGGTCCCGGGATTAAGCCCCACATCTGCTCCTTGCTCAGCAGGTAGTCTGCTTCTCCCTCTCCCTCTCCCTCCCCTCACCTTGTGTTCTCCACCCACCCTTCTCTCTCTCACTGTCTCCAAATAAATAAAATCTTTTTTTTTTTAAGATTTTATTTATTTGACAGAGAGAGAGATCACAAGTAGGCAGAGAGGCAGGCAGAGAGAGAGGGGGAAGCAGGCTCCCCGCTGAGCAGAGGGCCCAATGTGGGGCTCGATCCCAGGACCCTGAGATCATGACCTGAGCCGAAGGCAGAGGCTTCAACCCACTGAGCCACCTAGGCGCTCCTAAGTAAATAAAATCTTAAAAAAAAATAAATAAGGGGCGCCTAGGTGGCTCAGTCAGGCTCCCTGCTCAGCGGAAAGCCTACATCTCCCTCTCCCACTCCCCCTGCTTGTATTCCCTCTCTCACTGTCTCTCTCTCTGTCAAATAAAATCTTAAAATAAAATAAATAAAATAACATTATGCTTCTGTCTCCACTGTCTCCACCTATACCAGATCTTTTTGGTTGATTTTACCTCCACGTGTTCTGCCTATCTTTTAAAAAAGAGTAGTTCTTATTGTCTTAGAAAGTAAAGGCAACTACGGCTAGTGCAGCGGCTGTCAATTTTTACTTAAATCTGGCACTCTGTCTCTTCCCTGGACTTTGCCACATTTTTTCAAGCTTATTGATCTGGGTCTTTCTTTCTCACTTGAATTTGATGCCCACCTACCTGACTCCATGATGATAGCTTTATCTGTTCATGTTCCCAAATCTGGCTAACCCTTGGCCATATTACTTTTATGTCCTGTGATTCCTCTTTGCTTTGAAATGCAGCTTTCACAAGCTAAGTTTCTGTTTTTGAATGTGTGGCTTACCTCTTTTTCATAGCCTCCTGTTAATAGCATTTAATATGAGAAACATTCATTTCGATACTCAGCTATGGCTATTTTACTTTATTTATTAGCCTCTGTGTTAAAAAATAAAAATTAATTGAAAATAAGAATAAATTACAGTGTAATGTATTAACACTTTAAGAATCAAAGATTTTTCCATGTTAATCTAATTCCGTTTGAATGCCAAAAGTTTAGTTTAGTTTTGAAATATCAAATCATCTGCATTAGACGTTGTCCAGTACTGGGATTGTACTAACACAAGTGCTGCCTCACCTACCTTATGGAGCTGATTGGCCACAGTATCTAACCAACTATGCAGAATGCATAAATCCTCCTAGGACTCATTGGATATAACTTCTGATAGGAAGGTGATGTGGATGGGTGATTCTAGTCAGATGAGTATGTTTGAGAATGTTTTGTAGTGTCAAACTGAGTCTTCAGAGAAGCCCAGGAATCTTTGCTCTACTGACAAACCTTTAAGCCTCATTTGAGGAGTACAGAAAAGAATAAAGCACTATGGATTAAAAGGAGCACTAATAAAAATGACATATTAAATGAGAGCTTCAAGCAAAATTCCATCCCACATTTCTTTGCTTTTCATTAATTACAGAGATGACTTTGAAAACAACTTACAAATCATATTAATTCATATTTTAAATATAGTTGGGGAGATGAGTGTTTCAGGGAAAGCGGTGTTTTATAATTGTGTAAGCAGAAGTCATTTAGGTTTTTTAAAATGAATTTTCTCTTTTTTTGAAGTGTAGCCTATGCATTATTATTCACCGGAAAATTCTATTGTAACCAGATGAGCAAAGTACTTTCATGAGCCATCAAATGAACACTGAAATTATATTATTGTATAGAACTCATTTTTATAGTGCTATTTGGCCAAGTGGAATTTTGCCTTCTCTTTGGGAAGAAGATATTTATAAAATGTTCGTAACCACTATTTGCAGTCTCAAATGAGGGACATGACTTTGAAAACTTGTAAAGCTAATATTTTATGAAATCAGTGACCAGGGGTGCCTGAGTGGGTCAGTGGGCTAAGCGTTCAGCTTGATTTCAGCTCAGGTCATGATCTCAGAGTTGTGAGATAGAACTCCATGTCAGGCTTCCTGCTCAGTGAGGAGTCTGCTGAAGATTCTGTCCCTCTCTCTCTACCCTTTCCCCCTTCTTGTGTGCACTCTCTCTCTCAAATAAATAAACAAATCTAAAAAAAAAAAAAAAAAAAGAAATCTGTGACCTAAATAGTCTCTGTTCCTAGATGCTGTCCCCTACCTAACTCAGCATTCTTTCTTTTATCCTCTTTTCTTTAGATTTTCTTGTGTCTTTATTGATGAGATGGTGTGGAGGAAAGAGAAGGGGCCAGAACAGCAGGACAGGATATGATGGTTCATATGAGTAAATGCAGTTTCTTAGAGAGTACAGAGATTGTGAATTAGGGTTGGAGAACTCTTCCATGTTGCACATTTTCCCGCATCTGACATTTCTAAAATCTTATGTCTTAAAATCATGGCAGTGGTTTGTTTTAGTGGCGTATAAAATAATGTATATTATAGTTGGTGCTGTCTTAGTGTTGATAAATATTTGAGCAGTTCTGTGAGCTCTACTATCTTCATACCGCCAGAAAATAAAATTAATAGAGATGCAGGGAGAGGAAGAAAGGGGGCTTGGAGGTGAGGAACAATATTAGGACCCCAGTTTTAAACTCTGCCTACTGCATATTAGAATTATCTACTGACATAAAAATACCACCAGCTCTTGCCTTCCTCACAAGCCAGTTAGAATAAAATCTCTGGCTTGGGGCCCAGTAGTTTTTAAAAAGCTCCCCAGCTAATCTGATGATCAAGCAGAGTTGAAGAACCACCATATTTAGGAAATCAATGAGTTCAGGAAAGGGAACTTATCTCAGAAGAGTTCTTAATGGTGGGGACATAATTTCTACCCTGTAGTTGTGAGGATACTTAACAAAGTATCTTGAAATTCATAACTAAACTAGTGTATGGTGTCACTGCTGTTACCAATTAAACATAGTGAAGAGAACAGGAGTTACTGAAGCTGAAAGTAATGAAACTTGAATCCTATTAGTTCATTTAAAAATATGTGCCACTGGATTGTCTGTAAGTATTTCATTAATATTGTATCCCTCAACTATACATTGCAGTCTTTCTAAGTGTAAGGGTCTGCATTTTTCTTTCTTGGTATCACTCATCTTAACCAGCACAGTGTTTGGCACTATTTAATAGTAATAGAGCATTATAGTGAAAGTCTGTTCTCTTGGAGACTTAATCTTTCCTGGAAGGATTTGTTTTTCTTACTCATTTAATCTCTTTTGCTATTGTTTTTAAATTATCCCTAATTTCAAGTGCAGCAGCTAAAGCTGGATTGTACCTTTCGATGAAGGTCTAACCAAAATAAAATATTATGGTATTAGGATTTTCCTGCCCTTTTTCATTATTATAGCACAGCATTACTTCATGTTTTTTATAAAGCTGTATTGTATTTCTGGGTTTTATCCAGCCTCTTATTCTTGAAAGCAACTTTGAGATTAGGGATTATGTCTGTTTATACATCAAAATGTCATGCCCACATTTGTATTCAAGAGGTTTTTATATTGGCTAAATATATATGTGATATAACAAACATAAAGGAGACTATAATTTGAGGTATAAGAGGAGCAATAAATAACTTGTGGACTTGCTTTGTAAACATTAAAACAAAAATATTTGTTCTTAAGAAGCTCATTCATTGAGTTATTTCTTCGATCCAAAGTCCGTTAATGGCTTCTGTAGACTGATAGAACAGTCCACATTCCTTTGTGCCTTTGAGGCCTCCATCCTTTTTTCTAAGATTTGTGTATTTGTTATTTGAGAGAGAGAGAAGGAGTGAGTGAGTGGGGAGGGGGCAGGAAGGGGTAGGGGCGAGAGAGAATCTCAGGCAGACTTCCCCTGAGGAGAACCTGAGGCGACTCGATCTCAAGACCCTGAGATCATAACGTGAGCTGAAATCAAGAGTGGGATAGGCTTAACCGACTGAGCCATCCGGGTGCCCCAAGGCCTCTATCTTTGATTTTGTACTTTAGCTAACCAGTTTTTTTTTTCTACTCCTGGGCAACTTCTCTTGTCATTCACAGATACTTTTTGATCTGCATTATAATGTCCCTTGTATAGGAATGTACATACAGCCTTCTTTAGTCCACAGATGAACAGTTGAAGAGTAGTACTATGAGTGAGGAGGTTGAAATGTTTTCTAAATCTTAGATCTAGTCCTCAAAACATGGTTTCAGTATTTGGTTAAAATTGGGAATTTCCAGTATATTAGGCCTATTTGTAATTTGAATATTATATGAAAACATATTACATAAATAACTTTGGGGAATATTTATATGATTGCTCATTTGTTACTTTTGAGGTAAATAATCAAATCCTAACTCTGTAAGTTTACTGAAATCTGAACATTATCTTTTATTTCTAAAATTTTTAAAGGTTAAACAGAGATAATAACATCAATTCACAAATTTCAATAGACTAAGGATCACCTTAATAAATAGATTGCAAGTTTTCCTCACTGGTTTGTTAATATGCCAAGTAGTTTATATTGATAGGCCTTACTTACCCTGTGGACCACAGGCAAAAAACTTCCATGAAAGATTTTAAATGAAAAGATTGGAAACTAGTAGGAATATTAAAAATGGTTTACCTTTTAAATTCACCTGCTCTGTGGAAATATTTTTTCTTCAGTCCTTTTCCAGATGATAGACACAGATGTGATCTAAATAAGAATCAGGAAAGTAGCTTCAAAACTCGTAAGGAACAGTCCAAAGTCTTGATCCTAGCCCACTTATCTGTGTTTTAACTGGAGTTGGAAGTGTTCTTAAAGGCCTCCACATCGAACTGGATCCAGAGTGGCTTTGCGGAAATGAATGCCTATAACTTCCTGATGCCTAACATCTTCCTAACATATCTGCTGTCATTAATTACATGCCAATGCTAATAAACACCCTCCCAGCTTGTTTATTACTGTAACTGTTTCAACTAGGCATGCCCTTAACTTGTAAAAAGTACCTGTCCGTTGGTTTTCTTTTTCTTCAACGTAGTCTGTCTCAGTTGAGATAAAGAGCAGGAAGGTCTAGCTTAGAGCAGAAGTTTCTCAACATTTTATTGTTGTTGTTGTTCCCAGAAACAGTTTCTAATTTCTCCTCAAAGAAAATTTAATTATATCTAAGTCTTTTAGAAAATCTAAGTGCAACCAAAGTAAACACTTAATGAAATGATAAAACATCTCCAGTTGGAAGAGAAGGCCAGTTTTTTTTTTGTTTTGTTTTGGGTTTTGTTTGTTTGTTTGTTTTGAGAAGGCCAGTTTTTTAAGTGAAAGAGATTTGGAACTAGATCTGAGATACCACAGTAACTTCATTATGTAGATGCCGAGGCTGAGAGATGTGAAGTAGCCTTGCCAAAGTGACCTATTTAGTGACAGAATCACAACTAAAAACTCTTAAGTTCTTTTTTTTATGGTATGTGTTTTGTATACTTACCCTTTAAAATTTTCTCTCAATTTTTTTCTGAAAGTAGGTGGTAGGGTATAGATCAATAAAATACTATTACCAATGGTATGTGTTCATACTCATTAAGATTCTTTTGGTTGCAAGTATCAGAAACCAGTAAGTAAATGGATCTAGCAAAAAAGGTAGGGGTGGGGGGAGAGTAAATTTAGAAGTGATTCTGGAATATTTCCCAGAATCCAATTCTGGTGTGGTTCTCTTAGTTTGAAATTCAGAAAGAGGGACAAACACACAGAGAGAAAGAGGGAGGGGACAAAAGTCCTTGTTGACTCTATTCCCACCACCTTCAGTGTCCTTCTGTTTCACCTGTGTGTCTGTCTTATAACCGTTAAAAAGTTCTTCTTTGTGCAGTGGAATCCCACAGCCCACAGGGAAGGACCAGTAGTCTGTCAAGTAAATTCAAAAGTAGAGAATCATAAAATGATATTAATATGCATTCTTACTGCCTTAAACATTTTACCTTAAGAGTTCAAATGTACATTTAGCCACCAATGTACATGTAGGATAAGGCCTTTGATTTCAGTATAATATGCTGATTGAGCATCTGCTTTCTCTTTCTTGGGAAAATTCAACCCATAATCTAGATTTACAATTTTGGCTTTTTAGAAAGGAACAAGAATTTAGACACTGAAACAACACGAACGCAGAATCCTTCTAGACTTTTATGTTTCTCTTCTAGTCTCCTGTTATCTCTCCGGTACTTTGACAGTAGTTTTTTTTTTTAGCAACTTACTTTTTATATTAAGTCTTGCCAAACCATTAAACCTGGTTTTCATAGAAACATATCCTTCTCGGGGTGCCTGGGTGGCTCAGTCGTTAAGCATCTGGCTTTGGCTCAGGTCGTGGTCCCAGAGTCCTGGGATCGAGCCCTGCATCAGGCTCCCTGTTCTGCGGGAGGCTTGCTTCTCCCTCTCCCACTCCCCCTGCTTGTGTTCCCTCTCTCGCTGTCTCTCTCTCTCTCTGTCAAATAAATAAATAAAATCTTAAAAAAAAAAAAAATCTCCTTCCCCCATACTTATAATTAATGGGATTATATAATATATAATCAAATTGCATAATTACTAACAGTAAAACTAGCATAAACAAGTTCTAATATAGTTAGAGCAGAAGTGTGTGGGAGTACTAGAGATGAACCTCACTACCCACTATGGGCAAGCTATGGGCATCTGTCACTGTATTTAAAAGAGGAGAGTTGAGAGCATTGTAGTCTAGAAGTGGGGTAAGCGAAGCGGAGGTCTGTTAAAAGTGATCTTGTGTATTAAAATGATTTATATACTTCCTATATATCCTACTTCCTACTCGACCAGCAGCTCTCAAAATGTGATCTGGGAACTTTTGGGTAGAGGGATTCCTAAGGCCTTTTCAAGGGGCCTGTAAAATCAAAACTATTATTCATAATAATACCAAGCCTTTTTGCCCCTTCAGTTCTCATTTTCTAAACATTTCTTAGTTTTAGTTCCTAATATGATAAATAGCAAGAGGTACAACCCACATAAAAGCTCTTTGGGGGCCCTCAATACTTTGTAAGAATCTATGTCACAGAAATCATTTGAATGGCTGCACTAGACCCTGTACTCAAGGACAGGAGCCATGTTTTATGTGTCTTTGTTATTCCTGATGTGTTTCAAGTATTTGTGGTCTTTTAAACTGGGCTAACAAGGTGGTTTTAAGTGAAGGTTCCTGTATTAATGAATATGGTCTGTAATAAACAGCAGCGGTGTGCAAATGGATGCTTTCAGATGCCTTTAAAATATAATGGATTTAATACCTTTCCCCCGAAATCTTAAGCAACGTTTTGAAGAAGAAAAGAAGCGTGGTTAGTGGAAAGAATATGGAAACATTTTCCTATGAGGTTTTGAAAAGTGTGTGAAGGCTTTAAATCTTGCTTAGGAGGCTTTATCATAAGTAAATTGGCTTTTTAAATTTTACTTAAAAGGAGAAGGGGAACGAGCTAACAGATGGGGTTATTTAAGAGCAACCAGTCAGTGGGAAAATTCATTGTAGATGATTAAGACTTCTCTTTCACTTGAGAAGCATTGGAAAGCTATTTTATTTGAAAAGGGGATGTGATGGACAGGAAATTATGGTTTGGGGAAGTGAATTTTATTGCTTTGTGAGAGTGACCTTGATTGGAGAATAGTGATGATTTCCAAATTGATATGGGCAGGTGCTTTGGAAACTTCTTACTCTTTCAGGTATTATATGGAGAACATTGACAGCAGATCCTTTAACTAAAAATTAAATTCAGCCAATCTACCTGAAGTAGATACTACTTTAAAAAAGTGGGGAAAGATTCACAGATAGTATTAACAGATAGCTCTTTTAGTATTCAACGAAACACCTGGATATATAAGTAAATTGTTTTCAGGGATGGTATAGGATTCTAAGTTTGTTTAGTTTTTTAAAAAGGATTAATTTGTGTTTTAATAGAGGATTTTCTCATGCATTTAAGATATTTTATACATAGAAATTTCCCAAATCTTGCTATTGTTATGCCAATAATTTTTCTAGATAGAACTTTCGGCTTCAGTGGAAAGGCAAATTCAAATATAAGATTTGGGAAATTAAAATTTTAATCTCAGTCTTACTAAACGGATTAACAAGGGGAAATTATTTTTAGACATTTAAATTTAATATAAAATAATTATGGCTTTGTTTCCTTTCTGACGTTTTGGTATAAGGTAGGCATGCTTCTCATCATTGCTTTTTCCAGACATCTGATAGCATGTACTTGAGATTAGTTGCATATGTTGCATTGAGGGACTCTTCAACTATTGGATTACCCATGCATTCACAGTTAGGGGCTACAGTAAGGAGTTTCCTAGAGTTTGGAGACAAAAATCAAGAAAAGTCACCATAGGAAGATTTTCTGATGTAAATCATGTGGGCGTGGTACGATCGGCATGCTGCATCTTGGTCCATTTATCTGTCCCCCTCCTCCCCAGCAAACTGTGTGCTTCTTGGAAAGAGTACTGTGACTTACTCATCTTTGGTTCCAAATGCTTAGATGGTGCCCTTTACATAGTAGGCATTTAGTTAATGTTAGGGGAATGCATGAAGTCATTTGCCCAAGAGATGAATCATAAATGCATTGCTGATGAGCCAAAGGATTTCCTGAATCTCTTCTCAAAACCTGGATGAATTCTCATGGAGTTAAGACTGAACCATAGCTTACTAACATAGTTGTACATTTCCAGACCGTAGGAGAACTGGTGCCATCATGGGATAGTCATATGGGTACTATCAAAATAAGGTCTGTAAGGTGACTTTGCCACAGTGTTTGGTGCCTAGTAGTCACATAGTAAGTGCTAACTGTTGTTTACCTTTTTGATTTCTCTTGAATTTTGTGTCAGTGTCACCATAAGAATTCTTACTAATGGTAGGAAAAATTGCCCTTCAGTTTGGACAAATATCCATAGCAGTTAAAGCTCTAATTTGGACACACCCAAGTTAATAAATCTGCTGAAAAATAAGAAGTCAGAGCAACTGGCAGGCAGAAGTGCTACACAACATAGCCTAGACAGTGACTTACCCAGTTTATAGTATTTTGTAGGCTAACTATTCTAGTCACAGTGTATTCTAGAATTTTATTTGTGTGCGTGTGTGTGTGTGTGTGCGCACGCACTCACGCACGCTCACCCACACATACAGATATATATTATCTTTAATTTTAGTGGTGTAGACTAGCTGGGTTTTCAGAAGTTACTTCTCTGCCAAAGATGATGTAGTCTCCACTCCTTTCAAATTTTTTAAAATTCAATTTTATGCCCTATTAAGTCACCCTCTTTAGGAAGAGTTAAATATATAAAAGTTGTTATTGGCAAGGAGCTGTAGCAGCCCAGTAAACAAACCTGACAAGCTCAGTTTTTTACTAGTCAGGAGTAAGGTTTTTCTCTATTCTGACTAATGATGTTACTGTAAACTTACAAGTATTCCTTTTGTTTCCTTGATTTTTATTATTACATTTGATTCTAATCATTATTACTGTGGTTCGTATGTCAAAGTAAAATCTTAAAAATAGTCAATGTTATCTCTGAATACATTTGTTAATTTTTTTTTTTTTTTTCCCATTCAAGACAAACTTTCACTGGAAGGAATAGTGGTACAAAGAGCTGAATGCCGACCTGCGGCCAGTGAAAACTACATGAGATTAAAGAGGTTGGTGTTCTCTAAGATAATACCCGGTATTTCCTTTTGGGGATTGAAATATATACATTAGATTGCTTATTAACTGCATGAAAAATGTGGCTATGTTGAAAGTGTTTTCTTCAAAGGCTGTTTTGCTTTAAGACTAAGAACAAACTTCTAGTTATAAAATAAATAAGTCCCAGGGATATAATGTACAGCATGGTGACTATAGTTAATATTACTGTTTTGTGTATTTGAAAGTTGCTAAGAGAATAGATCTTAAAAGTTCTCATCAGAAGAAGAAAATATGTAAATATGGTGACAGATGATGTTAACCAGACTTATTATGGTGATCATTTTGCAATATATATATATATTTCAAATCATTATGTTGTATACCTGAAACTAAAGTAATAGTATATGTCAATTATACTTCAATTAAAAAAAAAAAAACCCAAGTAAGAGTTCCTTTGGCAAGGGAATTTTCAGAACCTAGGCTGTTTATTTGGGTTGTTTTAAGCTACTCTTTTAAATTAACCTGGAGTCAAACTTTTTATACTTCTTTTTCTAGTCATCATTATAGATCTTGATTCTCTAAAGACATGTAATAAGGTATTTGTACTATTTTTAAAGGCTGTGATTTTCACAAAATGAACATTTCTAAAATACTATACAGTATAAAGTAAGTATAGTTGCTGGAATATCATCCTTTTCTCTTGATTTACAGAGAACTTTTTTAAGCTTACTACTTTGCTAGAGATTTCACATAAGGGCCTCCCTCCCCCACTGTCGTACATGGTTAATATTTGAAGATGATGATTGCAAATTCTTGATACTCCAGTTTTGACTTCCAGAGAGCAATTTTTTTAAACTCTGAAGAAAGGCTTTTTAAAATTTTTTTTATTTTAAGTAAACTCTACACCACCTGTGGGACTTGAACTCAAAGCCCCAAGATCAAGAGTCACGTGCCCTATCAACTGAGCCAGCCAGGAACCCCTTGTTTTATACTTTACATTGAATGTATTTCAGCCCTGTGTACTTCAGAATTGTAAGTTTGTTCATTCATTCAGCACTTACTGTGTGAAAGAGTAGGGAACAAAACAGGCAAAACTCTGTGCTCTTGAGGAACTTACATTTTAGTAGATTATAGCTATCCAGAGCTCATAATGGGGAACACACTGTTCAGGTGGTAGCAGTAGCCACTCGGGATAGCAGGGTTCTCATAGATAGAAGTGGCTGCTTGAGGGGCACCTGGGTGGCTCAGTGGGTTAAAGCCTCTGCCTTCGGCTCAGGTCATGATCTCAGGGTCCTGGGATCGAGCCCCGCATCGGGCTCTCTGCTGAGCAGGGAGCCTGCTTCCCCCTCTCTGCCTACTTGGGATCTCTCTCTCTGTCAAATAAATAAAATTAAAAAAGAAAATGTAAAAAAAAAAAAAAAAGAAGTGGCTGCTTGAGGGTGCCTGGGTGGTGCAATTAGTTAAGCATCCAGCTCTTGGTTTTGGCTCCGGTGGTGATCTCAGGGTCTTGGGATCAAGCTCCACATCAGGCTCCCGGCTCGGCATGGAGTCTGCTTAAAGATTCTCTCTCTCCCTCTCTCTGCCCCACTCCCCCACACACACGTGCGCACATACGCGGCTCTTTCTCTCTCTCTCTCTCGCTCTCTCTCTCTCTCTCTCTCTCTAAAGGAAGTAAATAGATCTTTAAAAAAAAAAGTGGCTGCTTGAGCTGGATCCTCTATAATGTCATATCATGTTTTTAATTTCCCTCGTTTCTCAATTAGATTAGAGTGTGTCTCTCAGGAACGAAACAAAAAGACTGTTTTCTTGTCCAATAATTCTTCTCATTTAAATACCTCCCCAGGGCAAGTAAAAGGATGACAATCAAAATGAAAATTTTTTATAACTGAAAATAACTCTGGAACACAGGCAGGAGGTGTTTCTGTCTTTGTGTTTAGCCTATGAAGTTGATCATACAATGTGTGTTTTGAAGACTTATCTTCTTCAAATAACCACTGAAATTGCAAAGTACAAAATCTGGTTACTGAGCTGCTTGCCAAGATCTTTTTTTGTGGTCCTAATTTTCTTTAAAGGTTTGTAAAGATTTCTGATGATGAGATTAGGCAAGTTGCCTGTTGTGTTAATGAAATGGCTGCTTTTTTCTTACCAAAAGATATAAAAATTGTTTAGCTATTTGAGTGTTTTAAGAGACCAGCCATTACATATTTCAGTTACTTAAGTGCCTTAAGGAAACAGGGTGATTCAGAAGATGATAATCATGTGAGTTTCATAAAATAGATGATACGTTACATGTCTTGAGTGCTGAGATTTTTTTTTGACCAAGTGGAAAAAGACAGGAGTAAGAACACTCTAAACAGAGAGAGATGCATGCATATAAAGACTTGGGGAAGACATTGGGGACCTCCGTGTAGTTCTGTGAGCCTGGAATGTGGGATTTGTTTGAGGCAGAACAAACAGAAGCTCCAGCCTAGACCTCTGTTTTTGAGCTCCAAACTTGGATATTCAAGAAGCTGGTTGAATGTCCAGTAGACATTTTAAATACATGAAAAACTGTTCTTCCAGGCTTTTCCCCAAAACCTGCTCTACCAGTGGTCTTTCTCATCAGAGTTAGTACAAACTCTGTTCTCCTGTTTCCTTAGTCCAAAAATCTTGGTGACGTTCTTGAATCCTCTCTCACACTCACATCCAGTGTCAGAAAACTCTTCTTGACTGTACCTTCAAAATATTACACATCTACCGTCTATTTCTCACCACCCACATCATCTGCCATGAAGTCTCCCCTAGATCACTGCAGTAGCCTCCTCGCAGCATTCCTTCTTCTGTCCCTGCCCCACTCTGGTCTGCTGCCAGCACAGGAACCAGAGCAGTTCTTCCAGAATCTGTCAAGTCATGCCATTCCTCTGCTCACGGGTCACTTGCAATGCTTCCTTCATTACTCAGAGTAAAATTTGAGTCCTTCCAGTTCTCTGCAGGGATCGACGTGATCACCGTTCTGTTCCTTCCCACTTCTCCCCATCTTTACCTCCTCTCCCCTCACTCCCCCTAACTTACTCTGAGCTCCTAGCAGTCCTGAGCACTCTAGGCACTTCCTTATTAGGGCCTTTACACCAGATTTTCCTTTCTGCCTGTAACATCCTTTCTGCAAATAACTGCATGGCTCACTCCTTGCCTCTTTCAAGTCTCTTCTCAGATTCTACTTTTCCAATAAGGCCTACCTTGACCAACCTACTTCTTTCTATACTTGTATTTTCTTATAGACCATATCACTCCTAATACACTATATAATTTAGTTATATTTATTGCCAGCTGTGCCCTAGTGTAGTTTAAACTTCCAATGTTGGTTCTTTGGTGTGTATGTGTGTGCATGGACACACGTGCACACAATCATCTATTTTGTTCATTTATACACACATACACACACACACACACACACACACACACACACACACACACACCCAAATGTTTAGAATAGTTCATGATGGGGTGCCTGGGTGGCTCAGTTGGTTAAGCGTACGCCTTTGGCTCAGGTCATGATCTCAGGGTTCTGAGATGTACCCCACGTCTGGCTCTCTGGTAGGAAGTCTGCTTCTTCCTCTCACTCTGCCCTTCCCACGCACCCCCCTTTTCCCGCTCATACTCACACACTCTCTCCTCCCACTCCCCCTCTCAAATAAATAAAATAAAAGAATGATTCATGACATGTAGTAGGTGGTCAGTAAGTATTGTTTTGAGTGAATAAGTGGCAGGAGATAAGGTTTAAAATATTGAAGATCTTTATATTCTTGCTAAATTATCTGTTAAAGAGTCTTAATATGTTTTCGTAAGAAATTTGGACTCTGTGCTGTGGCTATTAGGGAGGCACTGAAGAATTCTAAGCTGTATGGAAAGCGAAGAGGTTTCTGTTTTGGATAGGTCATCCTGGCCATAATGTAAGACTGAAAGCAGGTAGATAAGCTAAGCTAGAGGCTGATGTAATAACCCAGGTACAAAATGTCTAAGTGACTAAACAAAGTGGTTCTAATCAGACGGGAAATGAAAGACAAAGTTTTGAGGATATTTGGAGGTAGAGTTGATAGGACTTATGAACTCATCTACTTAAGTGGTCGTGGGACAGGGGATTTCTCTAGGACCAGACTGATGGTGGTGGCTCTTGTGTTGTGGCTTGGATGCACTTCTGTTACGAATCCTCAGACTGATGAAGGGAGAGGGATAGGAGAGGCCATAGAGTTCCCTTGTGTCCATTTTAATGTAAATCTTGGTTGACAGTTTACATTAAAACTTAAAGCAGAAAGTACTTAAACTGCAAGAAGAGTATTGATGGGTAAATTAATCAAAATAGTAAAGTAATATAAGCTATAAGTTGTATCTCATGTACAGCTGACACTTGAGCAACAAGGGAGTTGGGATGTCTACCCTTTGCACAGTTGAAACTCTACGTATAACTTCTGACTCCCCAAAACTACTGCTAGTAGCCTACTATTGACTGGAAGGCTTACCAATAACATAAACAGTTAACACATTTTCTATGTTATGTGTGTTATTACTGTATTCTTATAATAAAGTAAGCCAGAGGAAAAAAAAATGTTAAGAAAATCATAAGGAAGAAATTTATGGTACTACACTGTAAAAAAAATCCATATATAAATGGACCTTAAGTTCAAACTTATGTCATTCAAGGGTCAACCTGTATTTTGTTTATTGTTATTCAACATTTTCACATGTGTAATGAGATCACTGAGGTAAGGCTCAATTTTTATCACTAGTTACTGTTCTTGCCCCAGTGAGTTTACAGTCGTTTGTTTGGTTTTTTTAAGATTTTATTTATTTATTAGAATGAGAGAGCATGAGAGTGGAGAGGTCAGAGGGAGAAGCAGACTCCCCACTGAGCAGGGAACCCGATGTAGGACTTGATCCCAGGACTCCAGGATCATGACCTGAGCCAAAGGCAATCATTTAACCAACTGAGACGCCCAGGTGCCCAATAATCTGGGTGTGTGTGTGTGTGTGTGTTCCTTCAGGTTTGGGAGTTTACAGTTTTTGAACCTGAAGGAAAACACACACACACACACACACCAGATTATCCAAAACATCTATTTACTGACCATATAGATGGAAGAATAGAAATATGGTGGTGCTGTTGATCAATGGAAAGGCAGATTTCCTGACGGAGGTGACATCAAAGTAGAAGTGTTTGAGAACAGAATTGGCAGGTCAGTACTTAAGATACCCGGCACCTGGATATTTCACACATACACTCCAAGGTTTTCAGGTTCTCCTTCTGACTGCCTGGTCCCATTTAATGATATTTGAGTTTTTGGATAATCTGGCTCTTGTCTCACTTTTTGGCTTTATTTTTAGCTGTTCTTTTGACAGACATCAGCTAGTTGTGTCACACTACACGTTGTTATGCTGGATGTGCTGGGCACTTCTAAGTTTTATGCTGCATCCCCTACCTACAATAACTTATCTACCTTCTGCCAGGGTCCTTCTGAGCTTTTCAAACCAACCCGCATGTTACTTACTCAGTGAAACTTTCTCATATCTTCCACTCCCTACTCCAGTTAGGATCTGCCACTCCCTTTTCTACATTCCCACATACTTACCTATTCTATTTAACGGTACATATAAATGTCTATGTTTTCTATTGTTTAGGCATGCATGGTTGCATCTTCTACAAGACTATGAACTTCATAAGAACAGGGACTTGGGTTTTCTTTTTCTTTCTCGCTCTAACTCCCTTCCTATTTGTATTTTGAACACTTAGCATAGTGCATTACAAATGATAAATACCCAGAAGTATTTGTTGGGTTGAAATAGAAAGGAATGGTACAACTAGGTACAGAAATGTAGGAATCCGCAGCATTCAGCTTTTTAAACTTTTTTTTACTCAGAGCTGCACTTGAAACCTGGATTGATTGATTTTTCAATTCATATACACATGCATATGTGCACACACACACACACACACACATGCCCATACATACATACATATCTTCCTTTAAGAAGGGGAAAGTGATGATAAAACAAATACAGAAACATTTCATCAACAAAAAGCTTTTCAGTACATAAAGTTAGAATTAAGTAGTTTTCCATTTACAGAGAACTGGAAGAGAAAGCCTTTTTATCAAAGATAGACCTTTCCCTAAGTCAGTGAGATTTTTTCTTTAACCAGTGAGGTGTATTTTTGTTTTTGTTTTTTGGTTTTTTTCCAAAAAAAAAATTTTTTTTTTTAATTTTATTTATTTATTTGACAGAGAGAGAGAGATCACAAGTAGGCAGAGAGGCAGGCAGAGAGAGAGGAGGAAGCAGGCTCCCTGCTGAGCAGAGAGCCCGATGCGGGGTTCCATCCCAGGACCCTGAGATCATGACCTGAGCTGAAGGCAGAGGCTTAACCCACTGAGCCACCCAGGCGCCCCATAACCAGTGAGTTTTTACTGTATTACATTTGCAAATAGTGGCTGAACTACACTCTTAGCAACATAAATGTGTATATTTACAAAGTGTATTTTATATTTATAAGTAATCTTTAAGAATGATTAGTGCTACTTTAGTGGGAATTTAATTTTAGTAATAAGTGCTTATTATAGCTGTCTGCTATTAAATTTTAGCTGATAAATTAGCCACATGTTATGAGAATTATAACTGCCATATTAATCAAATATAAGTAAGATTCCGTTAGTTTGTAAGATTCTGTTATTCATTTAAAGGTGGAAATAAGTATTGCAGTAAGCGCAAAGAATATGTGAACCCTTCAATCAATAAAATTCAGGCTAAGAAAGAAATTAATCCTATGCTATAATTTTCCTTTGTCCAATCCCATCACATTATAAAATCCCGCAGGAATCTATTTAGTCATCAAGAAACCTGAAACACAAAAGGGAAAAAATATTATACAGCTTCTATTACTTTTTCTTTATCTGATATAAATTTGGATGAATCTAAATGATATTTTATTAGGAGGAAATTTATTTTGAATTGGTAAATGTAAATATATTCAATATCAACTCATATTTGATATACTAATTAAAATTTATGGGGCGCCTGGGTGGCTCAGTCAGTTAATAAGTGTCTGACTCTTGATTTTGGCTCAGGTCATGATCTCAGGGGTCCCAGGAACAGGCACTGTATGTAGGTCTCTGTGCTCTGTGGAGAGTCTGCTTGAGACTCTATCCCTCTCCATGCCCTCCTCCCACTCCCTCTCTAAAAATCATTTAAAATTATTTAATTTGTGTTTTATTAAGTGTAACTTTAAGCATCTTGAGGCTTTTTTTTTAAAACTAATCTGTGTGTCCAACATGGGGCTTGAACTCATGACCCCAAGATCAAGAGTTATACGTTGCACCGACTGAGCCAGCCAGGTGTCCCCTTGAGGCTTTTTTAATAGTCAAACGATAAATTAAACATTCACCAAGCTTATAATTCGTGTTGTACTCTTTAAAATATAAAGGGACATAACGATAACCCTCATGTGTGTTTTCTTATAGAAAAGTCATAGTAGTGGGAAAATATGTGGCTTTTAACTTCGACATGTTTATGTCACCAACTCATCTAAAAATACGTGTCTCAGAATTTTTATTTGTAATTTTTTCAGTGTTTGTGGACTTTCATCAAAAACCTAAGAAAAGCCTCTTTGGGAACAGAACATAGACTATGGAGAGGTAGAGAAGAGAAATATCAGTCTTTTTTCTATGCAAAGACACCAGATAGTAGGAAACAAGTTGTGATTCACTTTCTTTCTTGGGGAGAGGTTACCAGGCTGTACCTGCGTAGATTCCTGATGTTTCATATTATGGTAAAAGATATCTTAGACTGTGTTATTATAAGGAAAGAGGAAAAGGACCCCCTCACTCAGTAGATCTTTATGTAATTTGTGGGTGATGTGATTCACGTGGGTGAACTAGATTCGGGCTCAAAGAAGTTTCTGCAAATAAAATTTTTGCACGATGCAATAACAACACTGAAGCATTTTCTTTTTTCCACATTTAAACCAGTATGTGGATATATTTAGTATTTGTAATTTTGACTCTTCTCCGTGTATAAATTTCATAAAGAACAATTATTTTGTAAATGATTTTTCTTACATGTTAGGATGACTATCTTATAGCTGTGTCCCTTTATATTTAAAAAATAAATGCAGGATGAATTACAAATAAGGTAATCATATAGTTTATCATTTAAAATGGATACTTTTGGGAAAGAAAGCAGCCACTAACCAGAGAAGATGACATCCTGAGACAGCAGTGTAAACCGTCCCAGATAAAATTAGATTGTAAGGTCAATATGAATAGCCTGGATACATTGAAATGCTAACCTTTTACAATGGGAACTAAAAGCTAAGAGTCAAATAGTGAAAGTGCTGGCAGTTAGAAAATGTGTACAGTATCAGGAATTCTAGACTGGGTAAAACTACTGTGGCTGAGCGTAAACTGTGTGTGCTTCCCAGTAGCCACACAAAGTTGGGCATGCAACGGTGCTGTGTTAATGTTTTCATGTAAATTTTTATATGAAGTTTATTAAACAGCAAAATCAGTAATAAGCTAAAAATAAGTTTCATTAAAAACCATTTTTCTCTTAATCCTCAATAAAATTTGAGATCATAACAGCAACTCAGAATTCTATAAAGATAATTTCATGACCAGGGAAATGTAATATTAGATTGTAGCTTTCTGGTAGTCTCATTTGAAACCGTTTTTGGTGAATGTTGAGGTTAATGATTAATATATTTATATCAGTTTCAATTAAGATACTTTCATTTTCTATCAGAAAAGCCAGTGCGGAGGCGCTTGGGTGGCTCAGTTGTTAGGTGTCTGCCTTTGGCTCAGGTCATGATCCCAGGGTACTGGGATCGAGCCCCTCATCAGGCTCCCTGCTCAGCGGGAAGCCTGTTTCTCCCTCTCCCACTCCCCCTGCTTGTGTTCCCTCTCTTGCTGTCTCTCTCTCTGTCAAATAAGTAAATAAAATCTTAAAAATAAATAAATAAATAAAAAGCCTGTGCAGACTGGCTTAAAAATAAAAGAAATTCATTAACTCACATAAATAAAATCCAGTGGTATTGTGGACTTAAGCCATGCTTTATCTAGACATCTCAACGTCATCAGTGCTGTAGCTCTGCTTCTGATGTTCTTGGGTCTTTCTTCAGCTTGACTGTCCTAAGGAACCCAGATGTATGATTTTTTTTAAGATTTTATTTATTTATTTCATACAGAGAGAGAGAGATCACAAGTAGCAGAGAGGCAGACAGAGAGAGGGGGAAGCAGGCTCCCCGCTGAGCAGAGAGCCTGATGCGGGGCTCTATCCCAGGACCCTGAGATCATGACCTAAGCCGAAGGCAGAGGCTTTAACCCACTGAGCCACCCAGGTGCCCCAGATGTATAATTTTTAAAATGCGGACCTATGTATCTTTTTTAATCGAAAATTTTTTTTAAAGGGCCAGGGAACAGGAAGTCCTTCTGAAGAGCTAACCCAAGAAGGCAGCTGGCCTTCTTTGCCTTAAGCATGCTGTTATTCTCACACCCCTGTACTGCTCCTTTTTAATTATCACCTTAAGTGAAGGATTATGTGAAAGGGGCTAATGTCATCATTAAAATATAGTTTTTAAGTGCATTATAAATAGATAGCTGTAGTAAAAGTGCAAAAATACCAGTGCAGTAAAACTACCAAAAAAAGGTAGGCAAAGTGTTTTACCTAGAATTTTTTTAAAAGACTAAAACAGCTCCTCATACGGAATGTTATTTGGGGCGGGAAGACTTCTTAGTCCATGGTAACGATCTTTAAAAAAAAAAAAAGAAAGAAAAAAAATCTTAGGGAGATTGACCGGTAAGGATGCATCCCATTTCCTCTGAAGAGCCATAACAGCTGTCGTCCCCAGCCTTGAGCTATAGACTACACCTGAAGATTTAGTATTCTGATGAAAGAGGGATTTCCAAATGATTGTAAAAAGCTATTAGGAATACATATAAAGAATTAAAGCATTAGCATAATTTTTACTTTATTATTTTTTATAAAGATTTTATTTGAGGGAGAGAGAGAGAGAGAGAGAGCATGAGCAGTAGGAAAAGGGAGAAGCAGGGCCGCGCCCCCCCCCCCGCCCCCCCCCCATTGAGCAGGGAGCCTGCTGCAGGGCTCAATCCCAGAACCCTGGGATCATGACCTGAGCCAAAGGCAGACATTCAGCCCACTGAGCCACCCGGGCACTCCCGCATTGGCATAATTAAACAACAAAGTTTTCATCTGATTTCCTTCTTTCAAGTTCTTTGGCATTTTCACTGAAAGGAAGAGGAGAGGAACTTTCTGAGTAGGTATTGTCTCACCCTAAGCATCTCTTGTCTTTGGAGTTCCATACCCCCTCTGCCTGTTCTCTTGGTGTTCCTTGGGGTTCTGGCCCCTTCTTATTCTGCTGTCATTCCACCTCAAGTGGGCACTGTATCAAAACTAGTCACTTTCACACTTCCTAAATGTATCCGGTGCATTCTTCTCCCCCTGTCTGCTGTGCTCTGTTCTGGGTTTTCTGCTTGCCAAACTCCCTATTATCCTTTAAGATTCAGTTCAAATGTGAAATATCACCAACCGTTTTTTTCCCACACAGGATAATCACCATCTCCACCACGCTCCTGCTACACTTTTTTCTAATAAACCACTAATCACATTTTGCTTTTTATTTTACTTTTTATTACTTTTATTTCTCTCTACTAGATAGTGAGCTCCTTGAGGTCAGGGAATACGTCTCATTCATCTTTGTTCTAACAGCTTTATGTTCAGTAAATTCTCGTAAGTGACCAAAAATCAAAATTTTAAAGTTACGGGTTTATAGTTATACCATGATTAATGAATCTCTTAAGAATTAATACTCTTTTAAAAATGCATTTAGCTGTGTTTAAATTTAAATTCTAAGTCCTGAGAAGCAGTACTGGCATGTGGTGGTGTTTGTACAAAGCCTCACAGCTTTGCAGGATAAAAATACCTCAGTACACAATTTGTCTTTGTTCACTCACAGTTGAAAATCAACAGGGCTGACCTTAGGTAAAACTGTGAAGTAGGGAAAGTTTATCTTTATTATCTAGGCATCTCCTTTTATCATTCCTTTCCCCCTTAGTAATGTCTATCTTTAGGCACCTACTTTTTATTATATTCTGATCTTTTCTAGTCTCTCAATTCTGAATACATTTTAAGAATAAATAGGCATCAAACTGGGTTTTTGATTTTAAACCTTTTATTACTGCATATGAATAATGGCCATTAGATTACCTGTTCAAGGTATTTGAGTAGGCACATTTTTTTTTTAAATGGGAAAGGAAGAAAAGTCATTGAAATTACACTATGTATAGGTTGGCCCTAAACGCAAATTTGAGTAGTCCTTTTAGTTTGTGGTGGGACTTGTCACCAGGACAACCATCTCTGTTTCTTGGACTGAGTGGGTAGATCTGGTCTGCATGCATTTGTTGAAGATTTGTTCCAAGGATTTAAAACTTGCTGCTGAATTCGACCCACAGAAGTGGTCAGATTCCCTTAGGCAGGATTAGGAACATCACTAGGCCATATAGTGTCTTTGTACAAACTTGTAAAAGGCGGATCCTTCCTTCAGTGTTTTTTATTTTTGTCTGTCAGGGAATCATGGCAATTTGCATATTTCGTTGAACAAGACATTATTGCCATCTGCCAGAAAATTGTCACAAGAATTATACAAATCCTTACCCTCTCTTTGAATGTGCCCCATCATTGTGACCCTATAGTGCACTGCAAAATGGGCCAGCCTGGGAACGAATTGCACTCCCTTGTTTGCTGCAGGCACAGGTGTCCGTTTTTCTTACTAGTTAGCTTCCAATCTAAATTGCTTGTCCGGCCCTTGTAGACACTGAAATTTTCAACCCTCGGTCTGTGGTTTCATGAAGCACTTGAAGAATAAGGAAAGATAGCATATGTCTCTTTATTAGGGAACCAGGGTCCCATTTACCATTTAGTATATTGAATCAGCAATAATGATGATAATCAAGTCTTTAACTTACTACTAGGAGGGACTAATGTAGACTTTGGGATGACCATGCTTTAAATATTCTTAACAGTTTGCTAAAGTACAAGAAGACCTTACTTATAAACATCTTGTAGACTGTCCTTCTTGCTCGAGACTCTAATGAAGCTGCCATGGGATGTATTGTAAAGAAAACTTGCATTTTAAGAAAAACTTCTAGATATAAGTAGAGAAAGAGAAGACATTGTTTACAAAATTTTTTTAAAGACTGCCTAGTGTGGAGAGGACACGCCTGCGTGGCTCAGTTGGTTAAGCATATCCAGCTCTTGATTTTGGCTCAGGTCATGATCTCAGAGTCATGAGATCTAGGCCCGCATTGGGCTCTGCGCTGGGCATGGAGCCTGCTCGGGATTCTCTCTCATTCTCTCTCTAACTAACTAAATAAATAAAGTCACTCAGTCAGTCAGTCTGCCTAGGGGAACTGATTTTCAGGTAGGACAGCTCAGCCTGCATGGTGGGCCACCCATTCTTAAATGGCTTCGTGTTCTATTAAATGTTCAATTTAATTACTTCTTTCTTTAAATCTTCTTTGTATTTTCACAAATAAAAAATTGAGTTAAGTTTAGTGATTTGCCCAGGTTCACAATTTGTGAATGGCAAAGCTGAAATTTGAACCCAGATTCAGTTGATTCCAGTACATTAGATGACAGGGAACCTCTTCTGGCCTTAAACATTTTCAAAAGCTTGCCTGGCTTGTCAGTAGGAAAGGGAAGGGAGTTTGTTCTCTTTCTCTCTCTCGTATAGAATGATCTTTATCCTAACACTCTACAACTTTAACTAATATTATTAGTACCATGCTTCTGTTACATTATAAAATAAATAGGATAACATTTTCAGGATTTATAGAAGATATGTAATGGCTTCATTGTTTCATTTTAGAATTTTTGTCGAATTTCAGATCCTACAACTTAAAAATGAACTTTGATAGCATAATTTCATTTCAAAGCTCCATATATCTGCAGGGCAGAGGTGGAATCTTCAGTGATTTTACATGTCTGTGGAGTTTATTATTTTACTTTTGGGAAGTTTATGTAAAATCCGTAATGCTTTGGGTAGTTTTGATGCACTGGTAGTTGTGCTGTTTTGAAGATGTACTTTTCTATAATATGTCCTAGTAAGACAGTTGTCGCATACTGTGTACTGATTTTTTTTAGGCCTTTGAAGGTCTCAGAATGTCTAAAACCTTTTTCTCATAATGTGTTATATATTTGAGGAAAACTGAAAAGATGGAATTAATAATAATGATAATGTTCAGGCCAAAACTTTTCAGACTGAAAAATAGTAGGCTTGTAGGGAAAATAGGAGAGGAAGGTGTGGGCTTAATAAGCTTATATAAAACAAAACATGCCGGGGAATGGTATTTCCGCTAAACTGTAGCTCCCTGAGGACAAGACTTTTTGTCTACTTTATTGGCTGGCGTATCTCTAATAACTGGAAGAGTACCTGGCACCTAGTAGGTGCACAATAAATATTGGTTTAATGGAGAAGGAATGAAAGGTATGAGACAGGTTTTATGCCTTTTGTCGGGCAGGCTTCCCAGGACTTTGATCACAATGAGTCATTTCTTTTTAAGCTGTTACATGCCAAGTTGATTTATCTACTTCTGTTACTTCCCCATATTTCATAGCTTCAAGGTGTTATTTATTACTCATTTGTTCAAGCATTAAGATATATATTAAGCATCTAATGTATCTATTATACTAAGCAATGTAGCATTAAAAGGAAACCAGAGCTTATCTGTTTTGGGAAATGGATCACAGATGGTTATTAAATAATAATTTAGGATAGTATATTATTGTATACAATATAGAGGTTGACACCGGCAGTAAATATAAAGATTCGGAAAATACTGATTTGGTGAAGTCCGGGGAAAGAGTCATAGGCTTTGAATAAAGAGCAGGGGGGAGAGATTCCAGGAGAAACAGGCACATCAAAATCTGGGATAAAGCAATAGGAGTGTTCTAGGGAATGTAGTAGGTCAGCCTGGTAGGCTGAGTAGACGGAGGGCTGACTGTAGGGTATTGTGTTGTCCTGGACAGGTAGATGATCCAGTGAGTCACAGATAGAGCGCCTTTCACTCTGCGGGAGGTTCATAGGTGTCCTTCAGGGTTCTGTCTTTAGCATATTCTCCTCCCTTGGTCACTGCAACCCTCTTTAATTTTCCTCTGGCCTTTGTAGTCTTTGTAGCTTCTGCTTATCTCTTGAACTCTAGCCCTCCTATGTTGTCTTGCTAAGTGATCCCCCCTTTAAAAATATATACACAGCAACTCTGGAATTTGTATTTCCAGCTCAGACCTCTCTTTGGATCTTCATACCTATATATTTACATTTCGCTGGAAAGCTCCCCTTGGATGTCAGGCATCTTAACTTCACATCCCTGAAATTGAATTCTTGGTTGTTACCCACCTTCCCATCCCTAATGCAGTTCTTTCTCCAGTCTTCCCTATTTCCACTCAGTTACTCAGGTAAAAAAAACAACCTGGGAGTTATCCATGATTCCTCTTCTCATGACAAGACACATCCAGGCCATCTTCCAGTTCTGTCAGCCGTATCAACACTACACACGCTGACCTCCTTATCACTGCTGCTACTACACAAGTCTGAGCGGCTTTACTCACTCACCTAAATTTAGGGCCAACTACGTAATTCGTAGGGCCTGTTGCAAAACAAAATTCCACAGTCCCTTATTAATAAGTTAAGAATTTCAAAACAGTGACGGCATTGCATCCAATCAAGTGTAAGACCCTTCTAAGTGTGGGCCCAGTGCACTGTAGACTGCTCCTGCCCCTGCGGCTGGCTCTGCTACCGCCACTGCCTCCTAACTAGTGGCTCCCTGCTTCCCCCTGTGGGCCATTGTTCACATAGCATCACTAGCATAGACAAGATCATACTGCTTCCCTGCTTATTAGCATGTACAAGATCCTGTATGCTCTACCTTCCAAACTGTATGTGCTCGGACCCTGAAGCTTCTTCATCCTCTTCTCCCACCACACTCCTGTTCTCATTCACTAGACAGCAGCCAAAATGACCCCTTCTTGGTCCCTCAGAACAAGACCCATCTCCAGGCTCCTCTTTCAGTGTGAGCACAAGTCTTTCCCTAGATCTTAGCCTCCTTTCCATCAGGCAGTTCTCGGGTCATATGTCACCTCCTCCGACAGGCCTCTCCTGACCACTCCTAGGTGAAGTAGTATAGCCACCTCCCCACCCCACTAGTTACTTGCCATGCCGTGACTCAGTTTTATTGTATTTTTAGCATTTACTACTGTGTGGCACTGTCTTTATTAATCATTAATTATAACTTATTGTCCATATTCCTGTCACCTAGCATGGTGCCTGCCATTCGATAATGATGAATAAATAATTGTTTCATAAATGAATGCTTTTCATAATTCTTTTAGCCTCTTACATTTTGGAGATTTATCTGAAGAGTGATGGGTTTATTTTTCCTTTGTTAGATTCTAATCTCTTATTTGTCGAATTCTCATAAAATTGAATTGCTTATATTTAATTTACAAATATTCCAAGCTTAATTTTAAAATACCAAATTATTTTCTCTTTAAAATGGCATAATTCTGAGATGACACATACTTAAACATGTATTGTAGCTTGGACAACAAATTAAAGATGCTATTGCCCATTGAAACTGATGCTGATACTATAGAGTGAGCAGAGTTCCTGTCCAGCACCCCATTACTATTTTACACCATAATACACCATAATACCAAAGGTTTCACACCCAAAGCTTCACAAACGTATGTAAACCCATTCATTCGGTAACCACTGAGCACCTATTATGTATCACATACTCAGGAACAAAAGATGAGTAAGACATTTTTCCTGCTCTTGTTGTTCACTGTAGATAATTTATTCTTTGATATACAGCATTCTGTGTAGTTTCAAAAAGACAAAATTACTCAGTCTGCTTCATGAACTATACTTGATCTTCTAGCTTTTAAAACTTGAACGCACAACCCAAAATAACTCAGTTGTTACAGGAGAAACACTCTCATACACATACACTTTATGAGGCGAACATGAATATAAAATATTGTAAAATTAATTTACAAATCTGTTGTTTACCAGTACTGTCTGGTACACACAACAATTGTGGAGGGGGTGGGTGTGATGACGACCAAATGCTATTGTTCACAGAATTTGCAATACTTACCACATAATTACATTGACTGCCATATGGCATTTCATTGCAGCTCATTTAAATTACAAGGAGTTTATACTTCTGTTTGTGTTCTCTTTAGTGCCTTTCAGTAGTACTGTTTTTTATACTGTATACTTTAGATACCCCTTTGTCATAAAAAAATTATCTTTTAAGATGAACATAATTTATAAAATAGAGCACCATGACTTTTCTAGAAATAGTCCCCACGTGGATTCTAAATGATGAATAAATGATAGTCCCCTGAATATTGCTAATCATACCAACAAAGGGATAACTGAAATTATTTTTTTCAAAACATATTGTTTTGAAAATTATCTCTTGTTAAGTCCATTAGCATCTTTTTCCTTCTTGGAACTCTAGACGAATGAATTGCTTCTAATAGTTGTTTTTCAAATAGCTACTACTCAATTCTTTTTAAAAGTTTGTAGCTTTAAATAATTTTTTAAAAAAGATATATTTATTTGAGAGAGAAAAAGAATGTGTGTGTAGTGGGGAGGGGTAAAGGGAGAGAGAATCTCAAGCAGACTCTGTGCTGAGCATGGGGCCTGACGCAAGGCTCGACCTCACAATCCTGAGATCATGACCTGAGCCAAAATCAAGAGTCGGATGCTTAACCGACTGTGCCACCCAGATCCCCCACTTTTAAACAATTTTTTATTAACTTTAATGAATGAAATACTTTCTGAAATGTGTTCCATATTATACCTACATCCATACCTCATATATAGAGTCTACTGGGAATGTACTCTAGCCTTCTCTTTAACTTCATTTTTCTTTTGAACACTTATTTTGAGTTCTATAGTAGATGCCTTCAGATCTTTGAAAAAGAGTAGGATTAGTTACCCTTTCACAAGATGACCACAAAGTATTATGCTTTGTGAGTTCTTTTGCTTGTTTTATATATATTCTTCACTCCTCTCTTAGCAGCTCCCATTTTGTCATGTTAACGGTGTTACTATTTGTTGCAGCCCCTCTCTTCATTTTGATTTAGTGTTTTTAATTTCCTGTGAGCTAGGAAACCAGTTTTAAAATTCTATTAAAATGAATAATGTGTGCAAAAGTAGACTGAATAGACTCTGAGTGAAGGTCTAATGGGCTTGTCTATGAGTCAAGTGCCTAGAGCTGTCATGCTTGGCCTTGTGACATCTGTTTTGGTTGCTGAGATGTTCTTTTTTGCTTCTTTCCTAGTTCTGGTTAGGGCAGATGTCACTACTTAATAAATAGAAAATAAGTAGAATATCTCATTTTGGGACCTTTCCTTTGGGTCACTTGGTCCTTGTTAACATGATACACTTGCAGCATCCATCTGAAACTCAGGTGTGTAATCAAGTATTGCTAATTAAATTCCCTGATGTCTTTCCAAGTGCTTTGCTATGAAACTGAGTCATGCAACTAAATGAACTCTTATTAAGCTGTTAATTGCCAAAGCTTGTTTCTCTGCTTTTTATTCAAATTTCTGTCATGAGTGAAGCATACAGTTTAAAAATCAGTTGAGTGTTAACAACGTAGCAAGATATTCTGCAGTCAGTCCCAACGTCCATTCATTAAACCTTCAACACATATTCTGGGATACCTTCTTTGTCAGGCATTGTGCTAGGCACTATACTTACAATGAATAAGAAAGACAGGGTTTCTTGGTTATGGCTTTAAATGTACCCAGTCTTTTTTAAACTTTAACATGTGTATGCAGATCACCTGAGAACTTCATTAAAAAATATTGGGCCAAGGCCCCAGAGTTTTTGACTTGATAGGTCTTAAGTTGGTACTAGAAATAAGCACTGTTAATGGGCACCCTGATGATTCTGAGGTGATGGTCCTCCAAGCACATTTTGAGAAATTCTGGTCTCGCAGATGAGGAATTCTTAACAAGGAGTACAGTTTTCAAATAACATGTGGACCCGAACAATATAATGCTGTATTTAACCTGATTGATAGTTCATCTGTAAACTATCTCAAAAGTGTTTTTTAAATCATTGGCTTATGTTTCTATGTATTACCTTTATGTTGAGTTGAAATGACTGGAAACTATGATTAAATCTAAGCATGGTAATTTCTTATCTCTTAAATAACCCACCAACAAATTAATCTTTTCCATAAGAATAACACTGCCCTATGGCAAGCTCCCAAAGACCATGGATATTTGACAGGGACAGCAAAGACAAAACATTTCCTCCCGACAGCTTCTTTCAAAATGAAATGTCATCGAATGCACAAGAAATCCTTGTCAGTGGTCTCCTCCAGGGAGAAAGATCTAGATGTCTGGGGGAGACTTATTTTTAATCCTGTATGCTTTTGCACCTTACACATTTTATACCATGTGACTCCATTACCTAATCCAAAATAAATTTTGAAAGTGTATGTCATGGTTATTACCATAGGTCTAAAAGTATACTGTTGGTTACTGTTTCGCTGTAGAGGTCTCTTAAGCCTACCTTTCTTTTTGACACCTTCCCTATCAGTATATCCTAGAGGGTGGAGCCTTTCCTCTGCCTAGCATTTTATTTGGATAACTCTTACCTTCTTCAGATGTTTGTGATACCACCTTACCATAAACTTCATTCTTACACATCCTAGAGTCTGTTTCTACTTCTGTGGTCTAGTTTTGTTTTTGTTTTTGGTTTTTTTTTTTGTATGTATGTATGTATGTATGTATGTATGTATTTATTTATTTATTTATTATTTATTTATTTGACAGAGAGATCACAAGTAGGCAGAGAGGCAGGCAGAGAGGGCGTGGGAAGCAGGCTCCCCGCTGAGCAGAGAGCCCGATGCGGGACTCAATCCTAGGGCCCCAAGATCATGACCTGAGCTGAAGGCAGAGGCTTCAACCCACTGAGCCACCCAGGCGCCCTGTGGTCTAGTTTTATGTCAGAAAGGTGCTATTTTAATTATTGTGGCTTAATAGTGTATGTTAATGCCCAGGATGTTATGAACTGCATTATTGTTCCTTTAAAATTTCTTCTTAATTTGGGATGCCTGGGTGACTCAGTTGGTTAAGCGTCTGCCTTCAGCTGAGGTCATGATTCCAGGGTCTTGGGATCAAGTCCCCCATCAGGCTCCTTGTTGAGCAGGGAGCCTGCTTCTTCCTATTCCTGCAGCTCCCCCTGCTTGTGCACTTTCTTTCTCACAAATACATAAATAAAATCTTTTTTAAAAATTTGTTTTCTTAATTCTTCTTACCCATTTGTTCTTTCACGTCAATTTCCAGTAAATTTTTTTTTTTAAACCTATTATTTGGGAAGAAACAGCTTCTTAGCATAGTTAGTCTTCCCGTTCCAAAGCACAGTTGTCCTCTTCCATTTATTCAAGCCTTCTTTTATATATTTCAATAATAATTTGTAGTTTTCTTCATAGAAAGTTGAACATTTTCAGTAACGGTTGCCCTGTGTATGTATATTTTTGTTGTTGCTACAGTAAATGCTTTTTCTCAAAAAAAATATCATACAGGGGTGCCTGGGTGGCTCAGTGGGTTAAAGCCTCTGCCTTAGGCTCAGGTCATGATCTCAGGGTCCTGGGATCGAGCCCCGCATCAGGCTCTCTGCTAAGCAGGGAGCCTGCTTCCCCCTCTCTCTCTGTCTGCCTCTCTGCCTACTTGTGATCTCTCTCTCTGTCAAATAAATAAATAAAATCTTAAAAAAAAAAATTATAAAAAAAAATATCATACAGCTGGAATGTAGGAAGACTACTCTTGTATTTTTGTACTGTTTCTAGTCTATCATTTTCTTTTTTTTAACTACATAATTATTTGCAAATGTATCCAGACATTTAAAAAGTACTTAATTAGCATATGAAATTTAGAGTATTATATAAATGGGCATATCTCATAGTTGTTATTCTATTAAAAATGTGAAATAAAACTTCTGTGTCCTTAAGTTCCTGAGCTTATTGAGTAGAGATACACAATAACTTTAAAAAAAAATACTCAGTTTGGGTTTATTAAAATTCTTCCATGGAAGAAACAAAGTTGAGCATTGAGGAACCAGATTGTAAAGCTGGGCAGTTTTTCTGAAACAGGTGTCACATGGTTACACAGGCATACGCATACGTGAAAACTTACCAAATTGTACACTATAAAAATCAGCTTCCTTTATATCGGTTATACCTCAGTAAAACTGCTTTAAAATATCACAAAACTTTTGCTTGAGTTAGGTTCCCTCTCTGATAGTCTTGCCCTTTTTTTACTTTCATTAAAGATTGCTATTATAGTTTTTGCTGGTGGGCTTTAAAAGGAGTATAGATCAGTAGTTAACACAGTACCTGGCAGGTAATAGACACTGAATGTCTTCGATGGACTATAATTGAGTAACATAGTGGATTGTTTTCCTTCTTGAACGTGACGCTTGCAGCACTGGCTTTAGGTGGCTGTGAGAGTACTGTAGTCCAGTGAGAGCCGCCAGAGAGAGAGATGAGTGAAGGATGAGGGAAATGGAGCAACCACATAGGGAGTAAGGGGCTGCTTTGCTTGGGAGGTGATGGCTCCGAGAGGAGTTTGCCATGCACATGAGAGTCAAGGATAGAAGAGATGGTGGCACATTCCAGGAATGGTAAGGAATCCTTAGAAGTTCAAGAAGCTCTTGTGTTCAGATATTTGTCTTGCCCACTCCACCATCTTGTGGCTTTTTCATGTTGGTTTCTTTCACAGTACCTCGTTCTGGGCTTGGCTTGTGTTAGGTCTCCAGAACCCTCTGGAATTCAGCATCATAAGTACACTTACCATATGCACATACCATTCTGCCCTTCCACTCACTGATACCTGGTACCATGTAGCTTCTCCTTATCCCTTGTTTATTGTTCTCCCTATGACCAGTCTCTCCTTACCCTGGTTCATTCTCTTTTTTGTGGTCAGAGTTAATTTTCATTTTAAAGTGAGCCCTTTCCCATAGTTCCCCAGTTTTGACAACTGACTCGTAATAACTTAGTTTGGCATAAGAGAGCCTCTGTAATAAGTGGTAAAAAGATTTTTTTTTTTTTAAAGATTTTATTTATTTATTTGTCAGAGAGAGAGAGAGAGAGCACAGCAGGCAGAGCGGCAGGCAGAGGCAGAGGGAGAAGCAGTTCTCCCCGCTGAGCAAGGAGCCCGATGTGGGACTCGATCCCAGGACCCTGGGATCATGACCTCAGCCGAAGGCAGCTGCTTAACCAACTGAGCCACCCAGGCGTCCCAGTGGTAAAAAGATCTTAAACAATATTTTTACCACTTATTTTTCACCTTTCTCCCCTCCCTCCCCACTCCCTTATTATCCCCCTTCTGCCTTCCCTCCTTCTCCCTCCTCCCCACTTTCCTTCCTCCTCCACCCTCTCCATTCTTGGAATTTGCCACCTTCTTTTCTGCCCCTCATACTGCCCCACTTTGTACAATAAACTCCTAGGTAGGCCTTCGCCTCCCCAGAAAAGCCTTTCCTTCCTTTCTCCTCCAGGCAATTGCCCCATCTTCCCCATGTACTTTGCTCTGGCTCTTTCAGTACACTGTTACTTACCTCTCTGTGTTTGCCTTCTCCGTTAATGAAGAGCAGGCACTCGTAGGATACTTGCCTCTGACAGTTTGTTGAGAGATGGTGGAGATGTGACATCACTTTGAAATAGAGGCTTTTGTTGGAGTTGGAAGGTGGCTGGTTAGAAGAGAGTGTAAACATGATGTTTAGGAGAGGTCGGAGATACTGTTTATGAATACAGTGTGAGGAAGAATGAAGGAGAGGTGAGAAAGATTTATGTGTTAACATCAGAATGTTGAAGGTGAGAAGGTGTTTGAGAGCTGTTGGTGGAAAGGAACCTGGTCCGAAGGGCAGACATGGTGATGTATGGAATTTTTTTGGTCATCTCTTATTTTAGAAATAGAACACCTAGTTAGGTACTGCTCTGAACTGTACGAAGAGCAACGTGTGGGATACAGGCCACTCGCCCCCTCCCCCGACAAACAACTTTCAATTTGACAAGGTAAGACAGATACAGATGGAACTGGAGTAAAAAGTTTAATAATGGCAATGTGTGTGTGATTGGGTGCTTGTGTATGGTAGGAGAGCTAATTCCAGTAAGAATTTGTATGTCTTAAGCAATGCTGATGAGCAAGCCATTCAGACAGGAAGTCAGAGAAGAGTCTGCTGTGGTGTAGTGTGCCCAGGTCACGAGGATTAGAAGAGCCTAACAGAAACTTGGGAGGATGAATTGAGGTGCTTATTAGTAAGTATGGCTTTTAACACTCTGATGCTCACACACTGATCAAAACAAGGACAAAAACAAGCATAACATTTAATATTTACTAGAAGTCAGACAGTTTTGTATACTGCTAGTCTTTTTTTTTTATAATGGTAGTTTTGCCAACAAAAAACAAAAAACACAAAACAACTAACTGGAACCAGTATTGCCAGTGGACTTGTGCATCTTGAACTGCTGTAACTGTTCTATAACAATATGCCGTATATAACTAGCTACGTGCCTTGTAATTACACTATTTTACTTTGAACTAGGAATTTATTGTTGTGTCATCAAAAAGTCATAATGTAACTAGCATCATTTATAAAACTAACATAATTATGTACCATAACGATAACATAACTGACATTTTTATAACTAACAATATTAACATAGTATTTATATAATGAACAACATTAAGTAGATATTAAAATATAAGTATATCTTTGGTTGGTTCCTATATAGTTTGCGTCAGCTACAAGTTCTTAGTGGCAGTGTAAATGTATGAGGAAAAGACAGCATTTGGGTTTTTTTTAGTTTCTAGCCTTTGTTTTTATGAGGTTGGAGCAAGAGTTTATGGAGTGTTAGATAAATTTAACTTCTTTGAGAGAAGTCTAATTCTAGCATTGATCTTTTGTCACTGTACCGCAGAAGTTTATATCCAGCTTTCATTACCATTTTTGAATGTAAAGTTTGAATTCTTCAAAGATGAAGCATGTGCAGAATTCTTCTTTCAACCCCTCTATTCGTCCTCTTGGTGGAGAGAAAGTGAGACCATATGGCCTGAAACCCCAGTCACAGTGGAGAGTCTGAAGCAGTGAATCGATAGGGAGTCCTTCCTTCTCTCTTTGCTGTCCCTAAAGGACAGTCTAAATGACTTGCAGCCTCTGATATCAATATCAGTATCACAGCAGCTGGTCCAAAATGGGGCACCCTCCCTTGAGCCTTACCACTCCTTCTGTAAATTTTTCCCCCTGGCTTGATTTGGTTTTAATTAGCACCAGAATCTCTCTTCTTAATTTTTCGAAGTTTGCTAAAATAGCATATTGGAATTCACCTTATTTTATCAAAAATTCTCTCTGACTCTCAGCACATGTCGGTGACCACACACTGTCAGACATTTCCCATCCATTATTCCAGCATTTATACTTTCATGGAGTCACTAATGAAGTAGCCATTTGCTATATTTGCTTAGTTACCATAGCAACAGTGTCTTGGTTAGTGTACGCCTGGGTAGCTTCCTACAGTTTAACATGATATGCTGCTAATAATTCTTATTTCTACTCAGAGGCAATTGGAATTTTGCAGAATGGAATTTTTAAATTTGCTGAGTGGAAGTTGTTTGATCCCACTGGTGTATTCTGTTGGCACCCATCACGTAGTCATAGGATCATAGAAATTTTAATTTGGAAGAATGATTCATACTTGCAGTATATATTGCAGTGGCTGGCTAGAGAAACATTGCTTCTGTCACCGTAAGCAGCTTACTTAATCCCTAGCCTAAATATTTTTAGGAGTCAAAGAAATTGATCAGAAGATTAGCAGTTGGGGCTGCTTGATAATCTTGGGTGCTTAGCTTTAAACTATTTTAAAGAATTCTGGTTATAAACCTTTAATTTATAGTATAATAAATATGAAAATTGGAAAGTACTTCTTGTCACAGTCACTTTTTCAAACTTTTATTGGCTAATTTCTGTTAGGTCAGCCTCTTCGAACTACATTACCTCATTCATTTCCCCTTCTGCACACTCACTTTAAGTTCCTTTAGTCACTACTTAAAGTAACAGTTACATAAATTTATTTTCATTTTTAAAATGTGTCTCCTTCAGATTTCACATAATGTGAACATGTACCTTACAGAAAATACACATTCTATAATATACTTTATTTGGAGAAGATAGTGTAGCCTGTTCGTGTTGATAAGAATTCACAGTTTTAAGAATCGGATCTAATCTTAAATGATATAAAGACTGTTGCTGTACCATCTGTTATAAAATATGTAAAGGCTCATTTAAACCACCAAGTTCATTTCACATCTAAATTGCTTTTATCAAACATACCCCATATTTTAACCCCTACCTCATGTATGAATTAAACCCACAGACGCCTACTTCCCTTTAGTCATCTATATTCTCATTTTGATCTGTATAAAAATACAGCAAGCTCAAATCCTATTAATTTCTTTCTTGGCTTTAAATATTGAACTGGGAGAAACGTAACATGGGTGTGTTTTAGAATATGTTCATCCAAATATATATGTACATATACATACATATATACATACATACATATCTAGTTTTTCATTTGTTCCACAGTTGTTGAATTGATGTGCTAAGAGACCAAGGTCATAGGGTCCATTGCCTTGGACTGTTCCATGGACACAGCTAGCTTTCAGCTAGCAATACTAGAGATAACTGGGGAGAAGAGCTTGGGATAAAACCATTACCACAACTGGAAAAAAATAACAGAAATTTATGCTTCCTTACTGGTATTCCTCCTCCTCCTCATCTTACTGGTGTTTGGCCTCATCAAAGATTTCTACCAAAGTGACATTTACAAAGATAAATGACCCAGATTATCATATCAAGAACTTAGCATAATGAAGTGAATTTTGTCCATCTCTTTTAAATATGCATTATGGCCAAGTAGCTTATCTAATAACTTGTACCATCCATGCGTGTTCATGATGCGGAAAACATTTCGATACATTTGTTTTGGGCCCATAATAGTAGTCATTCTGTGACTAACCAGAGCTCCATGAAGAATAGTCTGATATCCCTAACATTTTGTAGGAATTATAGGCTATAAAATGAGTGACTAAAAGATGAAGCTTTAGCTGCCTTCAAGTAGAGCTAACAATGCAAATAAAATAACACAGAGTTTAAGCCCGTAAAGCATCAGAACTATTTCCACCCCATGTTGTTTAGAAACCCTTTCCTTATATGCTAAGTTTGTCGTCTTTGTACTGAGACCAGCTGTTAAAAAATCCTAGGTTTGAATTGAACCAGATAGTATTTTATATATTCAGAAAACCCAGATTAAAACATTTCTGTAATGCCTTTTTCCCTCTACTAATAGCAAGGAAAAGAATTTGTATTATAATCAAAATGATATATTCAGTTCTTAATAAATCTATCCATAGGCTTTATGTAAAAGAAAATTTGCATGACAGCCAGGTAACTTTATGTCAGTGTTGTATAATTCCCCACCAAATAATAGCAAATCAGAAACCTATTTACAGTCAGTGGATAAACAGTTTTGAGAGCTTCCAAAAAAGTAGTTGGAGTTGAAGGTCTATTGAGAGGGCTGGCAACATGAACAGATAAAATTGTGAAAATAGAAAATCTTAGTGTAATAATTATTCTTGGCACCTTCTCAAAATGGTGAGCATATAAGCATTAGTGTTTCTGTTGTGAAACTGAGTCAATGTTATTATATTAATGGTAATTTCTAGCAGTTTCTCTTTTAGTTTCGAAAGAATTTTATCCGCAAAGGTAAAACCTGTATGAGACTTGAAGCTCTTAAAATCAAATTGCAGCCTTAAATTAATGAATATATTTCAATCTTTGATGGAAAAAACAAGCTTTCACATCATATTGATTAAATATTTTTAAGTATTTTCAATCAAGATCTATATGATGTGATTCGAGAATATTCAGGGGCTTGGCAGTCCCAGTACATCACACTGAACTGCCACAGTGACTGCTTGGCCTGCAGTTCTCTCAGCCAGTCATGCCTCTGAGTCATACGTCACTGTGGGAGTCCGTGGACTCTTGTATGTGGGGAATCTACAAGGAAGCAGAAGGCGAGAGCCCATTACTTAGCTGGGTGGGAGAGTTTAAGCAGCACGAGCCTCTAGAATTAGTACTTAGGCAAAACTCACTTTCTATTTATGAAAGTAATCTGGGAGAAGAAATGGATGGTGAAACCTGAGTTGCTTGAGTAAAATGGTGGTGTCGAGAAGATTTCTAAGCACTAGGTTAACGCACTGCATACGCAAAAGTTTGAGGGTCAGTGTAGGTAAGTGTTGGGCAAAGAATCCTTTAGGATACAAAATCTAAACTAATCCTTAGAGATTCCAGGGTGGAAATGGGCCTAAAGGTTATTGTTTCATGTTCCCTGAGGCATTAACCTATTTGATCATCGAGGTAAAATAATGTATAGGAAGTAATCCAGAGCTAGATAGAAAATCGAGAAAAACTCAACTAAAAAGGTCAGGGAGATATAAAAACAGGGACACCAGCCAAAGTAAAATAGACACTGATAATAAAGGAAGGAGAGGAATAAAATTGTTACTCCATGCAGTTGTGCCCACTGTGCAGTTTTTCTACAGGTGGCCCTGTCCTCTGGGAAGAAAATTAGAAAACCTCCTTGAATCATATTTAATATGATGAGTAAGACGGGGAAAGATAATTTTTGAGACTGTTTAAAAATGGCTATGAGTTATCTGTATAACTTAAAGAGATGTTCTGCTCAAATGTAGTTTTCTACTTTTGTGAAACTTAGATACATTGTCTAGTCACTACTGGTTGAAAGTCATATATGAGATGTTGATTTGAGTGCTGTGAAGATGAAATCGAAAAATATTTGACTACATCTAATAATTGACTGAATTTTTAAAATCAGATGTACAGTTACCTGAAACTGTAAGCTGTAAGCTACCATATTTTTATATGTCTTCTGGTGCTGCAGTTAAGTTATAATTAGTTATAATTAGTACTTCTGTGAATTACATGTTTTACCTGCTGTTGAATGGCATTTAGGAAGAAATTTTCTTACCCTTGAAAACATCAGAGGAGATCAGAAAAAGTGCTTTTAATCTGATATAGTCAAATATCCCCTATTAGAATAAAGGATAAACACAGATCCCATAAGTCTTGATTTTAAAATCCATTTGGTAAACCAGATAATTATTAAAAGTTGTTTTCAAATAACTCCTTTACATTTCTGTTCAGTGTGGCTACTTGAGTAATAACAATAATTACAATAGCCACAGTGTACTGAATACACGCTAAGGGGCAGTGTTTTATAAAGATCATCTCCCTATTTCTGTTGTTATAATCCTCAGTTTTTCCCTTGAGGGCATCAAGGTGTTAAAGAGATTGACTGACTTGTCCAAGATCATATCTGGTGGTAGGCCAGGAACTTAAAATCAGTTTCGTTTCAGACCCTGCCTTATCATGCATGGTATGGTAGGTTCTTTCTAGACTAAGCATTGTTCAAGGTCTTGCAGTATGCCATAGGTTTGCTTTTAATCTCTGATTTTTTTTTTTTTAAAGATTTTGTTTATTTATTTGACACAGAGAGAGAGGTCACGAGAAGGCAGAGAGGCAAGCAGAGAGAGGGGGAATCAGGCTCCCCGCTGAGCAGAGAGCCCGATGCGGGGCTCGATCCCAGGACCCTGAGATCATGACCTGAGCCGAAGGCAGAGGCTTAACCCACTGAGCCACCCAGGCGCCCCTAATCTCTGATTTTTTTAATGCAAAATATTGGCATGAATCTGAATACAAAAGGTAGTTCTTTGTTGCTCTTTTGAATATTGAGTTATAAATATTAGTGGTCCTCTTGATAGATAAGCTTTCACCCACACCCCTGGGAACTATACCAAGTTATTTAGGCTTTTTACTTTGATTGGAATTTGGAGAAGGGAAATAACATGAAAACTTCTTAATGAAATAAGTATTTTTGTTACTCATCATCCATTGGAGTTTAGGATAATTTCATTTCTAGCATAGGAAGAATAGACTAGCTGGTCATGTTTTGAGAAGTAATAAATGGTCCCTGATTAGGTAACCTTTTTTCCCTCTCATGTATTTCTACTCTTTGCCTATACTAAAATAATGACTAGAGTATCTGATTAACAGGAAGAGCATAAGCAGAAAAGGGTTTCTTCCAATAAATGCCATCTCTTCTTTCTGCCCCTTTTCCTTTCTGCCTGCCCCCCTCCATCTTTCCCTTCCCCATCACACACACACTTAAATTGGAATCCAAACTTTCCAAGGTGAAAAGAAATTTGCTGTCATGAGATGGTATAAAAAAGCATGCCCAACTTGGACTAAGGAAAAAAAAAATTACAATGGCTGATTTGCCCGTGACCAAAATTGATAATTATTTGAAAAAAACCTTCAAGCACTGCATACCTTAGACATCCTCTTGTTTTCTAGACTCATGAGAGCTAGTTGTGTGTGCTGGCTTCCCGGCCCCCTTCGTCCAGTGTGGGTGTCTGTTGTACTTGCATACAACCAGAGCCCTGGTGACTTAGAAGTAATGCCACTGCTTCGGGTAAGGATATCCACTGAACGAACTTGCCTTCAAGTTCAAGGTAATAAATATATTACATAAGGAAAGAATATAAGAGAAAATGATAAGATAATGATGATGTTTTGGCAGGAGGCAAGATATTTATATTTTGGACTGTCGAGTGGGGATTTTGTGTTGGTTAGCTAGCAGAGATAGATACTCTATAAAATGCTGGTGACGCACTCTTCCTGGAGAAGTGAAAATTTGCTAATATGTTGACAGTCTTACAGTGTTTCGGTGAAAAATAGAAATTAGGCGGTAATTAAAAAACCAAGAACAAGACCCTTGCAAAATGTCTTCATTACACTAAGTGTCATTTATTTTACCTTACTCAACACATACCCAGAACTTGTCAGGGCTGTTGTTTCTATCAAGAATCTAGGAGAAAACAGAGTCCAAGTGTGAATCATTCCCTTGCTGAGTGTAGCCCCCTTCTGGGTACCTTGCTAGCTAATGTAATGTAATGTAATGGGACATAGTATATTTTCTCATATAGCTATAAATATTTTAAATTGGGATAGTATATATATGCTTACCAACTTGAGACATCTGGATTATTTCATTATATTTAAGATGTAATTATGATATAAGTGAAGAGCACTGGACAAGGAATCTTGAATCTCTCCCCCTCCCCCTGCTTCTGACAAACAGTATGAACATGGGCAAGTCACCATCATGCTAGGACTTAATTAGTGATTTGAGTTCTGTTCTCATGTAGAAGAATTCAACTCAGTGTTAAGTCTTTCATTTAGGGGGAGCTGTTAGGTTGAATCATATGAAATTGCTAGTTTTATAAAGAGCCAAAAACTAATTTCTGTATTGTTTAGGAGATGTTTTTTGATTGTTAGTCTGATTACTGGCTGGAATGCACTCCCCTAAGAACAATCTAGGAGAGCCTATCAGCCAGCTCAGGGATTCTCCTTAGGATAGGAACATGGGATTGAAGTTGGAGGGAATTGCTGGTCCTTTAGCAAAACTGGAGTCTTGATGCAAGTGGTTACTACACACTTGTGTCATGACTTCCCTGCTTCTAGTACTAATTCTTAAATTCTTTGCTGCTGCTTTGCTTAAAACAAAAAGCAAACAAAACCCCTGGGACCTAGAGGTCAGAGGGCTGCAAACTAGTGACCTGGTATAGCTAGTATATGTTTTTTTGTTATTGAGGGGTTATTTTTGTTTTGCTAGGGGGCTGGGGGTTGGTGGAAGGTTTGTCCTTTATATAAAAATTGAATTAGTCGGCAGTGTTTAAATAAATGCTTTCACACAAAAATCTGACTCTGCATTTTCTTGAGTAATTAGAAGATCTGGTAATACTGTGCTTGTATTCCTACAGACTAACAGTCAAGTAAGTGCTAAGGACTTATTGCCCACTTGGGATGGAGCATGTGCTCTATTTCCAGTTTACCATAGCCCCCATCTGTCGCTGGGACTTCCTACTTTACTTGACAAGCTCCTGTAGATATTTAGGTTTGTCATTCTCCAGTCAGACTTCCTGCAGTGATAGAAGTGCTCTTTATCTGTACTGTCCAATATGTTGACATTAGCCATATATGCCTATTGGGCACTTAAAATGTGGTTGGTGTGCCTGAAGGGCTAAGTTTTAGTTTAATTTAAATTAATTTAAATAATTGTGTATTGCTAGTGGCTACTATATTAGGCAGTGCAAGTAGATATGGGGAGTCTGTTTCCTACAGAGTGAAAATTAAACCTTAATATATTTTACAGTCTCTTTTCTCAAATGCCAAATCTAAATGTTACCATATATTGCCACAAATCTTATGATTTGACAACCAGATTGCCATCTCCGATTGAATGCAGCCTAAAATTTTTCTTCTCATCTTTTATTTTCTCATTTATTCAGCACATTTATACTGCATGCCTATTCTAGGCCCTAGGGATATGAGCAAGGTTCCTATTTTCACGAGCCTTACAAATAATAAATATTTGTAAGAGACACTTAAATTACTTAATTTCATATTTGCTATCTTTACTCCTTCCAGTTGCCCTGCCAGATAAGGATATAATTCAATTACTCGTCAATTGCAAGCTGTACAATTTCTTCATTGCCACTCAGATGCATATTCTAATAGATTAACGTGTGCTGCCATTACAGTTCCTCCAAGAAGCTATCTTTGTCCTGTTCTCAGAATATTGAAACTTCCTACAAGTAGACTGTGTTAAAACTAGATGTCACAGAACCTTTCATATTACTAAATCAGCTCCACGGGCATCTTGTTGTTACCACACCTGGCCTTTGTCCCAGGCTTCTCTCTGCCTGCTCCCAAGCAGGGCTTTCTTCTGAAACCTCTCTTTTGTTAACCTGACTTTGGGCCAGGTATACGTGCTCTCGCTCATAGGCAGTTCCATTGCTTCACTGCTATTCCTGCATCTTGTTGCCTTGAGACCTTTCTTTCTGTCACCCTGCAAAATGTCAGCCTCCCTCTCCCCCTTGGATGCACCGTTTACCTCTTTCACTGCTTTACTTTTCCCTTTAAAAATGAAGTCAAAATCTTTTTTTTTTTTTTTTAAAGATTTTATTTATTTATTTGTCAGATTGAGAGAGAGGGAGAGCACACACAAGCAAGGGGAGCAGCAGGCAGAGGGGAGAAGCAGGCTCCCCACTGAGCAGGGAGCCCGATATGGGACTCGATCCCATGACCCTGGGATCATGACCTCAGCCGAAGGCAGACGCTTAACAGACTGAGCCACCCAGGCGTCCCAAAAATGAAATCAAAATTTTGAGAAAATACACATTCTTTTGTGAAACCTGTCATTTTAAGAGTAGCATAAATTGCAATCAAATGCAGGTATAACACAAATGACTCCTACATTGGCAGTTGCTGGTAGAAACTTTTGTAGTTCAATGGTTTTTTTTTTTGTAGTTGTTTAATTCTATAGTTGATAACCATATTAGTCAAGGCAGTGTTACTTGGGGTTTTCTGCTTAAGCAAATAGTCTGCATGTATAAAATCAGGCATTAATGTGGGATTTCTTAATATGGGTTTTGCCCTTTTCCTTTGTGATCTAATTGTCCAGTAGTGGTATCATTTGTTCATTTGCTTAACAAATATTTATTGAATTACTTTTACATGGGATGCACTGTACTTACCAAGGAGGTGAATGGAGGATCTACTGACTAAAATTTGTAGACCTCTCTTCTGCAACCTAATATCTTTAGGGCAAGAGAATTTGACTTTTTCCCATTTTGTTAGATTTTACTAGTGTTCATCCTTTAAAGTATTTTGGAGATGCTTATGCTACTATTCGTTTTTTTTAAACATGGATTTTATATTTCTGAAATACCCTAAATAATTTAAAAATCAAATTCCCAGTATAGTACATAAATCTTAATAAAGTATAATGAAAAAGATCTTTAATTTTGATAAGAGTGATTATGGACCGTGATTGTAGCCTAATGACTCGTGACATTAACTTAATCGGAATCTTTTTTTCAGTGTTGAAAAGGAAAGTGTGCCCTCTGTATGTATGTGTATAATTGGGCTAGTTATAGGCGGGTTGATGAGTGTTAAGGAGAATTACTTCTTTTGAACTAAACTCGATGAATTAAAAAAAATTTTTTTATATCAATGAGATTTTAATTAGCGGTTTTATTTGCTATGTGGCCTTTTAGGAGACTGTATAGAAGAGACCATATGCTGTTAGGGACTTTATAGGTTAACTGTTTGAAACTTGGGGTAAAAGAAAAAAAAATCTGAGTTCCAGGTCTCTTTTTGCTTACTATAAGGAAAAAGTGAGATTAAGATAATGTAGGTAAAGCTTTTAACACAGTTTCCAGCACATAGTAAGTGCTCTTTAAATGTCTGCATAAATTTGTTATAGTTATTGTTTTGTTAGTATTTCAGCTCTTAGGTCATTTACCCTTTGAGCTTTTTCTTTGCTGGGAAGAAATAAGAGATAAAATTGGCTCTTTAGATAATAATTCCAGGAAGACTAGTGATTGTTCTAGCTTTCTAAGATGGAAGTATATTCTAAATTGTCCTGAGGTGATGGTAGTAATTAGCACTAAGTATTTCTTTTTAAATATTTTAATTATTTATTTGTCAGAGAGAGAGAGAGAGAGAGAGAGAGCGCGCACAAGCAGAGGGAGTGGCAGGCAGAGGGAGAAGCAGGCTCCCCACCGAGCTGGAGCCTGATGCGCAGCTCAATCCCAGGATTCAGGGATCACGACCTCAGCCGAAGGCACTTAATGGACTGAGCCACCCAGGCGTCCCATAAGTATTTTTTCTTAATGGTTTATAAAACAAAGGTAGAACAAGGTCTGGCTGCACCTAAATAATCACGGGATATGATTTTTGTGTTACAGTTTCTTGAAAATAACACGATATTTAAAATTTTTCTGAAAAAGACCCATTTTTTTTTAAATGGTCAGGGCAGTGAAACTTTTAGTTTGCTCTCAGTCCCACCTACAACCTCTATATGTTCTTTGCTCTTCAGCTTTACGAACCAAATAATTCCAAATTTTATTATTTTGTGCAAAGCCAGATAAACCTTATTTTGACTTTGAAGGCATGTCGAGGTCAGTGATGTTTAATTAAGTACATTGTTCAGTGGTGAAGTGGAGTTGCAAATTATTCTGACACTTCGTGAGATAATGTTAAATGAATTTGTTTGTGTTAAGATCCCTGCTAACCTATTTTAAACTATTCAAGGTTATTAAAGTATTTTAAGATTTAGTTCTTTAAAAATGTCATAATTTTCAGCCCCTATATTAACGTTTTGAGATATCCTCTGTTAAAACAAAACCCTTGAAGTTGATGTTTTAAATACATAATACAAAGGTTAAGTTTTTATATGAGCTCTTTATTTTTAAAAAGTTAATTTAGTGTTTTCCTTTCTAAATTTAAAAGATGAGATACTTTGGGGATAAAAATGGCATGACACTATGGATGACAGCATTGGCTTTTAGAGCTGTTGCACTAGAAAGGAAATGAGTGTATGCCACCTGAACCTGAATCAGGATGCAGTGCCTGCGAATGAATTCAAGCGTAAGAGTATGGCAAGAATAAGTTACCACTTGTTAAGACGCACTTACCTAAACAAACTGGAACCCCAAGGAATTTTCAAATTGTTAAGTAATGGGAACAATCATTTAATGTGGGAGGAAGGAGCCAGTACATGCCTCCCTCCTTGAATGTCTCATAAGATCAAATTATGGAGTGCGGGTGATTGAAACAGGGAAGATAATTTAGTGGAAGCATAACAGATAGATTACCATTTAGAGAGGCCAAATCCCTGAGAACTGATTCCCGTAGGGGATAGGGCTAAGATTAGAACACAAAGAGGTGTTCAAAAACAGACTGCCACTTGATTTCACTTGATTTTTCCCCCCACTCAGCGAGTTATACATGCTTAGTTCTAACCCTTTGGAAACATTCCTACACCTGTCTTCACTCACTTGTTTCTTTCTTAGTCACTTTGAGATGTCTTCTCAGCTTGGAGGAGTCATTTCCACCTGACCTTTTTGCCCCACCTCTTAAAAGCATGGGCAGCCCTGCTGCAGCTACCCTGAAGGGCACACATCAGGGTTCATGTTTACTTCCTAGCAGCATGCGGTCAGTTGTCATCATACCAACCCCTGCTCCTTTTTAGTTCTGCAGTTAATTAGTTATAGATAAGCATTTGTTGAATGTTTGTCTTCCACTGTAAAGCAAGTCTTTTCTTTATTGCTGCATTCCCAGACTCTGACCTGGTGCCTGGCAGAGATAGGCACCCAGTAAACACTTGCTGGATGATTGCCAGCAAGAGGCTTCTGCTAAAATCTGGTCATGGCACAGCTGTGGTCTGAAGCAGATGTGGGAGAATGTCACTAAAGCTAGAGACATAAGCAGGGACTAGATCCCAGAGGGAAATGAAGTCATATGAATGACCTTGTGCTTCATTCAAGAAACTGAAGGAGTCTAAGTCCAAGTCCATCTTTGAGTGGACATCCCCCTTCTAGATCTCTTGCTAGTACTTTCTTTGTGGTTCACGGAAAGTATATTTGGCTCATGAAAAGCAAAGTAACAGTGTATGATTTATAGTTACATATATAGTAAGTTTCTAAAGACATTTCTGGAGTACTTTTCTTATGCTTTATAAATAATCATTTTATGTATTGAAATGATAAGTACAGATTTAGAAACAGAAGAATTTAAATATTTATGTTTTAAAACAGGAATGACTACTGAATTTGGGGATCACAGTAAAACCAAAACCTATTGTATTTATAACTTTTACATTTAAAAAAGCAATTGCTATATATCTAAATTATTCTGAGTAATTCAGTGTTACATACCTAAAAATAAGCAGAAGGAAATAGATAATTAGCTTTATGCAAGGAATAAAATAATAAGAATGTTATAAAAACAGGTACTTTTGGGGGCACCTGGGTGGCTCAGTCAGTTAAGTGTCTGCCTTCGGCACTCAGGTCATGATCCCAGGGTGCTGGGATCAAGCCCCACGTTGGACTCCCTGGTCAGCGGGGAGTCTACTTCTCTCTCTCGCAGTGACCCTTCCCGCTGCTCCTGTCCTCACTCGAGCTTTTTCTCTCTCAAATGAATTAAAAAAAAAAAAAGGTACTTTTTATACTGCAAGTTGTGCTAGTTGTGCTTTTTAAAGGAATTTTAAATGAAAATTCTTTTTAGTTCCTGTTCTATTAAACAAAAGAATTTAAAGTAATATGCTTATGGCTTTCCACTGGAGGTGGTATTTTGAGTTCTATTTTAATTTAGATGGAGGTCTGCAATAGTTCTGTACCAGTGCTGTCCAATAGAAGTTTCTTTGATGTCGGAAATGTTCTGTATCTGTGCTGTCCAATAAAGCAACCATTAGACCTGAGTGTCAGCATATTATCTATTTATCTTTATCTCTTATCAAGCAAATGGAATTTTGAATTAATAACTTGATTAGTTTTATACCATATAATTTAAGATAATCCATTTTTACATGCAGATTTTTTTTCCAGAAATTTGAAGCTGATTAGCTACTTTGATTTTAGTAATTAAGGCTTGACTATACAGGCTAGGATTAGAAACAAGTCGTAGAATTATAATGAAATAGTTTATATGTTTATAAAGTATTAAGTTTATAATATATAAAATATTATATTAAGGTTGGTATAGCTTTTGAGGTTACTTTTTATATGTTAAATATTGAGTAAGAAGAATTATAGGAATAACACCTCAGGTTTCACTCTAATAAATAAATAAGCTTATTAATAATGCCTTCTGTTTTTCAGATTGCAAATAGAAGAATCTTCCAAACCTGTAAGGCTATCACAACAACTGGATAAAGTTGTGACAACCAATTACAAACCTGTTGCTAATCATCAGTATAATGTAAGTCTTCATGTATTTATTCATTCTGTTATGTCTTTATTCTTTTCTGTATTGTAGACTCTCAGGTTTTAAAAGGACTTTATTTATTTATTTGTTTGTTTGTTTATTTATTTATTTTAAAGATTTTATTTGTTTATTTGACAGAGAAGGAAAGAGAGAGATCACACGTAGGCAGAGAGAGAGGGGGAAGCAGGCTCCCTGCTGAGCAGAGAGCCTGATGTGGGGCTCGATCCCAGGACCCTGAGATCATGACCTGAGCCGAAGGCAGAGGCTTTAACCCACTGAGCCACCCAGGTGCCCCTAAAAGGACTTTAGTCACACACCTGCTGTTAAGTGCTTGAGTTATCTAGACTCAGTAGGGAATATGATGATTTACCACGTGTGGAGAAGATGTTCACTCTGTATCCTAAGTTAAACAATGAGAAGAAGGCAACTACTGTTCAAGCTACTCTTGAAAAATTTTTCAAAGAAATAAAACACTTCATTTTTCAATGTTTTCAATGTTTTAAATTACGATGTCCTTAATAAATACTAGTTTTAATATTTTTTCACTTTTCCATGCTTTTACAACTGGGAATTTTTAATGTATTGACAAGAAATTTATAAGTCTGGAACAATAGTAATTTTTCCGATTGATTATTAAGATTGCTTTGCATAGTTTCAACTTTCACGGGCATTTTTATGGTCTCACATTACCATGCAGAGTGAGGACTGCCTGTATATATTTTTAAACCATTTTTATTGAAGTATATCTTAAATATACTATATATATTATAATATACAATACACACATATATTATATACATGTTATGTGCTGGGCACTGTTCTGAGTGCTTCACATGATGCATTTATTCTTCACACCTACCCTATGAAGTAGCTACTATTACTGTCCTCATTTTACAGTTGAAGTAACTAAGACCCTGAAAGGTTAGCTTACTTGAGGTCACAAAGCCAGTAATTAACCAATCCAGCTGTTGAACCCAGGTAGTCTGGTTTAGGAACCATGCTCTTAGTTAACCACTATGCTATGCTGCTGCAGGTCATCAGAAATACTAAAAGACCCTTTTGGGTCTTGAAATACCTGTAATGTAAGGAAAAATGTGATGATTTTCTGAAAATACAGTGAAACCTGAGTTAAGTCAAGTAACAATTAACAGTTGATATCTTGTGTCCTACTTTGTTGCTTAACATTCCTCCTGATACAGTGTTTAGGAAGAAATACTCCCTTTTTAAGACTGACCTTAAGTATCTAGACTGAGGTATCACAGATTACTATTTGTCAAACCACTACTTTATGATATTTCAGTTTCTTAAGGTTATTTTACATGAGAAGTAGCAAATGCCTACAGAGCCAAGCAGGCATCTTTAGTGAGCAGAGTGCTGAAATTTAAGAAGGTAAAATGGTAGGGACTATGATGAACTGGAGTGCACATTCCCCTTCTTAAAAAAATTCAGATTTTTAAATTGCTATGCTATGTACATGGAGTAAATAAAGCAAACCAAAGTTCATTTGCATCTAGCCAGGCTTTCAGTTTACAGCTTCTGGTTATGCTTTCAGGGGAAACGTAAACTTAAGAAGAGGACAAGATGAGTAAGTGTCAGATAATCCAAGTCTATCTTTTTGGCTTCTTTATCACAGTAAGGACAAGAAAGATCATACTTTCCATAAACTATAAAGAAATAAAACCTTTCTGGAGAAAAGTTTGGTAATTTGTGTCCGAAGCACTATAAAGAATATATCCTTGACTCAGCAGTATCTAAGACTGTATCATAGAAAGACAAGGGTGCAAAGGTAGATATACAGTAGTGTTTCTCTCTGTTGTTTAAGACAAGCAAAGATTCCAAGCAAATGTTCCATTCCAAGCAATGTTCCAAGCAAAACATTGGAAACAAATGTCCAAAATTAAGATTAAATACTTTAACGGTCATTATTTTTGGATGATAGGAGTTAGAATGATTTTATCCTAATTTTCTTCCTTATAAAGTCTTTTTGAATTATTGGAATCATCATAGTGAGTATGTATTGTCAAATTGTTACAGTAAACAGTAAAGCTTTTTTGTTGGAATAAGAAAAGTAAGAAAGCTAGGAAAGAGCGTTAGTACCAGGCCATGATGAGCTCCTACCACCATTGATGAGGGAAAAAGAAAATCTATCTTGGGTCAAGCAAAGCTGGTACTTTGCTAGTAAGTTCATATTCTTAGTTACATTGGCAGTATATCCAGTTGGCAGGTATAGAAGATAGATTCCAAATTTCATATTTTTAGGATGTTTTTGTATTTTCTTTTTACTACTAAAGTAAGTTTGAATATGTTGTATTCTGAACTCCATATTAGGATGTAATGCTATACCATCCACTTCAAAGACTTTTTTTTTTTTAAGATTTTATTTATTTATTTATTTGACACAGAGAGGGAGAGAGATCACAAGTAGGCAGAGAGGCAGGCAGAGAGAGGGGGGGAAGCAGGCTCCCTGCTGAGCAGAGAGCCCGATGCGGGTCTCGATCCCAGGACCCTGAGATCATGACCTCCGCCGAAGGCAGAGGCTTTAACCCACTGAGCCACCCGGGCACCCCAACTTCAAAGACTTTTTAACGTTAAGTGGCAGTTCATGGTTTCAACCTTTGTTAAGGTCCTCATTGCATTAGTGAGTCATTATACTAATGTAGTTATTAGCAATGAGCCATTTGGTAATCTTTGGAAAGATTTTGTTTAAAAAATAAAGATTGACTATAATCTGTCATGCTGCACTATTTGAATGTTTCGTGAATTTTTTTCCACCATGGGAGTGTATCAGAATGAATAGAGGCACCTGCATGGCTTTAAAAACATATTCAGTATTATAGTATAATATCAACTATAGAAAGAGTGTAAAGCTTTTGTTATTTTTATCAGAAGCTTTCATTTTTTTTTTTATTTTATTTTTTATTTTTTTAAGATCCTATCCGTTCACTTGACAGACAGAGAGAGATCACAAGTAGGCAGAGAGGCAGGCAGAGAGAGAGGGGAAGCAGGCTCCCGGCCGAGCAGAGAGCCCAATGCGGGGCTTGATCCCAGGACCCTGAGATCACAACCCGAGCCGAAGGCAGAGGCTAGAAGCTTTGATTTTTTTTTTAAAAGATTGAGAAACATCAACATAATTCAATGAGAATGACTTAGAGGTTACATAATCTAGACGTTCTATAAAAATTTTAAATCCAATATAATGTTGAAATGTTTTCAAAATTTTACCAGGTGAAATATATAAACATGAAGCCTGGTATTTCACTGTAACTGTTGAGGTTCTTTGAATACAATTTTTAGGATAAATGTAAGGAAAAAATTTTCTACAAAAATTCAGAGAGAGGGTGGAAAATGGCATATATATTTATAAAACTATATCCCTGCATTTGATCAGAAAGAACCCACCTTGCATTTATTCCCAAAACCTTTACCACCCACCTATGGCACATAGATAAATTTACATATACAGTTGACCTTTGAACAATGTGGGGGTTAGGGTCACTGGCCCCCACTACCCCCTTACACACACAAACAGTAAAATCCATGTATAGCTTTTGATTCCCCAAAAACTTAACTTGATTGGAAGGCTTTTTGGTAATATAAACAGTCGATTAACACGTATTTTGAATGTTAAATGTATTATATACTATATTTTTAAAGTAAGCTAGAGAAAAAAACGTTATTATGAAAATAATTCTCTTCTGCAAGGAAAAGAAAACACTTTTACAGTATTGTGTTTATTGAAAAAAAATCCACGCTGGGGCAGTAAACTTAAAAAATCCACACAGTGCAAACTTGTATTGTTCAAGGGTCAACTGCATGTAGAATATATATGTAATCATTTCATAATATTTGAACTCCCACTTTGTACATGGAGCTCTTCTAAGCATTATACTCAAATTTATCTCTTTAGTTCACAGACTATCTGAGATGTAATACCTACCATACCTTGCCATTCAGAAAGCATTTATTGGACCAAAAAGAACATATGATTAGCATTATATTTTAGAATGTTCTTTCCTTGAAAGCTTGGCCCTGAAAAATCTTGCCTTACCTGTAGGATATGACCTGTTAGGTTTCTCTAAGTGGTTTTCTTCTGCCTTAAATCTTCATTACATTTCAGAAACTACTGGTTCACGTAGGTCAAAGTTTTCCAAAGTAAGTTTTGAAACACTAATCTTGGGGTGCCTGGGTGGCTGAGTCGGTTAAGTGTCTACCTTCGGCTCAGGTCATGATTCTGGGGTCCTGGGATTGAGCCCTGGGTCAGGCTTCCTGCTCAGTGGGGAGTCTGCTTCTCTCACTCTCTTCCTCTTAAATAAATAAATCTTTAAAAAAAGGAAACACTAATCTAGTGAGAGTCTTCTTGAAAAAAGGAGTTATGTAAAAAGATTATATGTTAAAAGAACTTGTAGATTCTGATTATGTCCTCTTCAAAACGGACACTTTAATATATAGAACTTAGGGACCTTGAAATTTGTTAATCCTATATTTTGCAAACAATCGAACATTAAATTCCCCTTCCCCCATCCTTTGTAGTAGTAAAAGCAAACTTTGGGAAATAATGGGTTGTCAAAGTAGGATTTATAGGAGGGCCCATTGCATGAGAGAGGAAATATTGGAATTTGTATTTACCTTGTTTTTCACATAATAAAAGAAGGAAATTGAACTTTAGAAATATTGTGTGGATTAACCCGAGCGCCCTTATGCAGCCCCTGTGCCAGTCAGCCATTTTCAGCAGAAGAGGAGAAATACTGCGACACTGATGGATTGACATGGGTACTTCCAACACCTCACGTTTTCATTTGCCTTCAGCTTTTTAGGTTTGGTGCTAAATTCAGAGGTTTATAGAGCATAGTACCTATCATTAGCTAAATTCAATCTTCAAAAATGAACAAATGGTTTTAAAGGTTCCTGCAAAGAAACTGTAAAGATAATATATTAATAAAGTGAATATATGTGAACAAGAAAGTGGAAAAACTGACACTTATATTCTAAAGTGACCTCTTTATCAGTCATTGCGTGCAGTAGAAACAGTAATGATGTAATCTGATGTGACAAGTACTCAGCCCTTCCAAAGGAAATTAGCAATCTCAATCATCCCCCGTCTTTAGTGATGATTCAGTTAGTGTCTATTGTGGAAACAAAAACAACTCCAGATTTTCAAGCAGAAAGGGATTGTAACGGTAGGGAATTGGTTACAAATGCTTTACAAATACAAAATGGAAGGGCTGGAGAGGGGGATTGGTTACTGGAGATAAGGAAGCCGCTGCTGCCAGAGGTGTACAGAATGCACACAAAGAGAAAAAAATCTCCCTTCCTCCTACTTTCATTCTCCCATTGGCAGAACCCCAGCTGGAAACCAGCTAGGAAGGGACTCTTGGAAATGTAGGCTTGTAGGTCCCCTGCTGCCACCACCAGCAAGGCCTGGAGCTAAAGGCTTACTGAAGATAACTGACATAGTGACCCTTAACCTTCGTGTGTGTGTTGGACCTTAAGTCATATAGTTATTGCTGGTACAAAGCTACTCCAGTTTGCAATTCACTTAAAAACTAAGCATCCAGAATGTAAAGCAAATTGCTGTATTTTGAGAACAAAACCAAAATGTATTTTGTAATTTTAACAAATTAAAACTTAATCTTAAAATAATGTTTTATTTTTATTTCATCTCTTTAAATTTTTTGTTTGTGTGTGCTTTAAAATATCCATGCATATTAATATAGAAGTACCTTTTTACAGTTTACAAATTGATATACATAGAGTTAGCTGATGTGTAAGATTCCTTGCAGCTCCCTCCATCTCTGATTGAAAGTAAAGGTGCTTCTCTGTGTGGTTTTGTTGGCTTTGTTGACATCATCTAGCATGTGTAAATGTCACAGCATTCTCATATGTAGTAGTCTGCGCTCTTAGGACTTTACTCATCAGGAAGTCTGTCTTCTATTATCTAGGTAGTATTTGTCAGTGCTAGCTATACACTAGAATCCCCGGAAACTTTTTTTCAAGATTTTATTTATTTATTTGACAGAGAGAGATCACAAGTAGGCAGAGAGAGAGGGGGAAGCAGGCTCCCCGCTGAGCAGAGAGCTCGATGCAGGGCTCGATCCCAGGACCCTGAGATCATGACCTGAGCCGAAGGCAGAGGCTTTAACCCACTGAGCCACCCAGGTGCCCCATGGGAAGCTTTTTAAAAAAATAATAATAATAATAACCTCGAGAGATTGATTTTAATTTATCTACTGTGGAGGCCAACTATCTTAAAATTTTTCAAGTTCCCTGGGTAATTGTAGCATGCAGCCACTAACTCAGAGATGGGAACTTCCTAGTTCTGTTTGCCATCTTGTTGGGTAGGGGCAAAAATGATACCTGAGAGGAGACCAGAAAGTCTCTTTCCACCAAACCTAAGGTTTTTAAAAAGAATTAACTATTTTCTTGTCTTTATCATCCTCTCTGTTACCTAGCTTTAAAAAAGATTTCTCTTCCCCTGCTTTTTCCTGGCAAGAACTCATGGTCAGAAAGTGATAGAGAATTAGAAGAGCTTAACTAGAAAATTATTGTTGGAGGGAGTTAATGATTACATAAAATCTTAAGGTAAATCTCCAGAAACTAGAAAGAAAATTTATTTTTATGCACATTCTGTTTCCTCCAGTGTGGCAGCCAACTTTGTTGGTCTACAGAACGAAGGTTATTGGGTTTGTTTTTGTTGTGGTGGTTTTGGTTTTTGTTTTTTAGTCATGTATAAATTTGGAATTTTGCTCAATGAATCATAGATGCCTACAGGACTATATCATAAAGGCTTTTCAGCAGCATTTGCCTAGTATTAGTAGGAGTATGCTAGGTGCTTTGTCCATTTGAATTTGCACACCATGAACTCTGACTCTAAAGAATTAATTTCCTCCCAAAAAATGACAACACACTAGGCAGAAATAGAAGCTTTAGGGGTGAGGAGGGTCTTTTGTAAGAATTTAAATGCAAACCATGATATTCAAGGCTGTCACGCTCCCTTCAAAAGTTAAAAGCTTCCACAAGGACTGCTTTGACAAAGCAATCAAAGTATTTCTGCAAACAACAATCTAGAAATTTACAGACATCTGTATTATAATATTTTAATTGGCAGTGGGTGGCTTTTATAATTTTAGTCAGTGATTAAGGTTTCAGTAATGATGGTTGACTCTCTCTATACTATACCACAATGGATTTCAACATTTAGTTGCATTTTAGTCTTGAAAAATTTGTTTTCTGTTGTGAAAGAAAAATTATTGTGTATGATAGATTTTTTTTTTCTTGGATCGTAAAATTTTTAATTGGAGACCAAATTTAAAGTCCTTTCTGAATTGACAATGATTTCTCTGCAGCTGATTATGCAGTTGATCTATGGTCACTGGGGCAGATATAATAGCAGTAATTAAAATTCACATAATCACCATCTCTAATCCAATAACTATCCTACTAATATTTTGTGGTGGCTGCTAACAAGTTAGATATGTGACTGTTTTGAGTAGCATCATTTCCCTACCATGCTGGTGCACCAGTACAAAACAAAATGCCCAAGGGGAAAAGAGCTAAAAAGAGAAGCATTAACGTTATCCTAACACTGTAGTCTCCTCCTTAGTAAACTAGTTCATATCATTTGTGGTTTATTTGTAGAATGAATTTTATCAGTAGTACAACACTGTAAGTACAATATTAAGATGACCATTTCTGTACTGTTTAGTTTTAAAAAGAAAAGCTACCTCAGGACCTTAGTTTTGTCCTGAGTATAATGTTAGTCATTAATAATTTAATGACCATTTTTAAATGGTTATGCATATATACATATATATGTGTGTAATTATCATTTTAATTATACATACATCCATTGGAACTACTTACTACTACAGAGCAGAATTTAGATTATGAGTCTGCCCTGGACCTTATCAAAAAAGATTTAACTAATGCTATACTATAAAAAATTTTGTTTTAAAACAGTCTTTTCGGGGCACCTGGGTGGCTCAGTCATTGAGCGTCTGCCTTCGGCTCAGGTCATGATCCCAGGGTCCTGGGATTGAGCCCCACATCGGGCTCCTTGCTTGGCGGGAAGCCTGCTTCTCCCTCTCCCTCTCCCCCTGCTTGTGTTCCCTCTCTTGCTGTGTTTCTCTCTGTCAAATAAATAAAATCTTAAAAAATAAAAAAAATAAATAAAACAGTCTTTTCTATAGGTTATCCTGCAGTATGGGCCCTGAGGACATTAAATTTTGCCATTTGCCTTTTGTTTTTTAATAAGTGTAGAATTAAATTTCTAGTATTTTAGTTTCTCTGATAAGGAATAATATTGCCAATTTATTGTTGCTGTTACTATTTTATATGCCTGGGTTTTCAGATTATACTTCTTTTTTTTTTAAAGATTTTATTTATTTATTTGACAGAGAGAGAGAGATCCCAAGTAGGCAGAGAGGCAGGGTGGGGGGGAAGCAGGCTCCCTGCTGAGCAGAGAGCTTGATGCGGGGCTCAATCCCAGGACCCTGAGATCATGACCTGAGCCGAAGGCAGAGGCTTAACCCACTGAGCCACCCAGGCACCCCAGATTATACTTCTTTAAATATTTTTATTCCACTAATCAAAAGTAAAGTTAGGTTGTACTGCCCCCCAGGTATTAAGCTATCAACAGACACAGTTAACACAGAACATTTCTAGTCTGCTTTCCCCCAAATCTAAAGTAAGAAAGCACCAATGTTGAATACAGTAATTTTGAGATTGAAGCAAAGTTCCTTTCCAACTTATTCTAAATTTTTACCTTTGATTTAGACCCTCTCAGATCTGGCATATGGCTCTGGGGTTGGGACAGCTTGATAATAAACACTTAGAAGGCTTTTCTTTCCCCCTACCAATTAGAGGGTATGCCCCCTCTGAAGTGGGCCATCTGGCTTCATCGGCAGATTTCTTTATAGATCTGCCTCAGTTTTCAAAATTGAAAATATCCTTAGTCAAAAGTGCATTTAATACACCTAACCTACCAAAACACCGTAGCTTAGACTAGCCTATCTGAAATGTGGTTAAGAACATTTACATTAGCCTGCATTTGGGCCAAATCATTTGACACCGAGCCCATTCCGTAACAAAGTGTTAAAGATCTCATGTAATGTATTGAGTACTGTCGAGAAAGTAAAGCAGAATGGTTTTGCGTGTATGGGTTGTTGGGGGATAGCACGGCTGACCGGGAGCTACAGCTGGTGGCTGCTGCACAGCCGCATGGGAGAGGATTGTACAGCAGACTGCTAGCCCGGGAAGGGATCCAGATTCAAAAATCAAATGATGGTTTCTACTGCATGCATATTGCTTTCACACCATCATAAAGCTGAAAAACCCTGAATCGAACTATTGGAAGTTGGGGATCGTCTGTATTTGAAAACATTTTTCCTATTAATCTTCCTAACTTCTCCAAGCATTTCACACAAGGAAGAGTCTACTAAGTATGGAAGCTGAATATACCATCACTTCTCTTTCCTGTTTCTTGAATTTAACTCGTCCTCCTTCCCTCAGCATAAATTAAAGCTGGGAAGGGAGGACACACAGAATATCATACAACCGTGGCTTCATGCCCAGTACAAAAGCCTACCACTGGACCTCTGTGAGGTCCTCACTTCCTTTGTATTATTTTTCTTGAGAACCTGTGGCCTCTGGCCCACATCTCACTTAAGCCTGGAGGAGGACTGTAGCCTTTCCTCATCCTTCCTTAATCTGATTCTGTCTCTCTCTATTTTTCTAGATCCAGGTTAAGTTTTTCTTATCTCACACCCGACTAGAGGAAAAGGTTATATCAACTTCATCTCCTGTTCCAAACTTTTCTATTTCTCTCTTTTTTAGCAATCACCTTTTCTGGATTGTTCATCTTAATGCAAAACTGAAAACTATTCAAATGAGGTGCAACAGTGGAAGGAAGTTTCAGGATGGAAACTAAGTACAATTGTAAAAAGCAAAAATATATATTTTTTAGAGATTGGCTAGCAAAGCAGGGCTTAAAATATTAATCCCTAAGACATTCCATGATATTTCTCTATTTAATACAAAGATCCTCCTGCTTGGATTCGTAGGTTTTGTTCTGGCCTATCATACTTACTTTCTCCCTTCCTGATGTAGCTCTTCTCTTGCTTCTATCTTTTTTCTTTTTTCTCTTTCTTTCCCTCCCTCCCTCCCTCCCTCCCTTCCTTCCTTCCTTTCATTCCACACCTAACATGGGGCTTGAACTCATGATCCTGAGATCAAGGGTCACATACACTACGAACTGAGCCAGCCAGGCACCCCATTTCTATTCTTCTTTTGACTAGAGAGAGAAAATTCTTGAATGGACCTCAAGTCCATCCCTTTTAGTCTTTGCTATCTCTTCAGCCTCCTTTCTCACTGAATTGGGACAGCCACTCTACTTCTGCCTTTGTACTTTATTAAATACATGTTTTTGTCTGTTTTTCCATCTTCCCCACATTGAGAAGACTTGGATTTTGACCTTGGTCATGGGTTGCTCCGGTCTCTCTCCTCTCTGGTCTTGCTTCTAGCTCTTCTACTCACTCTGCTCTTCTCTAATAAATCCCTTGTAGCTGTCCATAGTTGTTTCCTTCATGCTCTTGCCACCCAGAGAATCTTGAGTCTGGCCACATTCCTCTCCAACAACATAGCCCTTTGTCATGCATTTGCACCTTTCTCGGCATCCACAGGTGTTTCTGTGCTCTGCTATTACTATATTTAAAATGTACAAGGCCCCTTCTGTATATTTTAATATATGAGCCCTCAGAAAGGGATACCTTTTGAAAGAGACCATCTTATTTCACCTATATCTTAGTGCAGTCTGAGCACACAGTCCATGCTTCATCTGTTGGGATTAATGGATTTTGAGTTTTACTCCCAAGATGCACATATCAAAAAATCAAGACAAGTTGGTTCTTTTTCCCCTCTCTCCTAATATTATTTAGTTGAAGGATACTCACTGTTGTCTGTTACCTGTGCCATTAATTCGAAAGTGTCTGATTATGTATAAGATACATTTTAGTTTGAAACTAAATTTTATCTCTTTTATAACAAATCTCTGTTGTTAAAATAGAAAGAGTAAGCCTAACTGTATCAGGCTGGAATTTATACAGTAATATAGTTGTAGCTTTTGAAATGCATTTCATTTTTTTTGAAACTAGTCCCTAGATTATAGTTAATTCCATCTGATGCACAGGAGGCTGTTCTCTGGCAGTTTCACCCAGCCTTCTGATGCTTTATTTACTAGGTGGGCTGCTGCAGTTTATATGTGTTTCCTCTAATGTGCTTTATCAAAACGAAGTGTTTCTTTAAAAGCTTAACCAACTGAAAGGAATGAATATAAGTTGCATGTTTGCAGTGAAGAGTAAGTTTTTTAAAAAGTGTTCTGTTTGAGTACAGTTGACACGCAATGTTTCATTAGTTTTAGGTGTGCAGCATAGTGATTCACGTTCTCTGTGCATTATGCTGTGTTCAGCTCACCACGAGTGTAGCTACCCTCTGTCATCATTCAGCGCTATTACAATATCATTGTCTGTGTTCCCTATGCTATACCTTTTATTCCCATGGCTTACTCTATAAGTGGAAGCCTATATTTCCAACTTCCCTTTGCCCATTTTGCCCATTTTCTTAACCCCTCTTGCCTCTGGCAGCCATCAGTTTGTTCTCCTGTATTTATAAGTCTGATTCTTTTTGTTTGTTTACTCATTTCTTTTTTAAATTCCACATGAGTGAAATCATATGGTATTTGTCTTTCTCAGTCTGATTTATTTCACTCAGCATAATGCCTACAGGATCCATCTGTGTTGTTGCAAATGGCACAATCTCATCCTTTTTATAGCTGCATAGTATTCCATTTGTGCTTGCACACACAACACATTTTTCTTCTCCATTTGTCTAGTGATGAACTCTTAAGTTGCTTCCATATCTTGGCTATTGTAAATAATGCTGCAATAAACATAAAGATGCATATTTTTTTTATTTAGTGTTTTCATTTTGTTTGGGTAAATAACCAGTAGTGGAATTACTGGATCATATGGTATTTCTATTTTTAATTTTTGAGGAAACTCCATACTGTTTTTCACAGCGTACTAATTGACATTCCCACCAGCAATGCTTGAGAGTTCCCTTTTCTCTTCATCCTTGCCAACACTTGTTATTTCTTGCCTTTTTGATTTTAGCCATTCTGACAGGTACAAGGTGATACCTCATTGTGGTTTTAGTTTGTATTTCTCTGATGATTAGTGATGTTGAACATCTTTTCTTGTGTTTGTTGGCCATGTGTTTGTTTTTTAATAATGTCTACTCAGACATTTTTTTAATCCCTTCCCATTTTTTTAATCAGATTCGGGTGGGGGTTTTTTGGTGTTAAGTTGAAAAAGTTCTTTATATATTTTGGATATTAACTCCTTATTGAATATATAATTTGCAAATATCTTCTGCCATTCAGTACTAATAAAATGTAATTTTTTTTTCAAATGATCAGATGTCTGGATCAGATCTCTCTCTAGGAGAGAGTTTATACATTCTTTTAGTGCCACTGCTTTCAAACTGGGGTGCATAGAGGTACACAAAACTACAGGACAAACATACCACTTGCTCCTAGAGTGTCATTTTTATATGAATGAGAGATTTTATTTTTGTATTACAAATAAAGGTGTATTATGCAGGTGAATTTAGGGTTCACATGAATTTTTAAGGTAAAATGGGGATTTTGGAAAAACAGTTTGCTTGTGCCTGAATACTGAGTATGTATTCACCCTTTTCTGTTAGTAAGCTTACTTCATGTTATAGGAGAAGAAACAAGGTCACACAGAATCGGGAAGAAAAAATGCCTCACTGTCCACGTTCTTTTCCTTTTACCAGTGCTTCTCAAACTTTGCACTTCCTAGAGAACCTCTTTTGTAACCTGTCTGCCTTATAATTCCCTGCCTGTCCTGAAAAAAACCTCGATTTTGAAAGATGTCACCTACCAAACTGCATCTGTCAGAGAAACTGTTTTACTGTATTTGGGATAATCCCAAAAACAAAAGAAACTGCAAGTTGGACTTTTTGACTCAGTAGCCACACTGAATTGTTCTAATTTGGCAAACAAAGGCTATTTGGGGGCAAATGAAGACATTATATAAAGCCTTAGAAAAGAATGAAGGTGGTTTATGGGCGGGCTTGTTCATGCCTTCGTAGATCCTTCAAGGTCTGAGGAGCCCCGGGAGCAGTGAAGACCCAGGTTCTGAACCCACTGCTCTTTAATCTGCCTTGCAACTTGAAATTAATCGTTTTTTTAGGGTGACTGAAAAGCGAATGCCTGTATTTATTTCAGAGTGAGCATGTTGGATTGATGTCTTTATTACTTTCTCTGTTTGCACCTAGATCGAATATGAAAGAAAAAAGAAAGAAGATGGAAAACGAGCTCGAGCTGATAAACAACATGTTTTAGACATGCTATTTTCAGCATTTGAGAAACATCAATATTATAATCTTAAGGACTTGGTGGACATCACAAAACAGCCTGTGGTATGTATTTGCTCACGTTGATGCCTTAATATATCCTGCTTCATTTAGATAATGTTACCGAAGAGAAGGGTGTCCTGTATGAAGTAGTTCACATGCACCTATGCTAATGTCAGGGTTTATTTTCAACACTCAGAACAGATGTCTTAATATTCATCGTTGGCATTAAGCCTGAAGTCTTTGCTGAGATCATTTCTAGTCTTTCTTTTGTTCCCTTAGGCCCCTCCAAAAAACACTCAACTTCTTCATTTGTTTGAAAATGTGCCCCCTAAAAGAACCGTATTCTTTCAAGAGCCGTACTGATCTGTCATGATGACAGATCCCTGTCATGTGGGCTCTTTTCTAATGGATTTTTTTTTTTAATCAGAATTTACCTAGGACTAGCATGAGGTCCCTTTAAACTTGAGCTGTACTGCCCCACAGTGCTTGTTGAGGTTGTGATTGGGTTGGCCTGTTCTCCATTTTTAAGGAAAAATTGAATAAGTTGATGTTTTAGAGTTTATGTTTGTTCTATAAATAATCAATTTTTTCCCTACTCCTGACTTTTGTGCCTATTTGCTAACAATTTGTTATTTCTAATCTATTTAAAATACTGGTAACAAATAAGAAATCCAAATTCCTTTTCTCCAATCTCCAAGTCACATTTCCTTCCGTGTAACTTTCTTAGCCTAACATTAGCAAAGCAGCAAATTGAATTATAACAGTATTTATTTACAGGGTTTTAAAAAATTAAATGGAATCTTTTATTTTCTCTCCTTAAGAAATTAAATTCCAAAAGATCTAAATACTTTTTTCAATAGAGAGGAGCCAAGTGCTCATGCTGCAGTATTATCAACTCCTCTAAATGACTTACTCTCTTCAGTATCAAAGTCTTAGAAACAGCATTTCAAAGTAGATTAAAAAAAAATTGAAATAGAATAATTCATTAGGTAAGCCCTGTTTTTTTCTTTTTTTTTTTTTTTCAAGATTTTATTTATCTATTTGACAGAGAGAGATCACAAGTAGGCAGAGAGGCAGGCAGAGAGAGAGGGGGAAGCAGGCTCCCTGCTGAGCAGAGAGCCTGAAGCGGGGCTCGATCCCAGGACCCTGAGACCATGACCTGAGCCGAAGGCAGAGGCTTTAACCCACTTAGCCACTCAGGTGCCCCAAGCCATGTTTTTTTCCTGCTTTTAATGAAGTTTATCCTTGTGAATATAAACTTCATATATATATATTACATAATATATATATTATAATATATTTCTTTCAACTTTGGTTTTTCAGATAATCTTTATGTAGAGGTACTCAGTGAATCTCTCAAAATAGAGCTTCTTAACTCATGGTCAGTAGATGGGTTTTACAAGATCCAGTCATCTCCTGAATAGGTGCAAAAATATGTGGATTTTTCTGAGGATCAGATCCATAGTTAATATCAGATTCTTGTAGAGAGCCTGGGAACCTCAAGGAGCTTGTGAGCCACTAATCTAGAAACGAAATAATTTTATAATAGTCTTACTGTTTAGAGACTGAATTGCCTCAGCAAGCATAAGGTTCTTGAAGACAGGGTGTATAAATATTTATACACTCTACAACATAAACATAGTAGAAATTCAGTAAATATTAGAGGAATTGATTTGAAAAAAAAAAAAAAGGCAGTGGCCCCATCCTCAGTATCCAAGGACTACCATGTTTTGCTCAGACGGATTCGACCGGCCTCATGTCATTTATGGCAGGAGAGGGGGACAGAGAGCCAGTCTCAAGGAACTGTGGAATGTGACAGGGTTACAGTTATCTCCCCAGAGGAACGGGCAGGAAGTGGTCAGCATGGATTCAGTTCTGCCATTTACCTACCCCACTGGGATCTGAGAAAGTTCCTTCCGTTCCTAAAATTGAGGAAATTGGACTGGATAATTGTGGCCCCTCCCAACCCTAAATGTGTGATTCTCTCCCTCTCCTATTTCATCTCCTCTCCACCTCCCTCTTGTATTTGAATTGAATTAGCAAATCTCACCTAGAAAGTGGTCCAAGGCCAGCTCTCCTCCATGTAGGTAACTATCCCCTTTAAAATGTTGACAGGACATAAGTGAGTCTGTACTCATGGTCATCGGTACACCCTTCCTAATCTGATTTTAATCTGAGTAATACCAGGAGAAAGAAGGAGAGTAGAGCATGGAGATCGAGGAAAGGGACTTCTTGATATGATGGAAAGAGCAGTGGATTTGGAGTAATGGGATCTCAGTTCAAGTCCCGGCCCTGTCATTTAGACAGATAGTCCTGGACAGGGTATTTAAATACATTCAGTGTTTAATACAAACAAATTTGTGAGCCCCCTTGTAAAAGAGAAAAAAAAGAGATCTTGTTTGTATTCAACACTTTTTTAGTATATGCATTTAATGACTTTCTCTCCTTTTCTGTTGCTCCCCAGTGCCTCCTTTGATGACAGGTTTCTAACCATGAAGTCTGTCGCTTTAACACATCCTCTTTGTCATTGACATGACTACTATATTCTTAAGTTACCCTCCGCTTTCTGACCTTTAGAATGTCATTTTTTTTTAAGATTTTATTTATTAGAGAGAGCGAGAGTGAGGTCATAAGCAGGGGAAGGGGCAGAGGGAGAGAGAGAAGCAGGCTCCCCACTGAGCAAGGAGCCCGATGTGGGGCTCGATCCCAGGACCCTGGGATCATGACCTGAGCCGAAGGCAGACGCTTAACTAACTGAGCCACCCAGGCACCTCTAGAATGTCATTTTTGACAACATTCTGAGTGAACCTGAGGTATTATTCTTGTTTTTGCAGTTCTTTCCTCTCTATATTCTTCCTAAAAACCTTTATTTCTATAAGCAGAATTATTAACTGATCAGAGAAACTGTCCTTGTGGGTAGACTTTTTCTATCAGTGGTCAGTATGTGACTTACATAAACAATGAAGGAGTTAGTTACTCATTAAGGGTAAATAAGCTGATTTTAAAAGGCCAACCTCTGATAACTGATAAAAAGTCAGAAACATGATCCCATTAAAGGGGTGTTTTTGTATGGTTTAAATTTGGGCTTTTAAGCCCTCCTTAATGTGAAATACCAGAAGAAGCCTATTATTTCTTCCTTGCAGTCTTTGATCTTTCACCTTGAATTTGTTATGTCTAGTCTTTATATTTTATCTGTAAAATAGAAGCATACACAGCATTTCCTTCAAAATTTAAATCATTTGAAACTTTATCTAATTGCTGCCTTTGAAACCCCAAACTGCCAAGACCACTTGGAGCCCTGACATCCTGTTCGCTAGCATAGCAGCCATTTCCAGTGTTCCTTGAACCATATCTTTCTGCTAAAAGTATCATTGAAAATTAGCCTGGGTTGTAAGTGAACCCCTTAATTTCCTTGTGCTGTATCCACCCAACTTCCAGGCAAAATCCAGGGAAGTTTATGTTTAATTATTGATGATCTCTTCTAAATCAACCATCCCCAGTCTCATGTGGTCCCGCAGACCATTGCTTAATTCAGATATGTAATCGAGCAACCTGTGTGCTTTTTATTAAAGTAAGTTCAAATCAACAGGAGAAACCAGGCAAAGATTTGGGTGGCTTTGACTTTGAAGCAATTAGTGCCCATACTTCAAGTTCCTCAGCACCTAATAATGCTCAATAGGCAGTTTTATTTGCACAAAGTGGGCTTTCAATAAACAAAGCCATTGCAGCAATAGGCAGTGTTAACCTAATCCTCAGAATTTGTTTCCAGATAGACTTAAATAAAGGCATGAATTAAAAAAAAAAAAATGCATGAATAGAAGTAATTGAAGCAAAATTTGGCTTTAGTAAGATAACAAGAAGTTAGGCTTTTTTAAAGGATAAAATGGCTAGACAGTTTGACCTACTGAATATTTCTCCTGTCAAAAAACAATTTTATTTATAAGTATATGTTGTTATAGGGCTACGTGGCTGGCTCATTTGGTGGAGCATGTGACTCTTGATCTTGGGGTCGTGAATTCATGCCCCGTGTTGGGCATAGAGCTTACTTTTAAAACACACACACACACACACAAGTATGTGCTATTACAGATCTGTGAATTGGTTGAGATTCTTTCAGTTGCAGAGAATAGAAATTCAACTCAAACTAGTTTAAACAAAACTAAAATTTATTGTGGAGTGCCTGAGTAGTGTCTGACTCTTGATTTCTGCTCAGTTCATGATCTCAGGGTCATTAGACTGAGCCCCGCATCGGGCTCTGTGCTGGACATGGAGCCCACTAGAGACTCTCTCTCTTTCTTCCCCCCTCCACCCCCTTCTTCCTCCCTCTCTCCCTTCCTCCCTTCTCCCTCTGTCTCTGTCTCTCTCTCCTAAAAAAAAAAAAAAAAGTAGAATCTAATGGCCCCGTGTAGCTAGGAGGTTCAGGAATGTATCTAGCTTTAGCCATAACTAGATCCAGCTACTAATATTATTTAGTTCGAACTCTCCCTTCCCGTCTTTCCACATCTCTCCTCATTATTCTTTCTTGTGTGTGGTCTTTACTCTTAGGCGGGATCTTGCCATGTGGTAGCCGAAATGACCTCCTCAAACACCTCACAGCTAGCAACCCTTAAGCAAAAAGAGAATATTTGTCCTGATGATTTTATTTATTTTATTTTTTTTAATTAACACATAATGTATTATTTGCCCCAGGGTACATGTCTGTGGATCCTCAGGCTTACACATTTCATAGCACTTACCATAGCACATACCCTCCTCAATGTCCATAACCCAGCCACCCTATCCCTACCCGCCCCTACCCCCCAGCCACCCTCGGTTTGTTTCATGAGTTTAGGAGTCTCTTATGGTTTGTCTCCTTCCTGATCCCCTCTTGTTTCATTTCCCTCTCCCACCCCC
>CM052883.1:49760761-49793335 GCA_028534135.1 Potos flavus
CAAAAAATAAGGTTAAATACAATGAGGGGATAAAATCTGTAACAGTGAAAATTAGAAAAGATTTTTAAAAAGGTGTTGATTAGATACTAGTTAAAAAAACGTTAAAATAAGAAAGAGGAAAAATAAAAATATAAACAAAATAAAATATAAAAAAATACAGTAAGAAAAAAATAAAATTTAAACAGTTTAAGTCTGAAAGACTAAAGGGTCGTGGGAAGAAAAAGCCATGAATTCTATGTGTTAGCTTTTTCCTATCTCAGTAGTTCCGCCGTTTTCTTTGATCGGTGAACTTGGTCTTGGCTGGATGTTCTTGTTGATCTTCTGGGGGAGGGACCCGTTGCCATGATTCTCAAATGTCTTTGCCTGAGGCGGAATTGCACCGCCCTTGCCAGGGGCCGGGTTAGGTAATCTGCTCGGGCTCGCTCTTTTAGTTTTTGTTCCCTGAACGCTTTCCGTACCGCTTTGGAGGAGGGGAGTGAAAATGGCGGCCTCCCAGTCTCCGGCCGTAAGAGCCGAGAGCTCGGGGCCCCACTCCTTAGTGCGCCCTCAGAGAAGAGCAGTCAGTCCCTCCCGTCTCCCTGGTCTCTGGCCACAGTCTGAGCTCACCCAGCCTGTGACTGAGCATTTCTGTCTCTGGTGTACGGCCCTGTTTGGAGTCTCCAAACCCAGCAAATTCCTGCCGTGCGCTCCCGCGCCACTCCTCCCGAAGGAGGAAGGAGGGGGTCTCTCCGGATCTGCCCCTTGTGGGGTCCCTGCTCGAAGAGCGGTGACCCGACTGTGCTGGGATCACGGTTCAAGGTAAGCCCGAGCTGATAGCTCACTGTTCGGCTCGGTCTCTGCCGTTGGCTTCCCCGTTCTGGTATCTGGGAGCTCTGCCACCCTCAGACACCCCCGGTCTTTCTGTGACCCCGCAGGTCCTGGAACCACGCTGTCCCCGCGAGGGCTCCACCCCCCGCTTAGCCTCTGGAGTGATGTCCCTCAGTGGAGCAGATTTCTAAAAGTTCCGATTTTGTGCTCCGCTGCTCTGCGGCTGCCGGGAGCCGGCCCCTCCCCCCGTGGTCTATCTTCCCCTCGCTTTGGATTCACTTTTCCGCACGTCCTACCTTCCGGGAAGTGGTCGATTTTCTGTTCCTAGAGGTGCTGTTCATCTTCTCTTCTATTTCCTGCTAAGTTTGTAGTTGGTTAGAGTGGTTTGATAACTATCTAGCTGAACTTCTGGGATCAGACACTATCTCTGCCTCTTACTCCTCCGCCATCTTGCTCCTCTGATTGTATTTTCCTAATTAACAGTTTCAACATCGTGTATATACGTATACACTTTTCCCAGTTGAAAGCCATCATATCTCAGCCTTGGAATATCTTGCAGTATTCCAAGGTTAAGTTATGTTTAGCATACAAATAAACAAATACAGGGTTTTTTTAAAAAAAGATTTTATATATTTATTTGAGAGACCATTAGAGAGAGAGATCCTGAGCAGGGGTAGGAGGGGTAGAGGGAAAAGCAGACTCCCTGTGGAGCAGGTGCCTGATGCTGGACTTGATCCCAGGACCCTGGGATCATGACCTGAGCCGAAGGCAGATGCTTAACCAACTGAGCCACCCAAGTGCCCTAAAAAAATACAGTTTAGATAGCACATCTTTAAACAAATAGTTAAAAGTTTTGGCCCAAAGGAGGTAAACTTTATTCATCTGATATATACAAACATGAGTCATTTGCTAGTGCTAGGCAGATGAAGTGTTAATAAGAACAAGATGATATACCAGCACACAAATATTCATGCTACTAGTAAATTGCTTTTCCAGAATTTGGATTAAGCCATAAGATAGGGTTTGTGCCTTGACCACTTCATTACCCATTATCTCTGCTTTAGTTTTACAGAGGGAGGAATGCAGCCTGTGTGAGCTGAGAGGAAGACAAGGGGTGAGGTCTAATAGGAAAGTGGAGGTGAAACCAGAAGGAAAAAAAGATAAAAATACTGACATGGCCCATGTCCCAGAGAATCCCCAACATCCCCTTCCCTATCCTGTTTGCATTTTTATCTAAAGGAGTGAAAACATATGTTGCCTTTGTTAACAGCTTATGCTTAATGTGTAGTTTGTTTTTTTTTAATGAAAGACTTTTGTGCCTTGGAGCCACTAACATCTTTATTAGTAAGTCCTCTGTTTTAATCACACAAATCATTTGAAATGATACTTTGGAATTATACAGAACTGATAATGCCCCTCTTGCCTTGTTGCATCATTTTATAAAAAGCATATAATGACTTCCCTTTAGTGACTGGCATTAACCAGTGCCATCTTTGGTATGGATTGTATATTGTCTATTCAGTCCAGCCTTTCTGATGCGATTTGGTAACTAGACATCTAATAGGGTCATATTATTTATTCACTTAAAGCATTAATAGTTGGTGATCAGTTCTCTGTCAGAGATACATGTTTTTGACCAATTTCTAGGAATTTAGATATAGTTAGCTTATTATTATATACATAACACTTAACTGAAATTCCTGGTTTGGGAATTGGTTGGCAGAGCAGTAGAGGAAAAGATGATATGGGAAATGGTGGGAGTGGAGGGAGGGAGGGAAAGAAGGAGAAAGAAAGACTGCAGTAGTAGGCTACTGTTCCTTGTGACCCTATATAGGTTTGTCGTGATTTGGGGGGAAAAATAGGAATTTGATCTGTGGATTTCTGGCTTTTGGGCCACCACAGTGTCATCTTGACCCGCAAGTATACAAATCACATCCTAATCACTTGACCTCTTTGGTCCAGTATTTGCTTTGCCTTTTTCTTCCAAGGAAGCCATAATGTTCTATCCCTTTTTTTTCTGCAATTCAGACTTGCTGTAAATACTCTCCCACACATCCCTTTGACAAAGGGTTGCTGGACATGAGCCAGTTTATTATTTCTGATCTTGTTCTGCAGCACTGCACAGAGCAGTAATGAGAAATCTCTCTGATCCTGTGTCACATAAAGGTGATCTACCAAGTTCTAGAATCCTTTGTTTAAAATGCAGGTGGTCAGGCAAAAGATGAAATTGGAAAGTCATTGTTTAGTATGAGAGACGAAGAACTAGTATCTCCTGATATCCGCACAGAATTGCTATTTAATTCAAAGGATCAAATATGCATCCTCAAAACCGAAGATCATGGCTCTGGCTGGGTTAGGTGCCCCTTCTCAGTGCTCCCATAATATCCTGTATATATACGTCCTTATTTCTGCACTTTATAGTTTGTGACTGTCTGCTTCTGTGCCTTTGCCTCCCCACTCACACACCCTACTCTTAAAGCGTAAACTCTTGACTGTGTTGCCACTCTATCTGGCCCATAGTAGGTTCTTAAATAAATATTTGTGTAAATATATGAATTTTTATAAAAGGAAAGTTAGATTGCCAATTGATCTTCAACCCTGTTAGAATCTTTAAAATTTCCCCTTCAGATAGCTTTGTTCCTAGCGATATTTTACCACTATAATATAGATTTTTAGTCATGAATGTCATTCCGAATCAGGTAATACAATTTAATCAGTCAACTTGTATTTCTCATTGCCCTATAAGTTAATTAGAGCCTGAGTTCTAAAAAATGAAGAGAACTAGAGTTAGCATAGTTTAGTCCTGTGGATCTTCTAAGTGATCTTACCTCAAACACCTCCCCCACTAAATCCTCTTAGTTCCCTTGTTTACTCTTCAGCATACCCTATTTATTCCGTGTAAGTGCACTAAGACTCTGTGATGTGCAGACAGCACTATCATAGGAGCACATGGCTTGATAGGAGAGAGGCATGCGAGTCAAGGGATGTAGTGTAGTCTGAGGGCTGTCACTGAAGTACATACAGTGTGAAATGTAAATCTTAGAGGTGTGACTGTTAGGGAAAGTTGGTCTGAGAGAGTGACAGTCATGCAGTCTTCAAGGATGAGGAGTTCAGATTTGAGGGAAGGGGATAAGCATGACAGGGAAAGGGAATGGCATATGGAGAAAACTGGAAGCATGTAAACACAGAAACGACAAGTATGTCTTCAGGGAATTCTTAGACGATGAGGCCAAGGGAAAAGGCAGGCCTGAATGGATGCTTGTGAAGGAGTATGGAATTTACCCTGTAGGCCAAAGGGGAAGTCATTAAAAAGTTTTCAACAAGTTAAGCGTTGGCCTTCGGCTCTGGTCAGGAGCCCTGTGTCAGGCTCCCTGCTCAGTGGGGAGTCTGCTTCTCCCTCTCCCTCTGCCCTTACCCCCACTTGTGCATGTACTCTCTCTCTCAAATAAATAAATTAAATCTTTAAAAAAATTTTTTTCAACAGAGGGATGACATGATCTCACTGTTCCCTACCTGTGTCTTTCCTTCAGGGACTTTTGTTGACCTGTGTTTCCCTATCATTACTATTACTTTCTCTACTACTGGGTTGTGCCAAATTAATTCATTTGGTTAGAGTAAAATGGCTTTAGGTTGCAGTTTGGAACATTGTAAAACTCCAGAAATGTCCCCTTCCCCCGCCTTCCACCAAAAAAAGAATTCTGTACCATGGCTAGGTACTGTGACCCTAATCCCATCTTGTTACTTGACAAACTGACAGACTGAACATCTCATTCTGTTTTTATTGTTGAAAGGGAAATAGTGACTTTTCATTAAGAAAACAAAATACTCCATAACCTTATACTAATTTAACAAAATGAGTGTGGACTACACATGAAAGCAACTGAATTTGTACACTTGAGACTGTACTATTTTGTGTTTAACCCTTTTGAGGCTTTCCGTGTTCTGTGTCTGGCTTCTGAATGGGCACGCTAGACTTGCAGTCCAGAGAGCTGCTGGTTCCCAGCCACGGCGCTCCCAGCGATCGCTCTTTTCAGTTTTGACCCAGAGCAGTGCGGCCAGTCGTTTGATTGTTTGTGTCCAGGTTCGTAGCCTGCCTCCCAATAAATCATCCTTTGGAATTTTACAAAGATGTCATTCTTGGCATCTAAACTGAAAATCCTTTGTGTCCAGCACATCATTTTCCCTTTATGAATACTGCTTAATGAGAAAGTAGCTTATGAACAGTGTACCATTTTAAAAATGTGATTTGAAGTAGCAGAGAGCAGATGTGCATATTACCTGGATGGCTCGAGCCTTTATGCTTACTCATCGGCACAGATCCCTTAGTGAAGGCAACTGCACAAAGTGTGGGAGGCAAGCAGGCTTCTTCCTGGGAAACCCAGGCCTCATTTGATTCATTGCTGCCACCTGCTGGGCCCTGGCTGCTGGAATGGGAAGGCCACACTGGTAGTCCCACTAAGCCACCCAGGGCCAGGTGGTTTCAGTGTTAATCAGCTCTTGTTTCAAGGTGACAACCTGCCCCTAAATGAAAGGATCTAAACAATAGAGCATTACACCAGTCAGTGTAAGGTGGTATTTGATCAGGTTTGTTAATACAGAATCTGCAGCAATTGTGAGGCTCAGAAAACTAAGCAATACTTCAAGGACTCGAGATCCTAGAGTATTAGAGCTGGGTGAACCCTTAAAGCAGATGCCGTGGAGCTTTAGTGTAGTTAAATCAGTCTCCTAGAGGCTTGCGAAAATGCAGATTCCCAGGCCTGGCCCCAGAGATTTTGATTCACTAGGCCTAAGATGAGAGGTTTATTTAACAAGTCTGTTTAAGGCACTGTCTTAAACATTATCTCTGTAAGAGCTTCTCAACCATTTTCCTAGTCAGTACCTCATTTCAATAAGTAAAAAAATATTACATCTTCTGTCAACAGGGTGAGTCACTAGTACTGTGACTAGTTCTGTGAGGCATATACACAAAATATTACTGGATTGGTTCTGCAGGGGGAAAAACACTTTTTTAAAGATTTTATTTACTCGTTTGAGAAAGAGTGCACGAGAGACAGCACGCGCACACGTGCACAAGCAGGGGAGAGGGGCAAAGAGAGAGAGAGAGAAGCAGGCTCCCCGCTGAGCAGGGAGCCCAACCACGAGGATGCGGGGCTTGATCCCAGGACCCCAAGATCATGATCTGAGCCGAAGGCAGACACTTAACCGACTGAGCCACCCAGGAGCCCCAAAAAACACTTAAAAATAATTAACTTTTCTATCACCAAGAAGGAAGTACTATAATTTAATTGGTCAATTTATAGTGGAATGCTTTTTGGCCTTGGGCATTGGCAAGTAAAGGTAGGGTTTGGTATTATATTTATCACAGCCATCATTTCCCTGAATACAGTAATCATTTGGTTAATGTGTATTGAATTTTGAGGACCTAAAATGACATAAAACAGAGTTCTTTTTTTTTTTTTTTTTTTTTTTTATAAAACAGAGTTCTGTCCTATGTTATTGCTCACCTCTTTCCTATGAAGGAGCCAAGCATGAGAGAACTGCAGGCCCCATGGCTTTTAGCATGTCTTATTGTCACTTCTTATTCCTTACCCTATCTTGGCAAGCTTGGCCAAGATCAAAACAATACTAAAGATGAATAATAACCTTCCTTATTACACAGGAAAAACAAGTGGCCTGATAGCAAATTTGAAAAGTCACCTTAGAATTGAGAATTCTGGATGCCTGTCATGTGCTTGCTTTTTAAAATATTATCGTCCCAGAAATATTTGTAATTTTTTTTTTTTATATATATGCTCCTGCTTCTGAAATGGCTGTCTCCAATCCAAGAATAACCCTATCCAACTGTGAACCAAATGAAGCCGCTGAACTCAAGGGAAGAGTACACGTGGTATATACCGTGTCATCTTAGTAAACAGTGAGCACCAGTAACTTTCTAGTGTATTTGCATCGAAACTTTTTTTTTAAGCTCTCAGGTCATTGGCATTCCAGACTTCCAATCCCTTTAATGCAAGTGAGTGTCTATTTAACACAGTTAGCGAGTACTGCGTGTGTAGAACCAAGAGACAGTTCATTGAACATCTTTATAGAGAAATCTTGAGCTTTCAAGATACATCGTTTGTATTACTTGTGACTGTGGTTTGGTGTATGGTTTTATTTTAAATTTTGTTTTGCCTTCATAGTCTCACCTTGGGTTGTTTTTGTTTTTGTTTTTAGGGGTACCTAAAGGAAATCTTGAAAGAAATTGGCGTTCAGAATGTAAAAGGGACCCACAAAAACACATGGGAGCTGAAGCCAGAGTATAGACATTATCAAGGAGAAGAAAAGAGTGATTAAGAAGACTCTTCGGCAGCATGCTAACAGAGCAACGAAAGGGCGGTGCGCTGAGGAAGCACTGCTGATTCTCAAATACTTGAGTACCATCTGTAGGGGTAAAATGACTGGAACTTTAATTTCCCTAGGTAAATTTTTTAAACAATAATTCTTGTAAAGTTACTCAAGTGTTTTTTTGAGGAAAAAAATTTATTTATAGGCTTGTATTAAACTAGATTATTCAGAATGGGGTGAGGGGTTTGGGGAGGTTAGGAAGGTTTTTCTTTTTAAATACTGACTTTTAAAATGTAAAACTAGGAAATGTTTTCTAAATGAGGACTCTCTGTCCTTGTTTTATTTCTGAGGATCTGAGCTGATACAAATCCAAAGTGAATGGCAAAGCAAGAAAAAAGCAGTCAACTACAGAAAGTCTTAAAGGGAATAAAAAACCAAAGTTCCTTATTCTGAAATTGTCAAAGAACAAAGCTGTCTTTATTTATTTATTTTTACGGTGATCATGTTTCATATTCACACCCATTAATAAAGACCATTTATGTTTGTACCTAAGATAGCAGTTTTCCATCATTAGCTTGCATATTTAACCCTCCTGTTAGTGACATGAGAAATGGGAAAAATCTTGGCCAGTGAGTATTTCTTTTATTTGCTTTTATTTATTTTTTAAAAGATTTATTTATTTAAGTAATCTCTATGTCCAACAAGGGACTCGAACTCACGACCCCACAATCAAGAGTCACATGATCTACCAACTGAGCCAATCTGGCACCCCTCTTTTATTTTGCTTTTAAAAGAATTAGAAATTAAATATTTTTCCAATAATTCAAGATCTGTCTCTCTCATCCAGATTATAAGCTTCTCAGAAACTGACTTTGTTCCAGAATTTTGCTGCATACTCAGCTGGCAGATTGACTGTCGCCTGACAAATGATGTTGACAAACTAACGGAGGGTTATAGGGAGGAGGCTGATATGTGTTAGGTGGGCACGGAAACAAACGTACCCACAAACAAGACCACTCAAACACAGGAAGCTTTGACAAATTAATTGCTTCTCGGCCTTTTGGCTAGGATCAAGTGTAACAAATTAAACGCAAGGAAAAGTTGCTTTTTATTTGTTCATTTTGTCAGCTGCTTCTGTATGTGTCCAACCAAGAAGGAGCAAATGCCAAAAATTTAAGAAACTGTTACATAACTAAAGCCAATGAAAGAGGAACTTATCCTTTGAGATAAATACTTTTCAGTATTATTTGATTTTCAGCAGGAAAACACCAGCATGCAGAGGTTGAGTACTACATTGAAAAAACGTCTCCCTTTGCATTCCCACTGTAAACTAAAATTCTGATGAGGGAGGGTGGTCTTATTCTACTTTGTTCTGGTGCAGGAACCAAATGTATCCCCCTGACCTTTCAATTTCTAATGGAGACTCAGTGTGAGGAAGCAGATGGATAATGGTGTGACCCATCTGTATAGAACTGAGAATTCCGGATACCTGTCATGTGCGTGGTTCATAGCATATGTCTCTCCCCACCCCACCCCCACCAGACCTTGTCTTTTTTTGATGTTTGGTCCTGCCCTGAAACAGACCTCCATGTCCTCTCCTTCCGTCTTTAGTTTTTATGGTGACCGTGCCTGCCAAATTGAATTGTGTAGCTGCGGGCAGAGCTTCCGGGCAAGGCTGTGTCTCCTCGGAAGCTCTGCTCTGGTATTTCCACCAAGTCTGGTTTCTTCAGCATATTTTAGGTATCTTTTACCTCATCACACCTGACAGTATCTGCTCGAGTCATTTAAACACTTGTTATCTGTTCAGTGGCATAGCTAATCTAGGCGGTAGACTGGTACCCATTCCTGATTCGATTTTTTGAAATTGCTTTTTTATTTAATACTAAAATATGACTACTGGTAATGAAGGAGACTCTCTCTGGCTTCTTTTATTCTTTTATTTCAGAACTCGCTTGCTCTATAAACATGCTTTCGACAGCCAACTATCAGGAAGTAGGAGTCCTCAGACCTTATAACCACTGTGAGATTGAGAGAGGAAAGCTAGTAAGAGAGATACACATCTGGTAAGATGTCACATCCTAAGAGCACAGGAGGGCCATGTTTCATAGGTGATTTAGTTAAACTCTGCTAGTTACACTCACTTAAGGGATGTTTTAAACAACAAACTGTAATAAATATATTATGGTCGCTGGGCATTGGAAAGATTTGAAATTACATGTTGCCACGGTAACTTCAAAAATGATAGATTTTAAAAAAGGAAACAGTTTTTGCTCTGTTGTATCATAAGCAGCCCTTAAGGAGTTCAGCAGAGTTGGAGTTGTTCCTAATGGTCTGTGAACAAATTTTCTTTGGAGCTTTCTTTCATCGTTGTTGGTACTTATCATTGAAATAAGAGTAAACACTCACCAGGCCCTTATGTGCCTGGCAGTGTGTTAAATGCTCTAAAATATCTCATTTAATCCTCAGAAAAAGCTTTGAGAGGTAGATAATAACCATTTTGTAGAACCATTTCCTAATGCCCAACACACTGTCATGAGACCTGATCCCCTTTGGGGGGAAATTCTACCTTTGGGCCAAAGTGAATATCAGAGAGTACTTTCCAGAAACCTCCCCCCCTACACACACACCAGTCCTCCCTCCAGGAAAATGGTGCAGACCCCAGAAGAAGTTGTGAGAGCAAGGGAGTTTGCCTTTGGCATCTCTAATATAGACACCCCAACCTCCCTAGTGACGGGTGAAAACTCAACTCCCTCCTTTAAAGTCAAGATCCCCTTGCTAAAATTTTCATCCCTGCTGCATTTCAAGTACCCAGGTAGTGTGCGCAGCTTTTGGGTCTTAGCTTTAGGCCTTTCTTCAACCTCCGTAGGAGTTAAGGACCCCTGTGGAATGTGATCGGAGGCTGGGGCACTGGGCTGAAGGGGCACTGCCTTATAGTCGGCCTCCACTTGCTGGGCTGGGCCCCCACCTTTCGTCCCAATACATTGGCCATCTTCCCTAGCATTTGTGTCAGAGTCCAGGAGGTGATAAGCTGGTTTTCTTTTCAACTCAATTTTCTTTCCGACATTGAGTCTAGAGCAGGTTCCTGAGCCTAATATTTTCATTAAGAGGAGCAATCAGAGATTGCTTTTTAATCTTCCTTTTCTTCACATACTTCCATCTTTTCTTCTTCCTACTTCTTGATCTTTGAGCAAATAACCACCATCCATAGTACAATAGTACCATGTAAATCTGACAGACAGCGGTATAAGCCTTTAAATAGTTTATTATAAGAAAATCAGCAGCTTTTATCTGACTTTGTTAGAAATTATCTAAATTAAAAAGGACATTTTAGGGGCGCCTGGGTGGCTCAGTGGGTTAAGGCCTCTGCCTTCGGCTCAGGTCGTGATCTCGGCATCCTGGGATCGAGCCCCGCATCGGGCTCTCTGCTCGGCGGGGAGCCTGCTTTCCCCTCTCTCTCTCTGCCTACTTGTGATCTCTCTGCTCTCTGTCAAATAAATAAAGTCTTTAAAAAAAAAAAAAAAGGACATTTTTAGATGCTGTAGCTTTCAGTTTAAACTATATTCTGTCAGATCAGTTAGTCTTAAATTTTAGGGTTTTAAAGAATGATTTTCTTAAAGTGTACCATATTTTTAAATGTTGCAATTTGTATTTAAAAATCTTAAGATAGGAAGTTTCTGTTGTCTTGTGGAAATGGAAGTACACCAAAAGAATATGTTGCTGGACTAAACACCATAGTGTGGTGTGGTCATGGAGCACAGCGGTGGTTTATTATCAAATATTTACTGACCATGATTATCTCCCAGGCGCTGTGGATACTAAAGTGCTAGACATAAGAGGCGTTCACAGTCTAGTGGGAAAGCGAGAACGTAGACGGATACAACCCTGTGTGGGCAGACAAGTGTGAACTGAGTGTTGCGATCAATCAGAATATACCAGTTAATTCATTGTTGCCATTTATGCTTTGTGTGGATTTCCAATTTTTAAAACATTTGCATGCAGTAATATATACTTAATTTTAACTTCTTTGAATGTAATTTAACCATTGAAAATTCCTGAAACACAAGAGGGCTTATACAATGCGTAAGGGTCATTATTATGAACGCATACAATGAATGTCCGTAACACATCGATCTCGTTAATAGAATGCTAAATTGAAGGGTTCACTGGTCTAGTCCTTGTGACATGTAAGCCTTATTTCTGATTGCCATTCTAGTTTCTGTCCTTGAACAAAAGCCTGGGAAGCACTTTGGCCATTCATTCATTCCGTGAAAACCCACTAACTGGCCCCTGGGTGCCAGGCACCAGGAGCAAAGGTTGATGAGTGTTTATAAAAAATGCCAACAGTTCTCTGCCTATGTTACTAAATAAGCAGGAAAAAAAATCGCTTTTGTTTATTGGACCCTTGCTCTATGTCTGGCACTGTGCTAAGCATTTGACTCCTATTACTCATCTAATCCTCACAACACTAAAACATGGGTCTCTTTTTGCCTTTTGTAGATGTGGAACATCAGGTACTGAAAGGTTGAAGAACCTAACCAAGGTCATAACCAGGGTAGTCAGGGGCAGAGCCAGACTCAAATCCCAGAAGAGCACTCGGCAGTGCAGGCTCTTAGTTACTATTATGTGTATTAAGCGTACTTTTATGGGTCCCATGCTGCTGATGGCCCTTAGTTGTAATTCACCTGCCCAAAGTCTCCTGTTTGGTTTTTTGTTGTTTGTAGATTATTGTTATTAATATTATTGAAGTGTAATTGACCTATAACTCTTTTGTGTTTGACTTCTCACTAATGGGTAGCAAAGTATCGAGTTATCTTTCTTGATTCCAAAAAAGAGTTAATTCTGGATTCTACCTGAGTTGTTTTGCCTTTAGAGGTTAGTTTCCAATTTTTGTAGAGGTTCTGGAGTTTCTTATGGAATGATGTTCCTTTTTTTTCGTGGCTCTAGATTCAGATGGGGTATTTCCCAGGAATGACCACAGATGGCCAATGTACTTGATTTACTTAGGTTCTAGACCAGCCAGGCTTATGAGAAAGTTGGTGATTTGGCTGGTCACAGCTGAGGGTCTCTGCTGTGGCCTCATAAGCGCAAAGGAAGTCCCATCCGTTTGGGACTGCTAAGTCGTGGGGATACAAAGCCCAGTACGACCAGGTCCTTGCTTCCAGAAACTCCCAGGATTGAAGAGGACTTGGAAGCAAACAAACAGCCAACATAGTGTATCAAGTGCAGCAGTAGAAACACATGGCAGAATGTTTTCAGAGCTACTCGGGTTCAGAGCAGGTCACTTAGAGCAGGTTGTTTGCTTTATGTGCTTCTTCTTTTCCTCATCTGTGAAGTAGGTAAATTAAAAGTATCTACCTCACAGAACTGTGGTGAAAGCTGAATGAGTCAGTGTTATTGGCGCTGTCTGTAGACCCCGGTGGATGGGACTCCCGTTGCTGATGCTGTGGTGCGGGAGAATGGCCGGCCTTCTGTGTTGCACAGCTGACCCCCTGCCGTCCTGCTGCTGCCAGAGGGGCTTAGGGAACATAAGTAGATTAAAAAAAAAAGTCAATATATGTAAAGCACTTAGAACACTGTGTGACATGTAGAAAGTACTTTATCATATACCACACACGTAAAATATGGAAGTAGCACAGAGAATGAAATGATTAATTCCATCTTCGGGGAGTCAGGAAAGCATTCCTCGAGCAGCCCCTGAAGTGGCTTTTGAACGGGGTCTAGGAGTTCATGATTCAGGGGGCAGGAAGTACAGGAAGAACAAGTGCATGGGTAGCACTTCACAGGGTGGTTGGAGTGAGAACCCACACACACCCTCAGTGTGCTCCCAGATACAGCTTGGTGTAGTATAGTAGTGTGGCTTGACAGGTCGCGTCCGGTCTCGGTCTGATAGAAGGATGTGGACGGCAACTCATTGCTGCTCCGGACCAGGTGGAACGGATGAGCAGCTAGGCAGGACCGGCCTCCTTCCGTCATACAAGCAAGTTCAAAATGATGCAAATAACCTAGTTGCTCCCTTATTTGCAGTATGCTTTTCCACTTTGATTCATCCCTGAACACATTTCTTTACTATAGTCCAATTGAAGTGACAGTGGAAACCAACCTTAGTGAATTACATGTTAAGAGGTTTGAAGTCCCAATCCTTTATCCTCCCACCACTGCAGACTCTAATAAATAAAGATAAATAGGGAGCAGCAGCTAAATGAGGTCAGGTGCACTTTACTAATAGAGGCCCAGTAACTCCCTAGCTGGACTGGAAGACCTAGCTAGGAGCTGAGGCTGAAGAGGGAATTCGTATCCTTCTCCTCAGTTGGTGATGACTGGCCGGCCAGTGGTGGGCAGTTGGCCCAACTTACCATTTGCAGGTGAAAAATCTGGAACAGCTGGAAGAAGACCTCCAGATGGCCAGCGGGTACATAAAAGATACTGAATATCACTAATCATCAGGGAAATGCAAATCGAAATAACAATGAGATACCACCTCACACCTGTCAGAATGGCTAAACTCAAGAGGACAAGAGATAGCAAGTGTTGGCAAGGCTGTGGAGAAAAGGGAACCCTCGTACACTATTGGTGGAATGTAATTATTTCAGTCCCTATGGAAAACAATATGGAGGTTCCTCAAAAAATTAAAACTAGATCTGCTTATTCCACTTATGGGTATGTACACAAAGGAAATGAAGACAGGATATCAAAGAGATATATGCAGGCCCATTTTATTGCAGTTTTATTTACAATAGCTAAGATAATGGAAACAACCTGAATACCCATCAACAGATAAATGGATAAGGAAGATGTGAAATGTGTGTGTGTGTGCGCGTGTGTGTGTGTGTGTGTGTGTGAAAAATATCTTAAGGAATATTATTCAGCTATGAAAAAGAAGAAAATCCTGCCATGTATTGACCTTGAAGGTATTACGCTAAGTGAGATAAGTCAGAGAAAGACACATAGTCTTAAATGTGGCATTCACTTTTATGTGGACTCAAAAAAGTCAAATTCATAAAAGCAGAGAGTAAAATGGTGGTCCCTGGGATTTAACGGGGTTGGGGGGGCGGTAGAAGAAATGTTTAAGGGTACAAACTTGCAAGTAGTAGTAAATAAGTCCTAGAGTTAATGCGTAGTGTAGTGAATGTAGACAGTATTATAATCATCACATTTGCTAAGACACTAAATCATAATCCAACCACAAAAAATAAAATAATTCTGTGATGTAAGAGGTGCTAACTGTTGCTACAATGACAGTCATCTCACAATTTATGAATGCATCAAATCAACATGTCATATACCTAAATTAACAGGATATTAGATGTCAAATATATTACAATTAAAATAATAAAATTGTCAAATGTGGATCTCCAAAGAGATACCAGGGTAGCAAGAAACTACTGATAGCACTTCAGAAATAATGATCTCTCATCAGTGATGTTAAAAGGGAGCCTTTAAAAATCCTACAGAAGAGAAAATATGTATAAAACATGAAGTTCTTGTATCTAGACAGTATAAAGATCTCTCAAAGTTCAATAACGGAACAACAAGCCAGTTAAAAAATGGGCAGTAAATGTACACATACACCTCATCGAGAAGATACGAATGGTCAAATAAGCACATGAAAAGCTACTCAACATCCTGGCTGAGGGAAATGCAAATAAAACCAAAGATAATATTATATTCCTATCAGAACGGCTACGGTTTCCGGGGCCTGATAGCCCCAAGTGCTGATGAGCACGCAGAACCACCAGAACGCTCTCACATTCCTCACAGGATGCAAAATCATACAGGTACCTTGAAAACCAGTTGGGCAGTTTTCTGTAAACTTAAACATACCGCCATATAACCCAGCAATCTGAATCATAGGCATTTTCCCCCAAATGAAAATTATATGTGCACACACAAACCTGTACACAAATGTCTATAGCAGTTTTAATCCTAATAGCCCAAAACTGGAACCCCACACCCCCCACAATGTCCAGCGGCTTGTGAGTGGATAAACGGCAGTGCAGCCCTGCTCGGGAACGCTCCTCGGCCATGAACACGGAGGGCCTGCCACCTCGGCCGTTTGGACGAATCGCTTCTACACTGTGCCAAGTGAAAGAAGCCAGACTCCTAGGGCTGCATGCTGTGTGCTTCCATCTGCGGGACGTTACAGAAATGGCAGAACCAGAGGGATAAAAACACAGGTCAATATTTGCCTGGGGTTGAGGGCGTGTGGAGGGATTGACTACGACACAAGGCAACGTTTTGGGTGATGGCAGTCCTGACTCTGGTGGTGGTTACAGGACTGTGTGTGTGTGTGTGTGTGTGTGTTGAAACTTGCACATTTAAAAACGTGACTTCAGGACATCTGGGTGACTCAGATTGTTAAGCAGCCAACTCTTGATTTCAAGTCATGATCTCGCAGTCATGAGATCGAGCCCTGCATCAGGCTTCACACTCAGCAGGGAGTCTGCTTGAGGATTTTCCCTCTCTATTTCCAGCTTGTGCTCACTCGCTCTCTATCTCAAATAAATAAAATCTTAAAAAAAAAAAGTGACTTATGCATATAAAGTATACATCAATAAACCTAGCTTAAAAAATTAAATAGAATGAACACTGGAAACAAATGTCCAACAGGGAAAAAGAAAAACTATGACTCGTCTGTATTATAGAATGTCTGCAACAGTTAAAAATTAGATGAATATGTTGACTGGAAAGGTTTCATTAAGTATAAAAAGCAACTTTCAAAAGTGTTAACAGTAAGGTCCTATTTTTATTAATAAAAATAAACTACATTTTTTGAAAGGCTCCATACCTAGTGTGGGGCTTGAACTCACAACCTTGCGATCAAGAGTCATGCTCTACTGACTGAGCCAGCTGGGTGCCCCACAAAATATATATTTCTACGTGAGCATGTACAACTATAAACACACAGGAAAACATCAGGAAGCACACTAGTCTTTTAACAGCACTGCCTCCGGGGAAGAGACTAGGATAGGGAGGCGCGGGGCATATTATGTGTATATTTTTATAAGGACAGTGTGTTAATTATTCGAATGTTTGTAATATATATCCGAAATATAGATCATATAATATATGTGTGAAAATCAGGCCCAGGGGGAGAGCATGCCTTTTATGAAGTTAACTTAAGGCCGCTCCAAAGATACATAATGCTCCAGTTCTACCCCCTGGGTACTAGTGCTAGGAAAAACTTTCAGTCCTGCTGGCAGGGAAGAACATTTGCTAAATGTTTGAGAAAGCAAGCTTGAACAGTGATTTCCTACTGTAGTAGGGGAGGTAAGAGATGTATATTTCAAAGCAGATAAAACCAAGGTGAGTTCTTCACTGTGTCACAGTGGAACTGTGGCTAGAACTCAAGTCCACTTTTGCTAATGTTGCTGGCCACACAACGTTCTTTGTCTCAATCTCCTGCCCTTGGATGAAGAGTCTTACTCCTCGTGGAGCTGAGATTGGAGAGGAGAGCAAGTGTGCCTTTCCCGCGCTGTGTGCTGGGCGCGGGCCAGCCTTGCACTGAACTCAGGCAAATGGACCTTCAGTGATAGCTTCTGGAGGTAGGGGGTCATTATTCACAAAGCCTTTATATCCTCTTAGAAAATAAAATTTCTTAATCACCTGCAGACAACATTGTCAAGTGAAACCTTAACGTACCAGTCATCGCTGAGATCACCTTCTGTTAACCACTTACACAGAGACTCACCTGTAAGCCCACAAACCCTAGCCTGCAGACTTAGTACGCCGAAATGAAAGCATGTCGGCCTGTGGATGTCAAGTTGCATGTGGTTGCAGATGGATACCAAGTAACCAACTGAGAAAGGACAGAAAAGAAAAACGGGATTATTTCAAATCATATTAAAACAAAACAAAACAAGGGTGCCTGGGTGGCTCGTTAAGCATCTGCCTTGGGCTCAGGTCATGAACCCAGGGTTCTGGGATCGAGCGCCGCATTAAGCTCCCTGCTTCTCCCTCTCCCACTCCCCCTGCTTGTGTTCCCTCTCTCACTGCCTCTCTGTCAAATAAATAAATAAAATCTTTAAAAACAAAGCACCATCAGTTGGGGTGCCCTGCTGCTCTTGATTTCGGGGTCGTGAGTTGGAGCCCCACGTTTGGGGTAGAGATTACTTAATAAATAAACCTTCACTTGGGCCAGGTTCATTGATTTCCTCATGAAAAAATTGAGCATGTTGATCAGCAAGGGCATCACATATGTTAGAAAAGTACGAGTCAGCGTGTTAGAACTGGGTTCCACATTCTCCGTCCCACCTAATGCTTCCTTTTGCCAGGTCTTTGTAGGCATTTGCTGTCACCAGTAATCTGGGGTGGAGAAATTTGTTGGTGGCTGCAGAGAGGCTGGTCAGCAGAAAAGAGAGTGTCTGTATTAGGTGAGAAGTTGGCAAGGATGAACCCTAATGTCCTTTCTGGTTTTAAGATTCTTTTTTTTTTTTTTTTTTTTGGTTTTAAGATTCTATGACTCTAAGCCGTGGGCCTGGCCAGGCATGACTGTCAATAATCTTGCCCGTATCCCAAGATGGAGAGAGGTTTGCTTTACTGTTCTCACTTGCAGCTTCTGTACTTGGCACAGACCCAGCTACAACACACACGCTGAGTTGCATGCATAAGCGTCCCGCTGTGGACAGGGTAGCGGGCACTAGACAGGCCTGTGTGTTCTGGGGGAAGGCCATTCACTGCTTGGCTCCCCAGCATCACCTGCCCCCTGCTGCAGGCCCGCCTGCTTCTACACACGCTCTTGCCTGCACCCAGAAATACTTGTCTGTCACCCAGTTCTTACCCAGCTCCCTCCTACTAGAGGCTTTTTTGGTGGTAAGAAGGAGAAAGCCACTTACGTCTGCTCAAAGGCAGAAAGCACAGCCCTCCCAGGGACTGGCCCTTCTTCCCTTCTTCTTTTAGAAGCCACATGGTCCTTACTGTTGGCCTGCCTCTGTGCATCTGCTCTCTCCTGTTGTCTGCAGATTGGCTTCCCTGGCTTCTCAAGGTCATGGTCCCCATCAGCATGCGTTTTGCTCTGTCTTAACACGGTGCCACCTCTGGCGTCAATTTGACATGACTTTCCACCTCAGCTTCTCACAGCTGACTGACTAATTCTGGGTTTCCCAGAAAAATCCGATGGCTGCCTTTTGGTCAGGTGTCCACGCCTAATCTGATCCGTGGGGAGAAGCATGAATGGCGGCTATCGGCCACCATTGCAGGGACAAGAGGGTCCCAATGGAAGGGCTGATGTTTAGCTGAGCACTCCAGAAAGCAACCACAGTATCCTCCACTGGGTCAGTTACTCACGAATGCACATCTGAGAATATAAGAATCCTGAGGTCATCGTTTCGTTGTTACTTTCTTTTTTTAAGATTTTATTTATTTATTAGAGCACAAGAGACAGTGAGCAAGCATGAACTGGGGAGGAGGGGAAGGGCAGAGGGAGAGGGAGAAGCAGGCTTCCTGCTGAGCAGGGAGCCCGACATGGGGCTCAGTCTCAGGACCCCAGGATCACAACCTGAGCTGAAAGCAGATGCTTAACTGACCGAGGCTCCCAGGTTCCCCTCATTTTGTTTCTGTAAGATTCTGTGCCTTGAGTTCCACAACTAAAATAGAGCACTGGGGAAAAGCCCCACCAAGTGAGTTCAAGGTAATAGTGAAAATTAGGAGGAAAAGGCCCTTCCAGTTCTAAAATTCCTAGGATTCCCATGGAAGGGTAGAATACTGAACCTATAGAAGAAAAGAACAGCGTCCTTATACCCAAACCCAGCTGTGCAAAGGTCTCCTCTACTGGGTGTGTAATAAGGGGAAAGCACCCACACTGCAGAGGGAGCAACACGATCTACCATTTACACATGCTATCAGCAACAATGTAGGAAGATTTCATTTCCAGTTCTGAGAGGGTTGAGGTGATGCTTGTACTTCCACATTGCTAGTGAGCACCGAAAAAGCACTTGTAGCATCTCAATTCAACAGCGATGGCCGATTGCCGTCCCCATTCTACAGACAGAAACCAAGGCACAGAAAAGCAAACATTCACACTCCACAGCCTGATACTGGCTGAGCTGGGGCCAGTGTGCACTCACTCCCAGCGCCCCAACCTCTCTTCAGCCCCAGGATTCTCAAACCTACCTAGACATCAGAGTCAAGGGGATTCAGGGGGGTGGGGTAAAATGCAGATTGCTGGGCACTACCTGGGACAACTGAAATACATCCCTTGGGAGGGGGCCCTAGCTCTATATTTTTATAAATATAGAAGTTCTTTTTTTTTTTAGGATTTTATTTATTGGGGCACCTGGGTGGCTCAGTGGGTTAAAGCCTCTGCCTTCGGCTCAGGTCATGATCTGGGTCCTGGGATTGAGCCCCACATCTGGCTCTGCTCAGCAGGAAGCCTGCTTCCCCCTTTCTCTCTGCCTGCCTCTCTGCCTACTTGTGATCTCTTTTTCTCTGTCAAATAAATAAATAAAATCTTTTAAAAAAATATTTTATTTATTTGATAGCATAAGCAGAGGGAGCGGCAGGGAGAGGGAGAAGCAGGCTTGCTTAGCAGGGAGCCTGATGTAGGGCTGCATCTCAGGACCCTGCGAACATGACCTGAGCTGAAATCAAGAATCAGGTGCTTAACCCACTGAGCCACGCAGGCGTCCCTAAAGCTCCAAAGTATTTCTGATCAACCAGGTCTGGAAGCAATGGCACTTGCCAAAATTTCCAACCGCAAAAGTAATGAAGGAGGGTGGTGGTGTTTTCCTGGCCGCGAAGAGCATGTAGGAAGGTTCCAGGCTTTTCCTGACACACAGTGGTATCTACCCATCATGCATCACGCCCCACAGCCCTCAGACCCCAACAATGAGTCCACACCGACAGTGTGACCGGAGACCTTGTGAGGCCTCCCTGCCATCCCCTGAAGCCTGGAAGATGAGGATACGGTTCCCCAACAGGGACCGAGGGTTTGGGGAGAAGCTTCCGTGAAGCATCTCAGTGCCTGCCACATAGTATATGTTCAGTAAACATTTCTTGTAGACGGTGTTTCCAGAGCTGCTGTCACTGAATGAGAAAAGCAGCCTGCATTTCTCGTCTTTCCTTGCTACCATTTCGCAGGGGAGGGCCAGAAGCAGTTAACAGGGATGAAAGGCTGAGGACAGAGGAAAACCAATATTGAATAGTGGCAGTTGCTTTTATCAAACGGACCAAATAGTAACTCCAGTTTGGGTAAAAACAAAGGTAAATATAGGCTGGCCCTAGAGCCCTTGAACTGTTTTGGGGCTGTAGGATCAGACCCAAGGCCAGGTCTCTCACCCTCCCCCCAAGGTCACCAGAGCCGGCAAGCGGTGCTGTCCCCGCCCCGCCAAGAGCCAGCCCTAGATCCCCCACCTCCTGCAGGTTTTCCTGATGAAGTTCCAATCCTTGGGGTGCGTGTCCTGGTGTAGACAATGAGAGGGGGAAGCAAGCACTTGTCACCCCAGTGCGCGTAAACTTACCCTGCAAAATGCAGGCCCGGTCCCTTTGGATTTTAAGTCCGTCGGTTTCTTCTCTTACAGTGTCTGCTCCTGATTTCCTTGCCCTGAGAGGTCCCACTCCTACATCTGAGGAGGTAAGAGCGCTCAGAACGGATAGAGAAAATGCCTCTCCATGGTCCCTCCCTGGAAGGCAGACACTCTCAATCGCACCCTTAAGTCCTACGTGCTTTGAAGTAGAGAGTGGTGTAAAGTAGAAGGGTGTGGGACGCTCAGAGTTCCGACTGGGTTTGCGCCTTAATTAGCTTTCCTGACCCATGAGACTTAGACCTCTCTGAGTCCGAGACCTTCACCTTGTCAGGTAACGAGGAGTCTGGGCACATTTTTCTTTTGGTGCAACAGTTGCTTTCTCGGACCTTGAGCCAGCTTGATAGGAGAACTTGATCCAGATTTCTTGAAATGATGAATCAACCTTATTTTGAAAACAACTATTCGCGGCCTTCCATCCTCAGATAACACGAGCACACAACTCTGTCATTTATCGGAGTGGAGACGACACCCACACACGCTCTACTTTTGGGCTCGGAGAGGGTGGTGATGCCACAGCTCATGAAGGCACCCTTGCCAAGTTAATTTAAATTGGGCTGAATAGCAACTCTAGCATGCTGACTGAACGCACTGGGGCTGACCTCAGGGCTCGCGTCGGTGAAAAATAGCATTAAACAGCTGAAAGCAAGGGGGTGGGTCCGCCTGGGGGGGGGCTGTCTTTTTAAGCGTATTTGTCGAGGAAGAAAATTTGGAAACTCTGTCAGTGAGACCTGCAGGAATGTCAGCCAGTTCTCCTGGCTCTGTCCCCTCATTTGGCTGCAGAGAGACTTGATAGTGGGTGAAGAGTGAGCTCCTTCCTTAGAGCGGGGAAGGAGAAAGGAAAGGAGGGAGGGAGGGATACACCGAGCTGAGAAGTTAGCCACTACCTTAAGGCTTTTGACCACTTGCATGAAGGGAAGTCTGAGGTCTGGCAAAATTTCTTCAGGCCCCATTGTCTAGAATTGGAAAGAAATTAGGACGTAAAGAAATCGGACAATGGAAGTATTCAAATTAATGATTGCCGAAAACTAACTCCTAATCGCACTACTTCCACCTATCATGTCTCAACCATGTGAACCACATCCATTCTCAGACCCTCCAGGGTGACTGGAAGCTTCCCGGGCAGAGGAAGGGAGTCTGATTGGAAGGAGCGGAGGCTCTGGGCAGGAACATGGGCTCAGGCGTCAGCTTGTTTGGGGACAACCTCTGTTTCTTTGCATTTTCATTTCTTCTTCCTGATAAAGGGTGAGACCAAGGTCCCCGCCTCGCATTGTTGATCATAAAGGTAAAACACTACTTTATAATCTGTAAAATAAGATGCAAATGTTATTTAATTCCTGTGGGCCCTCGGAGTTGCAAATGACAGAAACTCAATCTGGCTGAAGCAAAAAGATTGAATGAATCTGTTCCTTGGACCCGAATATAAGGGCTAAGAGTGCACTGCTGTAATGCAGTGGTTCGGAGACCCATTTCTTGAGTACTCGTTCCACAATGTTCTAATTTATTGAAGGCTTATCAATCAGAACCTAAGCTCCTGCCCCGCAGAACTCCACATTCTGAGACTGGCTCAGTCCGAGTACCGACTACTGACTTTACAAAACCTGCAGACCTAGTGATTATCGTGTCCCTTTTGTCGTCTTTCTCTAGTCTCCGAGCTTTAGGAGCCCTGTGTCCAGCGGTGTCCCTCTGCCAGCAAACAGACTTTAGGGGGACTTGTGAGAATCCTTCTTGCTGATAATTTTGAGTTTCCTCTTTCGAGAAAGGTGCTACGGTAACCACGCAGAGGCAACGTGAAAATTATGTGGGGGTGGGGGGGAGGCGCTGTTATAGCTCCCAGACCCTTGGGAGGGAGTGTGTGGCGGGAAGTGCTCAGGAAACTCAGATGGCCCAGCATGGCTGGTCAGCGGGGGGTGCAGGAGGCGGGGAGGGGGGGAATCCTGCTGCTGCGTGTGTGGGGGTCTCGTGTCTGCAGCTCCTCCTGCTGAGTTGGAATTTGGAATTGGTGTCTGACTCTCCATGTAGCACAGCGCTTGGCACACAAGAGACGCTCAGGACGTATCTGTTAAGGGAATAAACTGATCCAGCCCAGGCTCCTCCTTTTAACAGATTCATAGGTCTTAGGATACGGATATATCGTAATTTTACCTAAATGTTCTGCTCCTAACATACATGTAGGGTGTTCCTGGACTTGGGTTTTGTATTCTTCTGCTTTACTCTATACACAGAGCTGCCCGGAGCATCCTTGCCTACAGATCCCTGTGCTCTGTGCGACCACACCTGGTTAGGGGGCCCTCGCCTTGAGGGAGGGGTCGGCGTCTCTGTGAGCGTCAGGCTGTGGCAGTCATGGTGTGTCCAGGCCTGAGGCCCCCCCAGTCCCACTCCTACTTCGGGAGCTGGCGCGTATACAGTGTGCAAATCTATGAAAACTCATGAGGAGCCAGGTTTCCATAAACACAAGGGATCACCAGCCCCTGGACCCCCTGTGCACCCACCTTTGTTTCAAATACACATGCAGTGAACTTTCTCTGCCTCTAAAGATTTTTTTTCTGATGAATGAGCAGGTTTATTTCTACCGATTCGAGGTCAAATTTCTACTTTGTAAATTTTCTTCTCAGAGTGTAAATGTGCTCAAAGTCTTCCTAGTCTTGGTTGCCTGTTTCTGTTTTGCTTCAGAATCTTGCTGTAGAATCAACTCCTGCATGAAGAAATCGGCCTCTCCCTATTTCAATCCACTTAGTTATGAATGCTCAACTCCTTAAAAAGATTATACCTACATATAGATATAAATATTGACATCAAAGCCCCAGGCCTGTGGCTAACAGATCAACCAGCACAGAGGACTGAGGATGAAAAGCAAAAACAGTACCTATGCCATGTCTATACCTCCTCCTTTCCAGCCTCTTTCTTCTAGACCATGACCTTCTTCTGGAGCTTTTTGTTTTCCTGGAGTTTGTTTGTTTTTAAAGATTTTTTAAAATCTTTAGGTAATCTCTACACCCAACATGGGGCTCAAACTCACAACCCCAAGATCAGGAGTCACACACTCAGGGCGCCTGGGTGGCTCAGTCATTAAGCATCTGCCTTTGGCTCAGGTCATGATCCCAGGGTCCTGGGATCGAGCCCCACATCGTTCCCTGCTCAGCGGGAAGCCTGCTTCTCCCTCTCCCACTCCCCCAGCTTGTGTTCCCTCTCTTGCTGTCTCTCTGTGTCAAATAAATAAACAAAATCTTAAAAAAAAAAAAAAAAAAAGAGTCACACACTCTACTGACTAAGCCAGCCAGGTGTCCCTGCTGTCTAAATATACCTTTTTTCTTCCCCTCTGTATCTTTATCTAGCCATACCTTAATTTATACATTTATCTAGGCATACCTACATTTGACGGCTGTCCATGACTGTCCATACATACACTCAAGTTCTCAATAATGCTAGCAATTCTATAAGAGTTCCTCTTTCCCCTCTGGAAACTTCAATCATCTTGTTTTAAACTGGATTACAAGTCTGTCATTCTGGGAGTTCTCTTACTACACTTTTTTTGTTTTGTTTTTGTTTTCTCCTTCCTTTTTGAGGATTGCATCCTCAAATAACTTCCTTTTTTTTTTTTTTTAAGATTTTATGTGTTTGAGAGAAAGAGAGAGCATGAGCAGGGAGGAAGGACAGAGGGAGAGGGAGAACAGACTCCCCGCCCAGCAGGGAACCCAACGGGGGCTCCATCCCAGGACCCTGAGATCGTGACCTGAGCCGAAGGCAGACGCTTAACCGACTGAGCCACTTAGGCATCCCTTAAATAACTTCCTAAGAAAGGATATATAGGAAGTACTGTTCTCCATCTGAAATATCTGAAAATATCTTTTTTCTCCCTCATATTTCATTGATAATTTGGCTGGGGATAGAATTCCAGGTTGAAATAATTTTCTTCAGAGATACTGAGGCATTGAGCCGTTTTATTCCGGCATCCAGTATTGCCAGAGAATTCTGCACCCCCTTCCTTGTGGGCGAAGTGCTGCAAGGCAGTGTGTATGAGCTCTCCCCAGAGACTGCCCGAGTTCCAGCCTGGCTCTGTTGCTATTTGCTGGCTCTATGACTTCAGTTTCCTTGTCGGTGAAGTAGGAATGATGATAACACCTCCTCCCCAGAGCTGTTGTTAATGATTCAGTGATTTACTAGAACAGCGCTTCGAAGAATTCCTGGTATATACTTCCTGGGACTAATACTAATATTTTTCTTTATTGGAGCTTTTCATTTTTCTTCAGTGTTCTGACGTTTTACTAAGTGTGCCCCATGCTAGGACACATCGTCATATCTGATATGTAATCGTGAAATAGCGGAAGTGTCCTAGTGTGGGGCTTTTTACATTTCCTGGCCTTAACTGCATTCAGTCTGAGGACGTCCCTTCATCCCAGGGAAATTATTTGTTATATTTCTTTCAAAATTTCCTCTCCTCCATTTTCTCTGTTCTCTCTTTTTGAGCTACTGTCCATCAGAGGTTGGTTCCTAGATTGATTCTTTAAGTGTCTAATCTTTTCTTTCAATTTTTCATTTTGCCTTATAATAAAATTTGTTCCAGAAAATGACCCCATATTTATTTTCCAATCCTTCAATTAAGAAGATTAAACAAAATTTTTTTTAAGTAAGATCTAGGTCCAAGACAGGGCTTGAATTCACGACCCTGAGATCAAGAGTCACATGCTCTACCAACTGAGCCAGCCAAGCGCCCCCAATTAAGAAGATTTTTAATTAAAATTATTCCATCTCCAAAAGCTCTGTTCTTTGATATTTTATTTCATGGCATCCTTTACGGATGCTCTACCTTTGTGAATTTCTCTTCTCTGAGGATACTGATTAGAGGGTATTGTTTGTTGTTGTTCTCTTCTGTCCCCTGAATTATTTCTGGTTTCTGTTTATTGTGAGTTATCTCCCCTTTGTGCTGAAGGCTTTCTTGATGATTCTTGTCTGTTTGTTCACATTTTTTAAATGAGGAAATTGGATATTTGATTAGGAGCCCTATGTGTGGCCAGCCCTTGTCAACCAACAGACTTTGCTTTGTGGTGAGCAGGTGGGAACCTGGCCATGGTTCTGGGATCCTGAAATGCCACCATGTGGAGGATCTAAATTTGGGACATCACATATTGTCACTGCCCTAATTTTTCCCCAGAGTTTATTCAGTTTTTTAAAGAAAAATCCTTTGTCATGTTATGTTTTAGATCAATTGACCGATCGATTGGTCATCTTGTGACTAGGAAGGAAAATACAATTATCCCTGTATTCCAGAGGAATGAATTGAACCAATTCATTAAAGAGATTAAATAAAGTGCTGCAGGTCACATAGCCAATGAAAAGTGACAGGAGAATTTAAACTCAGATCTCTCTAACTCCAAAAGCCATATGCTCCTAACCACTATGATAAACTGTCCTGGATGATCCAGTAAAATGTGTACAAAGGCTTCCCCCCAACCCCCACAGAAGGATCTTTGTTACCAGTCTTTTTTTTTTAAGTAAACTCTACACCCAATGTGGGGTCTTGAACTCACAACCCCGAGATGAAGAGTCACATACTATACTGACTGAGCCAGCCAGGCGCCCCTGTATAGAAACCGTAGGGACCTAGTATTGAGAAGGTCCTTTGCTTTTAGCCTTTTTTCAGCCCTATTCTTTTTTTCTTTTTTTAAATAAGATTTTATTCATTTATTTGACAGAGAGAGAGAGCACAGGCAGGGGGAGTGCCAGGCAGATGGAGAGGAAGAAGCAGGCTCCCACCAAGCAGGGAGCCCAATGAGGGGCTCAGGCTCGATCCCAGGACCCTGGGATCATGACCTGAGCTGAAGGCAGTCGATTAACCAACTGAGCCACCCAGGCGCCCCATTCAGCCCTGTTCTTTGTCCTCAGAAGAAACAACCAGATTCCCTGGATTTTTGTTAAGCTTGACTTTCTTGACACACATAAAAGCTCTTTGATGACCTTTTCAGGCCCTTTCCCCCTACGGGTCATTGCAAAGGGCATTGCACACAGCTATGTTTCTGAAGCCAAGAGAGCCTCTGTTGGAACTGTCACAGCATCCATATCGTGTGAGGACTGGTGCCACAGCTACCTGATGCCTGGGCACAGCCTCTGCTGTTGACAGAAGTGGAGGCTCTCTGCTGCACGAGTCATTCTCCTCTTAACTTTTTAATGGCATCCCGGGTCACTGTGAGTTGAAACCGTAAGTCCTCAGCCATTCTCCAACTCTGAGGTTGCTTATAACCTCTCTGCTTTAGAGCCCTTATTTATGAAAAAAAAAAAAAAAAAAAAAAAGAATCATTCCAGGTACCATTCCGGAATGATTAGTGTGAGGTCATCCAAAAAAAGTCTTGGGATTGTTAATCACGAAACAAAATAATCCAGTAACTCCCTGAATGACTTGAATTGAATTATATTAATATAAATTCTCATTTGCTAGAAAGTCTGAATCCAGAAAGAAATGAGAACATGCCCAACCAGAAAGTGGACAACTTCTCCCTAACACATCAGTTTTTATAATTGTGAGATATCATACATACATTATTAAAGATAGGACACACACATCCCCAACACACACCTCTTCAGAAATTGTCTTCTGACCTGTGGAAGAGGGAGGCCTTTGTATTAGTAGGAAAAAGAATTTTCTGGTACACAATTAAAAAGTGGTTCAAGTATACATTTTCAGTAACATTAAACAAGGTAAAATATATATTTGAAAAGATATTTTAATGTGCATTCTTTTTTTTAAAGATTTTATTTGAGAGAGCGTGCACAAGCAGGGTTTGGGGGTGGCAGAGCAAGAGGGAGGAGCAGGGAGCCCTACCTGGGACTCTATCCCAGGACCCTAAGATCATGACCTGAGCTGAAGGCAGATCCTTAACCAACTGAGCCACCCACGTTCCCCTTAAATGTGCATCCTGAAAGCAAGGCAAGTGATAGACACCCTCCAAGGGGGTCCTTACCTCCTGATATTCACATCCTTGGGTAGTCTGTCCCCTCCCCCATTCAATATGGCTGACCTGCGTAACCATTAGGATGTTGAGGGAACAATGGTGTGTGACTTTCAAAGCTAGCTCATAAAAAATATTGTGGTTTCTACCTTGCCGTCTGTTGGATCTCTCATTCTGGGGGAAACCGGCTGCCTATCATGGGGACACCCAAACAGCCCTATGATGAGGTCTATGGGGTAAGGAATTGAGGCTTCCTACCAACAGCCATATGAATGAGCTTCTTGGAAGTGGATCCTCCAGCCCAGCCAGACTCAGATGATTGCAGACCCAGCTAACATTTTAACAGCTTCATGAGAGAGGCCTCAACCTAAAACTACCTAGCTGAGTCACACCCCAATTCTTTTTTTTTTTTTTAAGATTTTATTTATTTATTTGTCAGAGAGAGAGAGATCACAAGTAGGCAGAGAGGCAGGCTGAGAGAGGGGGGGAAGCAGGCTCCCCACTGAGCAGAGAGCCCGATGTGGGGCTCGATCCCAGGACCCTGAGATCATGACCTGAGCTGAAGGCAGAGGCTTTAATCCACTGAGCCACCCAGGCGCCCCTCACACTCCAATTCTTAACCTATAGAAGCTACAAGGTAATAAGTGTTTATTGTTGTTTTAAAGCACTACGTTTGGGTGTTATTTGTAACACAGCAATAACAATTTAATACGGTGAGTCACAGTAAACAAGGCTAAAGAGATTCAGAGAGCTATTTGAAAATAAAAGGAATCCCAGTATTTATTCAGAAATCTTAACTTTCAGAAGATATGACACAGTTCTTTTGATTATGCTGAGCTGATGTCACTCATTTGTGGATGTACAGCCCCCTGCCATTCATACCTACCTATTCATTAGCCTGTAATTACACTTTTCCAGGAACTACTGTTGATCACCATCACTGTAAGAACCCTTGGAGGCGGACAGGTTGAGAGAGTGGAGAAGGAACTTCCTCTCCCTCAGCAGCAAACCACAACAGAAAACAAGGCCCAAGACTTTCTAATCCAACAGTGGACATTAGCCCAGACATCTTCCACTTCACACCAGTGGGCCTAAAGTTACCAGCCCTGCATCCCACACCACTTTCCACCAAGGCGATGTTGAAACAGCCTCCGGCTATCTCACAGTCTTTTGAACTACAACTTGGAGTTTTGTAGGAAGCAAACTTGGGCTCCCTCTGGTGGCTTTCTGAGGAATTACACCACCCAAACATTACTGGGCCCTTTGAGTACATTGGCCATATAGGAGTTTAATTTAGTGAAGTCCCTTTTCTATACATATACTTTGGATGCAGCAGCTGGGCAGCGTGGTTTCCAAAAATAAAAACTTTACCTACATACGTATTTTTAACCTGTCGCAGATATTTTTCATTCTTTCCCTCACGTATATATACCTTAGTGGTGCAACTAATAGGTTATGGTTATTGGTTGTACAAATTTTGATAAGATCATAGCAGTCTCACTGCCCAGTCTAATTCCCCTGGCAAGTCTTGGAGAAGCGCTTGCAAAGTTTGTTAAATTTTTCTTGAGAGCTAGAATAACAATGATTGACTCAGCCACTCTTATGTTTTAATTTGTGTGGGTTCCAGAAGACCCTGGGGGAAGATTTCAGGTATTAACTATCAGTTCGTTTACCCTTCCCACTCTGCACCCCCTCCCCCATGTCATCATTTCACCTGCCTTTGCCTTTCTTTGGGTTAGGAAAGGGCAGGAATAGAGGAGGCAAAATAGTCACAAAAAGATACGAAAGGGTGATAGATGTGTGTATGAAGAGCTTTCTATAAATAGAATTCTGTGGCGACACACAGGAACCTTGCACAGTAGTACTTAACTATCTTCAGAAAGAATAAATTCATAAAACCTCATGCTAACCATTTGGGCCACCTTAGAATGCTCACAGCGTAAATTAATCACAGGATTAGACTGGACTTAATGTACCAACAGCATCATTTCCATTCATTCCCAAGGGAATGTTTGGTGTCTTTCTGCAAAGACCTATCTAGAAGCAAAACTACTTCTCTCCCTCCCTCCCACTTAGCCATCAAGCATTTCAATAATGAGATGCATCGGAATCCACATACTTTTATACCACCTGCCTTTTATTCTGCAGTTTTATTAACATTTTATGTTGCTAAGCAATGAGCCGGGTCTGGGCTCTTCTCCATGAGGCTCTAGGGATGTCTGCTTAGTCCTGTTTCCGAGGAAAAGTTCACCATAGCAAAAAGATACTCTTCATGGGTTCTGACCCAATGGTTCTTTCCTTGGGCCGCTCCCCATGCGGGCACGCGGACACTTCACGGCGCGGAGTCCCAGCCGCGCAGCCGGCGCCCCCTCCAGGCGACATCTCCCACCCGCGGTCGCACCGAGAGGTCAGAGCAAGGCCCTTCAAGGGTGCTGCAAGCCCGCTAGGTGTTGGCTTCGCCTTCTCTCCCCCGAGCTAAGGCGAGCCGCCGCTCGGCTCCCCCAGTCGCTGCAACCACGAGGCCTTGCACTGTGTCATCGGAAAATGCCGCTTCCCGTCACAGTCACCGGAAAGCGGGACTGAGGGGTGGCGGGGAGGAGATGAGTCATGCCGATGACTTGCCGGGGTTTGTTGTTGTTGAATTTGGGCAAGTTCGAGTGCATTCTGCTAGGAAAAGGCAGATCGGGAGAGGCCGCAGAGATGGAGGCCCCTCCCGAGCGGCAGTCGCCTTCCGGTTAAAAGCCACCGCGCGGAGCGAGCGGCGGTCCCCCGGGACTCCTGCCGCGTCCGGGTCCCCGTCCCCTGCGGCCTCGCGCTCACCGCCTTTCCGGGCGAGGCGAGCCGGGCGCCGAGCCGTCTCAACTCCCGGGGAAAGCCCGATCCCGCCGGGCCCCTGCTCCCGGAGCTGGTCCCTGTGCTCTCCGCGGCGGGCGGGGGGCCCGGCGGGGAGGGCGGCTGCGCGACGCCGCGGGCTGCCACAGAGGCCGGGAGTGGGGGGGGCGGGTCGTGGGTGTCCAGCTGGGGCGCTCCGCCATGCACAAGTCTGTCTTCTCTGGGGCCGCGGGTGTGCTTCTGAACAGCGGTCTCTGATTTTTTCCCTAGAATGATCTGCGGGGGAGTCCAAACCACAAGTTGCTCCAAAAAGTGTGGCCACCGAATGTTCCAGAAGATTTGGCGCTACACCAAAAGCAGACAGGTAAATACCTTTACATATCACCGTAATAATGGTTCTTTTCCCCATAAAGGTCTTGAAATGTGGCCCTCCTAGGGGCGAGCACCCCTGGGCCAGCAAACGGCCCTTGGGGCCTTTTACTCTTGTTTCAAAAGTCAGAGACTGGGGAGAACATCTGCTTTACAGAAATGTGAATTTTAGGCCTTTTCCTGGCATTTCTTCTTTCCTGACAAAATTTTGCTTTATGTCCACACTCTTGTTAGATTTTAAGCCCACTGTCCTTTCTGATCTGAGTTCTTATTTTGTAATTTATTCAGCAAGTATTTATGAAGGGCCTAATGGAGAGCATTCTAGACACTAAAACTGGAAAAAAAAAATACATGTCCCTGTTTTCATGGAACTGCCACTCTGGTGGGCGCAAGGAAGGGGTTAAACAGCAGCAGGTAAACGTGTAACCTGTCAGAAGGGGATACCGAGTCCAGCAGAGTTCCTCGGTTATGTCTGGTTAGGAAAGGCCTTCCTGTCTGACAGGAGAGCGGAGATGTGAAAAAATGAGTGTAAGCCACGTGGGAATCCAGAGGAAGAGCCAGCAGAAAGCCAGGAGTGTGTGGGGGATGTGTGACGGAGAGGGGTGCTGGAGATGAAATCACAGGGGAGGGGACCACATCACAGGGGGCCTCCTCTGGGGAGAGGGGAAGCTGTAGGAGGGGGTGACAGACGAGTGACATGCAGGGTCTGAGGAGGTGACTGCTCGAGTGGGCTGAGCGCAGAACAGACCCAGGGCCCCAGGCCGAGCCCTCTGCCCACAGGTGGAGAGTGATAGGCGGAAGATGGCAGCAGCTTACCACCCCCACTTCCCCCCTCCAACCCCATGTTCGCTGTGAAGATGGGGACAAGTGATCATTGCCTGAGTGTATTTTGAAGAAAGATCCAGGTTCTATAGGGCCTAAAGCTGATACAATTGCGGAGGCCCTATTTAAGGAAATAAACATAAAGTTATGACTCCAAAGTTAGTTATTATAGTGAGTATTTTAAGGAGTTCTTACCGTGGGGTTCATGAACACCCCTTCCCACCTCCTATGGATAAAATCCAGGAGGTACGCACTTGGGTAGGAAAAAAAAATACATCTTTATTTTCATTAACCCCTAACTGGAAATTAGTATTTTTTTTTTCAATTATAAATGCAGGCAATGCACCACAGTGGTAAGAACAGTACCTATTAGTGACTTTGTCACTAATAGAAGGCACATATGATAACGTTGTACAGATACCTGACAATATCCTTTACACTCATCATTACTTTAATAATTCAATAGTTATTAGATCTGCCAGTGAATCCTCTTATTTAATGCACTATGAAACAAATATGACTATATTATAAATTCGTTTCTTTAATATTGTGGTAACTGTATTTCAGTGATCCTCTGTAACCATACATACTTTATACACTTAAAAACATTATTTTTTATTTCTTTTTTTATCATTAATATATAATGTATTATTTGTTTTGGGGTACAGGTCTGTGAATCATCAGTCTTACACAATTCACAGCGCTCACCACAACACATACCCTCCCCAGTATCCATCACCCAGCCACCCTATCCCTCCTCTCCCTCCCCTCTAGCAACCCTCAGTTTGTTTCCTGAGATTAAGAGTCTCTTAGGGTTTGTCTCCCTCTCTGGTTTCGTCTTGTTTCATTTTTTCCTCTTTTCCCCTGTAATCCTGTCTTGTTTCTTAAATTTCACATATCAGAGAGATCATATGATAATTGTCTTTCTCTGGTTGACTTATTTCGCTTACCATAATACC
>CM052883.1:49793835-49832280 GCA_028534135.1 Potos flavus
TCCCTCCCCTCTAGCAACCCTCAGTTTGTTTCCTGAGATTAAGAGTCTCTTAGGGTTTGTCTCCCTCTCTGGTTTCGTCTTGTTTCATTTTTTCCTCTTTTCCCCTGTAATCCTGTCTTGTTTCTTAAATTTCACATATCAGAGAGATCATATGATAATTGTCTTTCTCTGGTTGACTTATTTCGCTTACCATAATACCGTCTAGTTCTATCCTCATTGTTTCAGATGGCAAGATTTCATTTTTGATGACTGTGTAATATTCCATTGTGTGTATGTATGTGTATATATACATATATATATATACACACACACCACATCGTATTTATCCTTTCATCTGTCAATGGACATCTAGGCTCTTTCCATAGTTTGGCTATTGTGGACATTGCTGCTATAAACACTGGGGTGCACGTGCCCCTTCGGATCACTACATTTGTATTTGTATCTTTGGGGTAAATACCCAGTAGTGCAATTGCTGGGTCATAGGGTAGCTCTATTTTTAATTTTTTCAGGAACCTCCATACTGTTTTCCAGAGTGGCTGCACCAGCTTGCATTCCCACCAACAGTGTAGGAGGGTTCCCCTTTCTCTGCAACCTCGCCAACATCTGTCGTTTCCTGACTTGTTAATTTTAGCCATTCTGACTGGTGTGAGGTGGTATCTCACTGTGGTTTTGATTTGTATTTCCCTGATGCCGAGTGATGTGGAGCACTTTTTCATGTGTCTGTTGGCCATTTGGATGCCTTCTTTGCAGAAACGTCTGTTCATGTCTTCTGCCCATTTCTTGATTGGATTATTTGTTTTTTGGGTGTTAAAAACATTATTTTGGGAAGAGGTTCATAGGCTTCACCAGACTGCCACAGAGGGCCATAGGAAAAAAAAAAAAAGGCTAAAAGTCCATGATTTAGAATGAAAAAATAAATTTAAAATATTCCCATTTTTAAAAGCTGACAGGGGCGCCTGGGTGGTGCACTCGGTTAAGCGTCTGACTCTTGATTTTGGCTCTGGTCATGATCTCAGGGTCGTGGGATCCAGCCCTGCCTCAGGCTCTGTGTCGGCTCCAGTCTCAGCAGAGTCTGCTTGAGATTCTCTCTCCCTCTCCTTATGCCCTCTCCCCACTCTCATGAACACACTCTCTCTCTCTCTAAATAAATAACATGTTTTAAAAAAAATTTTAAAAATTAAAAAGCTGAGAGATATTCAGAAAAATAACATGACATATTTTTATTAATTGCCTACCAATTTCAGTATTTTCCCAGTATATTTTGTTGCAATATATATGTATATATTGCAACAAAATATATTTTTTATTGGCCACATCTTCATTCTACAGATATTTACAAAAATATATGGGCCATCTTATTACTCTTGAAAAACAAAAGAACTGTCAGTGCTGGACTCTTATGCTAGTATTGGTACTAAATGGCTTTGTAACATAATTTTTTAAAGAGTTCTATTCATCTAAGGGGTGGATGACTTTTCCATAAGCTAGCTTCTGGCTCCATTCATTTCATACCTTGCTTCTTTTCCACCACCTACATATTCTGATGTTGGGCACTCAAAGTTTATAGCATATCATCTCTGACTTTTCATCTTTAAGTCACACATCACAATTCCAGGTGAATTGTGCAGTCGGTGGTAGAAGAATTTCTGGAAGTTATCCCTATGCCAGCATCCCACTAAACACACACCGTATGTACCCCCAAGTCAGCTTCCCTCTACTGTGCTTGGATTCTAAAAATGTCTATAGTCACTCCGGTGCCACCCAATGTTAGAAGGAGAGTGACAGGAAGGAAATCAAAGTGGAAAGAGACAGCAGTCTGTACCGATAAGATACAATATCTTATTTTTGCAAATTTTATAAAAACAGTTGGACTTGGGGGGAGGGGCGCCTGGCTGGCTCAGTCGGTAGAGCATGTGACTCTTGATCTCAGGGTTATAAGTTTGAGCCCCATTTTGGGTACAGAGATTACTTAAAAATAAAATCTTTAAAAAAAAAAAACCAACAAACAAAAACATGTGGGCCTTGGAAGGAGCCTATGCAAGAGAAGATTCCTAAATGTTCTTGACCAATCAGAAGACCTGACAATATTGGGCCCTCATGCTCTGGGGACGACAGTCCACTGGAGGTAGGTGGTAGAAACACTTTTGACCAGGGCACGTGCTCTCCATTTTGCCAGAGTCTCTCCACAGCCTGCTCCCCTCAGACCTGGGACCCGTCAGTGTCTGCAGCTATCTGAATTTGCTGCCGCGCCTAGTGTCACACCTGAGTCCAGCCTGCTTTCTTACCTCTGGCTTAACAGGGCCTCTCAGTGAAGGTTGTCCAGCCCGGACTGGGATTAGAATTGGTAGAACAGATGAGCCAAAATAGTTAATCCACCAAAAACATCTGTCTTGATTCAAATTGGAGATGAACCCAGAATTCGCCATTACAATTGAACACAGTGTGCTGAGTGTTTAGAAACAGCAGCTTCATCAAAGCTCTTGGGTGTGTGTCTGGGGGTGCAATGCTGTGTTCTGACTAAGGAGGATGAGGGGGCACTCTGGGAAAGTGGCATTGACCTGGATCTTTCAAGATGGGGCAGTTTGGCCAAGTAGAGGATGGAGGAGGAAGTATTCCAGGAGACAAACAGAAGGGGATGGATGCAGGAAAATGGAGGATATGTGGGGGGCTGTCTGCAGTTCAGTGAGGGAGAAGCTAGGGAAGGTGGGGGCCGAGGTGGTAAAAGTCTGGGTTGAAGAAGGTGAACGTTTCATGTCAGCTACCAGAAACCATCAAGGGCTAAAATGTTAATGATGTATCATTTGTTAATGTGGTAGCCTACTGGGAAGGCTTACATTTTTAAAAAGGCCTTTTGACGCCCCAAAAATTTGGCCGGAAGGCAGTCATTTTTGTTTTTTTAATTTTTGATTATGGAAATTTCAATAATATGATGAACTTTTATGGCACCCATCATCCAGCCTCAGGAATTACCTACCAGCTCATTGCCAATCTGGTTTCATCATTATCACCATCCATTTCTCCCTTGCTCTGTAATGTTCTCTGAAAGATTAAGACTCAAAAAAAAAAAAATTCCGTAATATCATCAATGTCATCATTTTTTTCTTACAATTTCTTTCAATCAGGACCCAGATAAGGTCCATAAATTGCAAAGAGCTGATCTTTTTAGTCTCTTAATCTATAGTTTACCTCTTTCTTTTTTCTTTGGATTTGTTTTAAAAAGACAGTTATTTGTTCTTTAGAGTCCCCACTCTCTCCACAACCCCCACCACCAGTCAGGATTCCGGTGATGGCATCACCCTAATGGAGTTTAACGCATCCTCTGTCCCTGGAGTGGCGGTAGTTTGGTCGTTGCTCCTCGACTAGATTCAAGTTTGATTTTTTTCATAAGAACATTAAATAGGTGGTATTGTGTCCTTCTATCAGGAGGCACTTAATGCCCGGTTGTCTCTTCTTTTGTGACCTTACCAATTGTTGATACTCAATTCCTAGATAGGACTGGATATTTCATGATGGAATTTCAGATATGCAAGCAGGTCAATTGGAGGAGGGCTGTTTTGGGGTTCAGAGAACCAGGATGTCTTGCCACCCTTTGAATAACACCTCATATCACATAAGGTAGACAAGTTCTTAGTCTGTTTTCAGATAAGGTTGTTGCAAAGGAGCTACTGTAACTACCATTAGCTTGTTTCTCTCCAAGTAATTTACCTATTCCTTTTTCCCAAACACCATATACACTGGCCTTTCCCTGCTTTACAAGTTATGTTCCTTAATTCAACAGACATTTACTGAGTGCCTACCCAATGCAAAGAACTAAACAGGCCCCATGGGGGTGGGGAGCCTCCAAACTGAACCCTACCATCAAGGACACTTACGATCTAGTAAAGGAGACAAGCTCTAAGATGAAAAGAATGGTGTACCTCTGTGCGCTTTCCAAGGGGGAGCAGTCACCTCTAATAGAGAGGAAGAAAGAGGACTTTGTGGAGTTAGTGCTTGAATCCAGCTAAGGTAGATGGAATGATCTAGAAAGGGCTGTTGCAGGCTGTAGGACTAACCTGAAGAAAGGTGTGGAGGCAGACTTAGAACATGTCTGAGAAAAAGAAAGTGATTCAGGTTGGCTGAGCAAGGTGAGCAGGAGGAATGGTAGGAAACTGAAATAGTGAGAAAAATGGGTGTGGAGTTCAACACTGACCTATCGTACAGCCTGCTCATTCCACACCTAGCTATTTACCCAAGAGAAATGAAACATATGTCCATTCACAGGCCAATACACGAATGTTCACAGTAGCCTTATCCTCAGTAAAGCCAAACTAGAAACACCAGTAGGATCCAAGTGGAGCATCACACTGCAATTATAAAGGAAAAAAATTACTAATATGTCCACTGTGTGGATGAATCTCAGAATCATTACAATGAATGAAAGGAAAATGCGAAACGAATCTCTAGTGACAGAAGCAGTGTGAATTTGGCCGTGGAAGTGGGGCCAAATGGACTACAAAGGGACACAAGGAATCTCTTTGAGGTAACAGAGACGCTTTGTATCCTGATTGTGCTTTCAACGGTGTACACATCCATCAACATTCATCAGACTGTACACCCGAAAAGGATACCGTTCCTTGTGTATAAATTATACCTCAGTGAAATTTGTTTTAAAAGTACGTTTGGGACACACCGTGGGGGTTTTTGAAAGACAGACTTAAAGCGTGTTGTAAGATTTTGAAAAGAAGGGGTGAAACGCTTGGATCGCAATGTTCAGAATTTAAAACTAGGTCACATTCAGGCCAGTATTGCCTCCAGCACAGTTACTCAACCTGTGGCCCACAGCCTGGGGGAGAATCTGAGAGTTAATAAAAGATAAACCAAGGCATATTAAAAGAAATTTTGGAGGCTATTTGAGCAAGAAAGGACTTGCTTGGGCACTGCCAAACTGGAAGTGGTTAGGAGCATTCCACCAACAGGAGCTCAGGGAAAGACTTTTCTATGGAAAAGCGGAAACGAAGCAAGGAAATTATTTGATTGGCTTAGCTTCAGGGGTTGCGTGCTCTGGGAAAGCCTAGGTGGTCATTTGTGATTGGTTGGCCTTAGGTTTTGATTTCCTAGCCTGGAGGCATTGACAGGTGGTCGGTTTCACTTTGCTCCCCATCTGCTGCTAAGGTATTAGAGCCACCTTGATCTACTGGCCTCATTGTTTAGTTAACTTAAAAGGATTTAGAAACCTTTAAAGGCAACAGTAATTTTGTTTGTTGTGTATACAAATATAATCTAAAAATCTAATAAGAGTTTAGAACCGTAGTATGTATATTTTGGGGTTTTTTTCTGTGATATGTGGTTCATAATAAGAAATATATGTTTTTATTTATTTTTTTTTTTAAGATTTTTATTTCTTTATTTGACAGAGAGAGAAAGAGATCACAAGTAGGTAGAGAGGCTGGCAGAGAGAGAGGGGGAAGCAGGCTCCCTGCTGAGCAGAGAGTCTGATGCGGGGCTCGATCCCAGGACCCTGAGATCATGACCTCAGCCGAAGGCAGAGGCTTTAACCCACTGAGCCACCCAGGCGCCCCAGAAATAGATGTTTTTAAAAAAGGGGGGGCCCCTGGCTGGCTTGGTCGGAAGAGCATGTGACTCTTGATCTCTTGACTCTTGTTCGATTCCCATGCTGGGTGTAGAGATTACTTAAATAAATAAAACTTTTTAAAAATAGATATTTTTGTCTTTATCCTGGGTTCCCAGCACTTAGCACTTTAAACCTTTATAATTTCCTAAGCGATAAGAACTATAAGGGCCTTTTTTGTTCCTACCTCCTGAAATAGCTCCAGAAGATAAAAGTGAAATGTGTTTTTTGTATTCCTAACTAGTCCCTTTGAACCATATCTGATTTATGTTAATGGAGTGACTTTTGGAAAGTCCCACAGGATAGGGGCTGGTTGCCAGGGGAATCAATCACATGATTAAAGGGTTGGAATGTTCAGTCCCATACTGGGAGGGCCGAGGGGCTGGAGGTTAAGTTCAGTTACCAATGGACAATGATTTAGTTAATGAGGCTTATGTAATGAAGCCTCCAGGTTCGGAGAGCTTCTGGGCTGGGAACACACCTATGTGCTGTGAGGGTGACAAGCTTGGAGATAGTACGAGAGCTCTGTACCCCCTCCCCATACCTTGCCCTGTGCATCTCTTCCATCTGGCTGTTCCTAAGTCCTATCCTTTCTTGGCAAACTGGTCATCCAGTAACTAAAATGTTTTCCTGATTAATTTCCCAAATTAATCCAACCTGAGGAGGGGGCATGGGAATCTCCAATTTCTAGAAGCACGGGTAACCTGGACGTGATTGGCATCTGAGGTAGGGAGGAGGGGGCAGTCCTATAGGACTGATTCCTTCACTTGTGGACTCTGATGTTGTCTCCAGGGAGATAATGTCAGAATTGGGTTAAATTGTAGGACACGCAGCTAGTGTCACAGAGTGCTTGGCAATTGGAAAAACCTACCCACATTTGGTGACTAGAAGTGTCAGAAGTGAAGAGTATATAAAGTGACACACGGGAATGTTTTTCCTTTAGATTTCCCAGTTCACTTCTCTAGTAATTCATGTTTGTTGTGGTTTACAAAAGTTGGCAGTCCACAACAGATTGAAATTTAAAGAAAATCTTCCCTTTACTATGGATAGTTTGGGCAGAACTGCACCAGAGTCAGAACAATATGAGGCAAGATTTTTCTCTGATAGTTTTGGTGAGATTATTGGGAAAAAGAGAGCAGACGCATGCACTAATTAAAAGTTGGCTATTACCCACATCGGGCTCCCCCTGCTCTTTGGGGAGCCTGTTTCTCCCTCTCCCTCTGCCTGCCACTCCACCTGTTTGTGCTCTCTCTGTCAAATAAAAATAAATAAATAAAATCTTAAAAAAAAAGGTTGGCTAAGAAACTCGTGGTTTGCCCAGGCACGGAGGTGTGGAAGGGGTTTGAGCAGCCACGGTAAGCAGGATTTAGAGTGGCAATTTAATGACAGCACTATTGGTTTCAGACTTCTAGAGTGCTCTCAGAACCTTGTACTATATCCAGATTTAAGTCCAGGCTGCTATTAAATAAATGAAGAACAAAATAATGGATGGGAGCAAGGGAAATGGAAGCTTTCTTCTTAGGCTAACCTCCTATAACCTGGGAGCTTATAGCTACTTTCACATTTTTAAAAGAAGTTATTTATACCTAAGGGAAATGTTGTAAAGAAGTCTAAGAAAGAAAAGGAAAAGTCTAATGTTACAAGACACTGCAGGGAAATGTCCCTGTGTAATAGCTCCCATGTGGGGTGGGTGACAGAGTTGGGCTCCGAGCCTAAGAGCGCGCCATGCTGTTACAGAATAACGCACACCCTCCTTCCGGGCCTCCCTGCCGGACACAGCAATACACAGCCTGCTGTGACGGGGCTGACACAGCGAGAAACAGGGACAGAGACATACCCAAAATGGTCTTTTAAATGGAGGGAGCACGTTACCTACTTAGGGACTCATGATATTCCTCAGAGGTCTCCAGTTGGCCAGAGCCCAGGCTCACTACTCCTTGGGGGGCAGCCAAGGAAACTCCCAGGATTGGGACCCACATTAAATGAAACAAATTATATAAAATATGTTTCCATCTATAAAACGGGGTACAAACAGGAGGAAAGTATTGATTTTCCTGAACCCGAGAAGCTTCTGTGTGCACTTTTTCCATGACGGCTCTCCCCAGGGTTACTGGTAGGCCCTCAACACGTGGCCACAGGCTAACAACGTGGGCTGTTCACCTTCCGGTCATGAAACAGAGGCAGAGGGGAGCTGACATGAGCTGCAGGCGCGCCTTGGCCTCCTGACACCGTGTGTGTGAATGGGCCTCCTTGGTGGCAGCAGCGGCTGTGTGGTGCCCAGATTACACTGAAGATCACCCTCGAGAAGCAGGCCCCGAGACCCAACATCTGACTAACAGGAAACCCAGAAAGTCATAACTGAGAAGATGGAAGGAAAACACTTAAGCGTGTGTACGTGTATACAGACATTTCATGAAAATTTCAAAGAAATGAAAACCATGTTTCCAAGTTGAAATGACTCACCAAGTGTCTCACAGGAAAATGTTTAAAGACACAATACCAAAGAACAGCATTATGAACCATCAGAACATCAGGAACAAAGAAGATTCTAAAAACTTCCAGAAAGGAAAAAAAAAAAAGTATGTCACCATGCAAAGAACTGACAATTAGAATAGCAAACTTCTCAATAGCAAGTGGAAGCTAGAAGAGAATGGGTTTTTGGACGATGTCTAAATTTGACAGGTAATTATTCCTAATCTAGAAATCCACACTTAGCCAAATTATCAATCATGTACAAAAGGAGAATAAGGATATTTCATACAAGCAAAGTCTCAAAAAAAATTTAACTTCTCAGTAAGCTATTAGAGAGCTGCTTCATCAAGACAGAAAGGAAATGTGGGATTTAGCTAAGTGGTGAAGGGAATTCCAGCCTGAGGGGAGAAGCTCCATGTGACCAGAGGGCAGCAAGATGGCGAAGGCCTCCATGAGGAAGCTCTTCAAGAAAATAGAAAGTCGGTCCAATAGATTCCTGGAACACTTCGATTTTTGAAAAAAAATTTACATTTTGCAATGTTGTGATTTATAAGACATACATGTTTGGTCTTTCTTTGTCCCTGTTTCCGGCAGAGGTCCTAAAACCTCTGGGAGTTCCTGTGAGAGCAATAAAAGGTGTCTTTTGATTTGAGGTGACTTTTGGAAAGCCCCGAAGGATGAAGGCTGATTGCCAGGGGAGCCGAAGGTGTGATTAAAGGGTTGGAACTTTCAGTCTTACCCCACTCCTTCCTGGAGGGGAGGGGCCGGAGATTGAGTCCAGCCAATCACCAATGGCCGATGACTGAATCAAGCATGCCTAGGAATTGTAGCCTCTGTAAAACTTCAAAAGGACAGGGTTCAGAGAGCTTCTAGGTTGGGACACATCTAGATGCTGGGAGGGTGACAAGCTTGGAGATAGTACAAGAGCTCTGTACCCATACCTTGCCCTGTGCATCTTTCTCATCTGGCTGTTCCTGAATCCTATCCTTTCATGGAAAACTGGTCATCCAGTAAGTAAAATGTTTTCCTGAGGTCCGTGAGCCACGCTAGCAAATCAATTCATCCGGAGGAGGCATGGGAATCTCCAATTTCTAGAAGCACGGGTAACCTGGACGTGTGATTGGCATCTGAGGGGGGCAGTCTGGTAGGACTGATTCCTTCAGCTATGGAATCTGATGTCTCCAGGGAGGTAGTGTCAGAACTGAGTTAAATTATAGAACCAGCTTCTTGGTGTGGGGGAACTTCCACACGTTGGAATTAGGAGAATTGTTATATTTTCCAAAGTTTAGAGGACGAATTAATGACGAGTACCTAGAAAACTAAGCAGTAGGGAATGAGTTAACTCCAGCAAAACGTAAAACAATAAAAAATTGGAAATTGTACTATATGGCTCAATTTGGAAAAAATACACAGCCATATCATAATGATTAACTTAAATTGGGAGATAACTGTATGGGAGGATGCAGAAAGAGAAGTGACAGGGCTCAGGGGTGGAGGGGGGAGAGAAGAGATGGGGGTTACCAGCGCCAAGAAAGCACAATCTTCATCTTCCATAGAGAAATTCGGAAGGTAATTTCTAAACTCTGAAACGGAAAAAACAAATAATGGTCGAAGCAAGTTATTTAGAAATAAGGATTTCAAAAAATAGGAAAAGAAACAGCAAATATGCAGAATGTGTCTTGGAGAGTAAAAATAGCCTGGCAGGAATGAGGTGGGGCAAGGGACTGCTGTTCTCGCTATCATCACTAAATTCAGCAGTTAAGACTAAGACATGAAATGTTTCCAAAGAAGCATATCCAGGGCAAACTCAGTGTGAGTGCAGGAACTCCCACCATTCCTTAAAGCTTGTGACCAGCACACCTTGAGCACCTACGTGCTAAGCACCAGGCCCCGTTCTGAGCATTCGGGATACGGCAGAGCCTCAGAGCCGAGCGCTTTGGAGCTCGCCTCGCCTGGACATAGATAAGCGAGTAAGCAAGTAAAATCATAGTACTTTAGATGGTGGGAAGCGCCATGGAGAACAGAAGCAAAGAAGGGGGTTGGGTGGTGGGAGTGTAAGTTTCAATGGCATCGTTAGAAAAGGCTGCTGATTTGGACCAGATGGCTTTGAGCAGACTTGGTTGTCAGAGTGAGCCGCGGGCTATCCGGCTGTGAAGCAGAAGCAGGCATGGTTAGGGCTGCCGTGGGTTAAATCCAGGTGTAGGAAGGGGCTTCAGATGCAGGCAACCCCCGGGTTAGAAAATATTCTACAAAACCACAGGCTAGTGATAGGGGAAGCTACGCGGTAGTCGAGAGTCTTGCACAACACTCACAACCCTAACCATAAACTGCCTTAGAAAAGGAAGCCTCCACGTTGCTCTTGGGATGCTAAAATCAGCTGCTTTCATATTCACACCCAGCCCTCCTCCTTTGTAGGCAGAGTGGAACAGTTTGCACATTACTTAACCGGTTTTCAAAAGCTGAGTCACTTTTGCTTTTAATAGATGCCAGGAGTTGGTATTTACCGTCCTGCTGGTATGATGGCAGTCACCAAGGGTAGCAACACTCAGCCCATGTTCCACTTGACAAAACCCATCAATGTGGATGGGCCTCACGGTGATCGGACGGAGGACACTTCGGAAGGGTGGAATGCTAGGAAAGTGATGGGGAGAAACACAGGCTGCAGCCCACCAAGGGGCGTTTACTTAGCTTCCAATTTTTTTTTTTTTTAAGATTTTATTTATTTATTTGACAGAGAGAGATCACAAGTAGGCAGAGGGGCAGGCGGAGAGAGAGGAGGAAGCAGGCTCCCTGCTGAGCAGAGAGCCCAACGCGGGGATCCCAGGTCCCTGAGATCATGACCTGAGCCGAAGGCAGAGGCTTTAACCCACTGAGCCACCCAGGTGCCCCACTTAGCTTCCAATTTTTTACTTGCCATCTGTTGATACACATTCCACCTCAAGGTAGTCAAAAGAGGTGTTCATGTTTTAAATTTCATGTGTAGTAATCTTCCTCCTTTCACTTGCCAATCCCCCACCACCAAGGCTGGCTATCAGTTTGGCTATTTGACTTAAAGGACAAATTACTAGTTCTTGAGGGAAAACTTCTAAATTAATGTACTTAAGAAAAAGGAAAGGGGTGCCTGGGTGGCTCTGTCGTTAAGCATCTGCCTTCAGCTCAGGTCATGATCCCAGGGTCCTGGGATCGAGCCCCACATCGGGCACCCTGCTCAGCGGGAAGCCTGCTTCTCCCTCTCCCACTCACTCTGCTTGTGTTCCCGCTCTTGCTGTCTGTCAAGTAAATAAAACCTTAAAAAAAAAAAAAAAAAGGAAAAGGAAATTACATATATAGCTGTTTTGAATACTGGTCCTCAAAACACCAACTTCCTCTGTGATTTACCAGCTACCACTCTGGGTAGAGCTATTTTACTATCCTATGCCCTAAGTGAGGTCATGTGCAAGTAGCATGAGAATTATCTAGAACTTACCTGCTGTCTTACATGTGAAAAAAATCACCAAGTATGAAACTAGATTTCTAGTGTCAAACTGTTAGAAACTCAGGACTGAATGTCTAGTAGCTCTACAAGACTATTAATAGTGCTCTTGCACTCTTGGCTAGCCAATTGTGGTCTGTGTCCTTCCCCCACAGAGGACCCCTCTTGTGAGTCACCTGATGCCTGAATTCTCACTTTTTCACCTCAAACTGTGACGCATTCATGCAAAAGCACTCCATAAGGTATTCCCCATCTCCATGCTTTCTGCTTTACTGCTAGCTGGGTACTAAGTATATACGAACAAAGGGAGATGTCAAGTGTATCCTGGAACGAGTGGAGGAGGGGCGTCAGTAATTGAAGGAGACCTCACTGAACAAGTAATTACTTTGAAAAGAATCTTCCCCTAGGCTCATTTTTCTGACATTAGCTGACATTTTTCTACTGAATTGTATGGACTCCCGTTCAAACCACATCCACTTGGAAGTTCTCATGGCCCAGTGTACGGAGGAATCTTGTATGCCAATTTCCAGTCTGTTATAGGAAGCCGTGTGTAATCTACAAATCCACAATCTACAAGCTCTCAGAAAGTATACTAGAATGTTCCAGTAGTTAAAAACATGCCCCCACAATAGTAAAAAAAAAAAATCTGCTTTGGACTGTCAACCAGCACTATGATCAGACATACCATTGCTGCACTAAGGGATGGATTTGGAGGAATTCAGGGGGATAAACAGAAACTACCATTATTATGATTTTTAACTTTATCTGCAACTCCCCAAAGTAGAAAAATCTGCGCCTTTCTACTCCCCACTTTAATAGCCTACGGTTGACCAGAAGCCTTACGGACAGCATATTAACACATACTTTGTATGTTGTATACTGTAGTCTTTAACAATAAAGCTTAAGAAAAATCATAAAATACACTTACAGTACTGTAAAAAAAAAAAATCTATGTTTAAGGGGACCTGTTTAGTTCAAAGCCATGTTGTTCAAGGGTCAAATGGATTGACATTTCACAGGCAATATGCTGCCTGTAGTTCTTTTGAGCCCATTTAATCAGGCTTTTCTTCCCTTATTATTCAAACACACACTTGTCAAGTTCACCTTCCTGGTCCTCATCTTGACTAGTTTGCAACAGGTAACCCTGAAACACTGTGCACTTGACTTGTGGACCACTCCCGTGATCTTCCTACCTCAGGGACAGTTCCTCTGAATCGCTCTGCCAGTTCATCATGCTGACCATCTCAAGCTCTAGGTCAGAAGACTAAGTCTGTCTTTTCTAGGTGATCTCACCCAGTGTTTTGGCTTCAAATGCCATGCACTGAGGTCTTCCCAGTAGTTCTTTTAACCTTCAGACCTCTCCTCCCAAGTAAAATACTCAACTGCTTACCCAGTTCCTTAGGTCAGAGCATGTCACCCTTCTGCTCAAAACCCTCCTATGGCCTTCCTGTAGGACTTGGTTTCCTCTTTTCCTGGATACTCTCTTCTATGCCTTAACCCTTTCTCTTGCCATTTAGGGTCCAGCAAACCGGCCACCTTGTCCCCAGAACATGTCAACACACTCCACTTCAGACTCTGCATTTGCTATTCTTTGCCTGCTGTTCTGCCCCCCAGATATCCACATAGCCTATTTATTTGCTTTCCTATTCAAATCACATTACAAAGGCCTTCCCAGGCAACACCATCAAAATCCTTTTGCAATTTTTCTCCAAACGCGTAACAAAGCCTAGAGCTTAAAGGGCACTAGGAACAAACTTTTATCACGCTTAACACCAACAAGGACATAAAATGACATGCCCACAAAATACACATCACCTGTTACTCTTGCACAAAGTATCTTAACCAGACTCTTAACTGGGAATAACCAGAAAGACTAAAAATAAGCATTCCTAGGCCAGACGGATCTGGACTCTTCATTTCCTACAAAGCCTCCGCATCTATTGTCTTTTCTACAGCTAGCTCACTAAATCATGTTTCAGCCTTGATGCTACAAGACCTCTCACACAATCAGGTGGTCATGTTCATAGCACTGACCGCTGCCCAAAAATCCTTTCCCCACTGTTTGAGAGGGCCAAGTGGCCTCTTAGATCAGCAACTGGCGCTTTTTCTATTTTAATGTCAGATCAGAATGCTTAAAATTGCCACCAGCTTTACTAGTTTCCACTATTTGGGTTTGCTTCCACTCATCACCAGGGGGCACTATCAACTTTAACATGTCTCAGGTTCTGAACATTATGAACTCTGAAATCTCCAGGGCAAATTCCAGATCGCTAAATCACTGGATTCGCCCTGGCTTCACACGTCATAGGATCAGATGAGTCACTGGCTTGCCTTTAATTTGCTTTTAACTCTTAAGCTTTTAAAAGTGGAATTAATCAAAAGGCAAGGGCCTGGGAAATTCTTTTCCAACACTTCATAAACTCAAATTTTAGATACTTTGGAGTAAAACAAGATCTTCATTGTTGACAAGATTTACTTGAGTTGCAGAAATTCTCCCGTTTTAGCCTGTACTCCCCCATTCAATCTTGGCTGCCACGAGACAGACAGAAAGCGCGAGGACACTTTTTTCTTGCATCTCTAGTGGAAACCTTAGCAGCAGACAGGAACTGCTCCAGGTCTGTCAAATGGATGCATTTTCCTTTTTCTCCAACACCCACAGCCCTTTCGGATACAATAGGACACAACAGTGGCATTTTCCTCAGCCGACCAGCTACCCCACATTCCAACCGGAACTTCACCTTTTAAAGCAGGGGCTGGCAAACTTTTGTGAGGGGTCACATGGTTGTTTTAGGATGTGTAGGTCTTAAGGTCTCGGTCGTACTCTGCTCCTAACAGTTAAGAGCCAGTCAATACACAAAACACACGAGCATGGCAGTGTTCAATAAAACCGGACACAACTTTAGGTTTCGTATTTTTCATATCCCACCACCTACTTTCTCCCAACCACTTAAAAATCTAAGGACCACCTAAAGTCACAGAAATAGGTGGCAGGACAAACCAGTTTGCCAACCCCATTCCAGGGAGTTTGACATAAGCATTCCAGGAGATGTCTAGATTTCTCTAGAACTTGGCTCTACTTGACTCATGATAAATAAGATCACACAATACTTTGCTTCCAAACTGTTATTAGTCTCTTTTTATTCTTTTGGTAATCTCCTCCAGAGTTAACTACTTCCGTTTGTAGGCGAAGAAATGTGTAAGGAATCCACTTCAAATGTTGGCCCAACTATGAGCATGGTCTTTCCCTTTACTGGAACTCAGAATTAAGACTTTGGGTTCTTGTTTTTTATATTCCAGTCCCAGAAGTAGTTTTCACTGTAGAAGTTATCTGCAGGCAGTCTTATGCTTTCTAGCAGTAGTCTACAACCAGGCTCTAGCTTCTCCAGGACACTACACAGGATGGATTTAAATAGGAGTTAAACTAAGAGGCATTCTCTCAAATGAGTTTAAATGCATTTTATTTTTAGACAACCTACATGACATGTTTTTTTCTTAAAAACAATGCCTCCGCTCCAAATAAATCAGGGTCAAAATAAATGAAGAGCTTCAAGATGACATCAGTCCCATTTGTCTAAGTCCTGGTGTTGTGTGGATGAAGAGCAGCAGCCAGTTATGACAACAGGTGATACATCCAAAGTCATGGCCAAATGCATTACTGTAAAAACAAGGAAAACCGTATGAACATTTTTATCCAGTATGAAAATATTTAACACTCCTACGCTGCAGATGTATTCCCCTATTCAATCTGGGCTGCCACAGAAGACAGACAGAAAGCGCAGGGATTTTTTTCTCTTGCATCCTAGTGCAAACCAAAAGAACAACAGCCAATTGTTCAAGGTCTATCAGTGGATGCACAACCATCCTTACCAAAACAGGGGTAGCATGTTTTCTAGAAATCTCATTCTGAAGCCAAGTCCCACAAACTTTTTGTTCTACCAACAAAAACCGCAAATATTCCTGGAATAATCCCCATAGCAAATCATCCATACCATCCTAAGACATTTTTGTCCACTGTTGCCTCTAATCTTTAGTATAGCCTAAAGTTGATCTTGTTGCTAATTTAAATGGAAGCCTCTGAAAGCTGGGAAAATGCTTTCATTCCTGTATTGCCTCCAGTAATTCCTTGCATAGTAGACATTCATTTAATGTTACTAAAGGATTCTGCATATTGGGTAAGCAGCCAGCTCTAACTTTATTTACTAAAAGCTAGTAACATCAATCAAGGCTTTCCATGACCAGTTCCAATTATCAGTAAACCAAAGTGAAAAAGGTTTCATGACACTCATGCCTGCATGGCAAAATATGAAGAGAAGGGCCACTTCTATGGAGGAAGATCAACACAGGATGCTGTTTCTGATCTCCAGGTTACTGATTGAGCCACCTACAAGAAAAGCTTTCTGTATATAAAAATTCTAAGTCCCTTTTCTGTGCTGTAAAAATCTTTTAACACGTGAAACACAACCCTATTAGACTCCCAAAAAGAAACAAGAGCTAGGCCTACACTTTATTAAGACTGCTGTAAAACCCATTCTAACTATCCCAGGGGCAGGGAACAGGACTCACACCAAAAAGGTCTCCATTTTTTACATTACTGATTTCAACCCACTTCCTTATACTTACACATTTCTCCATTTCTAAACCATCCTTAAAGAAAATCATATATGGGGTCACACCATCCTCACGGTAGTCCAGGAGAGCAACCATGCCATCTGGATTCATGTTTTCACCAATAAAGAACTTAGGAAGCAAACAACAAATACCCAGAATTAGACCATTATATACAGATCATATCAAAACAAACTACAATAAAACAATCAAAGGAGGATTCAAAACACTGCAACTTAAGAGATTTTCACCAGGAGAAAAAAAAAAAATTCTAATCAAACTCTGTTCACCAAATGAGAACACTATAACAAATGACCAAAGTACAGAGCATTTCAGAACACCTTTAGACTTTCTGGAAATACACTCTCTCAACCCCACATATACAGTTCCAAACTCTTGTAAAAGCCTGTTTACATCATCAAGCATAGGGAAAATAAAACAAAAGAGCACATCGTATGAATAAAGTTATCTTATGGCCAGAGGACGTGTGAAAGCTGAAAAATCAAAGAGCCAGGCTGTAGTAAGTTTTTTCTTTACTCCCATAGAGGTTAAGGGAAAGTCACTGAGTTCCCCAACAGAAAGTGCAGGAAGAACTCTAGAGGCAATGAGACACTGGAGTTGGAAAGAAGATTGGAAGACCACTTAGGTTAACAAGCAATTCTAGACAGGGAGAAATGAAAAATGTCCTCTGGGAAGTGAGTAGAAATGAGACTCTGGAATCAAGCATACAAGATCTAGAAACACACTCGGGGGCAGGGAAAGCCACTCTCCATAGCCTACACTACTGGAATTGAATCTATTAAGTATTTAAACTGCTCGAAAGACCCAGAAGACAACCAGGTTACGTCACCAAGTCATCAAGTAATTTGTTGCTCTGGCAGCTAAAATTGCACAGTTCTTTGACACAAACATTTATAGTATTTACCTGGTAGTTTTTGAAATTAGCAAGGATGTGCTTGATTTGTTCTGCAGCCCCTGTCATAAAAGGCTTTACTCTTTCTGGCCTCTGTTCTTCAAGTTTGCCTTTGATTCTAAAACAGTATTTTATTAATAGGTTAAGTACTCAGTTCTCAATAAAATGAATTTTTTTTTTTTTCAGTAAAAAAAAAAAAATCCAAACTAAAACAAACAAGCACTGAAAAGGGCAACTAGCCGTCACTGGGCCAGATTAACAGGGCACAATCAAGAAACTAAGAGCTCACAGGATCCGAGTTTCAAAACTGTTTACAATTTTGGATTTCATGTTATTCCCAAAGTACACATCTAAAAAGCTAAAACCACACTGCATGCCACAGTATGTTCACATTCGTTTATTTATAGAAAAGCAACTATCCTTGTGAGCTCACAACAGAAAAGGTTAAGGCCTTTCACAAGTACGCCTGCTAAGTTTCCTCCAAGTTAGCTTATCCCTGAATCCCCTAGGATTCCAGGCAGTAGGTGGGCTGCGCCAGTAGCACTTACGATTTCATATAATCTTTGATGTACTTCTTGTAGGCTTCTTTTGTGAAGCTGGTTTCCTGCAAGTGATGGTTCATGACAATATCAACACCAGTGATGACTGTACTTTCGGTACCTTCGCCCTCTGGGCCTTCAGCGGAGGCATTTCCACCAATGAGCGAGTCATCAATGTTACCCTCTGTCCTACTGACCATCTGCATTAAGAAAAAAAAATAGTTCAGTTTCAGAGGTTTTTTACCTTAGCTAAAGGCATCCCCCAAATCTTTTATGTCAGCAGTTCACATAGCCATCATCCTCCCAACCAAACACTTTTGACTCTTGCCAAAAACCACTAAAACATTGTTACGGAGAAAAAAACTGAAGCCGCCTGAAATTCCTGCACCCTCGTAACTCAGGTAAGAATTCTTTGTTGACCAGAAGGAAAACGGGGTCATTTACCCCCAAGCAGAAGTTCTGTGTGGACTTTTGGGCTGATGATCAAGTACGTGCAGAGCAAACGCTGAAGGGCTTGGGGCTCCCTAACCGGAGGCTACCTGTCCCGGACGGCCCGGGAGGAGGATGGGCGCCAAGGCGGCGGACCTATTTCCAGGCTCAGCTCCGCCTCCACTTTTCTAGAAAAACCCGAGCCCGGAAAGAACGTCTCCTCCGCCAGGAGGCAGCGGAGAGGATTGCACAACTTCGGGCGGGGGAGCGGCGGAAACCCGAGCTTGCCCGGCCTTGCCTTCCCCGCGCCGCGCGGCCCGACCGACTCACCTTCCCCTCCACCTCGAGGCACAGCCCGTCCGCGATCTCCCGGATCTTGTAGATATCGGAGAACATCTCATCATCTGCTCGGGGACAGAGACCCGCCCGTCACGGTGCGCCCGGAGGTCTGGAACCGGCGCCGCCATTTCCCGCGCGGGCCAGGCGCACGCGGCCCCCGCTCCTCCCGGGGCGCTCGACACCCCGAGGCGTGCCCCGGGCACCGACCCCTCTTCGCTCCCGGAAAGGCCGCCAGCGTCCCCTAGGCCCACGACAGCGGCGCCGTCCTTCTTCCCCGCCCCCACCCGCGTCCCCTGCGCGCGGCAGTAGGAGTAGTGCAGTCACGACTCACGGCTGATGAGGTCCCGGTAGATGATCATGACGACGGCTGGAGAGAGACGACGGCGGCACTACCTTAGCAAGAGCCGGGAGCTCTGAGCGAGCGCGGTGCAGCCGGAGCGGCACTCGGGGGGAGGGGGGAGCGGGCGGAAAAGGCCGACTCAGCCGCTCCCCAACCTCATATAGAGGGCACGTCCCCCTACGTCATCGCCCGCTGCGCCTCCGGAAGCGCCGCAAGCGGTGACGTGGCACGCAGAGCCGCGGAAGGGGTGGGGCCACGGCGCGGGCCGGTGAGGGGAGGCGAGCATCCGGGGACTTGGTCTGGGGGCACAATGCTGCGTTCCGAGGTGGTCGTGGTGGGGTGGGAGCTGGGACACCGGGGGGAAGGGGTTCTCGGGCCCCTAGAGCGGAGAGTGGGGGAAGCGCGGCAGGCTCCCCGCCCCCTCCCCACCTTGCCGGGCTGCCCTGGGAGGTGCTGGGCCTGGGTGGGGCTTAGATGAAATCTCTTCAAGCTTCCGCCCTACGCCTCGTGCCGCGCAGCTTCCACGCGTTTCTGGGAACAAAAATGTCAACAGCCGTAGAGGACTTCGCGTTCACGGAGGGTCGGGGCCTGGGGAGACCGCGAGGCTGTCCACAAGGATGAGGGTAGGGGACTGGGCTTTTAGCCTCGCTCTGGGTTCTTGGGAGGCCTCGGAGAACTTGGCAGCGTTTGGTCCAGGCGCTGCCGCAGCTGTAGTTTTCGGACGCCTTCGTGGGGCAGAGCCGAGTCCGGGGACGGGGCTACAGGTCGTCACGCCGCCCTCTGGGACTAGTCGTGGGGGCGCAAGGTCTGTGGGGAGGAGGTGAGGTGACCCTGGAGTTTGCACAGCTTTCCCATCTTCCACTTGGGTTCCGTATTTGAAAGCGTGCGGATTCCTCAGGTAAACAGCCTAAGAACTTTCCTTTTCTGTTTGTACTTAGTCTTGAATTATGTCCTCTGTCTGAAAAAAGGATATATTGTCACTTTAAGATGACAGTGAAATTATATCCTAAGTGCTAGAGAGTTAAACAAAAATAGGGAGCTTCGTGCCTGCCCAAATGTTATGTGGACTTTAGACCCAGTTAGTAGAGCCAAAACAAACACTCAAGGAAACAGTTTCCCTTTTTGTGTGAAACCGGAGAGCTTGTTACATTCTACAAATATTTTTATGTTCTGTGGGGTCCCTAGCACCGGTTTTTGCACGGATCTCCCAACCGTAAGCAAATTAAAAGCAGTCCTATCCTCCCAGAAAGTTTTGTTCTAATATTCAAAGAATCAGGCAATTAAAATACATCCAGCATTTTTTTTCCCCCTAAATCCAATAATGAAGCATTCTGCACAGTAAGAGCAACTCAGGAAAGAGCAGAGCACAAAACTGAATTGAGATGATGAAGAAGTGAAAATGGAAAAGAGTCAGAAAATACTACCCTCCCGAAAAGATGTGGTGGGGGGCTGCACTGGACACCCCAGAGGACACCCGGTAACTAGGAGGAAACTAAAAAATGACATGAAGGGAATTTGAAAACAAATGGACATCTTCTGACAGAATGTCTGTGAAGGATCTCTCAAACCTCTTAATTATTTCTGGAATATATGAGTGGGACAGATTATCCCAGGCAGATCTTCAATTTTTTTCCTTAGCTTTAACATTTTCAAATTTTTTAGAAATATTTCCATTTACTGATATTGTATCCCTAAACTGCTCCCTCCACTCTTCTCCAGTTTTATGTTCAATTAAAAACATTTCTTCAAGTTTTATAAAAGCCACGGTGAAAAAAAGAGTACTGAAGTTAGAGTCAAAGGACCTTAGGTTAAAATCTTGGCTTTGTCTGTTACTGGTCCTGCAACCTTGGGAAAGCCAGCCTCCCTAAGCTTAAGCACAAAATGGAATTTTTATGAGTTAAAAGATTTGGGGGATATTAAATAAGGCAATTAAAAAATGCCTGGTGTCCTCAGTAGGTTAATAAATATTGGTTGAATTTGGATGCATATTCTTTCCAAATCTTACTACTTTTTCCCCCAAATTTTATTACTTTACAAAACATTCCTGAAGCTATTCCATTAATCCTCTAATTATGTTATTTGCAAATATTTAGGGGTTTAGTGGATACGTGTTGTATTAAAGACGTTCTTCTGTTTAATCACAACACTAATTGTTCACTGAAAGAATTCAACTTGCCATGAGATTTCTATCTTGGGTTCCTATTTGATAGCTCATGGTAATTCAGAAACTAGAAATCATAAAAAAATCTTAGGAAAATCTGATTTGAACTTCAGAATATTTTGTAAGCTCCACCCTGTCATCTAAAAAATTTGTGCAGTGGGAGGGGGCTTCTGGGTGGCTCACGGTTAAGCGTATGCCTTCTGCTCAGGTCATGATCCCAGGGTCCTGAGATCATGGGCTCCCTGCTCAGGAGGGATTCTGCTTCCCCTGCTCCCTCTACTGTTTCCCCCTGCTTTTGCTCTCTGTCTCTCTCTCTCTCAAACAAGTAAATAAAATCTTAAAAGGAAATTAAAAATAAAAATAAAATTGTGCCGGGGCAACTCTCTCGGGACCCCTCTCACTCTTGAGAGCATTTTCTGTATCTTCGCTTAATAAACTTTTATCGCTTTACTCACTCAAAAAATTAAAAAATTAAATAAATACTTAAAAAAAAGAAAATACCTACTTAGAACACCAGCAATGCAAATAGGGAAAATTATTCACTAATTGCAAGCCACTGACAAAATTGGAAGGATTTGGTCCTTTTCTAGCTAATTAGCTTTTACTTTGGGATCATTTGAATTTTTTATTTAAGTAGGTTTCACACCCAGGGTGGAACCTAATGCTGGGGCTTGAACTTATAACCCTGAGATTAAGACCTAAACAGATAAAAAGTTGGATGTTTAACTGACTGAGTCACCCAGGCGCCTCTGAAATTTTTATTTCTTAAAATGATTTATTCTGTGATTTCTAACAAAATCTAAGATCATCCTAAATTTTACAGCTGAATATGACTTGGTATCTTGCAGTTAAAGAGGTCTCAAAGACAATGTCTTCTGGCCTCTGCACACAAGTCCTCACATAAGAAAAGGACCTCAGAAGAGTTCCCCCTTTTATCACTTTGGGATTGACTACAATATAATTGAAATTCAGGAATATGCAGTCCAGACTCATGTGGTAGCTTCATGGGTATCAGGGACCTACAGTTTTCCTTTCTTCACCACCTGTATGGTCTGCAATAGAGGCTGGAACTCTAACCATCACATCCACCTTGCAGGCTGCGAGAAGAGGGGAAGGAGAAAAGAGGTACATTCAGCTATGTGTTTCCCTCCTAGGGAGCAATTCTGGAAGTCCTAAAGGAGGACTTGGCAGGTGTCCATTTGACCTCAGACTTTCCTAGTTGGGTTCTCCTTTCCAGCTTGTCTCGGCTCAGGCGGAAGAGCCTGAAGGCAAAGCATCCCCTGATAGGAATCAAAACTACCCCCTCAAGCAATAAGGACTGCCTTGAGCCAGCAAGACACCACCCTTGATTGACTCCAAGTCAGTGATGGATTTGACCTTCACTGCCCACCTGCACTTACCCACCCACCTTTGCCCCACATTTTCTTATACATGCCTGGAAGTATTTTCAACACTTTGGAGACCGTCTTTGAGACCATAGTCTTCTGTCTTCCCGGTGCCGGACTCACTGAAACTCCTTTCTTGTCTCACCACCACTCATCTCTCTGCCTTCAGATATTGTCAGCGGCGAATGGCCAAACCTGGACTGTTGGGAACCCCCAGAGCCAGGTGCTCTTGTACCCCTGGCTACAATCCCACTGAACAATTACATGGATCCATCTAGTTACAGTGAAGGCCGCAAACTAGTCTTCTAGCTCATGGACACTGGTTCATTGCCACCCAAAATAAAATCAGGATTTTGTTCTTACGGAAGAATGCAGGGAGCTAGTAGTCCTTGCTGTACTCACAGAGCAAAGAGTCTGTTTCTCAGCTTAGACGTTTTTCACTTTTACTCACTGGGGGTTCGGATTCAGGGAAACTGATCAGTATTTACCAAACTCATATGAGATTGACTTGCAAAACAAGAATACCATTAATGTAGAATGAGGAATTCCTAGTTGGTTACATGTAGTGTAGACCGTCAAGTTGCAGAAAATGTAGTTTACTTAAGAGGGAATTAGGCAGGGAGGTTAGAATGCAGTTTATGACGGTGACAGTGGTGACAGAAGGTGATTTAGGAATGAACCAGGCCAGCTGGACTATTCCTGGTGTGTGGTCTGAAGCCCTTCATTCTGAGATCTGTTAGTGAACTCTCTTGCTCCTTTTACCCAGACTTTTCATACTCTGCTAACAAATCATTACTTTAGTCAAGTTACAAGGCGAATTCTTTCCTTTAGAGCAGAGCTGTTCAAAAGGGCTTACTTTGATCATGGAAATATTCTGTATCTGCTCTAATACCATAGCCACTAGGCCACAGGTGACTGTGGAGTACCTGAAATGTGGCTGGTGTGGCAATGAAACTGAGTGTATACTTCTATTTCATTTTAATTAATTTAAATTTAAATATTCATGGCCTCAGAGCCCTATAAGGTAAATTCAATGAGTGGGGGACTTTATTAATTGCTGTACCTCAGGAGTCAGAATAGGGCCTGGCTCAATAATTGTTGATAAATGAATGGATGGAAAAAGTTCTCATTTTTCTTAATTAAATTAAGTCAAATCGCATCTTAGTTAATAGGACTCAGCATATATTCAAGACCTGGTGTTAACGGTGCTTTTCAAATTGAGAGCTGAAAAACAACTTAGTGAATAGTGACCAACTTAATTAAAGACAAAACAGAATAAAAAGAAAATAGAATCATGTGTAGTAAAGGTGAATATTGTTTCATGAAACTTATGTTTTGGATTTACACATGTATGTATGTACCGGGTCCCAGCATAAGATGTATTTCTTCATGGGGATCTAGTTCAAAAAGATTTGGAAACCACTGACTTAGGCAAATTTTCTCTTCAAATATATTTCTTGGCAGCATGAACTGGTCGATTTCCGTGGATTTTTTTTTTTTTTTTTTTTTAATGTGCCGGAAGATTTGGTCAGTATCTACTTTTGACTCTGTAGCGCTTTTTGACAAGGTTCATGTTTTTGTCACAGAGTACCCTTATCTGGTGTTAATGTTCTGTGAGTTTGCTTATGTGCAATAGTATACCAAGGCCTAGCTGGGGGGTGCCCGGCCAGTGGCTGGGAATATCTAGGTCTAGCTGAGAGCAAAGGTTCCCTTTCTCTTAAGTGAAATCAAGTAACATAACTAATATAACTTTCAGGAGTGTCCTTAATGAATGTAAAAATATCATTAGAATCTAAGATATCTTTAGACATTTGAATATTTCTTTTAACTTTGAAAAATAGGGTTTTTTTCTGATTTAAAAAATCATAATACACATAACAGAGCTCTTATAAATCATAGAGAAAACCACAGATAACTAGTCTTGACGTTAATGTTCTCCCCATCAATATTCGTAAATTTTTTAAAAAGCGGGGTGGGGGGGCGCCTGGCTGGTTCAGTCAGTAGAGCATACAGCTCTTGATTTCTGGGGTTGTGAGTTCAAGCCCCACATTGGGTGTAGAGCTTACTTAAAAAACACACACAAAAAGGGACTCCTGGGTGGCTCAGTCGTTGGGTGTCTGAGCCTTTGGCTCAGGTCATGATCCCAGGGTCCTGGGATCGAGCCCCGCATTGGGCTCTGTGCTCTGCGGGAAATCTGCTTCTCCCTCTCTCATTCCCTCTGCTTGTGTTTCCTCTCTCGCTGTGTTTCTCTCTGTCAAATAAATAAAATCTTAAAAAAAAAAACCACAAAAAAGGTATTATCTATATTAAAAAACAAAAAAATGGGGTAGAAGGAATCCTAATGTTCAAGTGACTTCTCCATCAGATGACTTTTAAGCATAGGTTACTGTTTTATTTTAAGCCTGTTCTAAAAGATCTATAAACAAGCCAATTTGAAGATTTCTTGGTTGGGACTACTTTTAATCATTCTGAGGCTGGATTTTAAAAATGAGTAGAAGATTATTAGACTAATCAGCTAGGTGGGCAACTCCAGCTCTCCAGTTCTTAATATTAGAAAATCGTTCAAGTATTTTTTCCTTTATCATGAATATTTTCCCATATCATTAACCATTCATCTAAAATGTGATTTAAAATTATTATAAATAGGGACCTCTGGGTGGCTCAGTCAGTTAAGTGTCTGCCTTCACCTGAGGTCATGATCCTGGGGTCCTGGGATCGAGTCCCACATCGGGCTCCTTGTTCAGCAGGGAGCCTGCTTCTCACTACCTGCCGCTACCCCTGCTTGTGCTCTCTCTCTCTTTCTGACAAATAAATAAATAAATAATAAAAATTATTATAAATATCCCAGGATACCTGGCTGGTTCAGTCGGTAGAGCATGTGACTCTTGATCTCAGGGTCATGAGTACCACCCCCCCACTGGGCATGGAAGCTACTTTAAAAAAAAAAAAAATTATTATAAATATTCCAACCGATGAATGTTGGAATTTATTTTTAAATCATAGATCAAAAACATTGGAAAAAACATTGGAAAATAAACATTTTAAAAATAGGTACCCACCAATAACTGCTAACATTTTTCATATTTGCTTCGAGTTGTTTTGTTTTGTTTTTTCAATGAATGAAAACATGACCGATCACATTGAGGTCTACTTTATCCTCCTTTGTGGACATCCAGAGCTCCATCCACCTTCCCCACCAACACCCACTCAGGTAACCTCACCACCCATGCCCACACCCCGGTAAGGAAGGGATAAGCCGAAATCAGAGGGCAGACACTAGCAGTCATGCCTATCACTCCTTTTATCTTATTGGCAGAACCTAATCACAGAGCCTTTAGCTCTGAGGGTGGCTGGGAAGTATATTCTTTATTCAGGGTGGCAAATGGAAAGGGAGTTGAAAGAGTGAGCAGCCTCGGTCACAGCTGTATTAGTGCTTCTATATTCTGTGGCATAGGGGAGGAGAGAAAGCACAGAATTGAGTCAGAAGAAAATTTAATGGCTGTGAAGTAGGGACCGACTTTAGCCTCGGTTTCTCCATCTTGCCTATGGAATTACTATTGGAGGTATAAATACTTCATCCTCATGGATGAATGAATGAGTAAATGAACAAATGAATAAATAAGTATAGAGTTTATTTCCATACTTATTTTTATCTCCCTTCCAGATTGCTTACTTGTTGGCTGGCTTACTCTTCTTTTCTACATGCCTTCTCCTTTGCTGGTACATTTTGCCACGCTGCCTACCATTCCCCATAACAGTCATGGAAATTCGCTTATAGTAAGAACTGAATGCAATTTCGGAATATCAAAGAAAATTTAGAATTTGAAATATAAGCCTGAAGATAATTAAATTTTGTTATGAGAACAGAGCAAATAGAGTCATGTAGATAGAATCAGTATTCCTTTTAGGAAAGGGATATACATCTGTTTGTGTCTGTATAAAAACTTTTCTGAAGTTTCATAAATTATTCACAGTGATTACAGTGGGCATAGTGATTGGGGTTAATGTGGAGATAGGAATTAGAAAGATTTTTTGTTTTAGTTTTATAACCAGTGGTACTCTTTGGAGGCTGAATTTAATTGCTCTAATTCATCTTTGAAATGTATCACATAGTTGAGGACAAACAGGGAAGAAAACAATGGCAGACTTCTTCATTAAGCTGTTGGTATGGCAACAGTTATTTTGTTGCCCTTAGCAGGGGTCACTGGAATGTTAACTATGGAAAAGAAAGTAATTTTTTCTCAGATCTCATAGGGCACACTAGTGCACAGTAACTTATTATTGCTTTTAGAGCAAAGTTTTAATTCTATTTGAAACATCAGACATGTAAACATTTGTTCAGAAGTGCAAGAACCAAAATTATAGAAATGGAGGGGTGCCTGAGTGGTTCAGTGGGTTGAACAACCCACTCTGGATTTCAGCTCGGGTCATGATCTCATAGTCCTGGCATCAAGCTCGAGCTGGGCCCTGCGCTCTGTGCGACTGGGGCGGGGGTGGTGGTGGGAGGGTGTCTGCCAGAGACTCTCTCTCCTCTCCCTCTCCCTCTGGCCCCCTCCTCCTCGTGCTCTCTTACTCTCTCTAAAATAAATAAATCTTTTAAAATATAAAATAAAATTATAGAAAGGGATATAGGAATATATATGATGTAAATATAAATACAAAATATGTATTTAAAATATCTGAAATACATAAATATGTGAAATATAATTATAAAAAATATAAATAGATCATATATATTCCTATACAAATCACATATGTAATACAAGTATATTTATAGGAATATATATGAATGTGAAAATATAATTTTTATTGGCCCACTTTTGTCCTATCCTGTATTTCATCTTTTATTTTTTTTTTTTAAGATTTTATTTATTTATTTGACAGAGAGGAGAGAGATCACAAGTAGGCAGAGAGGCAGGCAGAGAGAGGAGGAAGCAGGCTCCCTGCTGAGCAGAGAGCCCGATGCGGGGCTCTATCCCAGGGCCCCGAGATCATGACCTGAGCCAAAGGCAGAGGCTTTAACCCACTGAGCCACCCAGGTGCCCCTATTTTTTATTTTTTAAAGATTTTATTTATTTGAGAGAGAGAGAGCACAGAGGGAGAGTGAAAGGGAGAAGCAGACTTCCCGCTGAGCAGGAAGCCAGAGGTGGGGCTCCATCCCAGGACCCTGGGATCATGACCTGAACTGAAGGCAGCCACTTAACCAACTGAGCCACCCAGGTGTCCCTTGAAGATCTTTTAGTATAGGTGTAGAAGTTGCTACTATTTTCAAAATCTGTCCCAGTATGACGAAAATTAGACTTGAAACAAATATTTCTACGTTGATGAGGAAATACTCTTCCAAGTAACCTTGCTCTTCGCAGTTCTGTGACGGTGCCTAGGGAAAAACGGACTGTATTTTCATTTACTTTCACGCATGATACTTCTGCCACCAGAGTCCCCACACAGCGAGGCAATTCTCCAACACCAGCTGCACGGCCTACAGTTCCGTTCAATTCTGACACTAACTGCTCAGATCCCGCAGGTTGAGGGCTCTGTCCTACAACACTACCCCCCCCCACCCGCCCCTGCCAACCCTTTAGACGCCAATCGCAAGTAGTAAGTCTGCAGGTTACCTCCCACTTCTGTCCAACTCGGCTGTAAATTGGAGGTTCTCACAAGCCCCTCCTCAGGTTTAATCCTTTGCTGGAACAGCTCACAGAACCCAGGAAAACAGTTCACTTACTATTACTGATTTATTATGAAGGATATTTTAAAGGATTCAAATGAACAGCCAGATGAAGAGATCCATAGGATAAGATCCGGAAGGGCCCCAAGTGCAGGCACTTCTATCCCTATGGATTTGGGGGTGTGTCACTCTCCCAGCACATCATAAATGCATTCATTTACTCAGAAGCTCTCAAACCCTTGTACTTCTGGGATTTTTATGGAGGCTTCATCATGTAGGCATGATCGATTATTAATTCGGTCTCTACCACTTTTCTTCCTGGGGGATGAGGTGCGGGGCTGAAAGTTCCACGGTTAATCATAGCTTGGTCTTTCTGATGGCCAGCTTCCGTGCTGAAGCTCTCCAGGAGCCCACCAAGAGTTGCCTCATTAGCTTAGAAGACATTCTTAATCACCCAGGAAATTCTTTTTTCTTTTCCTTTTTTTTTCTTTTTTTAAAGATTTAATCTATCTATTTGTCAAAGAGAGAGAAAGAGAGCACAAGCAGGGGGAGCAGCAGGCAGAGGGAGAAGCAGGCTCCCCACTGAGCAGGGAGCCTGATGTGGGACTCGATCCCAGGACCCTGGGATCATGACCTGAGCCGAAGGCCGACGCTTACTGACTGAGCCACCCAGGTGCACCCCCTAATTTTTTTTTTTTAAGATTTTATTTTTACTTATTTATTTTAGAGAGAATGTGTGTGAGTGCATGAGTGGGTGAGAGGGAGACAGGAAGGGAGAGAAAATCTGAAACAGACTCTGCACCGAACTGGGAGCCTAACTTGGGGCTCGAACCCACAACCTCAAGATCATGACCTAAGCTGAAACCAAGGGTTGGTTGCTTCACCCACTAAGTCACCCAGGCGCCTCCACCCAGGAAATTCTAAGGGATTTTGGAGCTCTGTGCCAGATGCTCCTATCACTCAAGAAATTACAAAGATCCTGGGAGCTATGGATGACAACACACATTTCAAAAAAGATAATATATTGGAAAACGCTTTGCAAAAGTGTGAAGTTATGTATAAGGAAGTAAGGAGTAAGTAGTAGTAGCAACATCTGGCTAATTACAGGATCCCCCGGGCTTTGTTTCTGGCTGAACTGACCTTCAGTTGGAAACCTGTGGTCATTTGTTGAACACTTTATTGCTAGGGCTAGTGGCCTGTGAGACAGTGGTTCTCATCCCTGGCAGCGCGCTAGAATCGCTTGGAAAACTTTTAAAAATCCTGATGCTCAGGCATACTCCTGATCAAAGAAATTAGGACCCCTCGGGTGGGACACAGGCAGCAGAAATTGTTAAAGCTTTCCAGGTCATGCCACTATGCAGCCAAGATTGAGAATCTGTCTTTTCTTTTCTTTTCTTTTTTTAACACTTATTTATTTGAGAGAGAGCGTGCGCATGTGGGGATGGGGGGAGGCGTAGAGGGAGAGAATCTCAAGCAGACTCCCCACTGAGCACAGAGCCCGTGGGGCTCAATCCCACAACCCTGAGACCATGACCTGAGCCGAAACCAAGAGTGGGACGCTGAACTGACTGAGCCACCAGGCGCCCCGAGATTCTCTGTTTTAAGAGATTAACAAGAAGATTTTTCAAAATGGAAGGCAAGGGAAGTGATTTGATGCGGTTTAAACATTTTGTTTATTTTAAGTAATCTCTACATTCAACATGGGGCCCAAACTCATGACCCCGAGATCAAGAGTCAGTCGTAGGCTCCAAGGACTGAGCCAGCCAGGTGCCCTGCAATTTGATACCTTTTAAAAGTGCAGGTGCCTGATGAAGGAAGCCGGAAAGAGAAAACAGCCAAGCTGTTTTCTGGTGTGCTGTCTGCAGGCTGACAGAAGTGTGATCTTCCTGACCCCTCTTGCAAGGACATTGCTCAACAGTCCAGTTTTAGAAAGTGCACCAGCAATGGGAGGGCTAAATGATGGGAAAGATACTGCTAAAAATGCCTCATTTGAGCCTTTTCTCTCTCTCTGAAAAAGAAGCTCCTGTCTGCACAAATTAAAGGCATAATTTGGCTCAGATGGTTACCTTCTCCCTAGGTCGTCCGCGGCCACAAGTTTAAAATCGCAATTACTGGCCTCCTCTTGGAAATCACTGTTCTTTTCTCCCTAATTTTTCTCTGTGGCACTTATCAGCAACCAACGTATTATTTCTTTTTCTTTTTTTTTTTTTAAGATTTATTGGAACGCGTGGGTGGTTCAGTGGGTTAAGCATCTGCCTTTGGCTCAGGTCATGATCTCATCGTCCTGGGATCGAGTCTCGCATCAGGCTCTCTGCTCAGTGGGGAGCCTGCTTCTACCTCTGCCTGCTGCTCCCCCTGCTTGTGCTCTCTCTCTGACAAATAAATAAATAAAATCTAAAAAAAAAAAAAAAGATTTACTTATGAGAGAGAGAGAGCCGGGACAGGGCAGAGGGAGAAAGAATACAAAGCTAACTCCTCACTGAGCTCAGAGCCTGAGGCAGACCTCAGTCTCACAACCCTGAGATCATGACCTGAGCTGAAACCAAAAGTCAGACGCTTAATCGACTACACCACCCAGGTGCCCCAAAATACTATTTCTTTTATTATTTTATTTTCTGTAAGCACCAGAGAAGTAGAGATCAATCACAGATGAATCTCCAGTGCCTGGAACAGCGGATAGTGGCCAGCCTGTCAAAAATTGTTAAATGAATGAACTTGTGACTGAGACAAATGATAAGTTTAGCACCGTATCCCAGGCCAGCAGCCTATGAGGTAGTCCTCCTTGTATATTCAGATTTTCTGAATGCCTTTTTGACCTGCAACTCAGGTCTTTGGCAGTGCTGGTGACTGAAAAGTAAAGATGGAAGACCGGCCACTAGTGACTAGAAGAGGCTGTTGGCATCAGTTAACGTAGACAAGAGCTCTTCCGTCAGAGTGGGAAATGGGCTCTAAGACATATCCTGAAGTGAAAACAAGTTGCAGAGCAGTGTAACACATACAGCATACCATCCATGTAACACGGAGACACACGTATGAAAAGCAGTACGTTGCTACGGATACGTGTGTATATTTGCAAAAGCATAGACAATAATCTAGAAGGATCGCATCAGCCTGGTAACAGTGGCTAACTCTGGGTGGCAGGGGCGCTGAGGAAAAGTGTGGTCGAGGGGAACATTAGTGCCCTTATCGCTTGCCTTGTCATTTATCCCAATGATGTTTCACGTGCAATTTCACATTTAGTTTCCAGAGCTCTTTTTCTCACAGATACCTAACATTGTATTATAGTAACTCAAGTAAAGTATGGAGGAAATATTTCTGTCATATATAGACAATTTATAAGGAAAATGCCCTAAAGAAATAAGAAGCATATTGCACCTGAGAAGAGCGAAGGGAGTTCTATCTCTAGGTTGTGTGGCTGGGAGGCAGTGAGTTTTCTGATCACTTAATAGGTACAGGGTGTGTGTGTGAGAGAGGGAGGGAGAGAGAGAACTTGAGAGCTTGATTTTGATCCAAAAAACTGACCCATAAATTATTTGGCTAGAAGTGGCAGCCAATACTTTCAAGGGAGGAATGGAGAGGGATGGGCCAAGCCCGCCATCAGGCTGTGGGAGGAAGATAGCTTATCTTCTGCTTTCCACTCTTTCGAGTGCAGATGCACGATGGGGTGGGAACTAGACAGAATATAATTTGGAGAGTATGTGAATTTCTTTTCTTTCCACTTTGCCTTGCTTAAGAAATTGTTGGTAGCAACTTATGGAGGTCTCTGTAGTGCCTTCAAAAATTAATGATAGGTACAAACTGAAAATGAGAATAAGAATATGAAGCCAGGGGTCGGGATGGTATCAATCTGGGTGTCACGTCCTGCACAGTCATTAGAGGTGGGCCCCGAATTTGGTCAGGAGCTTTTCACAACTGAAGAGAAGAGAGAATATAATTAGTTCTAAGATTCACCATCGTTCTTGTGTTTGTCCTAGGGAAAAGTTTTTTTTAGTGTCTGATAATGAGACACACAAGCCCTCATCAGTAAATACCCGTACAGTAAATTCAGTAATGGGCTTCCCGTGGCTTATTTTGTGTGACCTCCTTCGGTGTAGGCCTAACCTTCAAATTCAACTCAATAAAAATAATTCTAGTCGTCGGCAGAACAAAGAGATCCTGCCTTACAGCTTTCCGAGGTCAAGACCGATCCAGAGATACAATTATTTTATTATGATCTGGAATGGCTAGAACACTCTTCAGGCGATCTGGCACAAGTACGTTTCTGCAACACAGATGTCTGCTGGGCTCTCCTGTCCCCATGAAACCCAGATGCGGTTGGCACATACCTTCTGAGGAAATCCAAAACCCTCTCCAAGATTTCTGTTGGTGTTTATTTTAGTCACTGACAGTACACGAGAAGGAAGAGAGCGTATTACATCACGCCAATGCAGCTTTGGGGTGAAGTCTAGGTGTCCCTGTTCTTAAAGTGCCCTTAACCACCCCCCACGACTTCTCATGTTCCCCCATCTCTCGCCCGCTCACTGGCTGCTCTCTTTTCCCCCTCCCTGGATCTGCTCCCCACTTTTCCCCTTCAGGAGAAAAACAAGTGACAAATCCCTCGTTTTGTCCTACCGAGGCAGCTTAACCATCTCTCTTTCTTGCCTTCAAAGTCTCTCACTTCTATGACAAGCCGATGCATTATTTTCCCAAAGGCAGTTCTTTCCCAAAAGGGAAAATGAGTTTATTTGCACCTGAGCTTTTAGTAAGAATTGAGTAGAATTAATTTTGTATTCATTTGTTCAGCACATGCGTGTGGAACAATTAATATGGGCCAGGCTCACTAGCAGCTGCTACACATACAACAGGATGGGGACAGAGTCCCTCCCCCGGAAGGGAAGTGGTGCAGGTGTGCCATTAAATATGCAAATTGCAATAGAGCCATAAGCCTCGCCCAGGGGAAGATGGGAACTCCGCAGGTGGCACCTAACTCAGATAAGTCAATCAAAACAAGTCATTTCCTGAAAGGACAACAAAAGTTTCTGAAGATAATACCCAGGGCAAGTTTTGTCACTCGTAGACTGCCTTTAATAACCATCTTTTAGCAGTGACCTAGAATTGCTAATGCTTACCTACGTGACCCTGCTGGGGTCTCTAAAGGGCACAGTAAAGGTGCCCTTCTGCCTCATTCTTATGTAATGGGTATGGAATTTCAATCTGGGATGACTCGAAGTTCTGGAGAGGGATGGTGAAAGATGGTGAATTTTCTGTTATGTATACTTTACCAAAATAAAACAAAAAAACCCAGCAACTACCACACTGCCTGACTTACTCTAGGCATCCATCAAATGGTGGCTCCCTCCCTGCTTTTGTGAGTGAATTTGCATCTGTGATCGCCCACTGTTTTTGTTTTATTGACTAACATACATACAGAAAAGCACACGTCATCCAAAAGGAACTTCTGTGAAGCTCACTTGTAAAGTGACATGCTCTGAGGTGCCTCGAGTCCTATATATTTTTATGTCTTTCTCCCTTTAAATTGCCAATACCATCCTCTTCTTCAGTAGAATGATTTCCCAGAACTCTGTGTCTAGACTTCGTGGTAGAATAATACTTCATAGTGTAGAAAAACAGAGTCAGTTTTTCACAGTAAGGAGACATCATCATCTTACAAGTCATTTGTTTAAAGGATAAATTTTGAGGGACTTGGTATTTCCAAAGTACTTTCTGGCCAACAAGCTCAAATGACTGTATTCATCAATGTTCTCAGGGAACAAGAATTACCACTTCCTTCCAGGGAGTCCTCCTAGACTTTAGGAATCAAAGATGGTAGTTACAGCAAATCCCATTAGGTAATTATTTCTTCGAGAGAATCTAGAATCTCAGAGCTAATGGGACCAGAGAATTTAAGAGGAAATCCCATTCAAGGGCTAATTTTCATGTCCCTCAGGTATAAAACAGAGGGTGATCTATGCTTTTTGTAGCAATATTGTAGCCTATAGCTCAAAGATCGGTATTACAGTGGGCATGAGGTAGGAACACTTTTATTCAGATTCTCTTCATTCTCCCCTCCTCATCCTCCCCCATTTCTTCTCAGAGTCTTGCCAGTGGTGAGATATTTTTCAACTCCCATCTTGGACCCATTCGTTGGGATCAGACTCAGCCATCAGCTGCCACAGCTATGCTTGGGTCCTGTGGGGGTGGACGAAGATGTGGGTGCCGCCAAGCCATTCCTAGGCCCAGGGACCAGAGAGGTATAGGCTCCCTCCTTCAGTCAAGAACAAGCAGGGGGATGAGTCAGGTCTAACTTCATTTTTGTGGAGAATTAATGAGTAGCTAGGACTGCAATTCTACATGTCAGAATGCATTCTTCTAATTCTTTTTTTTTTTTTTTTTTTGCATTCTAATTCTAACAACCTAAATAAGAATTGGGTATTTCCCTAAAGTAGGATCTTAGGACTATAAGAAAAAGTTTTTTTGGTTTTGTTTTTTTCTTTTAGAAAAGGTTTTATGAAAATATACATACTGAAAAATGTGCATATTGTGAGCGTACAGCCCAATAACTTTTCACAAACTGATCACACGCGTGCAGCCACATCCAGATCTATAATTAGATCATGGCCAGCACCCCAGAGCCCCCCCTTGCTCCCAGAAGGACTTCTAAGAAGTTATTTTATACAGCCATCTGCCCTTAAGTAGGCCTATGCCTAAATCCACCTAATAGATGGACACTCTCCCTTTTTTATTTTATTTATCTCTAGGTGTAGAGAAATAATTCATTTGAGGAAATGCATAAAGGTTATCATATCATATGTACTTTTTTGTGGTACCAGAACATTTCCTTCCTTCTTTTGCCTGGCTCTCCCATCTCCCTCTCTTCCTCCCTTGGTTTCCATAGTGCCCTGCAAACACACTTGTCATCACTTCCCAGGACAAGAAACAGAACAGGCTGGGGCCACCCCAGAAGCTGCCCCTCATGCCACATCCCCATCAATTCTTTATCCTGCCTTTCCATGTGAATCCTATCCCTGGGTAACCAAATCATGGATGCAAGAAAGCGGCTTTTTAGAAATGTTAAAATACATTTTTATTTTTTTTTATTTTTTATTTTATTATTTTTTTTTTAAATATATTTTTAAAAAGAAATGGTAGGTAACAGCGTTTGTTTGGGACGATACAAAAATTCTGGAGATGGATAGTGGTGATGGTTGTACAACATTGCGAATATGCTCGATGCTACTACTGAATTATGTGCTTAAAAATGACTAAAATGGTTAATTTTATCTATGTATATTTTAGCACTATATAAGAAAAGAAATGGTAGAATTAGGATATTGCCATTTTGTAGCCCTCAAATGAGTGCTAGCCCATCCCAACCCTACCCTTTCCTTAAGTAAATACTCTCCTGATTTTATACTGATCACGTCCTTCCTTTTTTTTTTTTTTTTTTTTAGTAGCTTTTAAGCCAAATAGCATCCTTAGATGTAAGAGTTTAGTGTTGCCTTTTTGAAAAATTTGATTGGTCTTCTAAGTTTTTAGTTTGCATGGTTCATGTCAATTCTTTCCCTCAATTTCATCTGTTGGAGAATTCGCATCATTTGACCTTGGTTTCTCATGGTCTGGATTTTGTATGGTTCATGTCCTTCTGGCTTCTGTATTTCCCACAAAGTTGTCTTCCTAGATTCAGGGCTTAAGGAGACTCGATCCCTTTGGCAAGACCATAGTGGGGTTGAATTCTCTCATCAGGGGGCCCATATTGTCTGGCTGTTGCTCTTTTTAAAATTTTTATATTTTTGATATCATCAAATAATGTATTAAATCTTACCTTGATGCTTTGCTATTGTCTTTTATCGCGTGAACGTTAGTTTCCCTGAGCCTTTGGAACGAGGTGTGCTCTCGAGTGGCTTGTCTATCCTCACAGAGTTCTCTCTATTGGTGTTTTTGGATAGGATTCAAATACGTAGGCAACTTCCTCTCTGGGGTTTCCTGGCTCTGCTCCCCTCCCTCACTTAAACAAAATTATTTATTTAATAGAGAGAGAGAGAGCTCAAGCAGGGGGAGAGGGATAAGCAGGCTCCCCGCCGAGCAGGGAGCCCGATGTGGGGCTCAGTCCCAGGACCCTGAGATCATGACCCGAGCCGAAGGCAGATGTTTAACCCTCGGAGCCACCCAGACGCCCCTCCCCTCCCTCACTTTTATGTGGCCTATTTCTTTTGTTCCTAATTCCTAGGGTTCACAGGAGCTAGGCTGTCCAGCTTCTTCAAGCTTACTGCAGGCTCCCTGGATTCCCTCACCCTGGGTGGGGCAGAGCCTCTCCCCATTGCCATGCTTCCCTGTGAGTACCTGAAAGTCACTGTTCTCAGGTCTGTCAGCCCGTTGGCACCCTCTGCCTTCTCCTGCACAGACGTCAAAACCGTGCAGTCTGATGGCTGGCCAAGGTTTGCTCCTATCTGCCTCTATTTTGATCATCATGGAAAAATTTTTTTTTTTGAAGATTTTATTTATTTATTTGACAGAGAGAGAGAGATCACAAGCAGGCAGAGAGGCAGGCAGAGAGAGAGGGGGAAGCAGGCTCTCTGACGAGCAGAGAGCCCGATGCGGGGCTCCATCCCAGGACCCTGAGATCATGACCTGCGCCAAAGGCAGAGGCTTTAACCCACTGAGCCACCCAGGCGCCCCAATCATCATGGAGATTCTTGACTCCTAATTTTGTTGTGTCATCCATAAGATTTTGGCTCTGTTGTAGTTGCTCTATTTTTCCAAATGGGGATTCAGAGAGACTTAAAAACTACCTCACCACCACTGCCATTTTCCTAGAATCCTCCTTATTGACTTTAATGAAGGGGATACACACACATACTCACACACACACACACTCACACACACACACACACTCACACACACACACACACACACACACACACAGTTTGGCTGTTCGTTGAAGAGTGTATCAAAGGCTTTTTCAGTTCATGTGTTTATGGGGTTTATTTGGTTAAATCTAAGGTATAGGTTTTAATTTCTCAGAGTATCTCATTTGGTTTTCTCTACCAGTGAGTGATATCTATGACATGGCTTATTATCAAAATGTCCTGACTTAATGCAACAGGGCCCTCAGCCAGGTGACCGGGGGCCATCTGGACAGGATGTCTGCCGTGCTGTGCCATGTGAGTGTTTGGGTCCTTAGGGCTGGTGAGCAGGGCTTAATGTGCAAACCGTAAACACACGGTACATGGCCTTGACTCCTGAGTTAGTGGCCAAGTATATTCCTAAAATGATGTGCTCCTTTGGGGGACCAGAGGCTCAATTAAGGTGCAGGTAGAAGAGAATCTACTCGGGAAATGCCTGGTGTCCAGTTAATTGAGCCCCGCATCATACTCTTTAGGAATTGATTCTGTTGTAGACTCAGTGTTTGTGTTGAAAATCCCTGTGTTGAAGTCCTAACCCCCAGTGTACTGATATTAGGAGGTGGGGTCTTTGGGAAATGATTAGGTCATAAGGGTGAATGGGATTAGTGTCCTCATCAAAGAGACCCTCAAAAGTGTCCTCAAAAGAGATACTTCCCCTTTTGCCAGGTGAGGAGCCAGCCAGGAGAGGGCCATTTCTGAACCAGAAAGTTGACTATCACCAGTCACCTGGTCTGCAGGATTTTTGTTGGAGCAGCCAAGTAGACTAGGACATACTCCTTTCGTGGTTCATGGTGTTTGGGATCCGCTGTAAGAATCTGATTCAAGATCTAGATCTCTTCCCCCGGAAAAGTGCACATACCCACACGTTTTGCACACAACATTAAATGTTTACGGACTATCTTGACCATGACTCACCCCTGTGTTTAGAATTCCTGTGCTGATACATTTGTCAGAAGCACATGTCTTCCTGTGATTGGTGGGAGGCTCACGAGAGAGACAAGGGGCCCTCTCTCGGATTGTTATCAAGTCTCCCGGAGTCTCACTCAACACAGAGCTCTGAATCACGCTGCAGGGAGGTTGCATTTGTTCCCACGGAAGGCCAAGCTGACAACTGTGGGTACACGGGCTTGACTTCCTGCCAGGCTCTGGGCCGTGGTGGGAGGAGAACGCTGTGCTTATTAGCACCGCTAAAGAGGCCTGCGGTTTTGGCTGCTGACAGATGGGTGGAAAGCCTCTGGCTTTCCCTGCCTGGCACTTTTCGGATTCAGTCGTTAAAATGAACCAAAGTCCTCTTCATCCTCTGTGCGGTCTTGGCATTTCCACGGCTAAGTCCCACGGAGGTGGAAACGGGCACAGAGGCGCACTGTAGGTCAGGGAAGGTATAACTCAGGAGGCCCGGCAGGCTTCAGCTAGTCTGATGGGCAAGCCCGAAGCCATGGCCTAGGAGATTCCCTGCTCATCTCTGCTGTGAGTCTTCCATTAATAAACAACTAAGTCATCCGACAAGCACATCAGAAGGAGGCACACAGCTGAGATGCTGCTGAAATAAATTTGCCTAACTTTGTTTTTTTGAAGTTTTCTTATTAGAATTCTATTAATTAAAAAAAAGACTCAAAGAGACGAATAATTCTA